>CM061240.1:74555548-75186671 GCA_030848705.1 Heracleum sosnowskyi
AATTTATTCTAGGTTTGTTTTATCAAGAAACCTATAATCAGTGATCAGATTGTAACACTCGTCAAGTTTAATATAAGTTATATTTAACTTGAATATTGTTTCACTTTTATTCCGCACTAATTTGTTCTTAATTGTTAAATTATTCAAAGGACAAATTTCGATTAAACGGTATCGTTTGTATTCAACCCCCCTTCTACAAACATATCACGACCTAACAGTTTTATCCGATAATAATTTGATTATTTGAAAATACACTCAGAAATTAATGTAGAGTTCATTTAATTTGTCCTTAGACATCATATTTAATAGATAGAAGTAGATATTACATAGCAATTCTTTTGTAGGATTCGATTTTTCCAAAATCTGCTTTCCATACATTGAATCTGTTTGCTACAAATTCTTAAGGAAAAAATGTTAATTACAAAAATAAAATAATATATATCTAGCGGAAGAATTTTAAAGGTATGTAATGACACAATTACATACTGAAAGTGAAAGCTTACAGATTATCTTTGTTGCTCAACAGCTTCAGTTTCCATTTGATTCTCAAGATAGTCATCATAAACTTTCTTCTTTCTCACTTCTTCCTTTCTCTTCATATCTGAGATGGCTGCTTGAATTTCATCTCTTGCAATTAGTTCTTCAATAAGAGGTGAGTCTTTTAGATCTTCAATTGCAGCTCTAAGGTCACTTTCCACATAGGAATCTAAAAACTCCATCTGTAGCTTGCTTTTGCCTCCATTTTGATTTTTGTATTCCACAACATAAGGATTTTGTTTCACTTTACGTAGCCCTTTCTCTCTTAGCTCTTTAGCTCTCTCTTCCATCTCAGCCATCTTTTTCTCTTTCTGAATGTTCTTCTCTTCATTTAGCTTCCTTAGGTTTTCTTTGTAATCAGAGTGCATCTTCAGGAATCTGGCAATCTCTATCTTCCACAATCTTTCTTCCTTTTCTTCAAAGTTCAGAAGTGCATTTATTCTTTCAAGCTCATATTGAGGAAAGTATTGCCAGCTTCCTTGCCTCATTTCTCTTTCTCTTCCATCAGTGTATTTGATCTCTAGATGACTTTGCTTCACTTTGACTTCAAAGATTCTTTGAGCTCTCAGAAATGCTAGGGCATCTTCATCATAGTCTTCATCCAGAGGAAGAACATTAATCCCAACTACATTTGTGATCACCCCATTCTTCTTTGTTATCCTTGTTCTTTTGGCTACACTCTTGATCTTCATGTGCTTCACTTGAGGTAGTTTTCTGGAACAAGGAGATTTTGTCTTCAGTGCCACATCATTTGGAAGTAAACTCAGCCCTTTTCCAATCATCCACTGTAACACTCCACTAGCTGTGACTTTGTGGAAGTGTCTTCTTGATTTTTCTTTTGTGGCTTTACTTTTCTCCAGTGGCAAATCAGTTTCAGAAGTCATGGATATTGATTTTGGAGGATCATTACTAACAGTACCCACCCTAGACTTATAGTCTTGTGTTGTGGTTAAGGTACTGCTAGCAATGTCCTTGACTTGTTGATTTCCACTTCTCTTCTTTACTGTCTCCTTCTTTCCTTTAGGGTCTTTCTTGTCATCTTCAGCATCTTTAGATTTCTTGGGAGTTTTTCCCTTGCTGCTCTCACTTACTCCATCCTTATCACTCCTAGACTGACTTCTCCTCCTGTAGGTCTTTTCTTCATCATCTTTCTTATCTCTCCTTTCTTTGAGTGACTCGGGAATTCTGCCATGAATTAGGAATGATTGGAGAATTTGAATTGTCTCTAGCTCTTCTGCAGTCCTGACTCCTCTCTTTGCTCTCAGCATTTGCAACACTTGATTTGCTTTGTCTCTGTTCTTTATTGTCAAATGAGCATGAATCACCAGTTAATCAATACTGTTTTCTTTGCTTAGACTTTGAAAGAGTATTGTCCTTGGGTAAGAGATAACTTCAGGTAATCTTTGAAATTGGTCTTTCTTTAAGTCAATATACAGCCTCTTGTTGTTCTCCCCATGCTTCTCAATCAACTCCAGAAGTGTGTTCAGCTCAGTAAACCTCACCTTCTCTAGAGTTTCAAAGGATAAATGCCACAAGCAATTGTCCTTGGATACCATGATAATTTCTCTTAGATGAGCATCCTTGATTTTCCTGACTGCCACTATAAAATTTTTGATTTGTTCATTGATCTTGCTTCTGTAGTTGAGAGTGTTGCCTTGTACACTGGTTTGAATGTCTTTCAGAAACTCCAGGAAGGCCTCATCATGATAGATGTGAGAATTGGCAACTTCCTGTAGCTTGGCATCAGTGACCATGTTTACTTTGATTGGTTTGGCACTTGTTGTGATTTGAGGAGCTGAGATATCCATTGGCATTGTAGAGGGATAGTAGGTGGTTGTAACTGTGCTTCTTTGACCTTGTTGATTTATAACATCCACAGAGGGGAGAGTGAGTGGTTTTAGAGTTTCTTCAGTGACCTTGCCCTTTAGCTTATGTTGCTTTGCTGGTACTCCCCCTTTTCTTTTCCACAATGACCTCCGTTCCTTTCTCCCCCTTAGGCTTGGGATCAGACAAGATGTCTTGAGCTTCTCCAGGAACAGGAAGGTTCATACTTCTTAGCAGAGTTGTCATCATTTGTTGTTGGACTAGCAAGATATTAGAAGTGGCATTGCTTTGGTCATCCAACTTAGCATTGAGCTTTTCCAAGGAGTGAGAGAGCACTTTGTTTTCAGATTTGAGTTCAGCTACTTCCCTTTCCAAGCCATCCACCTTTGAGAAGAGTTGTTGATATTTGAATGAATGCAGAGATTGATCCTTGATCCTTGAGAAGTCAAATTTAGAGATGTCAGAAATGGGAACTTCATCCACAAGCTTGTTTCCATACTGATTCTTCCACATGACAGTGAGCATGGAGTTGGAGTTGATGTTGGCTTGCACTTGGTTGTCTAGCTTGGCAGAGAGCTTCTTCATATTATCTGAAACCAAGGCTAGAGTTAGATCCATCTTTGTGACATGTTGAGAAGTTTTCTGTACCTCCTTCAGGATGCCATCCACCTTGGGAAAGTCAGAGAGATAATAGTTCCTGAGCTGTGCCATAGAATGATCTGTCTCTTCTTTGATTGTGGATATTTCTGACTGGAGACCTTTCCCAAGGAAATGCATAGCCTTTAGCTGACTCTTGTACACTTCATTCACATCATCATAGATTTTTGCAGGAGAGAGACCTTTAGCATTAGACCCCAAAGCAGTTAAGTAGTCTCCCCTGAGAAAGGCTATTGCATCCTTCAGCTTGACAGATCTCTTGGCATCCAACCAGGCATCAATATTTCCATCATGTTGGGCCTCATCTATAATCCTTTCCTGTTGAGTCTCAACATCCTCCTTGTGACACAGAAGAATGGATTCATAATCTGAATTTGGAAGATTTGCTGTTAGGAGATGTTGAGCTATTTTAGAGATCTCATCAATCTGTGCCACATGAAGATTTTGGAGTTCTTCTTCCGTCAATTGTGATGGCACAGATGATGATCCTGAAGGCCTGTCATGTTGCACAGGCTTCAGCCATTCTGACAAGGTGGCCTGAGCCAAGTAAGAGCTAGTGCTAGGCACCTCATGGGGGATAGAGATCTGAGTTTCCTCCAGTCTTGGAATGACTGTGGAGTTTGATGCTGTCTCCATTGAAATGGGATGTGTTACAACATCATCTCCATGTGCCTGTGAAGGCAAGTCCAAATCCCTAAGGATTGGAGAGGTTGGCACAGAGTCTCCAGTAAAGACTGGTGAATCCTCTGTGTTTTTGTTGGTGTCATTATAATATGCCCCAGCGTGCATTTCCTGACCAACTAAATGAGGGTCTTGGGTGGTGAGCACGGTGTCAAGCACCATGTCACTTGAAATGGGCTCAATCAAAGATTCAACATATGAATTATCAAGAGCAGAATTGTCATGTGAATGACTTTCCTGTAGAGAAGAAATTTTAGATGTAGAATCTAGAAGAGAAGAGGAGTTTAGACTGGATTTTGGCAACTCCCCCTGAGAAATAGGAGGAGTTTCAAGGTTGATGTGTTCTCCACTCAGTGATTGATCACCCTTATTTCCACTTGAGTCAAGAGTGAGTTCTTGACTCTGTGCTGACTCTATACAGGTTGTAGTGGGGAGACTACTCTTTTCAATACCAATACCCTGTTGAGAGGACATTGACAGTAATAGGTGTACCCCTGTTTGCACATCTAAATCCTGTTGGGAGGATTCAGTGGTAGCTAGAGTTTTGGATTTCTTCTTTTGTCTAGTGAGCTGTGACTCAGGTTCCACACTGCCTAAATCTACAGTCTCATCAATTATAGCAAGGGTTCTCTTCTTGGTCTTCTTTTTAGTAACACCAGCCTTTTGAGAGACTGGTGCACTTGGCTCCCTAATTACTAAAGTTGTGTTTGCAGGAGGGTCACTGGATGGGATAGGAAGTCTAGGGTTAGACTTTGAAGCTCCTTCTGTCTTAGCCTTCCCTTTCCAGGAAAGTTCATGATATATGGGCTTATCAAGTGGATAGGATGTGAATGTGTCTTGCATATGCTTAGTCACACTCAGAATCACATCCACTTGATTCCTAGTATCCAATGAACCAAATAGAACTTTGGAAATGGACTTGGAATAAGCCAATTTTGTTTGATCTATACCAGCTAATTCATGCACATTATTATCAAGATAATTTAAAATGCACTGAAGAAAACGAGGGTAAAAGATCTCATTACCTCATCCACGAACAGTCATGCCTAGCCTTTGAGCCAATTCTTTGAGAATAATTGCTCCTACATTAATCTCCTGATTTTAAGCTAAGGAGTAGGCTAGCTTCACAGCAATGTGACTGATGTGGTCCTATCTTGTCTTCCTGCACAAGAACACCTTTTGGAGTGCGTCAAACAGAAATGACCACTCCCTCCTGACATGCTTCTTGTTAAGCTTAGCCATGTCTATCTCTTCAGCATACTTGATTAAATCCAATAATGCCACCATTTCAGTATCATTGGCCTCCGCATCATGACCCTCAGTTTTGAAACCCAACGCTTCATTTATCTCATTTTCTCCAAATTGCAAGTGCTTGCCCCCAATTGTGCAGTTGATTTCCTGAAATGAAGTCCCATCCTCCCTAGCCAGTGTTGATACCAAAGCTGTTCTCTAGAATCCTTCCAATACATCAACGTACAGAGAGGGGTTCATAGTTAAAGCTTGGCGAAGGTAGGATGTGTTTAAGAACCGTACAAAACACTTGTACCGGGGATTTGCTTCAGCCTCATAGGGGATAGTGAGAAGGTTGGTCTCTTTGGGTATGGTTAAAGGGGTTGAAGAAGACGCTACTTGAGATTTGGGTGCCATTTGAAATTGAGAGTGAAGAAGAGAGAAGAGAATTTGAGTTTAGGTTTGAGAATTGAGAGTGATAGACAAGATGAAAAGTTGTGAACGGTTAGAAAAGAGTATTTATATGATAGAGACACTTTGATATGGAGTTATGAATTTGTACAGGCCATTTTGATGTCGTGAAGTCTCAAAATAGCCTATATCGCGAAGTCTTGAAAAGTATATCGCAGAGTCCAAAAATGAACTATGTCGCAAAGTCTAAAGGGTAGAAAGTATGGAGAGACTTTGCGATATAGTATAAATACCTTGTCTAAAACTCCCTTTTTGGAATTCCAAGCATTTTTTCAGACTTATATCAAAATTTTGAAATAAAATTAATTTAAATCAAAATTCTGCTAAATAAGGAGACTTGTCGATATAGTTATTCTAGGTCGTGAAGTCATAAAATGAACTATGTCGCAAACTCAAGAAATGAACTATATCGTGAAGTCTCACAATTTCAACAGTTTGCGATATAAGTTTGTTTTATTTGAACTAAGTCGTGAATTCTCAAAATCACCTATGTAGAGATGTCTTAAAAGCTCATAACTTCTCATAAAGGTATGATTTGAAAAATATGCAGTAAAGTACTGAAATATTTATAAATCATATCCCAGCTAATTTTCACTCCAAATAAATAGAGCATCTAAATACAGTGAAAATTTACTGCTGTAACAATTAACTAGCATACTTACTTAGAACAACTAAATGAAGGATTGAGCATTCCAATTTCACTCACAAGTCTGTTGAAGACAGCTTCATTTAGAGGTTTAGTAAAAATGTCAGCTAATTGTTTCTCAGTTAGAACATAAGAGACTGCTATAGTACCATTTGCAGCATGTTCCCTAATGAAATGGTACCTTATCTCAATGTGCTTTGTAGTAGAATGATTAACAGGATTGGCAACGATGAATATTGCACTGGTATTGTCACACATGAGGGGAATGTGTTCCAACACCAGTCCATAATCCATGAGTTGATTTCTAATCCAAAGCAATTGAGCACAGCAGCTTCCAACAGCAATATATTCAGCCTCAGCTGTAGATGTTGCTGTGGATTGTTGTTTCTTACTGAACCAGGACACTAACCTTTGACCTAGGAATTGACAGCTTCCAGAGGTGCTCTTCCTGTCAATTCTGCATCCAGCATAATCAGAATCTGTGTAACCAACCAGGTTGAACCCAGTGCCCTTTGGATACCATAGTCCAAGATTAGGAGTCCCTTTCAGATACCTGAAGATTCTTTTAATAGCCATCATGTGAGATTCCTTAGGATCAGATTGGAACCTTGCACAAAGCCATGTGGCAAACATGATGTCTGGCCTACTAGCAGTGAGATAGAGTAATGATCCAACCATTCCTCTATAGACCTTGATGTCAACTCTCTTGCCCTTCTTATCTTCATCAAGCTTGATTGCAGTGGACATTGGAGTTTTTGTTGGGGATGACTCTTCTAAACCATATTTCTTTAAGAGATCTTTAACATACTTAGATTGATTTATGAAGATGTCATCCTCCCTTTGATGTACTTGCAGGCCTAGGAAGAAGGTTAACTCTCCCATCATGCTCATCTCATATTTTCTTTGCATCAACTTGGAGAACCTTTCACAGAGTTTTTCATTTGAAGAGCCAAAGATGATATCATCCACATAAATTTGAACTATAATGATATCATTACCATGCTTCTTGAAGAATAGAGTTTTATCAATTGTACCCCTGGTAAATTGATGCTCAAGAAGAAATTGAGATAGAGTTTCATACCAGGCTTTTGGTGCCTGTTTCAGTCCATAGAGTGCCTTGAGCAGTCTATACACAAAGTCTGGGAAGTTTTCATTCTCAAAGCCAGGAGGTTGGGATACATAAACTTCTTCAGCAAGAACACCATTGAGAAAAGCACTTTTCACATCCATTTGATACACCTTAAAATCTGAGTGTGCTTCAAAAGCCAAGAAGATCCTGATGGCTTCCAGTCTAGCTACAGGTGCAAATGTCTCATCATAGTCAATGCCTTCTTGTTGATAGTATCCTTTGGCAACCAACCTTGATTTATTTCTTATTACCACGCCTTCTTCATCCATTTTGTTCCTGAATACCCATTTGGTATCAATAACATTCTCACCTTCAGAAGGTGGCACTAGTTCCCATACTTTGTTTTTCTCAAATTGATTCAACTCTTCTTGCATAGCAACAATCCAGTCAGAATTCTTCAAAGCCTCTTCAATTACTTTTGGTTCTTCTTGTGACAGAAAGCAGCTATACATATATGTATTCATTGTTGCCCTTCTAGTTCTAACTCCCTCACTAGGATCTCCAATGATTTGATCCCTAGTGTGGGCTCTGTCCCATTTCCTTGTGTGACCCTGTTCATCTCCTTGACTTGTCTCAGGGTCAGTTTGATTTATAGTTGCATTCTCTTCTTCTCCCCCTGTGTTTGTGTTCCCTTGCACAGGTGTTTGAAGAAGATCATTAACTTCAAGAGTTTCAACATGTGGAACAGTTAGAACAAGTGGTTCATCCTCACTTTCAGAATCCTCAAGATATCCTTGATTTTCAAATCTTAATGGCACACTGTCTTTTTCACTTGTTGCCAGTCCAGGAGTTTTCTTGTCATCAAAGGTAACATCCATGCTTTCCATTATTTTGTGTTGCTCAGGTACAAACACTCTATATGTTGTCCTCTCCAGAGAGTATCCAATGAAGATACCTTCAAATGCCTTAGCATCAAATTTTCCAACATGTTCAGAAGCATCTTTCATCACAAAACACTTGCTTCCAAACACATGAAGATGCTTGAAGGATGCTCTTTTTCTAGTCATCAATGAGTAAGAAGTTTTTCCAGACTTCTTATTGATCAATGTTCTATTTTGCACATAGCATGTTGTGTTAACAGCATCAGCCCAAAAGCTAGTAGGTAGCTTTGCATCCAACAGCATTGTCCTTGCAGCTTCAATGAGAGTTCTATTCTTTCTCTCAACTACTCCATTTTGTTGAGGTGTTCTAGGAGCTGAAAACTGTTGAGAAATTACTTTATCTTTGCAGAACTCATACAATGTTGAATTTCTGAACTCAGTTCCATTATCACTTCTCAAAGCAACTACAGAGGAACCAGTGCTTTGTGCTTCTCTTTCAACTCTCTTGATATGCTCTATGATTACTTGAGGTGCTTCATCCTTGGAGAACAGGAATTCCACCCAAGTGTATCTTGAATAATCATCAACCATGACTAGAGCATATTTCTTCTTGCAAAGGGACATTACATTCACAGGGCCAAATAGATCCATGTGAATTAGCTGCAGAGGTTTCGAGTTTGAATTGAGCAATTTGTTCTTGTGGCTTGACCTCTTTATCTTTCCTCTTTGGCATGCTTCACATGCTCCATCTTGCACAAACTCCAAAGCAGGCATGTCTCTGATGAGTTCTCTCTTTGACAAAGAGTTCATTGCCTGAACATTCAAGTGAGACAGTTTCTTGTGCCATAGCCAGAATTCTTCATTGGTGGCTTTAGTGTAGAAACAACAAATTTCTCCCTTGTCTGCAGCCTTTAGGTTTGCTACAAACAAGCTTCCTTTCTTCACACCAGTTAAAACAACTTCACCACTTCCTCTTTTTGAGATTAGACAATGATCTTCATCAAATTCCACTTTGAAACCCCTGTTGGTGAATTGTCCAATGCTCAAGAGGTTGTGCTTTAGTCCTTCAACAAATGCTGCATCTTCAATAATGACATTTCCAGATTTAACACTGCCATATCCCATTGTATAACCAATGTTGTCATTTCCAAAGGTTACTGATGGGCCAGCCTTCTCCTCAAAATGTGATAGTAGGGCTATATCACCAGTCATGTGACTTGAGCATCCACTGTCCAAGATCCATATGTCTCTTTTATTCCTGTTGCCCTGCATTCACAAATTGACTAAGTTGTTTTGGTACCCACACTTGGTAGGGTCCAGTTGATTTAGAAACAGTTTTGTTATTGATTCTTCTATCATTAACAGCATTCTTCACAGTAGGAGACTTCACTTTGTTTGTGGCTTTAGAGTTTACACTCTTAGGCTCACATGAAGTTTTTACCCTCTCAACCTTGATTGGGGATCTTGTCCTGTGAGTGTGCATATGTGTGTGTTATTCACAGGATTGTGCAGAATCAAGTTTATGCTTTAGAGATAAAAAGTTAGCAATCACAGTCACATAGCATGTCATGCATTTAGAATTACCAAAGAAGGAATCATGGATAGTGTTCATGCCAACAGAATGGTTACTCAGGTTATCAACTTCAACATTTACAGGTTTATTACACTTATGAGTCAAATGATTCACAAATAGGCATTTCTGACACTGTTTCCTAGGAGCATTTGGCACATAAGTATAATTGTTGCCCTTGTTGACACCTACCTTACCATTTCTGTTTTGTTTCTTCTTCTTAACAACTTCTTTCTTGATTTTAGGACTCTTGACAAGGTTGTCTTTGGTTTCTTTCTGATCAACAGACTTGGGAGAGGAGGAAGTGTCCTTAGCAGCCTCATCTTCTTCAAATAGTTGTTGTTTGATAACTAGTAGATTCTCATCAAACTCAACAACACTCTTTTTGAAGATGGGCTCTTTGACACTAGACAAAATAATTGGAGCATTTTTGTTTGCAAAAGATTCTTTTCCTTTGCCCTTAGCCTTCTTCCTTCCCTTGTCATTTTCATAATCAAAACCAATTCCGACCTTACAATCTTCAGTGTGTTCCTTGTGATAGGTTTGAATAAGTTCAGAGGAGTTTCTATAGCTTCTTATTTTTAATTCATTTTCAGCAATTTGTTCCCTAAGAGCTATTTCTATCTGTTCATCACAAGCAACTTTATTCTTAAGATACTCCACTTCCTTTTTCAAACCATCAAGACTCACAACCATTAATTCAAGTTCCTCATTCTTTTCTGTAAGTTCAAGATTTTTAGCAGTTAGTATGTCAATTTCTTCATTGGCAACTAACATGCTAGTGTGAATGTTGAACATCTCAGTACTCATGTCTTCAACAGTTTGCTTGTATTGAAAGGGAGTCATATCAAGAGAAGTAAGAATAGGTACCTGACTTGAGGAATCACCATCATCAGAAAATGCCATCAAGGCATAGTTTGAGTACTCATGTTCTTCTTCTTCATCAGAATCATCCCAGCACTTTCTCTCTGCAATAAAAGCTTTACCCTGTTGTTTCTTGAGTAGAGCTTCATACTTAGCTTCAAGCTCTAAGTATGCTTTGTCCTTCTTGACCTGTTTGAGCTTTTTGCACTCTGTGGAAAAGTGCCCAAGTTCATTGTAGTTATAGCACCTTATCTCGGACCTATCCACACTCCCATACTTGTATCCTCCTTTAGCAGCACCAGCAATCCATTTTCCTTTATTGAAGGAGTTTGAGCCACTTGATCCACCAGCATTTCCAGCATTAAACTTGGACTTAAATGGCTGCTTCCTTTTAAACCTAATGTTAGGATATCTCCTGGCCATATAGGCGAAGGATTTGTTTTCTGCAACTTATTTCTTCGGGACCTTATTCATCTCCATCCTGCTGCTTGAACATTTCTGAACTTCTACCAGGATAATTATTCCATGGCCTATGTACATTCTAGATTGCAAGGAACCTACTAAGCTCATTATAACTCTGAGCATACAAGACATAGCTAAGTACATGAGAACAAGACAAGTACAATAGAGACCTATACTATATCCCAGTGAAAGAATTCACTAGGTCATGTAGAGTGACATAGTCACAATGAGTAGGCTTGTTAATAATTGTATTCAGACATGTCTTGAGCCTAACATGTTTTGGAATTTCGAGGCTTTGAGGAGAGGAAACTTTGGGAGATCGAAGGCCACACTTCGCTCAAAGGGAATCAAGGAATTCAGTAGAATACGTGGAATTGAATCGTTTGCGCCTGTTGTGTATTAAAAAACTGAGCTTGCGAATTTAATTGTTAGGATTAATGAGCTTTCGAGCTTTAATGGCTGCACTTGCGTTTCGAGACTAAATCGGTCCTCACAAGATGCCTACGTATCTCAAATTGTTATTGAGAATCAAGCCAAAGACGTAGTTCTTGGTGTTGCCCTCGGGGCTATGGAGATAGGGGCACACCAAGGACGTAGTGACTTGTATGTCCTTATTCGAGGATGAAGTCTAAAACGTAGCTCTAGGGGTGCCTTTATGGCTTGTTGCGCCTTCGAGGCGTTGTGACGCATGGAGCTGTGCCCAAAACGTAGTAGATGACGTATGGAGCTGTGTCCAAAACGTAGTTCTGATTGTAGGATCAGGGTCCTTATATAGACGTCTAGAGCCTAGTATTTATGGTATGTTTAGGAGTCTTAGCGAATAAGTCTCCTTTTTGATATTGGATAAACATTGTATTTCTTGCTGGAGAATTCGTTTCCTTGTTGATAAAGGCTATGACTCATTAATTGCCTTTAATTTGGATTCCAGATCCTTCTTTGATGAATTTACCATATTTTGGACTCTTTTTATGAGCTGTATATTTTCCCTATTCATTAATTACGAAATTACTGAATAATTTGGGTGTTGGGCCTTAAATATCGGCCTTTCCATTGACTTGTCAATTATATTTCTATAATTACTTTTCTGACCATATCATTTGCCCCCCAAATTCTGGGAAAATCTCCTTGGGGTTTTTGTAGAAGTTATAACGTGTTTTTCCTCAAAATTTTTCATTTTTAAGGGCATTTTCGACCTCAAATTAGGTCATTTTCGACCTCCTTTTTGACCAGGAAACAAGTCATTTTCGACCTCAAATTCGACCACGAAACAGGTCATTTTGGACCTCAAATTCGATCTGGATTTCGACCTCGACTGGAGTGAGGTTGAAGGTTTCGACCTCGATTTTTAAGTCTTTTTCGACCTCGATCCAGCCTTTTTTCGACCTTGATTGGTCCCAGGTCGATGGTTTCGATCTCGACTTCCCAGTCATTTTCGACCTTGGTCATTCGACCTCGATCCCTTATACTTTCGACCTCGATTTACAGGTCATTTTCGACCTGGGTCATTCGACCTCGATTCCTCATACTTTTGACCTAATTTTGCAGGTCATTTTTGACCTGGGTCATTCGACCTCGTTCCAGCCTTTTTCGACCATGATTTCTAGGTCAATATCGACCTCGATCTCTAGGTCGTTTTCGACCTCATTTTGGCGTGAGGTCGAACGCTTAGACCTCGTTCACTCTTGTTTCGACCTTGAATCCTTCTGTTTTCGACCTCACTTGGGTGTGAGGTCGAGGGGTTCGAGCTCGATTTATAGTGTATTTTCGATCTGAATCAATCGACTTCGGTCTAGGGTCTTTTCGACCTCGAATTTTCAATTTTTTGACTGGATTTTTGGTGCGAAGTCGATGGAAACGACCTCAATTCCTCGTATATTTTCGACTTCGAGCCTTCGATGTCGTTCTAAGGTTTTTTCGACCTCAATTTCATTATTTTTCGACTTTATTTGGGAGCGAGGTCGTTGGAATCGACCTCGTTTTCCCATATGTTTTCGACCTCGGTCGTACGATTTCGATTTAATGTCTTTTCGACCTTAAATCTTTTATTTTGCCTTGGCTATATTTCAAATTTCATTCTTTTCTTGGGCCTTAACTAGCCCAATTTTTAATTGGACTTAAATTATTCCTACCTTGGGCCTTATTGGGCCTTTATTGTTTGGGCTTTGAATTTGCCTGAGACCCAAATTATTTGGGTTTTAATCTCTATAATCCATAAATGGATTTGTGGGCCTTAACTGGCTATAGACGGTTGCCCTTCC
Organism: Heracleum sosnowskyi; assembly: GCA_030848705.1. Taxonomy (NCBI): domain Eukaryota; kingdom Viridiplantae; phylum Streptophyta; class Magnoliopsida; order Apiales; family Apiaceae; genus Heracleum; species Heracleum sosnowskyi. The sequence continues at coordinate 74,568,699 of CM061240.1, forward strand.
TTAACCGGTTGGGTTTCCAGTCACTAGGCGATTCCTGGCAAGATTTTCTGTTGAATCTCATCGTTTTCTGGGTTTCTTACTTGAAGTTTTGAAGAATTCTTTGAAGATTCTGGGCTTTCTTTGAAGATTCTGGGCTTTCTTTGAAGATTCTGGGTTTAAAATGGTTGATCGCGCTTCCCAACGTCTATGATAATGCACTAGGATTTCATAGAAGTTATACCGGTCTTTTTCGAGACTTGGGGTCTTTTTATCCCTTACCTGGGACTTACTACCCTTTTTTGGGGATTGTAATATACACTAGTGTTTCACGAGTATCGTCTTGGTGTAAAGTGTGGAGTGACCTACACATTTACGACGATTTTGCCTTATTCGAGGCTAACTTGACATTTGAATAAGCCTTTTATGTCTTATTCTGTCTTGTTTTGGCTTCAAGCCTTTCATTGAGCATATCGAATGATGGGGTTTGGACTGAATGTCTTAGGTTTCTGGGGTTTCAACCCTTCATTTGCTTTCTAGGAAGCTCATGATTTCATCGAACCTTATTTCTATTTGTCCTAGTAGTGAGTCCAATCAGGACACACTTTAAACATAATAGACTTTCAAATTTGAGGCATGCCAAGTCCTTGGCACCTCATGCCCTTCGAGGGTTTCTAGCTTGTACGAGCCTCGACCAAATACGTTCTTGACGCGAGATGGTCCTTCCCAATTTGGGGCCAACTTGCCTTTTTGTCCAACTCCGGATGCCTCAATCTTTCGGAGGACTAAATCTCCTTGTCGAAAGAATCTCTCTTTAACCCTTAGGTTGTAATAGAAAGATGCTCGTTTATGATGCTGCACTATCTTGGAATTTGCCTCATCTCTAACTTCATCAATCAAATCTAAGGCCAGCCTCAAGCCTTCCTCATTTGTTTCTGGCTCATAAGCCTCAATTCTTGGAGATGTGTGAGTAATCTCCACTGGAACCACTGCCTATGCCCCATATGCCAACAGAAAGGGGGTAGCTCCAGTGGTGACTTTGCAGGTAGTACGATATGCCCATAGTATGGGGAGCAATTCGTCCACCCAAGTGTTTCTGGAGCGTTCAACTCTTTTCTTCAGTCCATCTAGGATAATTCGATTTGCAACCTCAGCTTGCCCATTTGCTTGAGGATGGGCGACAGAAGTGAAGCGCAACTTGATATCGTTCTCATCACAATATTTCTTAAACTCATCGTTGTTAAACTGAGTTCCATTGTCTGTGACCAAGATACGTGGAATCCCGTATCTGCATATCACATTTTCCCAGAAGAAATGCATCACTTGTTTGGTGGTTATCTTGGCTAATGGCTTAGCCTCAATCCACTTGGTGAAGTAGTCGATTGCTACTATCAAAAACTTTCTTTGAGCACTTGCCATTGGAAATGGCCCGAGTATGTCAATTCCCCACATGGCAAAGGGGATAGGTGAGTTAATGGATGTCATCATTTCTGGTGGTTGTCTAACCACTGGTGCATGCTTTTGGCACCGTTCACATTTCTTCACGTAGCTTTTAGCATCAGCAAGCATGCTTGGCCAATAGAAACCTAGACGTGTGACTTTATGAGCAAGGGCTCTGCCCCCCAAGTGCTGCCCACAAATTCCTTCATGTACTTCCCTTAGGGTCAATTCTGCCTCTTGGGGTCTCAAGCATTTTAGATAAGGAATGATGAAAGACTTCTTGTATAGAATTCCCTCAATCAGGGCATACCTTAATGCTCTCACATACAGCTTTCGTGCTTCTGAAGTGTCGTTGGGTAACCACCCAGTTTCCAGATGAGCTTTGATGGGATCTATCCAACAACTAGCAACATCAATAGGTGCTACCAACTTTCCGTTGATGCTTGGGGTCCTCAGGACTTGGACGTATACACTCCCTGCATAGTTTTCAATTTCGGAAGAAGCAAATTTAGACAAGGCATCAGCCTTCATGTTTTCTTCCCTTGGAATGTGCTCTACATAACATTCATCAAACTGAGTCATGATGGCCTTGACAAGTTTCAAGTACTTGGCCATGACTTCATCTCTGGCCTCAAATTCCCCATTTACTTGGGAAACCACTAGCCTCGAATCTCCACATACTTTCAGAGTTTTGACTCTCAAGGCTCCAGCCCTAGGCCAGCTATCAGAGCTTCATATTCAGCTTCGTTGTTTGTCGTTGGGAAGTCCAGTTTTAGTGCGTACTCTATGAGGAATCCATCAGGACTTTGTAGCATTAAACCAGCTCCACTTGAATTTGTTTTTGATGCTCCATCAAAATAGAGCACCCAACATTCTTTGGAGACCATTTTTTGATCTTTCTCATCCTCCACTATTACTTCCTGCCCCCCCCCCCCCCCCCGACTTCTTGGTTGTCAATGGTGCATTCAACCATGAAGTCAGTGGATTAAAAACTGAGCTTGCGAATTTAATTGTTAGGATTAATGAGCTTTTGAGCTTTAATGGCTGCACTTGCGTTTCGAGACTAAATCGGTCCTCACAAGATGCCTACGTATCTCAAATTGTTATTGAGAATCAAGCCAAAGACGTAGTTCTTGGTGTTGCCCTCGGGGCTATGGCGATAGGGGCACACCAAGGACGTAGTGACTCGTATGTCCTTATTCGAGGATGAAGTCTAAAACGTAGTTCTAGGGGTGCCTTTATGGCTTGTTGCGCCTTCGAGGCGTTGTGACGCATGGAGCTGTGCCCAAAACGTAGTAGATGACGTATGGAGCTGTGTCCAAAACGTAGTTCTGATTGTAGGATCAGGGTCCTTATATAGGCGTCTAGAGCCTAGTATTTATGGTATGTTTAGGAGTCTTAGCGAATAAGTCTCCTTTTTGATATTGGATAAACATTGTATTTCTTGCTGGAGAATTCGTTTCCTTGTTGATAAAGGCTATGACTCATTAATTGCCTTTAATTTGGATTCCAGATCCTTCTTTGATGAATTTACCATATTTTGGACTCTTTTTATGAGCTGTATATTTTCCCTATTCATTAATTACGAAATTAATGAATAATTAGGGTGCCGGGCCTTAAATATCGGTCTTTCCATTGACTTGTCAATTATATTTCTATAATTACTTTTCTGACCATATCAGCGCCGTAGCGATTAAGGTTAATCTTCTTTTCGAACTCTTTAATTTATATCATAAAACGCAGTCCTATATATCATACGTTCCAACAGTTTGAGTGTAGAAGGTCACAGGTTCAATTCTCAAGACTAACATATTTAATTTAATTTTTGCATAAACATTAAAGGGGTGACATTTTTGTAATTTTTCAAAAAATAGGGGCAAAATCGTAACTTCACATGCATTAAAGTGGCAATTTTTGCCCTTGTGTTATGGTTTAATATATAGTAATAGATATTTTATATACTTAAAAGTAGGGGTGAACATAAATATCCAAAAAAACCGGATTATCCTAATTTCATATCCGGTATTCGATTAAAAAATTCGGAAATTCGGATATTCGATCCGAAAAATTCGGACCGGATATCTGATCCGGTTTTTTTTCACTAATTCGGATTCGGATTCGGATCACAATTTTTTATAAAACCGGATATCCGGATCCGATCCGATTTTTACTATTTCTTTAAAAAAATTAATTTATATATTTAATAAATATGAACATATTAACACCAAAATATTTCAAATATGATATATTAAATTAAATAATAAATTATCACTAATAAATTAACGTGTTTGTTGTGTTTTACTAAAGTTTATAAGCATTTTATATATTATAACACAAGAATACACTTGAAATTATATTTTTGATATTGAACTTACAATTATTTCATAAATTTATACGTGAAAATCTCGTAATCTCATCCATCAACTTCAAAGTACATGTATTTTCTAAATTAACATTTGATCCATAATAAATTTTTAATAATTTACAGTACTTTTTTTTAATAACAAGTAGTTACAATACTAAAAAAAAAATAAACAAAGTAAATGAAAGAGTATTCTTTTTTAATATTAATTTTTCACTTAAGATTGTTAATTTGAGAGTTAGCATGTTATTAGTATCTCCTAATTTTTTTTAAAAGAATTAATTTAAGAAATGAATGATGGTCTATGATGGTTCAAAATAAAGTTAGGAAAACAAATAAAGTTATAAATGCTAAAGTATGAAATGTTGATATATATATTACTTATTTAATTCGGATCCGGATTATTCGATTTCTGATCCGGTTTAAATGGATATCCGAATTCTAGATATCTGGTTAAACCGGAATAGATTTTTATTGATCCGAAAAACCGGATATCCGATCCGAATTTTATTAACCGGACCGGATATCCGATTTTGGTCACCCCTACTTAAAAATTAAATTAAACAAATAATAAAAGTAGATGATGCGTTTTATCCGATAATAATTTGATTATTTGAAAATACACTCAGAAATTAATGTAGAGTTCATTTAATTTGTCCTTAGACATCATATTTAATAGATAGAAGTAGATATTACATAGCAATTCTTTTGTAGGATTCGATTTTTCCAAAATCTGCTTTCCATACATTGAATCCGTTTGCTACAAATTCTTAAGGAAAAAATGTTAATTACAAAAATAAAATAATATATATCTAGCGGAAGAATTTTAAAGGTATGTAATGACACAATAATGATGTTATCAATATTCATTTGTCTTGAAAATTAGACAAAATGGAACCCTGATCAACAAATATTGTTATTTTTTATGAAAAAACCAAGGGTGACCAAATTTTATGTATATATGATTGCATCGTGCCATCGTTTGATTAATTTTTCGATTTCAGGTTTAGAGGCAAATAGTCAAATACTAACATATATTGTGCGTGTCTGGGGTATCACAAAAAAGTTGATTTATAGTTTAAAATGAGTAAGTGTCATATAAGTGATAAGTTGATGAATTCTTATAAATTATACGGGTGTTTGGATAAATTTACTTATAAGTTAGTGAAGAAATTGCTAAATTAAATTTGAAAAAATAATTTTTAAATACAATGATTACAACACATGCATTTTAAATTAAAAAAATATTTAGAAACACAAATGTAAAAATATAAAGTATTAAAAACCAAAGAAATCAATAAATAAGTCAATAAGTTAGGAAAAATGTTAATAGTTATTAACATTCAACTTATGAACATATAAGTTATAAGTTGAATTATAAATTGGGTTGCAAATACCCTGCTTTATAAGCCATAAGTCCTGCGCCAAACAGGCCAATCATCATACTTTAACAATTAAATATTAATAGTAAACCTTTCTCAGAATTTGTACAGATTTTGTACTCCATTGATAAGAAAACGAGACTCGCATATTTACAAATTGCAAAGGAACAAGACATATACTCATATTTTAAATTTTATTACGTGTATGTTTGGGGTATCACAAAAAGTTTGACTTATACTTAAAATGAGTAAGTGTTTTATAAATGATAAGTTGATGAATTTTTATAAGTTATACGGGTGTTTGGATAAATTTACTTATAAGTTAGTTAAAAGTTTGCTAAATTAAATTTGAAAAAATAATTAGTAAAAATATAAAGCATTAAAAAAATAAAGAAATCAAAGAATTAGTTGATAAGTTAAGTAAAATGTTGATGATTTCTAACATTTAACGTATCAATTTATAAGTTATAAATTATCAAATAAGTTGAGTACACAAACATCCTCGTAAGCTCTTATGAACTTGCATAAGCTAACTTATTTTCCATTACCCAAACAGGGATTTAGGTTTAAGTCTTTGTTATTTATAATTTAAATAGAACTGAAAGTAAATTAACAAAAATTAAAATTTTATAATAATATTGATCGACATGTTTATACCAGTACGAGTCTGGCCCGAACTACACAAATTTAATAATTTCAGATTTTAAGTCCGGTCAATTCAGTCCAGTTCTGGACATTTTGTCCAGCCCAGGTTGGCAACATACAAGCATCAAAAGCTACAACTATCCAATTACTTTACAAAGATGCCACAAAAGTCACCACAATATATATGCTATAGACTGTCAAATGGTAAATTCATATAATTCCAGCTTGTAAACTTCCCAAGCAGTTCAACTTTGTACCCAACTAAACTATGTTCTACTGACCGAAATTTTTTTTTTTAAAAAAAAGAAAGAAAAAGACGAAGCAACTTTGTAAACTCGCATCAAATCCCTTCTTTACATTCAATAATGACTATCACCTCTATACCTGAACACCCTCCTGTAGAATTCTTTTTTTTTTTTTCTAAATAAAACCCTCCTGTAGAACTTACATGTACAAGATAACAATACCGAGCTCCTCACCTTATGCATCTTTCGGTCTCTTCAATTTTTGTATCTTATCTTCGGATTTTAGTTTCTGTTGGTGGCGACGACTGAGAACTGCTACCAAGTGCAGCGGCAGCAGATTCCACATGCGTAAGAAGATACTCGTAAATTTTCTTTCGAATTCGTTCAATTGTTTCTGGAGATATATGTGTGTTCTCTTCTTCGTCCTTGGCAGCTGCAATACCATCCAACCAATCATTCACACTTTTGAGCTGAGTCAACATGTTGGCTATTTGACCATTATCTGATAAAGTTGAAACATCCACTTCTGCATCCAAGAACCGCTCAAGAAACTCAAGAAACCAATCCTGTGATTCCATTTGTAACATTTCAGCAAGATTGACAGCCTCATAAAGACCTTCTCCTCTGATCCATTCTATCTGAGGTGGAAGCGGAGGAGGAACCTTAGGCTTCTGACCAACGACTTTTGAGCTCTTTGTTTGCCTGGGTTTGGATTGGGTTTTAGTAGAGGTACTCTTAGAAGAGTTGTCAAGAATTAATATGGGTTCATTTGCGGGAATATTTTTCGGGCTCGGAGTTGAATTTGAAGTTAATACAGTGCTTGATATGCCTTGTTTGCTGAATAATGAGAAGGACGATAAACTTGTGATCAGAGCAGCATCAATCCAAGAAGCTGCTTGTTTACGTCTTTCAGATGTGACCTTTAGTACTTCATCTGAAGGAAATTTTTCCCCATCTGATGCTGATCCAGTTGTGGTGGTTTTAGAAAGGGAAGAAACAACTTGATGACACCTTTTCAAGCTAGAGTGAAAAGTCAAAAATTGTTCCACAGCAGACTGGGGGTTATCTTCTCTTGCACACAAACTTAGATCAGAAAACATACTGCAAATTTATAAATGAAGAGCGGGTAAATTTTTCCAGAAATAAAAAACAACAAAAAAAAGATACGAAGTATGCAATTGAGACCTCTCATAGAATTTTGGTGCAAACTTAAAAGATAGAACAATAATTTTGATAGGCAACACAGCCCTTCTAAATCTTCAAGCATGACTGCAAGTTATGCAGACCCCCTGCATTTTTAATTTAAACCATCTAAACCTCAACTGCAAATGTTGTAATCAAACCTTTCAACCAAAATGGCCAGAATTTGAAAAAGATTCGTCAAAAAAGCATCTTTTTTTCACAGTGACATTCTGGCTTGAATATAATCAACATTGAAAATAATAAACGTCAGGAAAGGATCCAACCTAGGTTTCTATGTCTGGTTGAAGCTTTCATTTGAAAAGTCTGGCTGCTTAAACAGTGTCAGAGACCCAGAATAGACTGTAACTTAAAAAATGATTAAGCAGTCCTACAAATTTTGGACCCTGCTCCCGAGTTTTTTAAGGGGAGAAAGTAAATGAATGCAAGAGGAAGTAATTGAAAGAAAAAGTAATATGTTTCACTCACTTACTCCCGAGTTTCATTTAAATGCTCCCGAGTTGGAAGGAAAGCATATGAATGATTGTCAAGTTACAATTCAATCCTTAGATCTAAAAAGTTATAATTTAAGTAGTAAGGGTATATTTGTAATATCAAGTGCTTTTTAATTAACCACACCACTTGCTTTCCCTTTCATCCCATTTTTGGAATGAAATTTTTGGGAAGAAAACATACAAAGTTTTCACTCTCATTAAAAAAACTTGGGAGCAGGAATAGAGGAGTGCAAATTATGTTATTTGCTTTGCCCTTCACTTACTTTCATCCCTTTTTAAAACTCGGGATCAGGGTGTTAGTAATGCCGTGTTTATAGTATAATATCTGAGCTGCTGCAATACTCTTTTTCTTTTCCCCTTCTTTTTAATTTTTTCAAAGAAAGTTGTTTAAAGCAAAGGTTAGTTGCACAAGCAACAATGTTCAGACATTCAGAATATGATGTATTGACATACAGCAAAAACCTCAAACAATCAAAAGCAGTTATTGGGGAGATAACGGAATATACCTTAAACAACCCAATAAACTCTCTGCAGCTGAAGCCTCTTCCAGTGCTACTATGGCAGCCATTTGTGCTGCGTCTCCGTGCTTAAGAACTTCCTGCATGCAAATAAGATACTTTATTTCTTCTGTTCTTTGTAAGTGCTATCTGATGGAACACAAAAATTACGTCTTTGGTGTGAAATGCAGATATAACTTTGCACCTCAGCTGATGACAGTTGGCACTACATATATGTTGGCAGCTATTAGCTAAACCCTACCCAGCAATGTTAAAATTGGGCCAGCACTAGTAAGTCCGCCGGAAGATAAAAGGTAAGATGACTATAGGTTCTTGTGCCAGCAATGTACATATATTTCATGGAATATATCTAGTTACATGTGCGATAGTGCACAAGAAGGTTAATAATTTCTTTTGATACACAAAAAGTCGCATTTCCATTTCTCCTAATTGTTATTAAAAAAATTTATTTCTATGTTTCAGTAAATGTTAAATCTTCGGAAAACCAAATTTCTACTAAGCTGTACTTTTAAATAGTTTACAAAACTGATCCTCTACATTAATCAAAATGCAATTGATCATCCTCAATTCAAATTACAAGATTCAGTAGTTGGCTAGGGAGGACTTAAATGGCACTCTATCTGTAGAGAAGATAGAGTACATTACTTATCATATAGGTTTCAGAGCTGTTGATTGCCCAAATGACATTATTGGTTTATTGACTAAATAAGATTAAAAAGAATCCTATCAAATAAACTTACTATAAAAGATGTTTCATTGCAAAAAACAGGCCCCAAATGAGCCACTCACAGAAATCAGTATTAATCAATTTAAAAGATCTTACCTTTCCTAATTTTTCAAGGGAAGATGGGAGTGAAGTCCACGAAGCACTTCCATCCGTTAGTCTTTTTTTACTCAAAGAAACTTTGTTAAAGTTTCCAGGTAAGCCATGATTAGCAATATATCCTGGTGTTTTCTTTCCAACAGATGGAATCTGCTTATGTAACCTATTAGGATCAACCAAATTTCCATTTGTTGCAGCCATGTTTGCAGACAGACCAGTCTTATTTTCTTCCTTGAAAGACTTAGAGGATACCTTTACCTTGGTGTCTACTTTAGGAGGCAACCTTTCGCTTGTCGATTTTCTTGGAACCTGTGCAACATAAGTTAATTAGGTGGAGAAAGGACATGAATCATTTTCCAGAAAAATGGGCAACCTATTATCAATCACCAGACTACTTATCCAGAACATTAGACAAATCATAGGATTGGAAGAACAAAGTAGTTGCTTGTACTGTTTAGCTTCCCTTCAGCTAAATTTAGAATAACAAAATAACAATGATAATAACTCGGAAACTTCTTCCACTAACTTATTTAAGAGTGTAAGTACGTGACTACAAGAAAACAAGTAATATATTCATGGTCAAGTCTAACATTATCTGAAGCAATCAATATAATAGTAATAATCACAAACAGTAATAAAAAAATATATATAATATGGTAAAACATTAACTAGGATATACAGCGAGAAAACTTCAATATGCTGAATAATGTACTTCAACTGAAACCGTAAATAGAACGATACTAATATGCCCTCGTCAGCATTGAAGGTAGTTCTTGCACAAAATATTTGAAATAATTACTAGTTACTTTAAGCCATCATGGCACTAAAAGCCAACCAATAACTAGCTGAACCAGAAAGGAATTGTAGATGAGCTAATAATTTTATTGTACACGCTTTCAGATCCTCGTGACATTTCCAAAAAGCATAATGACTATATATAGAGAGTCAACATAACAACGGAGTCTCAAAAGTTTGATAGAACAACTAAAACTCACCGAAAAGCTTGGTGATTCAGGCTTCAAATAACTTTTTGTGGCCCTCAATCTTGGACTATCTCTGGCCTTCACATCCATATTTCCTTCCCAACTTTTTCTTAAGGCCTTTGGCCCCGACCCAATTCCCTGAATAAAATTACTTACCGAGCTTCCTGCAACTGTCTTCCTTTTAGTTGGACTTGTACCACGAACTGAGGTTGCCTTATCCCCTGAAGCCAGTGCACTTGTTGTCTTCCCAAACCCACGAATTTTTCCCTGCTGCTTGATCCCATTAGAAAACTTCTCAAAAGAATTTGGTAATGAATAACAACTCATTGGTGATGAAGGGATTGACCGTGAACTTAAAGACTTGTTCAACGCTGGTACCTTCTTCTCAACCGAGCCCACGCCCAGCTTCAACAATTGAGAGTTGGACCTCATCAAAGACGAAGATTTCCCATTCCCTTGATCCTCCTTAAAACTAGCACTAACTTTCAAAGACGCAAACTTCGTATCCCTCCTCTGCCCAACACTACTACTACTACTACCCAATACTTTGGATACAGGCTTAAACTTATCCAAACTTTTGGAACCCGACAACAAATTAGCATCATTACTAAGGAAGCCCAAAGAATGAGTTGCCACTAAATCCTCAGGGCTTCCAACGCAAGGATGGCGCCCTGGAACAGGCCTAACCCCGTATAAAACAGGCACGGGAGAAGCAACTTGTAACCTATCTACATGTATAAACTGACCCAATTGTATCTTATCACTTAAAATGAGATCAACATGTTCATCAGGAAGAGAAACATAAGTAGCATGAGAAGAATCAGATACCTTCAAGTAAAAGCCTTTATTCGAAAACAACTCACCACCAGCTAATGCAGGAACAATCCCTACGACTTGTAAAAGAGATGACCTGTGCTCACCACCAACTTTAACATTTGTATTCATATGTTTAAGAAGCATCAATAAAACACCAGGGACTAAAGTAGCCATTCTTCAATATGCATCACTTTTACAGAACCCCAATCAATAAAACTCAAAACCCCAAATCATAAAAATTCAAGATACTCAATTCTTGATTTTGGGTATACAGGAAAAGAACAAATAAGAGAAAAAGATTCTCAATTTAACGTGAATGAAGAATTTTAGGTAAAAAGGTTCAAGCTTTGCAATTGCAGCACAAATATTGAATTGGCCAAGAGAATGAGGATCTATTCACCAAACTCACACACAAAATGACTTAATACTCAATTGGAGTATTTGAGAAATTAAAATCATATTTTTTTACATGCTCGCTTTTGATTTTTATTTTGTATTCAAATATTTATGAAAATTTCATAAAAGAAATAAAAACAGCAGTTTTGGATGTACCGGCCAATTTACAAGAATAATATTCCAATTCTTTTTATTATATAATAAACACATGTCATCAAAAATTAAAAAATGTAATAATTCTTTTACTAATTGAGTTAGCTAAAAGAGCGAGATATTTTTTTAGAAAATGTGTATTCTCTTACACTTTTTTTATAAACAAATTCATAATATCCGTATAATAAAATCGAAATCGTGACAGAACTAATCAGGTTGTCATATTTTAATTTCTTGTAATTTTAAATATGGTTAACGGAGAAATTTGTGATAACAAAATTTGAAGTTTTCTCGTCGGAATCAAGATATACGAAGGTGGTTTAATGATGTAAAAGTCGCCAGAATATGACGGTGATTGTGTTTATAGGAAGCTGAGATCAAAGGGATGATTGTGGTCTCTCTGAGCTCTCAACCTTCGATCTCTTTCATGTGTCGACGTACCCTTGTATTTACAGATCAAGCTTCACGTAATTCTTGGGAACAAAGTAACCTAAATCTATTAGAAGTAGGTTTGTATTTATAGGGATCAAGTTTCACGTAGTTCTTGGGGAACAAGTAACTTAAATCTATTAGAAGTAGGTTTCCTTGTTTGTAGAGGTCGGCCTAGAAGCTTCCATCCGGGTTGGGCTACAACCCTGATCCATGACGTGCAGAATATCTGAATCCAAGCCCACTTAGGAGAGCCTGTACGATGAAGCCTAGCTCAATGACCCCAAGGCTCAACTATGACCGTGCCTTCACGGATATAACATTAGCCCTAACTATTGGAGCTAACATCAACTGCTAGCAACTACCACATCAGTCGTTTAGTTTCAGGGACAAGACATAGCTTACTTCAAATGAACAAGCGGATCTTTACCCCCCGATAAGGCTAACCCACCAGACTACAGGGCAAGTTCTCCAAAGTTAGCGTCACACTGGGCATATCTCAATCCCCCAACAAGGGTAACTTGCTAGAATACAGGATTGAACCCTTGTAGTGTATAGACAGACTTATTTATACATTGATTCCCCAATAAGGATAACTTATTGGAATACGGAATCAGGCCTTCAGTTATACTTTGTCTTCATCTTGTGATCTTCCATAAATCTTCTATATGTGTTGGTTATTGTATATATTTTGTCTCTTCACCATGTCTACCCCAAGTTGGCGCCCCAACCTGACCTCTAGCATCATTTGGCACGCCAACCTATGGTTGGATCAGAGTTGGCGCTCCAACTGGTGACATATCCCAGTTAGACTTTCACCTCCATTTTTCATCACCTTTAGTAAATTCTTTGCCCTCAAAATAAAGGCATCTCTATACTTGCCTTCAATCTAGTATTCGATTATTCTCGATTAGTAAATTCTTTTCTTGTATAAATTTTGGGTATAACAACTACCCCCAAGCCTCTATTTCATTTGAAAAATATAGAGAGGCTTTCATGAATCATTAAAAATTTAAGAAAACTTCTCCTTGGCGCCGCAACCTATTTGGCGCGCCAATATGCTTGCTTTCATCTCTACTTGAATTTTTGTTAATCTTCATGAATAATTCAAAATGAATTTTTCTTAAGAAATTTTTAAAATAAAATTATTACCTCTGATACTTTCTTTTATTATTATTTTTCATCCGTATTTTTGTAAAATATACGGTGTTTCGCGTAGGGGTATTTAAACTCGAAGGCTTCCCCAATTTCATTTTTATCCTAAATTTTTTCTCTCTCCAATAAACACTCTCAAGGAGTTCAATCGGTTTTTTTCTCGAATCTCTCTCAAATCGTTGTCGTTCTTCAAATCGTTAGTAACTCTTTCATCCTTGTTACTTAAGGTATGTTTTGAGCTATTATTTGCAAGATTTCACCATGTATTTTGTTAGATTCGAACGTTTTAAGTTCAAACTATTCATGTTCTTCATTTTGTGTTTGTATATATCCTTGTTTGATCCGTTTTTCTTCAAACATTTTTATGTAATTGTGTTTCTAGATTTAACACTATCATAACTCCATTGGCGCGTCAACAATGATTGACGCGGCTACTATAGTATTCTCACAACCAATATTAATCATATGTCGATTGCATAGGCCCTTTTAGATTAGAATTATCTTTGTAGGAGATTCTTTCTCATTTTGGTGCGACAAGGAATATATTGGCGCGCCAACACGCGCTTCTTAGAGATGTGTTTCCCTGCTCATAGTGTTTATGTTTTGGCTTTACAGCTGGCTAGGTGGGGGAACACATCCTCAACTTCTCCTTTTCATCCCTTCAAAGAATTTAATAGGCGAGTCGGTCTTCCATCTACTCCCTTTCACTATCCATTATATCAATATTCAAGGTCCAAACCCCAAGATTTGGCACGCCTGCTAGAATTATATAAAGAGAATCCAGACTTTTTCAAAATGTCACCTTCACCAAAACTAGAGAATTGGGTCGATCCACTTCCTACCAACCCTTCATCTTCTCATCCCACAACCAAAAAGAGGAAAATGAAGAAGATTGTTGAGGAAAGTGACTATGAAGATGAGTTAATAGATGAAATTCAGGCTAACCCCTCCATTATGGATGAACTAATAGAAGACTCTGAGAAGACTACGAGTGTGGATATAGGTGCGCCAAATGCTAAGGGCGCTCAAGAGGAAGATCAATTTTCTTCTCCTGAATCCTCTCATGAAGAAACTCTTCCTTTCCCCCCTGAAAACACAGGATGTTGATGTTGATTGGTCTCAACATGATGTTTTATCAAAGAAGGAGATGGATCAAATCAGGAAAGAGACTGGGGTGTTTGCATGTGTAGATATGTCTTCCTCCATTCCTGTGAAGGATATCAAGAAAGCCATGAAATTTTATGCACAGGATGGGAAATATGCTAAACCTTATGAAGATATGTGTCCTCATAGGTTTGATATAGGAGATATTAGAGTTCCTATAGTCGTGGTTACTGACAGACATATATCGCTAGGTGTTGGCGCACCACTACACCCTTTGTTACGCCAGATTGTTGACTTGTATAGAATTGCCCCCATCCAACTATTACCGAATAGTTACAAGATGGCTCTTGGACTTTATATGATGTATAATGAACTCAAGTATCCCGAGCCTACCATGCCTGAGCTGAGTTGGTTTTTTAGCCTCCAATCCAACATTCCTGGTTATTACTTCTTAGTTGTTTGGAGAGACCATATGGGAAAAGCTATCAGTAATGGCAAGGTTAGTAACATAAAAGATTGGAAGGAAAGGTATTTTTACCTTTATGACACTGCCACGCAACCAATCGAATTCCAAGTTGGTGGTAAGTGTAATTACTTTACATGTTGGCGCACCAACTATATATTGGCGCTCCAATATATCTTCCTTTCATTTTTATTTTAATTCTTATTATTCTGTTACTATCTTTCTTTCAAAAAAACATTCCAAGCCCACTCTCAAACATCCTTTCTCAACACAATGCTCCAAAGTTTTAGAACTTTTAGAGTCTAGGAGAAAACTCAACCCCCTAGTGACTCTTGATAATCTGAAGAAACACGAATTTTTCCCCCCTAAGGCGGGCATTCCTGATTCCTCTCCGAAGAAGAGAACAAAGAAAAATAAAGGAAAACACATAGATATTGATAGTAATGATGAAGGTATGTATGCTGGTGCGCCAACATACTCACTAAATGATCTCTCACTTTTATGTTACATTTAGCTGCTATTTCGTCGCTTCTATTTCAATATGTTCAAATGATAGTATATCCATTATACACAGTTGGCACTTGTTTTGCGCTATACTTCCATTTCTATCTATATTTGTTTTGCCTAACTTGTATTATTTTTGCAGACCTGACTGGAGTCCCCAATTTGTTTGGCGCGCCAAAAGGCATATCTGTTTCCAAGGGTTCTACCATGGTCTCCAGTCTCAATAAATTCCACCTTAAATAGAAAATCGGTTGGGAAGAAGATTGATAAGTGGATTCTATATCTACTTGGAACGCTTCAAATCGGCTTAAATTGACTGTTTGTACTCAAGTACTTGGTGTTTCTAATGTGATTTGAGCTAGACTATGCAGAGCTTAGTAATTGGCAGAGTTGTGGAGTTTCTGTGATTATATGGTGGTGTTTGAGCATTGTAGTGAAAGCCAAGTGGTTGCGGAACTTGAGAGCGCGAAGAAATGTCAAGAAAATGTGTTTTGATGAATTCTGGCAGAAACACAAGCGCCCCCGCGCCTGTATGAAGCGCGCCCGCGCCTCTATGATTGCTGAGGAGCGCGCCCGCGCTTGTGAGGAGCGCGCCCGCGCTTGTGAGGAGCGTGCCCGCGCTTGCCCAATGCTGAAGAAATCCTGTTTCAGTTCTATTTTGGAAATCAGCAGAGACCAGTCAACCGTGAAGGCTTATATAAGCAATTGGTGGACGATTTCAGAGACATACATCCATATACCTACTTATATATCTATCCACCATCAAGGAGAACAAGAAGACGGTTGATTACGAAGACCTAATTTCATCTTTTCTCTGTATTCTTCTAATTAGGCGATACTTTGGATTCTCGTTGGAGTTGTTTTTCATAAACCTTATTACTAGTACTCTCTTTATTAGTATTCCAGACATATTTATTATCATGTTTTCATCAGAACCCACGATGATGAACGGTTCGATTATGAACTAATCGTTGTCGTGGGATTCTAACGGATTTATCTATGGATTTTAGTAGTTAATTGTTTTAAAGATTTGTGTGTGATGAATTATTGATAACCTAGTTTGGTTGTGCTTATTCTTCTTGGATGCGTAGCTAACATCTAAGTTGTTTGTTAATCTCTATTGATTGCGAAAGTGGATATAGAGGTTTAGATCTTGCCATGCTAGCATAGGTTTATGTATCTTTGTCATGCATGATTCGTAGGTAATTTTAACCATCTTACCTGCCCTATGTAATCTGAATGGATAACTTGCTCGTTAAACCGTTATGTTTTCAAATCTTATAGACATATAAGGTCTAAGCATAATTGGTGTCTGCTCAACTTCTATCTCTTCTGTGGATGTTTGAGTGGTTTGGTATACGTATACTGAAAGGTAGCGTGTACTGATTTCGTGTTATCCGATTAGTTGTCATAACCGTCACATACATTGATTAAAGACATAAAACTCTAGATGAAGTATTTAATGAAGTTAGGATCCCATGTTTTATTCTCATAAGTAATTCAACAGTAACTCCTTAGTTAATTATAGTCTTGATAATTTGTTTAGTTAATTTAGATAATCAAAACACAAATTTGATACTTGTCTTAGCATTGAACAATAGCCATACATTGTTGCATAAGTGCATAACTGAGGTAAACCAGTCTCTGTGGGAACGAACTCTACTTATTCTTATATTACTTGTGACCGCGTACGCTTGCGTGATTTTGTGCGAACAAAGATCCTCTACCTCCTCCCTCCAAAAGGCATAACACTGGAAAAGGTGGGAATACAGAAAACAATAGTCAGGCTGAGGCTACAATTACAGTTGGCGAGCCAAAAGCTAGATCCATTCGCATTTTTGATGCTTTTGGGCATTTTGGTGATTCAAACATCAATGAAGCTGAATTCAAAAGGTGGATTGCGAGGTCTGATGAGGATAAGCAAAAGGCTGCCACTCGAGATTCCCTAGAACTTTTCATGTTTAATGCAGAACGTGAAAAGAACAAAGATGACAACTTGAAGCGCTTAAAGGATCTTGAGGCTGAGAATGGCAAGCTCAAGATAGATATCAAAAATGTCAACTCAAAGGTGGATAAACTTGAAGCTGACAAAAAGGCCTCCGATTCACAAATCTCTACCTTTCAGGCGGATTTGGCGCGCTGGGATAAAGTTGTGAAAGACAAAAATTCTTTCATCAAAACCTTAGAGGAGAAAACCAGTGAACTTCAGCTAGAGGTTGAGGAGATTATCATAGAGAAAACTTCATGATGGCAAGCCGAGAAGGATAAGCTAGCCAAAGAATCTTTTGATGACGGAATTAAGTCGTACTGCATTACCTTTCTCGCAGCTGAGCCTGATTATGATTGGAGCGTGAATTTTGGTACTGGTATGTCTAATTTCATCAAAGACCTTGCTCAGAATGTAAGTGAAGCCATTGATGCTAGGAAAGCTGTTTTAGAAAAAACTATTGTCGCAGAAAAGGAGGGTTTGGCGCGCCAAGATATGGAGTCTACCCATCCTCCTGAAATAGAAACTATTGAAGACAATGTTGACCAAAACACTAAACAAGCCATAGTTGAAGAAAATGTTTCCAACAACGAAAATCTTGACAATCCTGAAGCCTGAATCTTTTCACAATTTCTGAACATTAATATGCAAGTCCCATGACTTTGCAGAGCTGTAACTATTACTTTTTTTTTTGCTAAGTATCTTAAAATATTTTAAACCCTTGGTGGGTGATAACATAACCTTTAACCTGCCATCTCTTCTATCATTTGTGTGTCTTGTAAACAAAACCATCACAAAGAATTTAATAGCCAGGTGGCGCGCCTAACAAGTTGGCGTGACAACTCTAGCTTTGAATTTTTACCCTGCAATTTATATCACACACACACACACAATCATAACTTCATCATAACAAGATAATTAACAAATACAATTTTTACCCTATAATTTATATCACACACACACACACACAATCATAACTTCATCATAACATGATAATTAAAAAATACAGGGGATAACAAATTGGTCCACCCTTTTAATCAACTTATTAAAAAGTTTATAAAATTTCATAAATTACAATAAAACGCCCTCACGGTTCATAGCACAATGAGTACTGAAAATAAATTATCTTAGGCATTTCCGGTATCAAGGCTCGTAGCCTAATAAGTCTTTGGGGATAATAAAAATGCAATCGCTAGCTTAGTAAGGTGTATATTTACTACCCCCGAGACCAGGAATAAATTTATTTAATGCTAGTTTCAAGAACTGCAGGAGGCACAATGGCTCTCTTATTGATAATATTTCTTTAAGTGAATGACGTTCTAAGCTTTTGGAACTGGTTGATCATTCAAATCTGACAAGTAATATGCTCATCCCCAAAGAATAACTCTGGCCCTATAAGTGTAATAACCCGAAATTTTGTACTTATTTAAAAACCACTGATGAATATTAATTTTTGATGTTTTAGAAATTTTCAGACCCCCCTATGTACGGGTCGGTATAATGAACTTTCCAAGTCGTATTAGTGATTTACTATGTAAATGAGTGAATGCAGAAGTTGTCAGAATCAGAAGTATAGCATTTTCTGTTTTCCCCGAAATTTCACCAATTACTGATGGATTAATCATTATTTAAATATATTGGAGGATTTTATATTATCAATTCCATGGATATGGATTTAACAAAGGTATTAAGATATCAAGAACGTTTACGGTAAACTACTTCGATAGAACACTTAAGAAAGCCATGCGAACGTTCAACGAGATTAAGCGGTAACCGAACAACGCGACACTTGTTTGATTAAAAACAAGCATGGAAGTAACATGTAATAGGATTACTTTAAGGAATGCAACATTTGATTCATCCATGTGAAACCAAACAAAGAAACCAAACTAGATACTTCCTTAACCATTTCATAACTTGACCTTTGGCAAGGATGACATAAGCACCCCTACTTCATCATTTCTTACACTTATCTAAGCACTTTAACCATTCCACTTTATCACAAAATATCAAGGAAACCAGTCAAGTATCAAGAAAAAGCTCTCCCCCCCCCCCCCCTCCAAGAACATCATTCGACCTTTTTTTTTTTAAAGGCATGAATTGATTTTCAAAGCTCAACCTCCACTCATCCAAAAATCATGATGTTTGATTCTAAAGCTTCCATGTTTCCATACTAAGGTATTCTCTAATTCCTAGCATCATCCATTAAGGTTAACATATCCAAATCTTTGATTAAAGATGAGAGTGAATAGTGAAATGAATAGTAATCTTTTGTGTTCTTGATTTTGTTCTTAAAGATTAAGTTTGTTAAGGTTAGTTCAAAGCTCAAGGAAGGATTATAAGCTATTGTGGGTGTATTTAAAGCATCAATGAAGGTATAAACTCTTGAAACTCTTAGTTATAAATTGATTTATATGTTTAGTTTTAATTATAGTTTAGTTAGTTTGATTATAAGGATGAATGGTTGATTTTGATGAAAGTATGGTGTTGTTTTGATGGTGAATAAGTAGATGCTGGTTTTGACTATGGTTTATGATGTTTATGGATTATTTATGATGTTGAAGAAATGAGTTTGATGATTTGTTTGGTTGATTATGTAAAGATGATAGTTAAAACTTTGGAATCATTAAAACATAGCCGTTGTAATGCCTAATTTTCCTTAACCTTGTTTTGCTTGAGATTTTCGAACCTAGTGACCCCTGCCCAAGGACCAACACTGACATGTTAGTGTAGCTCTTTTTTCAAGGTTCATTTTGACGCGATAATCGTGTTAATACGATTTACGGTTTAGGAGAAACTCGTGTTTTAGTAAATGATGTTTCGAGGAACCAAACTACACCACTTAGCCAGCTTTGAGGCCATGATCGAACCACTTAAGTGCCTTAACATAATGTGAAACTCTATGATAACATGCTAGGTACGTTTAGGAAGACCCTTGAAAAAAATTCGTGTTAAAAGAATTAAATTTCAATTTTATAAAAATGTGTAAGCGAGCGTGCGCGAGTAGAAGTTCTTAAGGAGTTAACTTGGAAATGAACTTTGAACTTAGGTAAGTATATAATTAGTATGGTGAAAGCATTTAAGTGATTAATCTTGAACCATGTGTTGATTCGTAGATTACTGGACCAACTCGAGACTCACTACTACTTCGGGATTTCCAGGCAAGTTTACTAACCCTTACTTTATTGTTCAGATTAGGTATATTTTCAAATGTTCAATACTTGTGTATTCCAAATTATATATCAACTCTTTTGTTGCGAGTATTGTGGCAAGTTTTCTAATACTATATTCCACTTATCAAAATATTTGATTCCTGTTGATGCAAGTTTTCAAAACTTATATCTTACTGTTGTTATGATAAGTATTTTCTGATATATATTGCAAGTAAAATAATGTTGTTATCCTTGAATCTTTCGAGATCCTGGTTGGTTTATATGCTATTTGATATGACAGTTATAAGCCGGGTTTTATAAAAGCTCTTAGAGTATAGCACGCGAATCGTATTTTGAACTTAGACCGGGAGTCGGTATATATTTCTTTAGACCATTGAGGTTTATTTTCCGATACGTATATTGAATAGATATATTCTATTAAAGGGAATATTATTTTAATATTCACCTAGTATTGATTATTAAATATTTGTTGAGCTTATGATTATTCATTAATCATTTATTATTTATTATACTCTTTTAATCAATTTAAAAAAATGATTTATATTATTTAAAAATTATCGTTGACCTTCAATAGTTATGAAGAAAATTTTCGACCGTTATAAAATTTATTTTAATTAAAATAGGGATTCTCAAATATTGTTTTAATTTAAATCTATCTTAAAGGATGATTTAAATATTCGTTGACCACTCAAACGGGTTGAGAATACCCTTAAAGATTTTCAAACAGTTTGACTCCCTGGTCGTAATCTTTTAAAGAGAAATCTATCCGAACAAAAATCTGTCGACTAAGGTCGATCCACATGGGGACTTACTTCCTCCAAGATTTTGGAAGTAAGGAGGCCAAGAAATGTTTTCAAATCTTGACAAGTATCACATACTTGGGGAAACAGGATTAACTTCTGTTTCCCGTTTCATTGATTTTCATCTGGGGACTGGAATTTAATTCATGCTCAGCAATGAAATAGGTGTCCGAAAAGTTCGAAGTCGTGCTCGGTAATGAAATAGGTGCCCGAAAAGTACGACGTCATGCTCGGTAATGAAATAGGTGCCCGAAAAGCATGACTCTATGCTCGGCAATGAAATAGGTGCCCGTATAGCATAAAGGGCCCAGATGCGGCCAGGGTGATAACCTAATGGGAAGTCATCTTTCTACTAGTAGAGAAAGTGTTATTTTGCGATACAGCGACTGATCATCGTGTATCATGGTGTATTCCGGTATAGCCCCCATCTTCCAGTTTGGAATTTTGTCTGCAACATTGTAACGAAGGCCTATGAGCTTAGTTACCGATAATGTTGGCAGTGTTTGAGAATTGTTCAGAACTGATATTTTACAGTGAACTACCCGATAACTTCAATTTAAAAGTTATACTTTGAACCTTTATCTATGATGTGCTAGCAAAGGATTTCTAAACTTTATAGAAATGTTTAAAGTTATTATTATCAGTTGCAGATATATATATTTTGGTGGGAAGTGTTTAGACTTCTGATATAGTATCTTGAACTATATGTTATTTTCAGATATTGTGAAATCTCATTATTCCTCGTACAGTATTTTGAACTGTATGGTATTTTAACTCAATTGTTATACTTTAAAGGTTTTGGTTGTTATACCAACCAAGGTTATTGGATTTCAGACTTTATAGTTGTGAAAATATTTATTTTATTATGGGATACTTGCTGAGCATTCTTTCGCTCATTCTTGCTTTACTTTATATTAAACTTTAAGTAAAGGGAGAACATAGTCAGTTATTCCGTACTACAAGAAAAGGGAAGTGGAAGATTCAACCTTGAGGTAGTCCAATTCAGAATGGTTAATGCAGAAGTAAGTTGCATGGGTTCAGCTGCTATTAGTGAGATCCTGGATAGTACATTTGGTTGTAATAACTAATGTTACTTATGTGACTTGTTTCTGAAGCTATAACTGGTGTGTGTAAGATATTGGGGTCTTTTGGTGTTGTATTATTGGATTTGTTGAGCTAGTACATGTATTATTGTTGGAATTGAGGGCATGACAACCCGGATCTCCGACCCCGGATCTGGGGATGTTACAATAAGGACCCTCCCAATTTGCTCCAAAGACTCCATGAGCAACAACTTTGGTGTTGGGCATCACTTTCCTGAGAACCAAGTCGCCAACCTTGAAAGAACGAACCTTCACCTTGTTGTTGTAAAACCTTGCTATACGTTGCTGGTAAGCTGCAAGTCTGATTTGAGAATTTTCCCTTTCTTCTTCCAACAAATCTAGATAAAGCCTCTGATTGACCTGATTTACCTCTTCATCAAAATTATCACGTCTGAATGAACCTGCACCTATCTCCACCGGAACCATAGCCTCTGAACCAAATGTGAGCATGAAGGAAGATTCCTCTATCGTGGCTCTTGGAGTTGTATTGTAAGACCAAAGCACCTTGGGCAACTCCTCTGGCCAGCTTCCCTTGCTATTCTCCAACTTCGTCTTCAAGGTATGCTTTATAATTTTGTTCAGTGCTTCAGTCTGTCCATTGCTTTGTGGATGATATACAGCTGCAAAATCTTTCTTGATGTGTAATTCCTCACAAAGACCTTTCAACTCCTTGCTATCAAATTGCTTCCCATTATCAGAAATCAACTTGTAAAGGACTCCAAACCTGCACACAATAGAATTAAAAACAAAATCCCTTAGTTTCTTTACAGTTATAGCAGCTAGCGGGGCAGCTTCCACCCACTTTTTGAAATAGTCCACGGCCACCACAGCATATTTTACTCCTCCCTTTGTTGTTGGATGTTCTCCAATCAGATCAATTCCAGACATAGCACATGGACATAGACTCATCAAGGATGTTAAAGAAATGACAAGGCTATGAGTGTAGTTTGCAAACTTCTGACACTTATCGCATGCTCGAGAGAACTTGTAAGCATCTTCCTTCATGGTAGGCCAATAATATCCCTGTTTCAAAATTTTTAACGCCAAGGATCCACCCTGTGACGCCCTCCGAACCCGGGGCACAGGTTTAGGGAGTCACTCGACCAACGAAACACAATATACCTGGATATAACACATGCATAATATAATAATAACATAAAACACCCCTTAACCAAGACCGCGTTCAGATTATGGCATTGAACAAGCTTCTAAGTTATTACAAACCAGTTTTCAGAGTTATTAATATTACACAACTTAAAGTTCAAAGCTAGACATCTAGTCTAACTAACAAAATAGACAACTACCCTACCGACGACAACCACTCGAGGTGGTCTCCTATCTACTGGAGAACTAACACTCGCGCTGTGTCTGCTCATATTCTCGCTTCACTGGAATAGAATTAGAAACAAAACAAGTATGAGCCACAAGTGCTCAGCAAGCATAATATATATCAATCACAGTTCCATAATGAAAGGAAGATCACAATTATCTGAATCAACAAGGTTTAAGCCAAACATATGCTTTTTAACAATCTCAATGGGAGTAAAAGGGATTAGAATTGGACTTCTACATTTCTCAAATCAAAAGGTTGAGCTGTTGATCAGTCACGCATCAACCCCGGACTTGCTTATAGCAAAGTCCTCCACTAGGATCCATGGTCATCTTGGCCTTAAATTATTCCGACCATTATTGGTCCCATTTTAAAAACATGTCAATTCTATCACAGAGTATAAGCAATAATATGCATCACAAGATAAGTACACAATGACAAGGTATAATAGTTGCAAAAGAGCTTCAACTACTCAATATCAAATGAAGTCCGAGAAATAGATTCGGAATGGTTTCAATGGTAGAACGTACACAATGAAAAGGTATAATAGTTGCAAAAGAGCTTCAACTACTCAATATCAAATGAAGTCCGAGAAATAGATTCGAAATGGTTTCAATGGTAGAACGTACACAATGAAAAGGTATAATAGTTGCGAAAGAGCTTCAACTACTCAATATCAAATGAAGTCTGAGAAATAGATTCGGAATGGTTTCAATGGTACAACGTACTCATTTAAGAAGGTCAACAATGGTTATCATTAATATAAACTGAATTGAAGGTGAAGGTTTCTGATATTCAACATGATTGTGGATTAATCAAAGAGTTAGGAATATTCAAGGAAATAGCATCAGTTGCTCAAGTACGGAGTAAAGATTGAATAATCTGAATTGTTCTGATGGTAACATGCATAATCATTGGAAACAATATCAATTGAATCAACAAGTAAAGGCACAGATACTTGCCTGGTCTACGTAGCTGACTTCGGTCTATCTCGCTTACTCTACCTTCTCCTTTCCCTTGCTTCGAGAACTCGATTCTATAATAAACAACTCATAATAATAAGTCTAACTATCCTCGTTCTACCTTTGACATATACTCATAACCATTTTTAAGTCTAAACAAGTAATTGGGTACTTAATAGCATTTATCGGACGCTCGTTCTATTTTACGAAAATAAAAAATCAGAACTAGCCCTTATACAAAGCATTTACGGACAATAAAACACATTATTCAACTCATATAAACCATATAGCACTTATAAACATTTTTAAAACAATATCTGATGCTTATTTAAATTTAAATAAGTCACTAATAATTTTTAAATCAAAAATCGGATTTTTAATCCCAATATAAGTATTTAAAAACAATTTAATCAATTAATATAAAATTAATTGACAATTTCCAAACACTCAAACTATTTTTAAATAACTAAATCAAGCTAGAAAATAATTAAACTTAATTTAAATTAATAAAATCTAATTAATAATTAATTAATAAGAATTAACTGATTAATAAACTAAATCAATTAATCAAATAAATTAATTATTAATCAAAAATATTTAAAATAATTAAATTTAATCAGTTTTCGAATTTAAATAAATAAATATAATTTTACAAAATTTTCTGAATATAAAAATGTATTTTTAAAATAAAATTATGATTTTTATAAATATTTAAACCATTTTCGAATTATTTTTAAAAATTAAATCCAAAAACAGTTTCCTGAAAATAATTTAGGGTTTTGAAGATTGAAACCGGGTCGGGTTAGGGTTTCAAAACGGGTCACCAAGAACATTTCCGGGTCGCCAAGAACAACCCGCCGGAAACTGGGTTTTCCAGAATCCGGCCGGTCGTCCGGCCACCGGATTCCGTTCTCGGCCAAAAACGTACCAAAACTTACGTTTCTTTGAGGGCTTTTGCTCAGGACAACAAAACAAACACAACCCACATCATATCATACCACAAACATCACGGAATCGTTCCAAAAATCCGGTCAACCCAACCGGGTTTGGTTTTTCCGGCCAAAACACGATCTCACTAAATCTTACATGAAACTCTACGTTCTTGGTGTTAAATCAAAGTTAAGAACACACACAATCAAAACCCTCTATCCAAAATCATGTCAGATCAATAACAAGAACAGACTATTAAAAAGAAAATTCGGGTAAAAACCCGAAAATTAAATTCTTAAAAAACGAACACAAACATGAAATTAAATGATGGATTCCTACTAATTAGAACCCTAGGAACATGTTAGAAGCAATCAATTGAATGAAGAATCAACAGAAAAGAAATCCCCAATTCGAACAAGAACCCTAATTTAATTCGAATATTGAAAAATTCATAATAAATTGAAAAATTACCAAATGATGATATGGTTTGAAGATTCTGAAACTAGAGATCAAGAGCTTTGATTTGAGTACTTGAACTTGAGATTTGGATTCCAATAACACTTTCAAGATTAAGTTTAATCTTCGAGAACACGAAGAACACGGTTCAGGAATTTTTATATTTTTGTATATATGTAATACGGATTATACGAAGGATAATGTACGATTCATCTTTTTATACTTAGTGGAAAATAATACCCCAAACGACATTTTTGGATCGATATCGATCCACTGGATTGCTTTAAACCTTTAATAAAGTAAAATTCACGTTTTACGAGGTGATAGTTATCCACAAGGACTGATAACTATCCATATCAATACATATCATTTATATAACGAATGCTCAAGAATACTGGGGCTATAACAGATGTATTATTGATATGAACGATATATCAATCGCCCTAAACAATTAGGGTACATAATAATTTTTCCTTTTTGAACAAAACAGATACTATTGATAGTATCGGATAATAAGGAATATAATAATACGAAGAAATCTTCCAATAATGATTCGGATACGAAAGATGAAGGAATAATAATGATGTACAAAATTTTAACGGGGCCCTTGAATTTCCAAAATGGGGCTCACAACTGAAGATATTTCTAAATGAAAAAATATTCGAAAAGGGCTTTCGACACAACAATTAACATACTAATACTCAATAACCTTTACCCTTAAGACTCCAAATACTCCACAATAATTATTCTACACATAAAATATAATTTATATCATTAATAAAGTTCACGGATATTACATCCTTCCCCCCTTAATAGGATTCTGTCCTCAGAATCAGATCAAGGAAACAACTGGGGATACCTCTCTAACATATCACTTTCTAACTCCCAGGTAGACTCTTCCACCTTAGGATTCCTCCACAAAACTCTTACTAATGCTACGGTCCTATTCCTTAACACTTTCTCCCTACGATCCAATACCTGAATTGGTCGTTCTACATAAGACAAATATGACTAGACCTCTATGGGTTCATATTCCATTATATGGTTCGAATATGGTCGATACTTCTTAAGCATTGATACGTAAAACACATTATGAACGTGCTGCATGTGCGGGGGTAAGGCCATCTCGTAAGCTACTTCCCAACTTGAAAGGTAATAGATCAGCGTAAATTAGCACTAATAGAGTTTACTAGAAGTGTACCTGCCACCACATCGGTGTCTCTCACTGCTTCCCTCATTGACATGTTATAGACTCTGGCTTGCGGCTGAACATCAACAGCTGGAGGTGCCTCTATAGCTCGAATCATGTTGTTCACGGGTGCTGGTGCTCTGCAATCCTTAATCATATGACCTGGTTCCTTGCATCGGTGACACACAATACCTATCTTGCAATCTCTGGCATAATGACCCTTCTGGTTACATTTAAAACACGTGACACTCAATCGGTTACATACTCCTGGATGTCTTTTCCCGCAGGTCTTACATTCTGGTAGTGGGGGTCTAGAAACTCCCTGTTGATTTTTGGCTGGTAAACGATTGTCTTGCCATGTATTCCCGGTATCTGGTTCCTTAAAACTTGAACTCCTGTCGGGCTGGAATCCTGGTTTCTTATTTGACTGACCTTGTGAACTTCCCTGTTACTGTCCCTTAGCAGATGTCCCTATCTTCCTTTTCTTATTCTCCTTCTCCCTCATGTATGAATCACTATCTGCTTCCACAATCATTGCCTTCTGAACCACTGCTACATAGGTGTCCAACTCCAGAATGGCTAACTTACTACGAATCCATGACCTCAGGCCTTGTTGGAACCTCTTGGCCTTCTTCTTCTCCGTGTCAACGTATGTCGGAACGAACCTAGACAATTCAGTAAACTTTGTCTCGTACTGAGGAACAGTCATACTACCTTGTTTTAACTCTAAAAATTTCAACTCCATCTGGTCTCGCATATAATCAGGAAAATACCTTTCTAAAAACAATTCTGTAAACCTGCCCCACGTAATTAATCCCTCAGGTTCCATAGCCCTACTCGTTTCCCACCAATAACTTGCTTCACTCTTCAAGAAATAACTAGCGTACTCTGTTTTCTTTTCTTCCGTTACCTTTATTAAAGTAAAAGCTTTCTCTATTTCCTTTAATCATGCCTTTGCCTCAACTGGGTTTGCAGATCCTTTAAATTCCGGAGGTTTCGCTGCTTGAAATGCTTTAAACGTAACTACTGGTGCTGCTTGCTGGTGTTGTTGCTGTTGCTGATGTTGTTGAAGTAGATGTTGTTGAATCTGTTGTTGTTGTGCTAGGGCGGCAGTTTGTTGAGTAAAAGTATTCAAAAGCTGTATTACAATCGGATCTATGTGACCCGTTGGAGGTGAATTCTATTGACCTTCTTGGTCAGAGGAATCATTTGCACGGGTACTTCGTCTAGGAGGCATATTACTGATAAATAAACAATAATTGGTTTAATCAAATAATTCATAAGTAGAAGAAAAAGAGAACACAATTGATAGAACCAAGGTTTACAAATTTTCAACAGCGTAAGAATACCCTCGTCGTATCAAGTAGAATGACAATTATAAAGCTAAAAATGAATAACAAGGGAATAATAAAAATTCTGCAAAAGGTGGTTATCAAGTAGAATGACAATTATATAGTTGAACTACAACTGCCGATCAACAGTACAACAATCAACATACAACAACAATCCAAGGAGATACTATAAGCCCGGTGCACTGCTGGTACTATACTATGCATCTATATACTATCCACTGGAAATCCTTACATCCACACAACATCCAACTTTATCTAATCCTGCTCACGGATCATCATCTCTAGTCCTCCATAACGCTGGTCCAGCAACCTCTCCAATCTCCCTCACCGCATAGTCCAATATCTCTCTCAACCCTGCTACAGTCTCTCCCTCTCGTCTAGAAGCTAGTCCCTGCAACCTCGTCTCTACTAATGTCCTCGTAACCCTAAGTCTCATCTGAATCTCTCCTATCTGGCCTCTGAGTCTGTCCCTCTCTTGGGCTACGGCTGCCTCTGACGAACGAGTCCCTCTCATCTCTGATACCTGTCTATAGAAATACTCCCTTTCCCCTCTCACCCTCTGATACTCATGATGTGGAACTGGTGGCTGAGAAAGCTGGTACAAAGGTCCGAAAACTGATGCCTGAGACACTGGTGCTGGTGCTACGCGTCGAAGTGGAACGGGACAAGGTATATGATCTCTCCTGACTACATCATGTCCAGGCTGGGGTCGTATCGGCCGCAACGGTCCTGCTCTCTCTCCTGGTACATGTCTCTCCTCTACCATACGCTCTGACGGGTCTGAATCTGAACTAGAGCTAGGGGCTGCAATTATATAACCACATTCAATTACCACGCATAATAGTCCTATTTGACCTTTTATAGACTTTAAGTGAATTTCTAACTCTCTATGTTATCCTGGACCCTACGTCCTAACTTGTTTCAAATGCCATAACCTGACGCTCTGATACCAACCTGTGACGCCCTCCAAACCCGGGGCACAGGTTTGGGGAGTCACTCAACCAACGAAACACAATATACTTGGATATAACACATGCATAATATAATAATAACATAAAACACCCCTTAACCAAGACCGCGTTCAGATTATGGCATTGAACAAGCTTCTAAGTTATTACAAACCAGTTTTCAGAGTTATTAATATTACACAACTTAAAGTTCAAAGCTAGACATCTAGTCTAACTAACAAAATAGACAACTACCCTGCCGACGACAACCACTCGAGGTGGTCTCCTATCTGCTGGAGAACTAACACTCGCGCTGTGTCTGCTCATATTCTCGCTTCACTGGAATATAATTATCAACAAAACAAGTATGAGCCACAAGTGCTCAGCAAGCATAATATATATCAATCACAGTTCCATAATGAAAGGAAGATCACAATTATCTGAATCAACAAGGTTTAAGCCAAACATATGCTTTTTAACAATCTCAATGGGAGTAAAAGGGCTTAGAATTGGACTTCTACATTTTTCAAATCAAAAGGTTGAGCTGCTGATCAGTCACGCATCAACCTCGGACTTGCTTATAGCAAAGTCCTCCACTAGGATCCATGGCCATCTTGGCCTTAAATTATTCCGACCATTATTGGTCCCATTTTAAAAACATGTCAATTCTATCACAGAGTATAAGCAATAATATGCATCACAAGATAAGTACACAATGACAAGGTATAATAGTTGCAAAAGAGCTTCAACTACTCAATATCAAATGAAGTCCGAGAAATAGATTCAGAATGGTTTCAATGGTAGAACGTACACAATGAAAAGGTATAATAGTTGCAAAAGAGCTTCAACTGCTCAATATCAAATGAAGTCCGAGAAATAGATTCGGAATGGTTTCAATGGTAGAACGTACACAATGAAAAGGTATAATAGTTGCGAAAGAGCTTCAACTGCTCAATATCAAATGAAGTCCGAGAAATAGATTCGGAATGGTTTCAATGGTACAACGTACTCATTTAAGAAGGTCAACAATGGTTATCATTAATATAAACTGAATTGAAGGTGAAGGTTTCTGATATTCAACATGATTGCATAATAATAAGTCTAACTATCCTCGTTCTACCTTTGACATATACTCATAACCATTTTTAAGTCTAAATAAGTAATCGGGTACTTAATAGCATTTATCGGACGCTCGTTCTATTTGACGAAAATAAAAACTCAGACACTAGCCCTTATACAAAGCATTTACGGACAATAAAACACATTATTCAACTCATATAAACCATATAGCACTTATAAACATTTTTAAAACAATATCCGATGCTTATTTAAATTTAAATAAGTCACAAATAATTTTTAAATCAAAAATCGGATTATTAATCATAATATAAGTATTTAAAAACAATTTAATCAATTAATATAAAATTAATTGACAATTTCAAAACACTCAAACTATTTTTAAATAATTAAATCAAGCTAGAAAATAATTGAACTTAATTTAAATTAATTAAATCTAATTAATAATTAATAAGAATTAACTGATTAATAAACTAAATCAATTAATCAAATTAATTAATTATTAATAAAAAATAATTAAATTTAATCAGTTTTCGAATTTAAATAAATAAATATAATTTTACAAAATTTTCTGAATATAAAAATGTATTTTGAAAATAAAAATATGATTTTTATAAATATTTAAACCATTTTCGAATTATTTTTAAAAATTAAATACAAAAACAGTTTCCTGAAAATAATTTAGGGTTTTGAAGATTGAAACCGGGTCGGGTTAGGGTTTCAAAACGGGTCACCAAGAACATTTCCGGGTCGCCAAGAACAACCCGCCGGAAACTGGGTTTTCCAGAATCCGGTCGGTCGTCCGGCCACCGGATTCCGTTCTCGGCCAAAAACGTACCAAAACTTACGTTTATTTGAGGGCTTTTGCTTATGACAACAAAACAAACACAACCCACATGATATCATACCACAAACATCACGGAATCGTTCCAAAAATCCGGTCAACCCAACCGGGTTTGGTTTTTCCGGCCAAAACACGATCTCACTAAATCTTACATGAAACTCTACGTTCTTGGTGTTAAATTAAAGCTAAGAACACACACAATCAAAGCCCTCTATCCAAAACCATGTCAGATCAATAACAAGAACAGACTATTAAAAAGAAAATTCGGGTAAAAACCCGAAAATTAAATTCTTCAAAAATGAACACAAACATGAAATTAAAGCATGGATTCCTACTAATTAGAACTCTAGGAACATGTTAGAAGCAATCAATTGAACGGAGAATCAACAGAAAAGAAATCCCCAATTGGAACAAGAACCCTAATTTAATTCGAATATTGAAAAATTCATAATAAATTGAAAAATTACCAGATGATGATATGGTTTGAAGATTCTGAAACTAGAGATCAAGAGCTTTGATTTGAGTACTTGAACTTGAGATTTGGATTCCAATAACACTTTCAAGATTAAGTTTAATCTTCGAGAGCACGAAGAACACGGTTCGGGAATTTTTATATTTTTGTATATATGTAATACGGATTATACGAAGGATAATGTACGATTCGTCTTTTTGTACTTAGTGGAAAATAATACCCCAAACGACATTTTTGGATCGATATCGATCCACTGGATCGCTTTAAACCTTTAATAAATTAAAGTTCACGATTTACGAGGTGATAGTTATCCACAAGGACTGATAACTATCCATATCAATACATATCATTTATATAACGAATGCTCAAGAATACTGGGGCTATAAAAGATGTATTATTGATATGAACGATATATCAATCGCCCTAAACAATTAGGGTACGGAATAATTTTTCCTTTTTGAACAAAACAGATACTATTGATAGTATCGGATAATAATGAATATAATAATTGATAAGTGGATTTCATATCTACTTGGAACGCCCTAATTTGGCTTAAATTGATTGTTTGTACTCAAGTACGTGGTGTTTTTAATGTGTTTTGTGTTAATGTATGCAGAGTTACTTCGTCAGCATAGTTGTGGAGTTCTTGTGGTTGTGAGGAGGTATTTGAGCATAGTGGTGAAGGCCAAGCGGTTGCTGCACTTGAGAATGTTGAGAATTGCCAAGGAAATGCAAAAGGAAGAAAGCTGACAGAAGGCCAGGCGCGCCCGCGCCCAACCAAGCGCGCCCGCGCCCTAGAGGAATTCAACCAAGCGCGCCCACGCTCTACTAGGCGCGCCCTCCCCTGAAAGATGCTGAAAAAAAGGCAACTTCGATTCTGAAAAGGAAACCAGCAGCAACAAGTCAGCAGAAAGGCCTATTTAAGCACTTGGTGGACGATTTCAGAGATATATTGATATACATACATACATACATATCCATCCACCGGGAAGGAAAATGAGGAGACGGCTGATTACGAAGATCTACTTTTCATCTTATCTTTGTATTCTTCTAATTAGGCGATACTTTGGATTCTCGTTTGTTTCTTCATAAACCCTAGTACTTTTAATTAGTATTCCAGACATATTTATTATCATGTTTTCATCAGAACCCACGATGATGAATGGTTCGATTATGAACTAATTGTTGTCGTGGGATTCTAACGGATTTATTTATGGATTTTAGTAGTTAATTGTTTTAAAGATTTGTGTGTGATGATTTGTTGATAACCTAGTTTGGTTGTGCTTATTCTTCTTGGATGCGTAGCTAACATCTAAGTTGTTTGTTAATCTCTATTGATTGCGAAAGTGGATATAGAGGTTTAGAACTTGCCATGCTAGCATAGGTTTATGTATGTTTGTCATGCATGATTCGTAGGTAATTTTAACCATCTTACCTACCCTATGTAATCTGAATGGATAACTTGCTCGTTAAACCGTTATGTTTTCAAATCTTATAGACATATAGGGTCTAAGCATAATTGGTGTCTACTTAACTTCTATCTTCTTGTGGATGTTTAAGTAGTTTGGTATACGTATACTGAAAGGTAGCGTGTACTGATTTCGTGTTGTTCGATTAGTTGTCACAACCGTCACATGCATTGATTAAAGACAAAAGACTCTGAATGAAGTATTTAATGAAGTTAGGATCCCATGTTTATTCTCATAAGTAATTCAACAGCAATCCTTAGTTAATTATACTCTTGTTAAGTTGATTAGTTAATTTAGTTAATCAAAACACAAATTTGTTACTTGTCTTAGCATTGAACAATAGCCATACATTGTTGCATAAGTGCATAACTATAGTAACCAAAGCAGTCTCTGTGGGAACGAACTCTACTTACTCATATATTACTTATGACTGCGTACGCTTGTGTGATTTTGTGCGAACAAGTTTTTGGCGCCGCTGCCGGGGACTCGGTGTTATAGTTATAGTTTATGTGCTTGTCATCAGTGGTCGTTAAAGTTCACTGACTCGGATTATTCTCATCAATTTTACTTTGTTTGGTGTGTTGCAGATACTTTAGTGAGCGTGTATGCGAACACGTTCTCAATCTCGTAAGGAAAGAACTTGATTTAAGTCTAGTTATGGGAGAACCAGTAGCAGAAACGAAGGCTTTGAAGGACTATTCTCAGCCGAAGATCAATGACATTCAATCTAGCATTGTCAGGCCAGCCATTGCAGCTAATACTTTTGAAATTAAGCCTGGCACGATTCAGATAGTGCAGAATTCAGTTCAGTTTGGGGGTGCTCCAACGGAAGATCCTAATATGCATATTAGGGATTTCATTGAGATTTGCGACACCTTCAAGTTCAACGGAGTGTGAGAAGATGCTGTGAAATTGAGACTTTTCCCATTTTCGCTGAGGGATAAGGCTAAGGGCTGGTTGCACTCTCTACCAGCAGGTTCTATTGCTACATGGGAGGATCTTGCTCAGAAGTTTCTTACTAAATTCTTCCCTATGGCTAAAACAGCTGCAATCAGGAATGCTCTTACTCAGTTTGCACAGCAGTCTGGAGAAACTTTATGTGAAGCTTGGGAGCGTTACAAAGAGATGCTTAGGAAGTGTCCTCATCATGGAATGCCTGATTGGATGGTGATAAATTGTTTATATAATGGTCTGGGAGGTCAATCACGACCAATGCTTGATGCAGCATCAGGTGGAGCTCTTTGGGCCAAAAGCTACGATGAAGCTTATGAACTTATTGAGATGATGGCTGCTAATGAATACCAGAATCCAACTCAGAGGTTATCACAAGGCAGGGTAGCAGGAGTTCTGGAAGTGGATGCAGCTACGGCAATAGCAGCTCAGCTAAAGGCTCTGTCTATGAAGGTGGATTCCTTGTCTAACTATGGAGTTCAGCAGGTGGCTAGTGTGTGTGAGCTTTGTGCAGGTGCACATGACACGACTCAGTGTGCCATATCAAGTGAATCGGCGCAGTTCGTGAGCAATTTTCAGAGATCACAGCAGCCAGTGCCTAATGTCTATCATCCTAATAACAGGAACCACCCGAATTTCAGTTGGAGTAATAATCAGGGAGGCCAGCAACAGCCACAACAACCGTATCAGCAGTATCAAGGTCAGCAATTTGGAGCTAAGCCATTCAACTCTTCTGGTTTTCAGCAACAGTATGCTCCAAGGCAACCATATCAACCACCAGGGTTTCAACAACCATCTCATGGCAATGCTGGGCAATCATCTAATGAAAAATCTGAATTGGAAGAATTGAGGCTACTGTGCAAGAGCCAAGCTGTTTCCATCAAGACTCTGGAGAATCAGATCGGTCAGATTGCCAATGCTTTGTTGAATAGACCACAGGGAACTCTCCCTAGTGATACGGAAGCTAATCCTGGCAAAAGAGAGGTCAAGGAACATGTAAAAGTAGTTACTTTGCGATCTGGAAAGGTTACGAGTGACCAGAACTCAGAAAATGCAGAAAACGAAGAAATTTTTAATTCTCAGCAGGAGGTGGAGCGCGCCCGCGCCCTAGGTAGCGCGCCCGCGCCTGTCATTCTGCCAGAAGTTGAAGAAAAAAAGGAAAAATCAAGTTTGGGGGGAAACGAAGCGGAAAAGCGTGACCATTCTACTGAGAAATCTGTTCTGAAGCAAGCTACAGAGAGCAAGGAGGTCTATCCTCCTCCGCCATTCCCTAAACGTCTTCAGAAGCAGAAGTTGGACAAGCAGTTTGCTAAATTTCTAGAGGTTTTCAAGAAGTTGCAGATCAATATACCTTTTGCGGAAGCTCTTGAACAAATGCCAAGCTATGCAAAGTTCATGAAGGGTATTCTATCTCGGAAGTTGAAGCTCGAGGATTTGGAGACCGTCGCTCTTACAGAAGAGTGCAATGCTATCCTACAACAGAAGTTACCTCCAAAACTCAAGGATCCAGGGAGTTTCACCATACCGTGCACTATCGACAATCTATCTTTCAACAAGTGCATGTGTGACTTGGGAGCTAGTATTAATCTGATGCCGTTGTCTGTCTTCATGCAACTTGGGCTGCCTGAGCCTAAACCTACAAACATGTCCTTACAGCTGGCTGATCGGTCGATCACATATCCAAGGGGTATAGTCGAGGATGTTTTGGTTAGGGTGGATAAGCTCATCTTTCCTGCTGATTTTGTTATTTTGGACTTTGAGGAAGACAAGAAGATTCCTATTATCTTGGGAAGACCGTTCTTGGCTACAGGCCGTACTTTGATCGATGTGCAGAAAGGAGAACTTACAATGAGGGTGCATGATCAGAATGTCACCTTCAGTGTGTTCAATGCAATGAAGTTTCCTATAGAGGAAGAAGAGTTTTTTTCAGTGGACTTGGTTGAGTCTGCGGTGTACACGGAGATGGAGCAATTGCTTAAATCAGATACCTTAGAGAAGGTACTGATAGGGGATTCTGAGACGGAAGACAAAGAACGAGAAGAGCAACTGCAGTACTTGAATGCTTCTTCGTGGAAAAGAAAGACTGATATGCCATTTGATTCTCTTAGCATAGCTGCGCTAAAGAAATCTCAGGAGCGTCTCAAACCATCTATTGAAGAAGCTCCTACTCTTGAACTTAAACCACTACCAGAGCACTTGAGGTATGCTTTATTAGGTGATGCATCTACTTTACCTGTGATTATTGCATCTAACTTGTCAGGTAGTGAAGAAGAAAAACTATTGCGAATTCTGAGAGAGTTCAAGTCAGCAATTGGTTGGACCATAGCGGATATCAAGGGAATCAGCCCTTCGTATTGCATGCATAAGATTCCGCTTGAACCAGGAAGTAAACCAACTGTGGATCCTCAGAGGTGACTCAATCCTATCATGAAAGAGGTAGTGAAGAAAGAAATTCTTAAGTGGCTGGATGCAGGGATCATCTATCCTATTTCAGACAGTTCATGGGTGAGTCCGGTGCAATGTGTGCCTAAGAAAGGAGGCATGACAGTAGTTGCTAATGAGAAGAATGAGCTCATCCCTACTCGTACAGTTACAGGGTGGAGAATTTGCATGGACTACCGAAAGCTGAATAAAGCCACCAGAAAAGATCACTTCCCTCTTCCGTTCATTGATCAGATGCTAGACAGGTTGGCTGGCCATGAGTTCTATTGCCTTCTGGATGGTTATTCAGGTTACAATCAGATTTGCATTGCTCTAGAAGATCAGGAGAAGACCACATTTACTTGTCCTTTTGGTACTTTTGCGTTCCGTCGCGTTTCTTTCGGACTCTGTGGTGCACCAGCAACCTTTCAGAGGTGTATGATGGCCATTGTCTCAGATATGATTGGCATTAATGTGGAAGTGTTCATGGATGACTTCTCAGTTTTTGGAACTTCTTATGACCAGTGCCTACAAAATCTTGGCATGGTGCTGAAAAGGTGTGTTGAGACCAACTTGGTACTCAACTGGGAGAAGTGTCACTTCATGGTGCAAGAAGGGATCATTCTTGGGCATAAGGTTTCTAGCAAGGGGCTTGAAGTGGATAAGGCCAAAACGGAGACAATTGAAAATCTTCCTCCACCAATCTCAGTTAAGGGAATTCGCAGTTTTCTTGGTCATGCGGGTTTCTATCGGCGTTTCATTCAAGACTTCGCAAAAATCTCCAAACCCTTATGTAATTTGTTGTTAAAGGATGTTCCTTTCAAGTTTGATGAAGATTGCTTGGCTGCTTTCGAGATTTTAAAGAAGAAGTTGACTACTACACCCATTATCACTGCACCTGATTGGGGTGAACCTTTCGAGTTGATGTGTGATGCTAGTGACTATGCAGTGGGAGCTGTTCTTGGGCAAAGGAAAAACAAGGTATTTCATGTGATTTACTATGCTAGCAAAACTCTCAACGATGCGCAGCTGAACTACACTACTACAGAGAAGGAGCTCTTGGCAATTGTCTACAATTTCGAGAAATTCAGGTCGTATTTGCTTGGGACGAAGGTAGTAGTCTATACTGATCACGCAGCCATTCGTTATCTGATTTCTAAGAAAGATTCAAAGCCTCGGTTGATTCGTTGGGTTCTTTTGCTGCAAGAGTTTGATTTGGAGATCAAGGACATAAAGGGTATAGAAAACCAGGTGGCTGATCATTTTTCTCGTTTGGAAGACCACGGTAAGAATGCAGGGGATAAGACTCTAATCAATGAATCTTTTCCTGATGAGCAACTTTTTGGGGTGCAAGATGAAGAACCATGGTTCGTAGACATTGTGAACTATCTTGTGAGTAATGTCATCCCGGCTGAATTTTCTTATGCTCAAAGGAAGAAGTTTCTGCATGATGTAAAGTGGTACCGTTGGGACGAGCCGTTCTTATTTCGTCAGGGACCTGATCAAATGATAAGAAGATGCATTCCTTATAGTGAAAATGAGGGTGTTTTGCGAGATTACCATTCCACCACTTATGGGGGTCATTATGGTGGAGAGAAGACAGCTACTCGAGTACTTCAGGCAGGATTGTATTGGCCAACTCTGTTTAAGGATGCTCATCAGTTTGTGTTGCGGTGTGATCGATGTCAAAGAGTTGGTAATATCTTGAGGAGGAACGAGATGCCTCTTAATATGATGCTTGAAGTGGAGATTTTCGATGTGTGGGGGATCGATTTCATGGGACCGTTTGTTTCGTCGTGCAATAATCAGTACATACTGTTAGCTGTGGATTACGTGTCTAAATGGGTCGAGGTAAAGGCTTTACCGACCAATGATGCTAAAGTGGTGCTGAGTTTTCTGCATAAGCAAATCTTCACGCGTTTCGGAACTCCGAGGGTAATCATCAGTGATGAAGGTATGCATTTTTGCAACCGCAAGTTCACAGCCTTGATGGCCACGTATAATATCAATCACCGTGTTGCTACTGCCTATCATCCTCAGACAAATGGACAAGAAGAAGTTTCTAACAGGGAGATCAAGCGTATTCTTGAGAAAGTAGTAAATCCTTCAAGGAATGATTGGTCGTTGAAGCTTGATGAAGCTGTTTGGGCTCACAGGACAGCTTACAAGACTCCGTTGGGTACGTCACCGTTTCAGCTGGTTTATGGTAAGGCTTGTCATTTGCCTGTCGAGCTAGAGCACAAGGCATATTGGGCGTTGAAGAAGTTGAATTTTGATTGGTCAGCTGCTGGTGAGAAAAGAATGATTCAGATTAATGAGTTGGATGAGTTTCGGCTACAAGCTTATGAAAATCACAAGTTATACAAGGAGAAGGTCAAGAGATGTCATGATAAGAAGTTGGTGCATAAGTCCTTTGTGCCTGGTCAACTTGTTTTGCTTTTCAACTCTCGTCTCAAGCCATTTCCAGGAAAACTTAAGTCGAGGTGGTCGGGGCCATTCACGGTAAAAACAGTGTTTCCACATGGTGCAGTGGAAGTTTTCGATAAATCACCGGATGAGGCATTCAAGGTCAATGGTCAGAGGTTAAAACCATATTTTGGTGAACGGGTGAATCGCGAGGCGGAAACCGCGGTTCTTGTTTCAGCTGATTAAAGAGTCGGAATCACGTCAAGCTATTGACGTAAAACTAGCGCTTCGTGGGAGGCAACCCATGCTATTGTTGTAAGTATTTTTTGTTTAAAAAAAAAATCAAAAAATAATCAAAAAAATTCAAAAAATAATTTTCTGGACAGAAAAGAGGCGCGCCTGCGCCCTCCATAGCGCGCCCGCTCTTGGTCCCTGTCAGAAAAATAAAAAAAACGGGGAAAAAACCCCAAAATCCCCCAAAAATCAGTTTGTGTGTTTTATTCTCCTATTTAAACAGGACCCTAATCCTCCCCAACCCTTATTTACAAACTCTAGCCCCCTAAACTCATCTATCTCATTCTCTCTCTCAAATCTATACATACACATCCTTTCATCTCATCCTAATTCCATGGCTCCACCAAAGAGAGGTCGTTATGCGGGTAGTAGTAGCACTCGTCGTTCTTCTTCTGAGGAGGAGTCGAGTATTGATGTTGGGGGTGCAAAGTTTTCTTCTCCGGAGGCTCAATTGGAGTTTACACGGTTGTTATCCAAGGCTGTGGCTAAAGAAAGGGGATTTTTGCCTCAACCCACTGATGGGCATTTGTTTAGCATGATTACGAAGAGGGGTTGGGAATCCTTTTATGAAGCACCGGAGCCGGTCTCGTTGTCTATTGTGCGGGAGTTTTATGTTAATGCTAAAGCCGATAAGAACGGTTATAGTGTGGTGCAGGGGTTTACTGTGGATTACACGGCGAAGGCAATTCATCGGATTTTGAATTTGCCTAGGAGGAAGAGGGGTGAAGAGGATTGGTCTTTGAAGACTCGTAATGATCTTGATCTTGAGTATATTCTTGAAGAGATTTGTGTTCCTGGTACTACTTGGAAGTATAAGGCTGGCACCACTGAGCCGATTACTTTCCTAGCTTCTACAATGAACAGGTATGCGAGGGCTTGGAATATGTTTTTATGTGCTAATATTTTGCCTTCTTCGCATTCGCATGAGGTTACGGTGGAAAGGGCTATTATTCTTTGGGGAATTCTGAATGAAGAGTGCATTGATCTTGGAGAACTCCTTCATAGGAGTATTGTGAAGTTCTTGAAGGGTGGTACAACGGGGGCGATTCCTCATGCCTCTATTGTTACCAAGTTGTGTTCAGCTGTCGGTGTTCGTTGGTCCGAGGAGGAGCAGGTTCAGTTGCCTAGTGCTCCTATTGATCATTCGACGATTTCTAGGATGGAGGATTGGGATGGTGGTGCCCCGGACTACTATGGTTTAGGGTATACTGATTTTGATGCTGAGGGAGCAGAGGCTCCACCTCGTGAGCCTGCAGCACGGAGGGGACGTGCATCTAGGATTCAGCGTGAGGTGGATAGGTCTGGTTTTGGTGATACTCAGTATATGCGGCTGACTCGGCGCATTGATGCGATACACGACATCAATCGTCGCTTTGCTCAGGATTTGACTCAGGCGTTGGGTACTGCATTCAGAGACACTGGAGTTGAGGTTGCTTGGCCTGACTTTGGAGTTGATTCTGTTTATCCACCACCGGATACACCACCCGAGGAGGGTGGTCCTGCTGATGATTAGGTACTCTCTGCACTTTCCTTGTTATTGCCTTCAATGAGGACATTGAATATTGTAAGTTTGGGGGTGATAATTGAGGAATGTTAGTGTGTGTGTTCATATAGGATTCATATTGCATATGTAGTTAGTTCATTCATATCTTAGCATATTTATGTCATATAGAGCATTCTGTTTGCATATTTGTTTATATCTATCATGTGAGTCCATTTAGTTGCATTTGCATAGCATATTTCATGATCCCGTAGGACTTGGCTATTTCCTGGTTGGTGAGTCGATGTTGATGGGAGTGTGGTAGTGATGAATAGAGGGTTGATTAAGTTCCTATGAATTGACTTGCATGCCAGAAACAAAATAATTTCATAAGTCTCATTTGTTGCTGTTAGATTTGATCAGACCATGTTTGTTTGGATGTTAGAATTTAATCACTTGCTTATATTTAGAATGTCTTCTATTCTCTTGAAATTGAAGGAGCACTAAAGTATAAGTTTGGGGGGAAACAGGGATTTCATGCTAGTTGTTAATAAAGGCTAGGCGTCAAATGGCTAGTAGCCGCTCATGAAAGTGAGTAGTCTAGGGTGGGATGAGAAAAAGCAAAGCGCACTCATTCCGAAATTGTTGAAAAAAAAAAGAATAGAAAAAAGAAAAAAAGAGTTGTGTTTATGCAGAGTTGATCAGGTTGAGCTCTTTAATACTCGAGCAATTAAGTTCTAGGGGACTTTGTGCCTAGTGACCTAAGATTTTTCCGGTCTGGGATCCACTAACCTAATGCTCGCTACATGGGTATTATTGTATAAGCCTTTTGGGGTCTCAGCCATTGCACGGTCAAATAAGCATGAGTGTTGTTATGTGTGTCCTAATAAAGCATGAATTCCTGCATAACTCAAGTGGATTATGAGGTGTCTTTTAGTGGTTTCTTGTGTCTAGAGTTCATTCTATTTATAAGCTTGTGGTTGTTTTGGTGAAGAATAGGATATGGTCTTGATTTAGTTTGCGAGTATATTGATGAGCATTGCACACACGCACGTTTCTGTGTTTGTTTGTTAGTATACGGGAATTTGGTCGAACTCTGTTTGAAAGATTGCATTCCTTGAGATGTTGGCTTGTTGATTGGTTGTGGTTAGTCTGAGGGGATCTTTTAAATTATCATATTAGTTGCATTCATGCATTGCATTATATGTATATAGAGTCTGTTTATGCTTGAGGACAAGCATCGGTTTAAGTTTGGGGGTGTGATAAGTGGATTTCATATCTACTCAGAACGCCCTAATTCGGCTTAAATTGATTGTTTGTACTCAAGTACGTGGTGTTTTTAATGTGTTTTGTGTTAGTGTATGCAGAGTTACTTCATCAGCATAGTTGTGGAGTTCTTGTGGTTGTGAGGAGGTATTTGAGCATAGTGGTGAAGGCCAAGCGGTTGCTGCACTTGAGAATGTTGAGAATTGCCAAGGAAATGCAAAAGGAAGAAAGCTGACAGAAGGCCAGGCGCGCCCGCGCCCGCGCCCTAGAGGAATTCAACCAAGCGCGCCCGCGCTCTACTAGGCGCGCCCTCCCCTGAAAGATGCTGAAAAAAAGGCAACTTCGATTCTGAAAAGGAAACCAGCATCAACAAGTCAGCAGAAAGGCCTATTTAAGCACTTGGTGGACGATTTCAGAGATATATTGATATACATACATACATATCCATCCACCGGGAAGGAAAACGAGGA
Organism: Heracleum sosnowskyi; assembly: GCA_030848705.1. Classification (NCBI taxonomy): domain Eukaryota; kingdom Viridiplantae; phylum Streptophyta; class Magnoliopsida; order Apiales; family Apiaceae; genus Heracleum; species Heracleum sosnowskyi. The sequence continues at coordinate 74,611,166 of CM061240.1, forward strand.
GACGGCTGATTACGAAGATCTACTTTTCATCTTATCTTTGTATTCTTCTAATTAGGCGATACTTTGGATTCTCGTTTGTTTCTTCATAAACCCTAGTACTTTTAATTAGTATTCCAGACATATTTATTATCATGTTTTCATCAGAATCCACGATGATGAACGGTTCGATTATGAACTAATCGTTGTCGTGGGATTCTAACGGATTTATTTATGGATTTTAGTAGTTAATTGTTTTAAAGATTTGTGTGTGATGATTTGTTGATAACCTAGTTTGGTTGTGCTTATTCTTCTTGGATGCGTAGCTAACATCTAAGTTGTTTGTTAATCTCTATTGATTGCGAAAGTGGATATAGAGGTTTAGAACTTGCCATGCTAGCATAGGTTTATGTATGTTTGTCATGCATGATTCGTAGGTAATTTTAACCATCTTACCTACCCTATGTAATCTGAATGGATAACTTGCTCGTTAAACCGTTATGTTTTCAAATCTTATAGACATATAGGGTCTAAGCATAATTGGTGTCTACTTAACTTCTATCTTCTTGTGGATGTTTAAGTAGTTTGGTATACGTATACTGAAAGGTAGCGTGTACTGATTTCGTGTTGTTCGATTAGTTGTCACAACTGTCACATGCATTGATTAAAGACAAAAGACTCTGAATGAAGTATTTAATGAAGTTAGGATCCCATGTTTATTCTCATAAGTAATTCAACAACAATCCTTAGTTAATTATACTCTTGTTAAGTTGATTAGTTAATTTAGTTAATCAAAACACAAATTTGTTACTTGTCTTAGCATTGAACAATAGCCATACATTGTTGCATAAGTGCATAACTATAGTAACCAAAGCAGTCTCTGTGGGAACGAACTCTACTTACTCATATATTACTTGTGACCGCATATGCTTGCGTGATTTTGTGTGAACAATAATACGAAGAAATCTTCCAATAATGATTCGGATACGAAAGATGAAGGAATAAAAATGATGTACAAAATTTTAACGGGGCCCTTGAATTTTCAAAACGGGGCTCACAACTGAAGATATTTCTAAATGAAAAAAATATTCGAAAGGGCTTTCGACACAACAATTAACATACTATTACTCAATAACCTTTACCATTAAGACTCCAAATACTCCACAATAATTATTCTACACATAAAATATAATTTATATCATTAATAAAGTTCACGGATATTACACACCCCCCGAGTGATTTCAACAAATACCCTCATGGACCTCCCTCATGATGTAGTTGCACTCATCACCATCTATACATTTCTGCAACGGTTGATTAAAACCTCTCTAGTATAATAACACTCTATCATACTCCACATACCTTGGAGCCTTGTATTTGAGCTTCCTTGCCTCCATTATATTTTCAGGAAGCCAACCGTCCTTTATGTACTTCCAAATTGGGGTCATCATGTCACCAGACTAGTAACATCCACTTGCATTACCTCTGCTTCCGTCACACTTGGTTGGTGCAACACCTCCATAGGAATAGACCCTAGCACACTTACATCTTTTTGAGACGCCCACTTTGCAAGTGCATCGGCTTGTTCATTCTCCCCGTGAGGTATTTTTACTAGCTTCACCTCTTTGAACTTTGTGATAAGATGCAAAACACTCCTCATGTACAACTCTGTTCTTGGACCCCGGGCTTGGAACCCCCATTAACCTGGTATACCACAATCATTGAATCACTTCGAACAAGCAAATTTCTTACCTTCATCTCCAACGCAAGCCTCAACCCCCCGAGCAATGCCTCGTACTCGACATCATTATTTGTTGCTCGGAATGTAAAATTAATAGCACTCATGAGTGTATGCCCTTCATGGCTTATCAAAACTATCCCAACTCTTGCTCCTTCATTATTAACAGCTCCATCGACACTCAACGTCCACAATGATTCTGGTTCAATAGGTGGAGGTAAGCCCGTCACTTGAGTTGGGTGTACAAGAACAATAACCAAATCATCATACCCCAAACCAGGAGAGAATTCCAATATGAAATCAACTAAGGCCTGCCCCTTGATGGATGTTCTTGGTTTATATTCTAAATCAAACTGACCCAATTCAATTGTCCGCTTCAACATTCGTCATGTCACCTCTGGTTTATGAATAATCTGTCGGAGTGGAAAGGATGTCCTAGCCTCCACCTAATTATGAGCTTGGAAGTAAGGACGCAACTTTCTTAAAGCTAGGATCAAGGCGTACACCAACTTCTCCATGTTTGTGTAACGGGTCTCTGCATCAAGCAACCTCTTACTCACATAATATACTGGGGACTGGTCCATGCCTTCTTCTTTCAACAGCACCGCACTCACAGAATACTGTGACACATCTAGGTACAAAATCAAAGTTTATCCTTCCGTAGGTTTTGCAAGTATAGGTGATTTCCTCAAATGTTCCTTTATTTTCTGAAAGGCCACCTCACATTCCGACGTCCAGGAAAAATCTTTTCCAATTCCTTTGATTGCTTTAAAAAAACTCCTGGCACTTGTCAGAGGACCTGGAAACAAATCTATTCAAAGTTGAAATTCTTCTAGTCAGACTCTGCACCTGTTTCACACATGTTGGGGACTTCATATCAAGTAAAGCCTTGATCTTGGCAGGATTAGCTTCAATACCTCGATGATTCACAATGAACCCCAGAAACTTTCCTGACTCCACTCCAAAAACACACTTTTGTGGATTCAACTTCATCCTGTACTTTCACAAAATATTTAACATCTCCTCCAAATGGTTGAAATGGTCCACATCTTTCTTAGACTTAACCAACATATCATCCACATATACCTACATTGTTTTCCCGATTTGATCCTTAAACATCATGTTCACCAACCTTTGATAAGTTGCCCCAACATTTATAAGTCCAAAGGGCATCCCAATGTAATAATAGAGTCATCTATCAGTTATGAATGACGTGTGCTCTTGATCAAGTTCATACATGGATATTTGATTATAGCCCGAGTAAGCATCCATGAAACTCAATAAAGCATGACCTCTTGTAGCATCCACTAATTGATCAATCGTTGGTAATGGAAAACTGTCCTTTGGGCAAGCCTTATTAAGATCGGTGAAATCCACACAAGTCCTCCACTTTCCATTTGGTTTTTTTACTAAAACTGGATTTGCCAACCATGTAGGGTAGAAAGATTCTTTTATCAAACCCACATCCAGTAGTCTCTCAACTTCCTCGTGTAAAGCCTGAGCTCGCTCCCCACTCACTGGTTGTCGCTTTTGTCTTGTACCATTCCCGCTTGGATCTAAATTCAAACGATGACACATAAAATTTGTATCAATCCCAATCATATCTGCATGGCTCCTGGCAAATACATCTCAATTATCCTTCAAGAATTTGGTGAGTTGTGCTGCCAAATTTGGATTCAACTGTGACCCAATTTTTAACTCTCCCTCCGGGTAGTTTTTATCCACCTTGATGGTAACTGTGTCTTCCGTCGGTCTAGTCTTTGCAACTGGTAGAGACATCCTGGGATCAAGATCAAAGTCCACATCTACCTGACCACCCCTCATGTCATCAAGATCTTCTACCAAAATTGATCCATCTCTGTTGGAAGATTCTGCCACCGTATTTAGATTTATCCCATCCTCAGAACTTGCTTTCCCCATTTCAATAATTGGATATAACTTTTTTACCACTGCCTTCCCTTTATCAGGTCTTCGCAACGTACAAACCTCTCGAACCTCTTCTTTTACCAAAGGTACTCCCAAGTCACAATTCACAGATTCATATGTCGGTCATAACTTCTCCAAGCACCTTGGCACGCCAACCTCTAGCAGAACAATATTTGGCGTGTCCAAAGCTGTTTCATTAGGTTTTGGAGCGCCTGTATCCACTTGAACTTCTACTTCCTCATCTTCTGGAAACTGGACAGTGTACAAGGCATTCACCATACTTTTTTCATCTTCAACACTTTCATGTACTTCATTAATATATGCCCCATTATTCTTTCAAAACCCCCTGACAGACTTGTTGTAACATTCTCTTGAATCATATTGACACCCCCGAACATATCCAATCCCCCTTGGAGTAGGAAACTTCAGAGACAAGTGATATATAAAAGTGACAACTCACATCTCTTTCAAAAGTGGCCTACCAATTAATGCATTATGGGATGATTCCTGATCAACTATCATGAAATCTACAATCTGAGTCGCAGAGAGCGTTCCACTCCCCAAAGTTATAGGTAACCTGACTGTTCCTTTAACCCTGATTGAATCTCCACCAAAGCCATAGATGTAAATGTTTTCAACTTTCATATCTTTGTCAAGCAACCCCATCTTTTGATAAGTATCATAATACAGGATGTTAACAGAACTTCCATTGTCTACAAATACCCGATGTACGTTTTGAGTCCCAATTCCCACAGTGACCACCAATGCATCATTATGAGGATGATGAACCCACTTTGCATCCTCTTCAAAAAAGGTTATATCTGTCATCTCCCCCTAAAACAACTTGGGTGGTCGATGGTCCAATCGATTCACATTAGTCAAGGGTGTAGCTCTTGCCTCCTTTGTGTATCGTTCCATTGCCTTGTTACTGTTATCTGCAATATAAGGACCCCCAACTATGGTACAGATACTACCTTCTTTAACAAACTTTGATCCTTCTTGCTTATCCTTATCATCATCAACTAGTGGTCGTCCCAATCCTCTTTTTTTCACAGGGTGATAAACTTTATACTTCTTCACCCACTCAGTTAAGTAACCTTCCTTAATCAACATTTCAATCTCATCCTTAAGTTGTCTGCACTCATAAGTGTTGTGTCCTGTAGATTGATGATACTCACAATATCTGATATTGTCCATGTTCTGATAAGAATTTAGAGGAACGGGTTTCCGGTATATCCCTCTATCTTTGGTTACCTCATATATATGTTCAATGGACGCAACAAGTGGAGTGTATCCTCCTGATATCGGAGATTCCCATCCTCTCTTATCATTCGTAACATTCACCCTATTAGGACTTCGACCCCGACCTCTGTAATCGGGACTCAGAGATCGATCATTTTTCTTGTTTCTTCCCTTACTACTTCCATGTACCTCACCTTTCTTATTATCAGCCAACGATTGCTCTACCCTTTTGTAAGACTCTGCTTCAGCAAATAACTCTGCAAGTGTAGTAGGATCTTTGCCTTGCAAATGTTTCCAGAAATCAGTTCATACCCTTAAACCAACAATCAAGAAATTTTTAAGCGTCTCGTCCGTGGCACCTCTAACCCCTGCTGCCTCAGCACTAAACCTTTTAAAATAAGCTTTCAACGTTTCTCCATCTCGTTGTCTTATATTTGCCAATGAGGTCACAGGAGGTGCATACTTAACATCGACTTGGAATTGTGTCAAGAACATGACCTGCACCAAACACTTTTGGGCTGAAGTAGTGAATACAGCTTGCTACACTCAGAATCGAACCCTGATTAACAAAGATCATGAAAAGACTTCGTATGAGTTAATGGCCAACAAGAAACAAACACTGAAGTACTTTCATGTGTTTGGTGCAAAGTGCTTTGTACTAAAAGATGGAGAACATCTAGGCAAGTTTGATGCCAAAGCAGATGAAGGCATTTTTCTGGGCTATTATCTGGAATCTAAGGCTTACAGGGTGTATGTGATTGAAGATAAGAAGATGTTGGAAAGCCTGAATGTAACATTTGATGACACCAAAAGACCAGGCCTACAAACTAGAGAGAACTCTGAATCCTTGGTATTTGAAAATCTATCAGGAGATCTCTCTGAGACCTTTATTTCAATCATCCAAAGAGCCCTTTATTCATTTTTCTGATGCTGATTGTGCAACACTTACCAAAGCAATATCTGAACCAATAGCTCAATCAAGTAAGGAAGAATTGACGGAAGCAACTGGTGTTCCAACCATATTACGATCAGGATCACTGGTTGAAGGTTCTGAATTGAACCTAGTGTCTTCACAGACGTTGAGAGAAGGTTCTGACCTAAATGCAAAATCTAAAGGGTCATTATCTAACTCCCCAGATGGAACATATCTGGATCCTGCGGGTAAAGGGTCTGACGTACGTGCAGATCGGAAACTCGGTGATAATGAATCAATTTTAATTGAGGAGTTAACTGAGGAAAAGTCTTCACAGACTTTAGAGCAAGTTTCAGGATCTCTGCTGTTAATAGAGCCTGATTCTAGCCTTCTAGAGATTCAAACTCTAGATCCTACAAAGGCTACATCGTCTAAGGATGATCAGCAACTTGGTATATCGAAGGACGGGGACTTGTGAAGCCCCATTGCACCACCGGTGACCTCCTTAAGGATGGCTACGGTGATTTCTGATGCAGGTACAACTAGCAAGACGTGAATGAGTGAACCAAAAACACTATCACCTGGCCTGAGTGGGAAAGGAAAAATGAGTGAAATACCAACAGAAACGTTGAGTGAACACCCAGAGCCAAATGTGAGGAGTGACACCCAAACCCTAACAAACATTGATGATTTGCTAATGCCTACAAACAGAGAGCTACATGTTCAATCCACTCTCAAGGAGATGACAGTTCATGATCGTCAAGGAAATCCACTATTCAAAGTCCCTCTACGACCTTCCTTTGACCAAGGGATCTCCTCCGGTTCAGTTGATGCTTCTTTAACTACTATTCAAGAGAAGATTGACTTGGCTGCAACTGATTCCAGAAGAACATACAGGGTCTTAAGCAGTGCATCTGGCACTATAACAAGTACTAAACAGGCAGTGGACTCCCTGAAGAAGGAAGCGATGGAGGAACTAGTCGACTTGAGAGCAGACGTCAAGGAACTTAGAGATGGTTTTATGAATGAAGTGCATGTCATACAACAAGGACAAGAAGCTTTAAATGAAGACGTTCTGGTTATCCGGGATGGTCAAGCTAGGGTCAAGGATGCAATGAACACGTTGTCAAGAGTGGAGTCTCGCCTCAACAAGAGATTGGATAGAATCGAGCAGAGTACCAACTCAAAACTTAATGACATTGACCTGAAGCTAGCTTCTATGCAAGAGATTAACAAGGACATTGCACTATTCATGGAGAACCAAAGTGACAGAGAGTCGATCTGGAATATGTTGAGAAACCAACAACCTGGTCCTTCATCAACCTATCATGTTGAGAATTACTTCATGGAGGATTCCTCAACTAAGGGGGAGAAAGAAGGATGGGGGAAATGGGAAACTAATGAAAAAATCATAACCACTATTCCGGTGAGACAATACTGGATTGAAGACATTGTAGAAGAAGAAAGTGAAGAGGGATTTGAGGTCATGCATGAGCAACAACCACAGGAAGAGCATGAACCATATTATCCAGAGCCAATAGAACATCTTATCTTGGATGATGATATGGAAGAAGCAAATCCTCTATCACTTGAACAAGAAGCTGCCTTGGAAAGATTGAAAGCTGAGAAAGCAGAAAGAGATGCCAGGCAAGCTGAGAAGGAAACTCACCAAGCAATTCTGAGGAGTGAAAAGCTAAAGAGATTCAAGATTTATAATGAAGCAAGGAAGAAGAAGATGATTGATTTGGCACAAAAACAAGGAAAAGATTGGGAGGTAGCTTACAACACTTTCTGCGGAGTTGAAGACGGTTTAGAAGTCAACGAAAATGCTGAGGTGGAAATTATCATTCAAGATATAAGGAGTGCAAATCATGAAGATCAGACTTATTTCACTGCATTGAGAAATTCTCTTATCTTTCTGAAAGCTGGGGTTAAAGCAAATGGTGCCTGGAACATACTGATCAATTTTATTGACAAAGGTACATTTGTGATTTCAACTAAGTTTTTCGAACAGAGAACATATACAGAACTGCAGGTGATGCTCATCAAGATCCAGAGAACCACAAGGCTAAATGAACTGCTCCGTGAGCATGTTAAGGAAATCTTGATGAAGGTCAGTCCAGAGATTACTGAAGATCCTCATATGGTTAGATTCATGATGAATGACTTGTTCAGAATCTGCTATTTGACGGAGGACAAACTGAGAGATTATCCAAATAACTATCTAATATCAATTGAGAAGTATCTTCGATCCACTGGATTCACATCAACGGAGAAGGACAAAGCAGTAGACACTCTAAGAAGATATCTGATGGAGAATGTTCCCTATTATAGGAAGAGAGTGGAGAAAGGATTGGAAGTGCATACTAGACTGCCAAACATGCCAAAGCTAAACAAGAAAGATGTTAACATTGCATGGTTGTGGGCTGGAGTGGGTCAAGAGGTTGAGTATATCAGAAGACACATCAAAGGAGCAATCCTTAAACCTGGAGAACCACTGCACTATCCATCAGTGATTGATTATCAAGCTGCTAACTCCAATCCAGTGATTGAAGAAGGTGAGATTGAGATGGACTGAAGACTTGAAGCAAAGAACACAAGAATTATCTGCTCAGACTAGAGGAGCAACTTCATTGTAAAAAGTTTTAATGTTCTTTGAATTTTGAAATCTGGAAATGTATATATTTAATCCAGAATGCATTTAATATTATTAATCTGTCTTACTTTAATTAGTTTCATGTTTCCTTAGTTAGTTGAGTTATCCTCGAGGTATTTGCTTGTCGAACTCTAACAATCAAATAGGGGGTGATTCTAAAGCATAATGTAACATAAGATGTAACAGAGATAACTACAACTTAACAAAGGACAAGACATACAGTAATATTAACAGAAGCACAGGAATCCAGAAGTACAGAAGAAAAGGTAAACTCAAAAAATCAAAATATGGTATGTATTTTTGAAGTCCGTAAACAGGTCACGGAAAGAAGTTCATTAATATGTTCAAGCCTCTGTGACAAATAAAGAAACAAGACTTTCAAGACTGTAGAAGTATTTGAATGATTAAGAGTTAGTACCATAGGATTCCAGTTGATATGGACGGAAAAGTAATTATAGAAATATAATTGACAAGTCAATGGAAAGGCCGATATTTAAGGCCTGACACCTTAATTATTCATTAATTTCGTAATTAATGAATAGGGAAAATATACAGCTCATGAAAAGAGTCCAAATTATGGCAAATTGGTCAAAGAAGGATCCAGAATCCCAATTAAAGGCAATTAATGAGTCATAGCTTTTATCGACAAGGAAACGAATTCTCCAGCAAGAAATACAATGTTTATCCAATATCAAAAAGAAGACTTATTCGCTAAGACTCCTAAACATACCATAAATACTAGGCTTTAGACGCCTATATAAGGACCCTGATCCTACAATCAGAACTACGTTTTGGACACAGCTCCATACGTCACGTTTTGGGCACAGCTCCATACGTCACAACGCCTCGAAGGCGCAACAAGCCACAAAGGCACCCCTAGAACTACGTTTTAGACTTCATCCTCGAATAAGGACATACAAGTCACTACGTCCTTGGTGTGCCCTTGCCGCCATAGCCCCGAGGGCAACACCAAGAACTACGTCTTTGGCTTGATTCTTAATAACGATTTAAGATACGTAGGCATCTTGTGAGGACCGATTTAGTCTCGAAACACAAGTGCAGCCATTAAAGCTCGAAGCTCATTAATCCTAGAATTAAATTCACAAAGCACGTTTTTTAATCCACAACATTTGGCGCCGTCTGTGGGAAGACAACATCAACCATGGCAAACACACGAAAAACAGCTCGGGATACTCAAACTCTTGAGGATCGCTCTATCACCTTTGAGGCTGATACTCACGGAAATCAGCCACCGCCGAATACTGGCACTCAAGGGACGAATATCCCCACCAACACTCAAGGATCGGAAATCCCAATTTCGGTTGAAGGGACGAATCCCCTGCAGATGGTCATTCATGGATCTAATCCACAAGAGACCGTTCACCAGCAACCAATCTCGACTTCTCCACTCATCATGAATGCACCGAGAAGCCTTCAACTCAATACTACTGATCTCCCTCAATACGCGAATCAGACTTTGGGGATGCCAAGCTATGGCATGCCCCCTCGACCCATGGCGGGCGGTAGTGGAACTAATCCAATCTACCATGAGGCATATGTGCCCCCTTATATTCAAGGTCTGGGACCCCAAACTCGCCAGACCCCTTTCGTTCAAGATTACTCTGGCCCATACACCGAAGATGAGGGTTATACAACTTGGGAGGATGTCGCCCCAAGAAGGAGACGTTCTTCTCAGACAAATCGGGAGCAACCCCAAACTACTAGGGAGAAACTTGCAGCCCATGAGGCAGAGACTGCAAGGCTCAAAAAACTCCTTGCTGAGGAAGAGGCCGCTCAATCTCGGGGCTGAACGACTGAAGGGATCCCGGTAATCAACTTGGATCCACCGGAAAGGAGAACCAAGAGGGCCGAAGCCCCAAGGGGTGATCCTAGTATTCTGTTGCCCCGAGGAGATCCTGATGATCCTACACCACCGTTTACTCAAGACATCATGAAAACGGCTATATCCAGAAAATTCAAGATGCCTTCGATCAAAGCCTATGATGGAACGGGAGATCCCGCAAATCATGTAAGGACCTTCTCCAATGCACTGCTGTTGCAGCCAACCAACGATGCGGTCAAGTGTAGGGCGTTTCCACAAACCTTAGCAGGCATGACCCAACGTTGGTATAGCCGTCTTCCTCCCAACTCAATTGGGTCTTTCAAAGAACTAAGCAAAGATTTTATCAATCAGTTCATTAGTGGAAGGGTGCATGAGAAAAGCTCTGCATCACTCATGGCAATCCAGCAAGGAAAGAATGAAGCCCTAAGGGACTACATCAATCGATTCACTCGAGAGGCTTTGAAAGTCCCAGACTTAGAGGACTGGGTGACTATTGATAGCCCTACAACAAGAAACTACTGATGACCACTTCAAAAGGTCATTGGCTAAACATCCACCTGAGAGCATGCTGAAGCTCCAAGATAGAGCCGGAAAGTATATCAAGGCTGAAGAAAGCATGAGAAAGTATGAACCCACTGCTGGCGGTAGTGGAAACTCAAAGAAAAGAAAAGAAACTCAGGAATACGACGTCAAGGAAAAGTTCCCCGGAACATCAAAGAACTCCGATTCTCCCCCCAAGAGAAACAATTTTGGGCCAAAATTCACAGAATATGCAAGATTGAATACTCCCAGGAGTCAAATTCTGATGGAGATAGCCAAGGAAGAAGATATCAAATGGCCAAAGCCAATGAGGGCTGATTTGTCCAAACGGAACCAAAATCAGTTTTGTCGGTTCCACAAAGAAGTCGGTCATGACACTGATGATTGTAGGCAATTGAAAGATGAGATTGAGTTTCTGATACGAAGAGGAAAACTCAGCAAATTCACCAAGGATGGAAATCAAGGGAGTCAAAGAGGAAACTATGAAAGGAAGGATTACGACAGAAGGGACAACGACCAAGATCGTAACCCCAAGCCCCGAGGGCCAGTTATCAACATGATATTCGGAGGACCAACTGATGTTGGGTCCTCCTGAAACTCAAGAAAGGCTTATGCCCGAGAGGTAATGACTGTGGTTGGAGAAGCACGGAAGCGTGCCAGAACAGAAGTGTCAATAGGTTTTGACAATTCTGTTAGATATAATTGCTAATGATTGTGTTATCAGTGTTTAAGTACCAGGTACTCATCAGAGTTTACTGGAAGCCAGTCAGAGTTTATTAAAGTCTGATGGGGAGAAAAGTTTACCTTAGTTGTCGGTGCTGATATAAAGATTCTAGAAGCAATATATCTTGAAGATGAAAAGAAGAAAGATATATTGAGACAGTTAAGGAAACGGAACAGAAGACAGAAGCAATCCTAATTTGATATAAATTGTATAGCTAATTTATAGGAATATCAATTAGAGATTGATTCTATGTAGCTGTGTATTATATAAACACAGATAGGTTTACCCTAAAAGGGATGTGAATAATGAATACATTATTCTTGTAATCTAGCAGCTCTCTGTGATTATTTAATATCACTGAGAGAAGAATTATTTATATAATTCAGTTGTTGATTCAGAAACAGTGTTCTAAATTATTATTATCATACTTATATTGATTATATATTGTGTATTCGACTTAACAATTGGTATCAGAGCCAAGGCTGATTAGTATATACAGTTTATCGATCCAAACACAAGTATAATCATGACTGACAACTCTCAGGAAGGTTCTAATGCAGGTTCTAATGTTCAGAAGGTTCAACCTACTTCTGTGAGTCGATATGAGACTATAAGGGTTCCAATTCTCAGACCAAGTGAATATCCAATATGGAAGGTGAAGATGACCATGTTTCTGGAAGCCACGGATCCAGAATACCTTGATAGAATCAATGATGGTCCTCATATGCCAACTAAATTGTCCCCTGTTGTTACTGGGCAAGAACAAAAGACTGTTCCAAAAGAGAAGAAAGATTTGACTCCTGAAGACATCTCATCAATTGCAAAGGATGCAAAGGTTAGACATCTAGTACACAGTGCCTTAGATAATGTCATGTCTAACAGAGTGATTGGCTGCAAGACTGCCAAAGAGATTTGGGATGCTTTGGAAGTCAGGTGTCAAGGAACAAGTGCTATAAAGAAAAACATGAAGACTATTCTAACACAGGAGTATGAACACTTTGACTCTAGATCTGATGAAAGTTTGACAGATACATATGACAGATTTTGTAAATTGTTGAATGATTTGTCTCTGGTTGATAAAGAATATGAACTTGAAGAGTCAAATCTCAAGTTTCTTCTATCCCTACCTGAAAGATGGGATTTAAAGGCAACAACAATCAGAGACAATTATGATCTTGCAGATACAGATCTTGATGAAATCTATGGGTTGCTTAAAACTCATGAACTTGAAATAGAACAGAGAAACAAAAGATCTGGAAAGAAGACAAAATCTGTTGCTCTTAAAGTTGAAGAAAAGCCTGTCAAGAAGGAATCATCAAGAAATAAAACCAAAGGAAAGGCTTTAGTCATTAAATCTGACAGTGAGTCATCAAACTCTGATGATGGCTCAAACACTGATGATGAAGCTTCTGATTCTGAGGATGATGAAGAAGAGATGATGAGAATGGCTGCTTTAATGGTGAAGACCTTCAAGAAGATGGGATTCAAGAACTTCAAGAAAGGAAAGAGATTCTCAAGGAAAGATTCAAATTCTGATAAGAGAAATTTCAGAAAGTCTGATGGAAAATATACCAAGTCTGGAAAGAAAGACAAGTCTGAGATCCAGTGCTACAAGTGTAAAGAGATGGGTCATTATGCTCCAGAATGTAAGAAAGGAAAATCTGAGAAAGCACTCATCACTAAAGGCAAGGACTGGGCAGACACTTCAGACTCAGATGAGGGAGTCAATTATGCTCTCATGGCAACTGTTAAAGATGAATCTGAGTCATCTGGAAACAAGGTACCCCTAACAACTTATGCTTATGATACTGATAATATATCTGAATTAAGAATTTATCTTAAAAGCATACATGTTAGTTATAGGGATCAGACTTTAGAAAATGAAATAATCAAATCTGAGAATCTAGGTCTTAAAGAGAGGAATAAATTTCTTGAAGAGAAACTTGTTAACATGCAACAAGTTCAAAAGGAGAGAGATGATGTTGTTTATGTTGAACATGAGTTGCTTAAAAGATATAGGGAAATAGAATCTGAGTTGGAAAAAGAGAGGAAAGTAATTAAAACCTGGACAAATTCTGGAAAAGACATACATCAGGTTTTTCAGACAGATACTGTAGGCTTAGGTTACTGTGAGGGAGATGAACTTAGGTTTAAAGATAAAGTTAAAGTGAAACCACAACTTAAACCTGTGCAATTTGTTCCTGAATACAGTAAGCTAAAGTCTGTTGTTGTAAAAGAAGCTGTTATGGAGCCAATTGAAACTTGTGAAAAACAGGTTAATATTGGTTCAATAACAGAGAATAAGATTGAGATAGAAGCTGTTAAAGAACCAGTAAAAATCTGTGATAAACAGGTTAATGTTGGTTTGATGACAGAAAAACAATTAAAACATAAGCTCAAAGAAGTAAAGTCTGTCAACAAACAGAAAATGTTTAAGAAGAATAGGAATGGAAAAGTAGGCATTAATAAAAGAAATGATTATCTGCCTAATTCTGCTGCTCCTAGAAAAACATGTCATAGTTGTGGTAGTACTAACCATATTGCCAGGTTTTGCAAGAAGAACAAAGATATTAACTCTTTACCCTCCACATCTGGAGTAAAGAATGATTATGTTAGGGTTAGACCACAGACTTTATGCACACACTGTGGGAGCACTTGGCATTCCATTTATACTTGCAAGAGTTATCATGCTATTTATCACAACTATTATGAGCTAAAACCCAACTTGAAATGGGTTAGAGCAAACTCTGCAAGTGTAAAGTCTGACAATGTTAGTTTAAACTCTGTTGATAGTGATTCCGCTGCAAAAGCTAACAATGTTAAGAAAGCCAAAGGATCCAAGCAAGTCTGGATCCTTAAATCTAACACTCAGTGATTGTTTGTGATTGCAGGGCATAAAAGAGAGCACTCTTATCTTGGACAGTGGATGCTCAGGACATATGACTGGAAATAAAGCCCTGCTATCAGATTATGAGGAGAAAGCTGGCCCAAAAGTTTCCTATGGAGATGGCAACATAGGACATACTCTGGGATATGGCAATATCAATCTTGGAAGTGTCATCATTACAAATGTAGCTCTTGTCTCAGGACTCAAGCATGATCTGCTTTCTGTGAGTCAAATCTGTGACAGAGGATACCACGTAGATTTTCATACTGAACATTGTGAAGTTATCAGCAAATCTACAGGGAAAGTTGTTCTAGTTGGACACAGGCACAATAACATCTATGAAGCAAGTTTGGTAACAAACTCTGAAGGAAAAACTGTGTGTCTATCAGCAAGAATGTCTAGTGAAGAGAGTTGGAAATTGCATAAGAAGCTCTCTCACCTAAACTTGAACAACATCAATGAGCTGATTCGAAAAGATCTTGTAAGGGGACTTCCAAAGTCAATACTCAGCTTAGATGGTCTGTGTGATTCTTGTCAAAAGGCCAAGCAAAGGAAGTCATCTTTCAAGAGTAAATCTGAATCTTCAGTTGTGGATCCTTATCATCTTTTACATATTGATCTCTTTGGTCCAGTGAATATAATGTCAATGGGCAGAAAGAAATATGCTTTAGTCATTGTTGATGAGTACACCAGATACACCTGGGTGTACTTCTTAGCAAAGAAGGATGAAACTGCCCTAACTTTGATGGATCATGTGAAGCTATTGGACAATGGATCACAGTACAAAGTGAAAATTCTAAGAAGTGATAATGGTACTGAATTCAGAAATTCTGAAATGGAAGCTTTCTGCAAGGAAAGAGGAGTGAAGCAAGAATTTTCTGCACCTGGAACTCCACAGCAAAACGGTGTAGTTGAAAGAAAGAACAGAACCCTAATCGAAGCTGCCAGAACAATGCTTGATGAAGCAAAATTGCCAACTTATTTCTGGGCAGAAGCTGTTCAAACAGCTTGTTTTACTCAAAATGCTACACTGATCAACAAGCATGGGAAAACACCATATGAGATGGTGAAGAATAAGAAGCCAAATTTGAAATATTTTCATATTTTTGGATGCAAGTGTTTTGTGTTGAAAACTCATCCTGAACAATTGACCAAGTTTGACTTAAAAGCTGATGAAGGAATTTTTGTTGGATACCCACTATCAACTAAAGCATTCAGAGTCTACAATCTAAGAACTAAAGTGATCATGGAATCTATACATGTGTCATTTGATGACAAGAAAATAACTGGAATAGAAGATGAAGAATATCATGATCAACTTCGCTTTGAAAATGAAGATCTATACTCTGATGATGTAAACTCTGATGCAGCAAATCCAACAAACTCTGACGATGCATACTCTGATCCTCTACTGGTAAACACTGACGAATTTTCTCTGACAGAACAAAATAGAGAACCAGTTGAGGGGGAGCGTGAAGAAACTTCTCAAAGTAATGACTCAAATTCTGAAAGAGGGTCAAATAAAGAATCAAACAGAAACTCTGAGTCAAACTCTGAAAGTTCAAATACTGAACAGTCCAATTCAGGGGGAGCCTCAGAGAATGCAAATAGTCAAGAAGAAAATCAGGAGAGCATGGATCAAGGGGGAGGATCTAATAATGATAATAGAAGCCAATTACCAACAGCAAGAAGGTGGACACAATCCCATACACCTGACTTGATAATTGGAGATCCAGAAGCAAGTGTAAGAACTAGAAGTGCTACAAATAATGAATGTCTGTTTCATGTATTCTTATCTCAAACAGAGCCCAAGAAAGTGGAAGAAGCTCTTCAAGATGCTAACTGGATAACAGCAATGCAAGAGGAGTTAAATGAATTTGAGAGGAATGAAGTCTGGACACTTGTACCAAGACCAAAGAACAGATCTATTGTTGGTGCAAAGTGGGTTTTTAGAAACAAAACAGATAGTGATGGAGTGATTACAAGGAATAAAGCTAGACTTGTGGCTAAAGGCTATTCACAGCAGGAAGGAATTGACTATGATGAAACCTTTGCTCCAGTTGCAAGATTGGAGGCAATAAGGATTTTTCTGGCCTATGCTGCTCACAAGAAGTTTAAAGTCTTTCAGATGGATGTGAAAAGTGCTTTTCTCAATGGGAAACTTGAAGAAGAAGTGTTTGTTGAACAACCACCAGGGTTTGTAGATTCCAAACATCCAGATTATGTCTACAGACTTGATAAGGCATTATATGGACTAAAGCAGGCACCTAGAGCATGGTATGAAACTCTGGCTCAATTTCTTTTAGAAAGTGGGTTCACTAGAGGTACAATTGACAAAACCTTGTTCTATTTTAATTTTGGTGATGATTTGCTGTTAGTTCAAATCTATGTGGATGACATAATTTTTGGGTCTACTAATGACAAACTCTGTAAGAAATTTGCCAAGCTTATGCAGTCAAGATATCAAATGAGTATGATGGGAGAGCTTAGTTATTTTCTAGGCTTACAGGTCAAGCAAACAGATGATGGGATTTTTATCAATCAAGCAAAATATACCAGAAATCTTCTCAAGAAATTTGGTATGCTTGATAGTTCATCTGCTACAACTCCCATGGCTACTGCAACAAAGCTAGACAAAGACACAGGAGCCTCAGTAGATATGACAAACTATAGAGGAATGATAGGGTCTCTTCTTTATCTGACAGCAAGTAGACCAGATATCATGTATGCAACATGTCTTTGTGCAAGATTTCAAGCAGACCCCAGAGAGCCACATCTAACAACTGTAAAGAGGATTTTCAAATATCTCAAAGGAACCATAACCCTCGGTTTGTGGTACCCTAGAGAATCAGAGTTTAAATTAATTGGTTACTCTGATGCAGATTTTGCAGGCTGTAAGATAGACAGAAAAAGCACAAGTGGAAGTTGTCAATTTCTTGGTGACAGATTAGTTTCTTGGTACAGCAAGAAACAGAAATCAATTTCAACATCCACAGCAGAAGCAGAGTATATAGCTGCTGGTAGCTGTTGTGCACAGATTTTATGGATGAAGAATCAATTGCTGGACTATGGATTAAGGTACTCTAGAATACCTATTTACTGTGATAATCAAAGTGCTATTGCTATGACGGGTAATCCAGTACAGCACTCCATGACCAAGCACATCAGCATAAGGTATCATTTTATCAGGGAACATGTGGAAGAAGGAGATATTGAGCTTCATTTTGTGTCTACAGACCAACAGCTTGCAGATATCTTCACCAAACCTTTGAGTGAAGCTACCTTTACAAGGCTGGTAAATGAACTTGGAATGATCTCTGGTTTTGACTAGAGATACTGGTTAGATTCAAACTCTATACATGATTTATGCTCCTGGTTCTTTGCATGTGTTAACTGTTATTTGTACCAGTATGTTAAACTCTGATAGTAAACTCTGTTAGTCATACTCTGTCAGTCATACTCTGTCAGTTAAAGTCTGATGTCAAACTCTGATTGTGATTTTTGTCTGAAACACATGGACCGATGAAGAAATTTGTATGAAGCATGATTTTCAGTAAGTAATCATGAATCCTTCTAAGTAATATAAATTCTGATTTCAAAATGTGCAGAAATTTTACACAGCATGATACTGTCTCTATATTTATAGCATCTCTTAGTTTATTGATCCTATACAATGAGTCTGTATTAGCTGTTTGCATTTTCTCTCATAAATTAATTGTATTAACTGATGAAAAGTCTAAACTCTGAAAATTAGTTACAAATATTTCACCCTCAAATCAAAAGATGCCAAAAAGAGCACAAAGTCCTTTGAGATCATGTTGTGCCTAGGAAGATCCAGGAACTTATTGTATGAAATAAGGGCTAAAATCTTTGATTTTTGGTGACTAGTGCCAACCACTGATTACTGGAAAAATAATAATAAATAAAAATATATATATATATATAAATAAAAAATTTATATATATAAAGGGGGTGAAAATAAAAAGATATATCCAAATGAAAGGATATCAGAATACAGAGTTTAGATATAAAAAACAGATTTTATTTTATATGAGAGTTTGAGCAACCAGTTTTTACTGCTTTAGTTTGTGGATTTTATGCACTTTGAGATGATCTAAATATTCATATTCAGTAAACTCTGCTAATTCACACACAAATACTCACACCTGTACAGTTTGTGAAAAGAGTTTATTTATAAAGGAGGATTGGTAAACACTGATGAACTGTGTACTCTACGCCGAGGTAATTTAATTTTAATCTCTGATGATTAAAATAAATTTTGTTTGTTTCAGGCATATTATGATTTTGAGAAAAGACATTTGTTTTGAAAATTCAAAAAGAGTATGATTGGACAGTTGTTCGAGAATGTATTAAACAGAGGAGAGAGGTTGAGTGTCTAGAAAAGTGTAAAAGGCGGTAATTATTGCTGTTTTTACTGCGCATGCGCATTGGAAACTGTCAATTACTGCTGTCAGTCATTGCATGTGTGCCACGTGTCCCACTCACACGTTTCACGGAGTAAGACAGTTGTGTGTATTGATTAGAAACTGTTCAGTTTTTAATTAATTCTTTTGTATTAATATCCAATACACAAACTCATTTGAACTTTTCACAACTTATTCCAATTCACACATTTTCACAAACACTTTTACTGCAAACACTCTCAAAATTTTCTAAGTCATTCTCTGATTATTTCTAAATCGTTCTAATGGCTTCTACTGCTTTTGTATCCTCTGATCTTGAATTTGTTCCTAACAACTATGCTGCTCCATTAGCTAATGAGAACGCACCGGAGGCGTTTCATCTGATGCAGAATTTTCTTGCCCAATCTCCAATCGGGCGTGCTCTTGTAGAACCAGAGAAGCTTTCTGGATTACAAATTAAAAGCTTCTGGGAGACTGGTGTCTATGATGATGGTGGTGAATCAGGAACACCATCCATTATTTTCGAGTTTTAAGAAACAGAGTATTTCATTACTCCTGGTACAGTTCGTGCAGCTATGGGCTTCGGTGAGTATACTGCTTACACCATTGCTGTTGGTGATGCTGATTTGGTAAGGATGATGAAGGAGATAGGATACAGTGGGTCTTTGGCTAAGATAGGTCAACTGAAGCGACCGTTCTTGAGGAAGGAATGGAGCTTTTTCTTCGATTGCATTACAAGAACGTTCGGAAAGAAGTGCACCAACTGGGATGCAATACCCACTGATAGTCTGCAAATTGGGTATTCTTTACTTTATGGTACTCATTTTGATTTTGCTAGATTAGTTTTAACTAATTTAGGTGAGAAAATGACTGAAAACAGAAGGGTAGTTTACTTTGCTCGTTTCTGTCAGATTTTATTTTCTGTTTGTGTTAATGGGGTAGATATTATTGATAATGATATTATTCCTTGTTTTAAACTGCACAAAAGAGTATTCTCTGATCTTATTAACAAGGATGTCAAGAAGGGTAATCTAGGTGATTTCTTATTACCTGAGTTGGTTCAACAGTTTTTGATCAATTCTACCCAAACACAATCTGAAACTCAACCACAACCACAATCTGAATCACAGCCTGAACCTCTAGATACTGTTCTTCCCAATAAACCAAAATCTAGTGGTAGAACTAAGCGTATGGGTTCTAAGCCAGCTAGGATTTCTAAATCATCAGTTGATATTGGGGTGTCAACATCTGCTGGAACTTCAAGGAAGAAAAGAAGGGCAAATAGGCCATCTTTTGCTGACAATGAGATTTCACATCAGAAAAGAAGAAAGTTGGTGGCTGATTATCTTTTTGAGGAGTTGGATGTTTCTGATCCAAATATTGAAGTTGAAAATGTTGAAAATGTTGATGCTACAAATGTTGAAGCTCCTGAAGCAGTTCCTAATGATGTCTTTGATGCTGCTCATGCAAATACTGATGATATGGCTGAGATGCCTTTGGAAGAAACTTTCTTTGTTGATATTGAAAAAGTAATTGAAGCACATCCTAGTATCAGTGTTTGTGATACTGAGGATATGGCAGCTGATCAACCCACCCAAATTCTAGATGAGTCTCTTGCAACTCATACAGAGATTCTCTCTGTCAATAATTCAATTCCTGAAATGGGTGAGGAGGTTGATCAGGATATTGAAGCTGCTGTAGAGGTGATAAATGCAGATACAGCAGAGGATATGGTTAAGACTGTTCCTGAAGAAACAGAGGTTTTTGCAAATGTAAACTCTGATAATGTTGAAGCTGTTGCAGAGCAAGTTCTTGAAGAAGCTGCACAGATAAATACTGAAGCTACTGCAGAGAACGCATTTGAAGAAGCTGCAGAGCCTATCCAAGACAATGTTGATGCAGATGATAATCAAAATTCTAAACATTCTCTTCATGCAAACTCTGGGATCAATGCTGAACTTTCAGACTCTGGTGAGTCTATACCTTTTCTAAGAGATCCTACAGCAGAGTCTATCAAAGCAAATCACAATGCCACTGAAGATCATTTCAGGGAAATGCATTATGCTAATTGGTCAGGAGCAGACTGCATTTTCTCTACTCAAAGGGCTGCTGATTTTTTACATAAGACTGCTACAGAGATTACTAATCCTGAGTTATTATCACATTTTAAGGCGACCATTGTTCAAGTTAAATCATTGCACAACCGCTTTGATGAGACTCACAAGGTTGTTCTTGGATTGAGTAATGATATTGCTCTTAAGGAGTTAGCACTAAAGAAAGATAGAGCTCAATTAACATCTATGGTAAAGGATCAAGAAGAGATTAAGCAGAGGCTAACAAGGGTTGAGATCAATCAAGCTGACATATCTACTAAGATTGACTCTATTGCTGCATCACTTGAGTTGCTGACATCAGTTTTTATTCCTGATGATGTCAAAAAGGGGGAGAAGATACCTAAAGACAAATGCAGAAGGACTCCAACTTTGAGACTGAGGGATGATTCAAATGATGGTGGAAGCAGGGAAACAGAGAAAAGGTCAAAGTCTTCTCAAGAGCAAGGGCGACTTAGGTCAAACTCTGCTAGACAGACAAACTCTGAAAGGTTAAACTCTGGTAGTCAATCTTCTTCAAGACTTAAAAGTCTAGTGATTTCATCAAATCCAACCACTGATGAAGAGATTGCTGCTAAGATTTTCATGGAAGAACATGGTGGTGAAGCTACAGTTGAAGATATAGATGCTGAGATGAAGCTTCTTGCTAAAGAACACCAGAAAAAGATTGAAGCTGGTACTTATAAGAAGAAATCAGTAAAGGCTCCTAGAAAGAAAGAAATTGGAATTTCTATCAAAGAAAATACTCAACATAGTATACAATACACAAGGAGGCCTGTGATTGCAAACACTGACAAAGGAAAAGGCAAATTGATTGAAGAGCCTGAGTTATCAAAGAAAGCTTATTCAACCTCTGACATGGCTCATGTTGAATCAAGATCTAATAAATCAACCACTGACGTTGCTCAAGTTGATGATTCTGTTAAAGTTGTGACAACCTCTGACACTGCTCAAGTTGTACAAACTCAATTAATATCTCCACAACTCCAAGGTACTTTTCGAAGATCATCTAAAGATGAAACTCTGAAGCCAGGAAATGTGAACATTTTACAAAGCAGAACTGTAATGGGAAAAGAATCTTATGATAGATCTGGCTTGGGTTCACATAGAGAGAAAAGAGTGAATAACAGTCCTTTAGATCATACATCACTGGCAGAATCTGGTGTTGGGGTAACTCAAGAAAACCTTGACAAGTTAGAGTCTGTTCAGATGATTTATCACAGAGGAATCAAAAAGGAGTTGCTGTTATATTTTATGGCTGATGGAAGAGTTTATAGAGTTGGAGAAGCTGATATTCATCTAAAACTATGGGAAGAGCTGGAGTATGTTTTATATCTGCTAAGAGTGAAAAATCAAAGTACTCACAATGTTGCTCAAGTTTTAAGAGAGAGAATGATGAAGTCTAAAGTCTTGTGTGGAGCCAGAATTTCAAGTGCTTATGTTCCTAAGTATAGAGATGCTCATGGAAAGCTTGTAGAGATGTAAAGGAACAGTGCTAAATTCAATACAACACTTGGAATTAAAGTGTTGAAATTTAACTTGGAGTCAGACAAGTCTTATTTTATCAGGCTAGGGAATGAGATGAGGAGAAATAGCATCTATTCTCTGAGAGCTGCTATCTACCAGACTGGAGAGAGTGATCAAGAATTGAAGGAATTGAAGAAAGTCATGGTAGATGAGCTAGAAAAGGCTGAAAGAAGACTACTCATTGATTATCTCAGAACAGTGCCTGACATTGAAGAGATTAAGTAAAGTCTGACTGTAAGTTTTTAAAGTTTTCTGTTCTAAGTTAAAGTTAAACTCTGATTATATTTAAACACTGCATTTGTTATATGTTTTGACATCATCAATTATCTATTAACTTGTACATCTTTATTATGCACAAGTTGGGGGAGATTGTTAGATATAATTGCTAATGATTGTTTTATCAGTGTTTAAGTACCAGGTACTCATCAGAGTTTACTGGAAGCCAGTCAGAGTTTATTAAAGTCTGACGGGGAGAAAAGTTTACCTTAGCTGTCGGTGCTGATATAAAGATTCTAGAAGCAATATATCTTGAAGATGAAAAGAAGCAAGATATATTGAGACAGTTCAGGAAACGGAACAGAAGACAGAAGCAATCCTAATTTGATATAAATTGTATAGCTAATTTATAGGAATATCAATTAGAGATTGATTCTATGTAGCTGTGTATTATATAAACACAGATAGGTTTACCCTAAAAGGGATGTGAATACTGAATACATTATTCTTGTAATCTAGCAGCTCTCTGTGATTCTTTAATATCACTGAGAGAAGAATTATTTATATAATTCAGTTGTTGATTCAGAAACAGTGTTCTAAATTGTTATTATCATACTTATATTGATTATATATTGTGTATTCGACTTAACAGATTCAGACTTGAAAGGGGTGAAGTTCCCCCATGATGATCCTCTTGTCATAGTACCTGTGATAGGCAACTCCGAAACAAAGAGAGTCCTGGTTGACAATGGATCTTCAGTGGATATCTTGTTCCACGATGCTTTTATCAAGATGGGTTACACTGATTCTCAGCTAACAGCCTCAAATATGCCTATATACGGATTCAACGGGGTGGAATCAAAAGTGGAAGGCACTATCCAACTCCCAATGACCATGGGGCAAGGGATGAATACGTCTACTCAGATGTTGAACTTCATAGTTATAAAAGCGACTTCAATCTACAATGCAATCCTGGGAAGGACTGGTCTTCATGCGTTCAAGGCTGTTGCCTCATCTTATCATCTAAAAATCAAGTTCCCAACGAGGAGTGGGATTGGTGAAGAACGAGGAGACCAAAAGATGGCTAGAAGTTGTTATGTAGCCGCGTTAAGGCCTGACGGAACCGGGGGGCAAGTTCTCCCAATTGAAGACATGAATATCAGCGACAACGAGGACAGAAGGGGGAAACCGGCTGAGGAATTGGTCCCAATTCCCCTAGTCCCAGGAGAACCAGAGAAGGTGACTTATATTGGGGCACTACTGCCCGAACCATTGAAGAGCAAAATCACGTCTTTTCTTCAAGAAAACAATGACGTTTTTGCTTGGACAACGGCCGACATGCCTGGGATTGATCCCCAATTGATATCTCACAAATTGAATGTGGATCCAGAAAGGAAGACAGTGAAACAAAAGAAAAGAAATTTTGCTCCAGAGAGGCTTGAAGCCATTAAGCAAGAAGTGAATAAGCTTTTGGAAGCTGGGTTCATTGAGGAAATCCAATTCCCAGAATGGTTAGCTAACCCCGTGATAGTCAAAAAAGCTAACGGGAAGTGGAGGATGTGTGTCGACTTCACCGACTTGAATGATGCATGTCCTAAGGATTGTTTTCCCTTACCAAGGATTGATGCTCTAATAGATGCCACTGTTGGGCATGAGATACTAAGTTTCATGGATGGCTTCAGTGGATATAATCAAATCAAAATGCACAAAGATGACATCGCCAAGGTATCATTCATCACTGACTTTGGTGTCTTCTGCTTCTTAGTCATGGCTTTTGGGCTTAAGAATGCAGGAGCGACCTATCAAAGTTTGGTAAACAAAATCTTTGAGCACCTAATTGGAAAAACCATGGAGGTCTACGTAGATGACATGTTAGTCAAAAGCCTCGATAAGGCCGATCACATTAAGCACCTCCGAGAGGCATTCGAAGTGCTGAGGCACCACAAGATGATGTTGAATCCAGCTAAGTGTGTCTTTGGTATAGGCTCGGGAAAGTTTTTAGGCCTGATGGTTTCCAAGAGAGGAATCGAGGCCAATCCCGACAAAATCAAAGCAATTCTAGACATGGAGCCACCACGGACTGTCAAAGATGTCCAGAAGTTAACGGGAAGAGTGGCAGCATTGGGAAGATTCATCTCCAAGTCAGGAGAGAAGTGTTTACCCTTCTTTAAAGCACTCAAGAAAGTGAAATTTTTTGAATGGACAACTGAAAGCCAAGAGGCCTTTGAGGCCCTGAAGAAATACATGGCTGAGCCACCACTATTGGCCAAACCAAAACCAGGAGAGGTTCTTTATCTATACTTGGCAGTATCCAACACTGCCCTGGGAGCTGTTTTGATAAAGGAAGAATTGAAAGTGCAAAAGCCCATCTACTATGTGAGTAAGATTCTTCATGGGGTAAAAATAAACTACTCTACCATAGAGAAGTTTGCCTTAGCCTTGATAATGGCCTCAAGAAAGCTACGCTCATACTTCCAGGCTCACAAGATAGAGGTCTTGACTGATCAACCTCTAAGAAACATCTTGAATAGCCCTCAAGTTAGTGGAAGATTGATCAAATGGGCCATTGAACTAGGGGAATTTGACATCAAATACAAGCCTCGAACGGCCATAAAAGCACAAGAACTCGTTGACTTCATGGTTGAATGTACCATTGACAACCAAGAAGTCGGGGGGCAGGAAGTAACAATGGAAGACAAGGAAACTGAAGATATAATCTCCAAAGAATGTTGGGTGCTCTATTTTGATAGAGCATCAAAAACAAAATCAAGTGGAGCCGGTTTAGTGCTACAAAGTCCTGATGGATTCCTCATAGAGTACGCACTAAAACTGGACTTCCCAACGACAAACAACGAAGCTGAATATGAAGCTCTGATAGCTGGCTTAGGGCTGGCTGGAGCCTTGAGAGTCAAAACTCTGAAAGTATGTGGAGACTCGAGGCTAGTGGTTTCCCAAGTAAATGGGGAGTTTGAAGCCAGAGATGAAATCATGGCCAAGTACTTAAAGCTCGTCAAAGCAATCATGACTCAATTTGACGAATGCTATGTAGAGCACATTCCAAGGGAAGAAAACATGAAGGCTGATGCCTTGTCTAAGTTTGCTTCTTCAGAAATTGAAAACTATGCAGGGAGTGTATACTTCCAAGTCTTGAAGACCCCAAGCATCAACGGAAAGTTGGTAGCACCCATTGATGTTGCTAGTTGTTGGATAGATCCCATCAAGGCTCATCTGGAAACTGGGTGGTTACCCAACGACACTTCAGAAGCAAGAAAGCTATATGTGAGAGCACTAAGGTATGCCTTGATTGAGGGAATTCTATACATGAAGTCTTTCATCATTCCTTATCTGAAATGCTTGAGATCTCAAGAGGCAGAATTGGCCCTGAAGGAAGTACATGAAGGAATTTGTGGGCACCACGTATCTTGGTCACAGACAATGGAACTCAGTTTAACAACGATGAGTTTAAGAAATATTGTGATGAGAACGATATCAAGTTGCGCTTCACTTCTGTCGCCCATCCTCAAGCAAATGGGCAAGCTGAGGTTGCAAATCGAATTATCCTAGATGGACTGAAGAAAAGAGTTGAACGCTCCAGAAACACTTGGGTGGACGAATTGCTCCCCATACTATGGGCATATCGTACTACCTGCAAAGTCACCACTAGAGCTACCCCCTTTCTGTTGGCATATGGGGCAGAGGCAGTGGTTCCAGTGGAGATTACTCACACGTCTCCAAGAATTGAGGCTTATGAGCCAGAAACAAATGAGGAATGCTTGAGGCTGGCCTTAGATTTGATTGATGAAGTTAGAGATGAGGCAAATGCCAAGATAGTTCAGCATCAGAAACGAGCATCTTTCTATTACAACCTATGGGTTAAAGAGAGATTATTTCGACAAGGAGATTTAGTCCTCCGAAAGATTGAGGCATCCGGAGTTGGACAAAAAGGCAAGTTGGCCCCAAATTGGGAAGGACCATATCGCGTCAAGAACGTATTTGGTCGAGGCTCGTACAAGCTAGAAACCCTCGAAGGGCATGAGGTGCCAAGGACTTGGCAAGCCTCAAATTTGAAAGTCTATTATGTTTAAAGTGTGTCCTGATTGGACTCACTACTAGGACAAATAGAAATAAGGTTCGATGAAATCATGAGCTTCCTAGAAAGCAAATGAAGGGTTGAAACCCCAGAAACCTAAGACATTCAGTCCAAACCCCATCATTCGATATGCTCAATAAAAGGCTTGAAGCCAAAACAAGACGGTATAAGACATAAAAGGCTTATGCAAATGTCAAGTTAGCCTCGAATAAGGCAAAATCGTCGTAAATGTGTAGGTCGCTCCACACTTTACACCAAGACGATACTCGTGAAACAGTAGTGTATATTAAAATCCCCAAAAAAGGGTAGTAAGTCCCAGGTAAAGGATAAAAAGACCCCAAGTCTCGAAAAAGACCGGTATAACTTCTATGAAATCCTAGTGCATTATCATAGATGTTGGGAAGCGCGATCAGCCATTTTAAACCCAGAATCTTCAAAGCAAAACCCAGAATCTTCAAAGAACTCTTCAAATCTTCAAGTGAAAAACCCAGAAAACGGTGAGATTCAACGGAAAATCTCGCCGGGAATCACCTTGTGGTGGAACCCTAGCAGAGCAATTTGGAGAAAACTTTGGAGAGAATTTAGCAGAGTGACTTTGAGAAAATAGAATGTGAGGAATGAATGGAAACAAGTGAGAATTCCCCCTTTTATAGGGATGACAGTCGGTCACTGGGCCGGTTGAAGGAAAGGCAACCGGCATTAGCCGGTACGGCCCATAAAAGGCTACATGCCCAATTAACAAATTTGAACAGTGAAAGTCTTTGGCCCAATTAAGCCCATTACAAAAACGAACCACATTTTCGATCAAAATTCTGATCGAATGAGTTCGAATAAAGCCCGAAATGGCTCTCGTATTCGACCAAAAATCTGGTCAAAAGGCTAAAGGCCCAATTATTTAAAAAGGCTAAAGGCCCAATAAAAAGTCTTAGGCCCAAATTGAGCCCAATATATGTGGGCCTTAATAGTCTGAAATGAACCAAGTATTCGACCATGATCCTGGTCGAAATCATTCGACCAGGCATCAAAATTGAAGTCATGTTCGACCATGATCCTGGTCGAAATCATTCGACCAGGCATCAAAATTGAAGTCATGATCGACCATGATCCCGGTCGAAATCATTCGACCAGACATCAAAATTGAAGTCATGTTCGACCATGATCCTGGTCAAAATCATTCGACCAGGCATCAAAATTGAAGTCATGATCGACCATGATCCTGGTCGAAATCATTCGATCAGGAATCAAAATTGAAGTCATGTTCGACCATGATCCTGGTCGAAATCATTCGACCAGGCATCAAAATTGAAGTCATGTTCGACCACAATCCTGGTCGAAACCATTCGACCAGGAGGAAAAAGCCAGCCAAAATTCGACCAGGATCCTGGTCGAATTTGACCTCACTTTTGAGTCCTGGTCGATTCGACAAGGATCCTGGTCGAAAATGAACTGAAAAATCAAAAATTGATTTATCTTCTATGGAATTGATGAAAAATCTCGATTCATGTTTTGAGAAATTACAAAATTGATTTAGAACTATATGTTCGTCAAACCAGGTCACAATACGAAAGAAAATTTCGTAACTCCCGAATAAAATAACTTCTATGATAATCAAAGAGAGATTTTCTTAGAAGTTGGGGGGCAAATGATATGGACGGAAAAGTAATTATAGAAATATAATTGACAAGTCAATGGAAAGGCCGATATTTAAAGCCCGACACCTTAATTATTCATTAATTTCGTAATTAATGAATAGGGAAAATATACAGCTCATGAAAAGAGTCCAAATTATGGCAAATTGGTCAAAGAAGGATCCAGAATCCCAATTAAAGGCAATTAATGAGTCATAGCCTTTATCGACAAGGAAACGAATTCTCCAGCAAGAAATACAATGTTTATCCAATATCAAAAAGAAGACTTATTCGCTAAGACTCCTAAACATACCATAAATACTAGGCTTTAGACGCCTATATAAGGACCCTGATCCTACAATCAGAACTACGTTTTGGACACAGCTCCATACGTCACGTTTTGGGCACAGCTCCATACGTCACAACGCCTCGAAGGCGCAACAAGCCACAAAGGCACCCCTAGAACTACGTTTTAGACTTCATCCTCGAATAAGGACATACAAGTCACTACGTCCTTGGTGTGCCCCTGCCGCCATAGCCCCGAGGGCAACACCAAGAACTACGTCTTTGGCTTGATTCTCAATAACGATTTGAGATACGTAGGCATCTTGTGAGGACCGATTTAGTCTCGAAACACAAGTGCAGCCATTAAATCTCGAAGCTCATTAATCCTAGCATTAAATTCACAAAGCACGTTTTTTAATCCATAACACCAGTGATTTAATTGAAGCAACCAGAACGACAAAGGACTTATCAACAGCATTGAATTGAAGACATGGAAGTATTGATCGAGTGTCAATCATCTGTGAACCAGACCAGTTGCACTAGTTATCAGCACCTAAAAGATCAAGATGTTTATCGTCTCAGAAGAAGTTGATTTAAGTCTAAATCTGAAACATCCTGAAAGTCAAAAGAATATTACAAGGTATGTTTAGGTTTAAATGGATACAATTTACTTGCTGTAAAAGAAGTGAATCTCCAAGGGTCAAAGTGCAAAGGAAAACATTCGATAGTTTTCTTTTAAGAAAAACTATCGAAATTGATCAAGTGAATTTGGATGAAAAACCATCGAAGAAGTAATTCGTCATTCGATAGATTTTATTTAAAATCTATCGAAGGAAGAATTAATTAATTCCTTCGATAGTTTTTATTAGAAGGAGCAGGTGAAAAGTATTACACTTTGTCAGGTTGATTGAGGAATTGGACGGCCAGGATTAATTCAATTTTGGTTCGATAGTTTTTCTAAACTAAGTCTACAAACACAGAGCGAAGACAGTTTCTTCTTCAGTTAAGGATTTTCACAGAAAGCATTTACGAAGAGAGAAGCTTGAGCCAGAGAATCATAGAGAAATTAATATTGCTCAGAATTCTATCATTGTATTGATTTCGTGTAACCTTGAACTCATTGAAGCTAATCTACGGATTAGAATTTTAGCACCCCTCGCGGTTTATATTTATAAAACGATATATTCCCCGACTCGTGTTTTGATTTGGTGCATTTGATTTCGTATTAGAACTGAAAGAATTATCCGCGAACGAAATTAAATAATTTGTGAGTATCGTATTCAACCCCCCCCCCCCTATACGATACTTTGGACCTAACAGGGCTGTCGAAGACTTTTTGGGCAGATGCAGTTAGCACATCAGCGTATCTCATAAAAAGAGGACCTTCAGTTCCTTTGGGGTTCAAGATTCCTGAAAAAAAATGGCAGAAAAAAGAGGTAAATCTTTCACACTTGCGAGTTTTTGGTTGTGTTTCTTATGTGCATGTTAAAGATTCAGACAGAGACAAGTTTGATCCGAAAGCAAATAAGTGTATCTTCATTGGTTATGGCTCAGATGATATGGGTTATCGTTTCTGGGATGAACTAACGAAGAAGGTCGTTAGAATTAGAAATGTTACTCTTAATGAAAATGCGGTGTACAAGGATAAGCTTGAAGTTGATTCTGAGTTTACAAAGGAACAATCTGAAAAAGAGAAAGTAGTGCTTGAAGATATTACTGAAGAAGATCTTGTAGGAAATAATGGGAGTTCTGGGAATGCTGATGAGATAGGTTCAGTTACTCCACAGGCTGAGGTAAGAAGATCTAGCAGAACTGTGAGGTCGCCACAAAGATTTTCTCCTTCAGCATATTACATGTTATTGACCGAGGATGGAGAGCCTCAATGTTACTCAGAATCAGTTCAGGTGGATGATTTAGTTAAGTGGAAATCAGCCATGGAAGAAGAGATGAGTTCTCTTGAGAATAATGAGACTTGGTCTTTAACAGAATTACCAGCAGGAAAGAAGGCTTTACAGAATAAGTGGGTGTTCAGGATCAAAAAAGAACCTGATGGCAGCAAAAGGTACAAGGCAAGGTTAGTAGCCAAGGGATATCAACAGAAAAAGGGTATTGACTATACTGATATATTTTCTCCGGTTGTTAAGATGACTACTTTTAGACTTGTGCTAAGCATTGTGGCTGCAAAGGAGTTACATCTAGAGCAACTAGATGTTAAGACCGCGTTCTTACATGGTGATCTTGAGGAAGACATCTACATGGTTCAGCCAGAGGGATTTCAGGTAGCTGGGAAAGAAAACTTGGTTTGCAAGCTTATAAAAAGCTTGTATGGTTTGAAGCAAACACCAAGACAATGGTACTTGAAGTTTGACAGCTTTATGATGAAGAATGGGTACACGAGGAGTGCTATGGATCATTGTTGTTACTTTAAACAGTTTGATTCATCGTATATCATATTGTTGTTGTATGTTGATGACATGTTGATAGCATGATCAAACATGAGGGAAATCAACAGGCTAAAGAGACAGATGTCTGGAGAGTTTGAGATGAAGAATATGGGTGCAGCAAAATAGATACTTGGTATGAGCATCATAAGGGATAGATCTGAAGGTACTTTGAAATTATCTCAAGAGAAGTATATTGAGAAATTATTGCAGAAATTCAGTGTCCAGGATGCGAAGACCAGAAGTACACCGTTGGCAACTCATTTTAATCTCACGAAGAAGCAGTCACCTAAAACAGATGAATGCAAGAAAGATATGGCTAAAGTTCTGTATGCATCTGCAGTTGGAAGTTTTATGTATGCTATGGTGTGTACAAGGCCAGACATTGCTCATGCAGTGGGAGTTGTTAGCAGGTTCATGTCTAATCCAGGAAAAGAGCATTGGGAAGTAGTCAAGTGGTTGTTGCACTACTTTAATGGCACATCCAAGGTTGCATTGTGTTTCAGCACGAAATATGTTATCTTGGAATGGTTCTCTTATGCAGATTTGGGTGGATGTTTGGTTACCAATGAAAAGTTGAAGCTTTGCATAGCTTCAACTGGCCTTCAAAATTGATTAATGAGAAGGCGTTGTACTAGTTAGAGTTATTGATCGAAGTATTGGGTGTTACTAGATTTATAAGAGTGAAGAGAAGATGTGGTCAGACTCCAAGTGGGAGATTGTTGGGTTTGTGGAGTCTAACAAGTTTCAGAATTGATTTCTGATTTGAGTTAGAATTTCCAGATCTGAATTCTAATTAGAGTTAGTAATTTCAGAATTTCAGAATTAGACTCTGATTAATTTAGGCCCAGTTTTTTCTCTTATAAATAGTCTCATGTAATTGTAAAACACCAACACATCAGAACACAACATAGTTGTGAGAGATCAATAAAAAATTAATGCGGCTTGTGGGGTAGGAATTTCCGAACCACGTAAATCTTTGTCTTGTGTGATTGTCGTTTATTTTTTTGTTCTTGTTTATTCGCTTTGGGTTTTGCTTTCGTTGTTGTATACTCAACAGGTACATCTCCAGCATGTCCAAGTTCAGGACGACGTCCACCGCGTCCATGAGAAGCATACTTAGACCTTCTATTTTCAATTGCTCTTAACCTAGCATCGAACCCCCTTACAGTCGTACCCATACGATGCAACTCATCCATGAGATCTGAGTTACTGATCAGCACCAGAGGTCGACTCCCGGCCAAGTGAATTGGGTCGGTGACCGTCGCAGGAACATAGGGTTCATCTTCATAGCCCTCAGAGTAAAGGCTCTCATCATCATAAAAACCATCATCACGATTTTGAGACATCTTTCCTCCTAGATGCGGATCTGATTCGCCCCTCCTTCTGGTGCCAATTTTTTAACGGAGGAATTTGTGATAACAAAATTTGAAGTTTTCTCGCTGGAATCAAGATCTACGATGGTGGTTTAATGATGTAAAAGTCACCGAAATATGGTGGTGATTGTATTTATAAGAAGCTGAGATCAAAGGGATGATTGTGGTCTCTTTGAGCTCTCAACCTTCGATCCCTTTCATGTGCCGACGTACCCTTGTATTTATAGGGATCAAGCTTCACGTAGTTCTTGGGGAACAAGTAACCTAAATCTATTAGAAGTAGGTTTCCTTGTTTGTAGAGGTCGGTCTAGAAGCTTCCATCTAGGTTGGGCTACAACCCTGATCCATGACGTGCAGAATATCCGAATCCAAGCCCACTTAGGAGAGCCTGTACGATGAAGCCTAGCTCAATGACCCCAAGGATCAACTATGACCGTGCCTTCACATATATAACATTAGCCCTAACTATTGGAGGTAACATCAACCGCTACCAACTACCACATCAGTCATTTAGTTGCAGGGACAAGCCATGGCTTACTTCAAATGCACAAGCGGATCCTTACCCCCGATGAAACTAACCCACTAGACTACAGGGCAAGTTCTCCAAAGTTGACGTCACACTGGGCATATCTCAATCCCCCAACAAGGGTAACTTTCTAGAATACAGGATTAAACCCTTGTAGTGTATAGACTGGCTTATTTATACCTTGATTCCACAATAAGGATAACTAATTGGAATAAAGAATCACGCCTTTAGTTATACTTTGTCTTCATCTTGTGATCTTCCATAAATCTTCTATATGTGTTGGCTATTGTATATATTTTGTCTCTTCACCATGTCTACTCCAAGTTGGCGCCCCAACCTGGCCTCTAGCATCATTTGGTGCACCAACCTATGGTTGGATCAGAGTTGGCGCTCCAACTGGTGACATATCCCCAATTAGACTTCCACCTCCATTTTTCATCACCTTTAGTAAATTCTTTACCTTCAAAATAAAGGCATCTCTATACTTGCCTTCAATCTAGTATTTGATTATTCTCGATTAGTAAATTCTTTCCTTGTATAAATTTTGGGTGTAACAAATATTTCAAAAATAAAAGTTTCTTTGTTGAAATTAAAAATCAACCAACCATACATTGTAACTGTTAGGGTTGACCCATTTGAAATGATGATAACAAAATGCTCAAGACAAGAATTTGATCTTGACACTGAAGCTGATTGTCAGAAAGCTAGTTCACAGAAGCTGATAAATCAGGAAGCTAACTAGAAGGCATCTTATCTATCCAAGGTCTAAAAGCCACATCAAATGATTGGAGGATATTCTGTCATCAAGTTAGGAAGCAATTCAGAAGCAAGCCAACGGACGTCTAATCAAGCACCAAGTGTTTCAGTGGTAAGTCTGCCTATTCAACTCAGTAATGGTGAATCAATAAAGATGACAAGATGTTTTATCTAAAGATGAAGCTAAGTGTATCCAGTCTACGGATCATGCTATGAAATCTTATTTCATCTATGGATACAAGCTGAAAACATCATATGCCATCAACGGATAGAAGCTGAGGACATCTTATCTCATCAACGGATAGAAGCTGAGGACATCTTATCCCATCTACGGATAAAAGCTGAGGACATCATATCTACGGATAAAAGCTGAAGGAAGTTGATCATCAGATACATCTAAGGATGTCATGTTTTATCTATGGATGCAGTTAAGGAGTTCATGGTCTATCTATGGATGCAGTCAAGGATGTCATGTCTCATCTATGGATACAGTTATGGAATATTACTTCTACGGATATTCTGAGATTACCTTTCTACGGATATTTGACGTAAAATGGTAGTCTACGGATATGGAATTAATACGCCTACTGATGTTCATCTCATTCAACATGGAAAATAAATCTATGTAACGGAATCTTTTGAAAGTTTCCTTTATTTAGAAGGTTGAATGGAGGACAGTCTCAGAGATCATCATTACACACCTGTGACTAAAAGATGCTAGATAACGACACAAAAGATGTATGGAATAGGGAGTCAAAATTGTAAATTTTCGAAGGCCCAAATTCCTACAAGTGAAATGTGAAGTCATCTATTGTCTTTTGTGTCTCGATGGATAAATAAGAGTTAAGGCAGCTACCTAGAAGTTTAACTTCTAACTGGACACAAGGGAAAGACTTAACAAGCATGAAGACCTATTTGTAGTACTACATGTTCAATTATCTCAGTTGATAGTGACTTGACAGTCGGGTAACCAAGGAGAGGTCTCTTTCATGCAGATGTCACATGGGCTTGGAAGCTAGGTCAATTGCATGGACTTAGTAATTTTTGAAGAGAACAACACACTCAATCAGAAAGCACCATTTGGGATTATACAAGTTTATCTGTGATGTCAGCCAAGGCATTTCCCGAATAGGATAGTTTCTGAGACGAGCATGTGATCAAGCAGAACCAAAATGTAATATTTTATTATGTTATAGGTTTTGTTTGTAACACACAGTCGATGTATATTAGACTGTGTGGAGTAGCATAGAAATGCATGTGGAGAGAGCACAAAGCTGAAAGTAAAAACATTTAGGCTCTCTTCCATCATCTGTGTAAGCAGCTAGAGTTTGTTGAAAAACAAAACCACCTGAAACGTTTAAAAAGTCTGCTTGTCTCTTGCATTACTTTTTAACCCGAAGAATTCATTTATGTTCATGGCTTGTCTCAATTCTTAGTTAATTTACCAACACATATATTCATACTGTAAAAGTTTGAAAAAGTTTGTAAAATTAACTACATTGTATTCAACCCCCCCCCCCCTTCTACAATCTAGGTTGCATTGTTCTGGGAATAACAGTAACTTGTTTAGGTTCTAAAAATTTGCAATTACACATTTGAGTTACATCAAAATAAATGAGATCTACAAGTAATATTAACATCTTAAAATACACAGAGTGAAAGTTTGTGTGCGTATATGAGTTTTAAAATATATAAATATCAAAAAGAAAACGATATTAAATACTTAATTTTTTGATATAATTTTGTAGTTTGATTGTGTCTTTGTAAATAATGTGAGTAATTAAATAATGTTTGATTATAATTTTTGGGTTGGGTAAATTATTTTATACTTATATTCAAGTGTTGTTTTATCACCCAGAAAATTGACTCAAAGAAATTATTATGAGATAACTGTTGAAACAAAATTCAAAATTTATAACGATAAGACTTGTAAATTTATTTCAAATTGAAGATTTTTAAGTGTGCGAAGAGGTATGTCAACTCAAAAGTATATAAATTATAATTAGTTGATGCTTATAAACACTACAATATGAGTTTTCTAGATTTAAATTTTCGAAAATCATATGTTGTGATTTTTAATCTCATATTAGTAGAAGGTTTGTAAACCTTAAAAAGATTTGTTTATTCGAAGATTCGCAAATTATAATTAGTTATATTTTGTAAATTTGACGTTAATCGAAATTTTGTAAATTGAGTGAGATTTGTAAACTTGAAGATCAATTGTAATTTGTAATTTGTAATTTTGATTTCAATTCAAAATTTTGTAAACCTAAGAGGGGTTTGTGAATTCAAAACCTTAAAATCATTATCAACTATAGTTTGTAAACCAAATGTCACACATCACACATGCATGATACATTTCAAAAGATAAAAAAATTAAATTAATTAAAGTGGACAATATTGTGATTGTACGAGCAAGACCATTGATAATCTGACATAATCGTATGAGGTCATAGTTCATCCGACGTAAATGTTAGAAAATGGAAAGTTTGAGGCATATTTTAAATATGTTCTTGACGGAATTTCCGGAAACTAACAATTGGAAGTTGTTCCTTGTAATGAGGACTTAAACTTTCATGTTTGGATCTAAGACATTTTCTTAGTGGAATCCATAAATAAATTAAGTTGAAATAGGTTGCTTGAAATGGGTTATGTGGATTGTGTAAGTTGTAATAAGTTTGTATCCCACATAGAAATGGTAATGAGAGGTTGATGGGTTTATATAGAACCATGTGCAAGAGTAGTGTACAACTACTAAGCCATGTGGGTGTGCATGGTGTTATTATGTGCCTCATGCGCACACACACACACACACGCGCCGCCGCCGCCCGCCTCGCCTCGCCACGCCACGTCACGTCACGACTCGGGTCGAAGGGCGATTTGGGCGGATGTCTCGGCGTCTCGCGTACGCGAGGCGACCTGGGCGAGGAATTTGATTACCTGTTTATATAATATTATTTATTGATTTAATTTAACAGTATCAGTATATTTGTAATAGCTCAACGAAATGGGTCAGGATTTATATTAAATCCTGATGGACCAGTTCTTGGATCAAATCCTGATGGCCTGGGTCAGTACTTGGATCAAATCCTGATGACTACTGATCCTGATGGCCTGGGTCAGTACTTGGATCCTAATTGTAGTCTTGACGAAATCCTGATGGTCGGTCAAGTACTTATGCCACTCCTGACGGACAACAAGTCCTGATGGCTTGACTTCAGTACTGATGATGATCAAATCCTGATGGACCAGGAAATCTTGACTGAGCTGTAACTGATATTAAATACTGATGACAAATGTTATGATAATTAAATCAGAATATTTAGTATTAAATGTCATATCTTCAGTTACAATATTTGGTCTGTTACGTTTTATTTTGTATTATATTTATATATACAAAACATAACGTTTGAGAGGAGGAGAATATACGTAACTCTGAGAAACCCTAGCAACTATCATCTTCTCTGTTTTCTCTCAACACATACAGAATATACATAGTTCTTGGGCAAACTAAGGTGCTGGTCGCTGTTGATCATTCCTATTACTGTGAGTGGATTGATCTGTGTTGTTTTATCCTGGAAGTGATATTGCTGCAACCCAACACAGCGTAAGTGGGGCAATAATATCTTCAAGAACAATCAAGACTTCTCTAAGGCTTGGCGACTCAGCTGTTTCTTTATCTTTCAGTATTTGTGAAAAGATACATAGAGATAAGTGTTCTTTCTTATCTTGTTATTTACAGTCTCTAATTATAATCTTGTTTCGACCTTCGTGTTTGTTTCGTTTATTGGTTTTATCTGCCTGTTCTTGTTAATATAAATATATATAACTGCCCTATTGTTGCTGTGTAGTTCTTAATTATACCCAACAGTAAATATGATCTACTCAAAGGTTTGTAAATTCATAGAATTTGTAAACAGAATCAATTATGGTTTATAGACCAGACGTCATTCGAAAGTTTGTAAATAGGAAAAGAGTTCATAAGTCCAAAATTTTGTATTTCATTGCGATGTTAGGCTTTTATTATCATGATATTCATAACTTTCAAAATGCTATTATACATAATTTACTTACTACCTCCAATCCGATAGTTCTTTAAGAGGTAGATCTCATAACTTTTTGTTGTTGTACCTTATGTACTTTGTTGGTATGCATCAAACTTAATATGACATGTAACCTTCACTTCTTCAATTTAGTTAAGGTACAACTCGTGATTAACCTCATTATCATTTGTGTTGTAGTTATCCTTCGTAAAGAAACTTGGACCAATCTACACTAGGATTATAACTTCACATCCATATGTTAAGGTGAACAATGCTTTATATGTGAACTCATTTCACTAACTTCTTTTTTTCCCTGGCTTTGTATTCAAAATATGTTTAATAATTTTGTTAATTACCTAAGTTTATTCATTGAGTTTCTTGTGGCACACTATTGAAAAATCATATATCTCTCATCATTTCCTATTGAATATTTTTTATGACATCAATGATTAACTTGTAATGTGCCATATACCTGCATGTGATGGCTTTATACACAATTTCCTTAACATGTGTTGTTCAATATGAGTTAATGCATGAAACAATACAGGATGGGTGAATGTATTGTGTTTAATTTTTCTTGATTCTTCTCACTAAGGTTTGAATCTGATTTCTTATAGCAATAATTGAGTTTTTATACTTAAAATATGTGGAAGAACACACATTAGATTAATGTTTTATTAGATTCAAAACATTGCTACAATCCGAAAAAATAAAGTGGGTTCTTAACTTAATTTTTCTTATGAGAGATTTTAGATACTACAACAAAAACTCAACAACTAAAAGTAGGTTGTGTACACATTATATTCAGTTCATGTACACATGTCTTTTACAAATTTGATGTTATTTAGTAGAAGACAAAATTGACTAACAAAATTTGTCTATACTAAATTGAATAACTTACAATGAAAATTGTTTCATCCATCTTTATAAAGTCCAGTCACTATTCCCTTGGTTATTGTTTTCCTTAAATTTCTCCTTCAGTTTAATTGTAGATTTGTCATGTGCACATTGTAGTATCTGGGCAACTACAGATGCTCACATTTCTTGATCTTTATCCTTGAAAAATCTTCAAAAATTTGTGTGTTGTTGATTTGAAATGTGGCTAAGTCCCCATGTCTAGAATCCTGATAAGTGGCTTGACTTATCTGTTTAGTTCACTCTGAAGCTCTAAGACTTCTCGACATAGTATAAATGACATTTAGAACTCTAGATAATTGTATATGCTTTGGATTTTTCGATATGTCACCTTGATTAGTCAACATGTAGACTTCTCTAATTAGTTATCTAGACTTCCCTACATGAAAACTTCTCTAATTCTAGACTTTTTGACATAAGCATTTTGACTTCTCTAATCGGCGACTTCTCGAATTAGCTTTGTGACTTCTCGAATTGGTCATTTTGACTTCTTTAGCTGAAGACTTCTTGAAGTGGTCACTTTTAACTTCTCTAATTGGAAATTTCTTGAATTAGCTTTCTGGACTTCTCCGACAGGCAATTTAGACTTCTCGAAATTTGGCTTTGCATAATTTTTACCAACTTTTGTAACTTTATTATTTTGAAAGCCTTTTTCTTCAATCTAGGACATCATCAAACTAATCTTTTACCAAGCATTATTGCATGACTTATGTACATTTGAATTGGTTACTCTAGTGTAGATTTCGAAAATGATAGAGATAATAAGAATTTAACTTCGCGATATCTACTTAATTTTGGTGGAGTTAGAGTTGCAAATGTATGAAAAATAAATGTGTTGTGTGTTGTAAAAAGTACAAGTGACATTGTGACAAATATTCTCTTCAATCATATAATTGCGAATATAATTCAAACATATTGTTTTGATGGGATTAAGAACTATTTATGTAATAATGTTTGTAATGTTGCTCTTAAGAATATTAGGGACAGATGTAGACTATGTGAAAAGTGGGAGTGAGTTAAATTATTTGAAAATGAGAAGTGGTGGTTGACTATAAATAAATGGACTGAATATATTTATTGCTCGGATGTTACAAAATACATGTGTTAAGTACAATAAACTAGGAATTGCATAATATTTAACTTTTGCATTGATATGTAATAATATTTATTAAGCTATATTATCTGAAGTGGATGATGTGAATGTAGTGATTAAAGATTGTGGTTCATACCATTAAGAAAAAAAAGCATTGGAAAAAAATATAGAAATTTAAAATATATATTATTCTCCTTTTATTCTTACCTAAATATATCTACAAAATTTATACAAA
This sequence comes from Heracleum sosnowskyi, assembly GCA_030848705.1. NCBI lineage: Eukaryota > Viridiplantae > Streptophyta > Magnoliopsida > Apiales > Apiaceae > Heracleum > Heracleum sosnowskyi. The sequence continues at coordinate 74,651,277 of CM061240.1, forward strand.
ATATTCAATTTGATGATAACCTTTTTTCCATGTACACATTTTATTTTATTTGCAAAATGTATATGACCTGCATAATGTTCCATTAGGATTCACATTTTAGTTTTGATGGTAACAAATAACTTAGATTAGAATTTCATTTTTGTAATTTTATAAATTGGTCGATGGATAATCAATCATACTTATCCATTGACTAGGTAGGTAACTTAGACAAAATATCTATTGTTAGGTATGTTGATTCTTGATGATAACCAAATAACCCAGCAAATTTGTATAAATACTTGTAGCTGTCAACAGATAGCATGTGTATACAGTATTCGTTGACCAGTAGCTTATCAACGGATACGTTTTTATGTAACATGCTAAATTTGTTTTAGATAGCAGTTGATAGTATAGTTGTTAGGTTTTTGAATAAGTCATGTTGACTATTAATGGATATACATAATAGGTTGGTTAATTGTAAATAGTCTATACCTTGTAATTCTGTATAAATGATGATGTCATCAACATATACAATTCAACCTTCAACGGATATGACTTTGTCCATCAACGGATATAGTCAGTACTCTATCAATGGAAATGAAGAAAGCTATCAACGGATGTGAGTCCAATCAACCTTAATGGATGTAATGCCAAAAATTAGCAGTTGACAATGTGATATAGACAGGCCTGACAGATCACATGGGTTGATGGAACAAAAAGAGCATGGAAACCAACAATCTTAGTAACTCTGAAAAAAAGAAAGTATTCTATTTCCATCTGGTCAAAAGAGATGATTGAATAAAGATATTCATCTAAAAGGTAAGTCATCAATAGAACCAATGGATTTAGAGTGGAAAAGCAAACTTCTGAACTTTAGTCTACTGTGTAATTCTTAGCAGTTTAGAATGTTTGTAAAACTTGGATTATATAACAAAGTGTAGCAATGTTTTTGTAGGTTAAGAAATCATAGATAATCCTCAAGCCTAAGCAATGAACTTTCTGTAAATTGCTGAAGCAAAAACATTGTATTGCAGTTGTGTGTTTATGTTCTTAAACATCACAGAGATTTCTTCAAATAAAATCTATTAGGTGGAACAAATAATCCACCTGAATTTTTAATTGTTTTGTTTTCTTATCTGTGCAATTATCAATTTCTGTCTTACTATCTTAGTGATTTAAAAAGAATTAGAAATTTTAAAGGATTGTATACAACCCCCTCCCCCTCTACAATCCTGTGATCTTATTGTTTGGGAATAACATTTATCCATAGTCCAAGTCAAAATATACTTAGTGGTTGATATTTTGATTAGTTAGAATATATTATTCTATAACAAGCTATGTGACTGTGTTAACAATTGAGTGATGTGTATTCAACTGATATTCTGTATTAAATTTCAATGGATGAAATAATTTTGTAAGTTGACAAATAAAAGTGAACTCCCAATAGATGTGAAGAAGAGGATAAAAGTGTAAATATCTCAATGTAAATATTATGACAAGTGAAATGAGTCTCAACTGCTATTCTTAGAGACTCAACGAATACTGAATTAAAGAAACTCAACAGATCTCTGCTTAATTACTCAGCAGATGCAAATATCGATTGACTGTACCTATCAGTTGAAAGTTACTTATGAGTATAGAATAGACAAAGTTTTTGGCAAAAAAAATCCTTGTAGAAATCACATAAGTTTGGAAATTAAGTCAATTTGCATGACTTGGCTAATTACTATAACCGGGAGTATAATTTGAATAGATACAAGTCATATCGAAATTGAATAAGCATGATAAACAAGTATTTGACTACCTATTTATGTATTGTACTTGTTTGAATTTAGAATAGGTTCGTCATCCTACTATAAATATAAATACTAGTGAAGTAGCCGCTGAGAAATAGTACTCCGTCCGTCCCATTCATTTTTATACACTTTCCATTTTGGGATGTCCCATTCATTTCTATACATTCCAAAAATAGTAACTTTTTTTAATAATATAAAACACTATTACACCAACTACTTTCTCTACTATCTCTATTCTATAACAATATAAATCACTATTACACCCACTACTTCCTCCACTATCTCAAATCTATTATTAAATATTGATAGGTCCCACCATTTTACTCACTTTTCATCTAATTTTACTCATTTTTTATGCTTAAGCTTAAGTCAGTTTGAAAATTCTGTTAGAAGCAAGTACAAATATATTAAATTTCATATGTGTTTTTTGAACACTGATTCTACAACAAATACAATACTCACATCCATCCATTTAAATTCACCTTAAATTTTAAAAGACTATATTAGCTTATTATTCTTTATAAATGTCATTTTCTAATGTTAAAACCTTTTTAAAAGAAATCATTCAAAAAGAAAAAATTATATTCAACCCTTTTTTATGATCTCATTATTAATAAACTAATGAATTACATGTTCCATTACATGTCTTGGTGGAACTTAATAGTAAAATATTTCATTAATGTTAATAAAGTATAAATAACTAAATAAGTCCAGACTAAATATTCCCTCGATAATAATTTGTTTTTCTTACGAAAACTATAAAATTTGACTTATCAATGATGTATCTAATTTGTTATATAATACTATATGTTTCTCTAAGAGAAAATGACCCAAATACTCACTTTTCTACGTGATCGTGACTGATATGCATTTTCTCAGTTTTTTCGTCCTTTTTACCCACGAGACACGTCTCATAGAGAAAAGTATCTTCACAACACAGAAAACACTACCAGCACAATGTACATTCATCACGTATCCCCAAAACCCCCCAATCTCATCTTTTATAATTCATCTTTCAGATCTACATACATCTTCTGTATATTCTATGATTGTTATTAGCGATTTCAATCCGTCAGTGCTAACGAAACACAAAATAAAAAGGAAGACGAGAAAGTTGGTGTTGTGCTCAAATCTTCTTCACCTTATGAATTTTCTAGTACGTACAACACATATACATTGATAAATATATACAATATAAATACAGGAAGACATGCTTCTTCCACCGGCGTATGTAGGTGATGCGCCATACTATGTTCTGCTAAACCTGCCAATTTGATGTATAGCGTATATCCGTAATACGCCATAGTTTCTGATACGTTGTTTTATAAAGCGTATATTATTGATACGTTATGCATAGTTGAAGGTAATATATGCGGTTGAAAAAGATACGCCGTATGTAACAGCGGGTGAGGTGGGGTATTTAGGGCTTAAAGTTCCGCCCCGAGTAATTTGGTAACACGCTTTCAATTTTTAGTTATTGAGGGCTATCACCCTTTCTCTAATAACTATAAAATTAAAATTATAAACAATAATTGTTATATGCATATAAATATTGTATTTTCTATTTTCAAATTAGAAGATGATATTAACTATCATATCACTCTATCTTATAGCAACACGACACCAAAGAAAGTACAAACTTCACATTGCCGACTGCTAGGAAAACATTAATTAATGAAGTTTATAACAAAAAGGGAGAGAGTTGATAACTTTATAGATGCTTTTTATATACAGAAGAAAGGCAAGAACTCAATCGCAAAATCTTAATCAATTCAATGATTAGAACAATGATTTCCACCAGTTTACATGATCACCAAGGAAATTATATACATAATTTAATAGAATACCTGTCAAAAATCCAGAACAAACCCAACCCATCACAATTCACTATGACATTATTTAGTCTGGTATATAATTTATTATTTAAAATAAGTTCTAAAGTCTGTCCTCAGAGTTATAGTAGAGTAGTGATCAAATACAAACCTTTTTTAAAATACAAACTAAGAACCAATCTAAGCCCTTATATACACCCTATATGCACAACATACAACTAAAATACACCCACACTCAATCACACCTATTCCCCTTCGTTTTTAATTTGACTTTTCCCGTTAATCGAAGAGCTTTTTTTGAAATCCGACTTCACTGTATTTTTCTCCATCTCCCAACGATCAATTTGCATATCATATGTGCTATGTTTTAACGCGATTTGAAAAGAAAAAAAATTAGTTTGTAATTTGTAATATAAGAGTGATTTGTATTAGAGTAAAATATGAAATTGAGAAAATCTATAACTACACTCACAGGGATGATTAAAGAAAATCAGCCCTTTTAAGTTGCAAATCAATATACATTAATTTATTACTGTTAGAGCTCCTTTAGTGTTAGTTTTTGAACAATATACAATTTTTAAAAACGGAATCACACCCTGGATTACAACATATAAAAAAAATGCAAACTAAATCATCAAATATGTAAAAATGAAAATTGATACCAGTCACCTTTTAAGTTTATATTCGATTTGGCTGATATTTCAAAAAATGCAGTGTAGTTAGGGAAACAGTAGAGTCGGGCAATGGGGAAAATGATTTGCATTAGAATCAAACAATTTGGACTTATATAAGTGGAGTACAGTCGGCAGTCGGCAGTCGGCAATTATAACAAGTGAATAATCGCCCGTTGATAAAGAAAATTTGAAGGTTTTACGAAGATTATGCCGGAACTCCCGTCCAACACCTTTACTTATGTTATGTTTAATTGGGGTGATTGAAATGAAATAAAATGAAATGAGATTTAAATTATAAAATAGTTAAATACTCACAATTTTCATTCTTTACATCATTTCATTCTTAAACATCTATATTATAATTTAAAAACTACATTTTGAGATGAAATGCTTCATTCCTTAACTCGTCCATTTTCTTAACAATTCTTATCATAACAATTTTGCACTATCTCATTTCTTTTCAAATCTTCCCTCCAACTCTCGTTATTTTCCTTTAATTTCATCCATTCCATTCACCCCAACCAAACACAACATTATTGTTTAGAGCATTTCCAATGCATGTTTGTCCTTGGCTAAAAAACTGACGTGTCACCTCATTTTATATAATATGTATAATTTTTTCACTCCAACCATACTTCACCCTTATACAAATATTTAGTCAATCACTCTCTCATGGGTTATATTTGGCCAACTTGACACATCATCAATCTTTTGTATTTTGAACTAGGGCTGTCAATGGATCGGATCTGGATCGGATCGGCCTTGATCCATATCCTGATCCATTTAATTTTACCGGATTCGGATTCGGATCGGATCACAACCGGATTTTTTATAGCCCGATCCATATCCGGATCCGTTAGGATCACGGTTAACGGATCGGAGCTCCGATCCGTTAATATTTTAAAAACATATTTTACTCAAATTCAAACATCACTAAATATTTCACAGAGTTGAAATGCAAATTTAACATCAACATTAATTTACAGATTACACAATAAATTAAAACCTAATTACAATCCGAGAACTAAAACACAGAATTTGAATGTCCAACTATCCTAAATACGATTGCTTGTCAAACAACCATTATAAGTTTGTAATCGTTCATCAACAAATCTGAAGCTAGTTTATGTGCCTTACATTTCATTGTCTTTTGTGTCAATTTTATAAATAAAAAAGAGGTCCAGTTTATACAAGTAAAAGAGAACTATTTTGACTTAATTGGTAAAAATATATGATATATTTAATATATAACATATTATATATAATATATAAATTATATATATATATATATATATATATATAATATAAAATAATCGGATCGGATCGTTAACGGATCGGATCATGTTAAATCCATATCCGATACTAATCGGATCGGATCGTTACCGGATCGGATGTTTAACGGATCGGATTTATTTTCTAGTGATCCATATCCGCTCCATTAGCCTTCGGATCGGATCGGATCGTATCGGATTTCCAATCCATTGACAGCCCTATTTTGAACTATGTCCAACCATTTTACATAATCCTATTGGAGTACCCCTTCTACATGTTCAACAAATTTTACATAATCATAATTTTACATAACCAATTTACATAACGTCCTTAGAGCATCTCCAATGGAAATAACCCATTTGCTAAAATTCAAATTAACATGTCATAATTACGAATTATTAAGATTATGTAAAAAAGATGCACTCCAATGGTACATTCCTCTTAGCAAAAAATTTAGTCAATCTCCTTATGTTGGCTATATTTGCTGAACCTCTAGGACATGTAGCAATATTCCACTTCATCTATTGCCTTATTAAAATGACATATTCTATTTTTAACGATATGAAATAATAATAACATACTATTTTTAAAATATAACCAATTATTATAATCAACTCCTTTGAAGCACAATACCTTACAGGTTCAACAAATTTTAAATAATCAGTATTTTATCTTATTTTAGCTAACTACTTTAACCAATATCATTGGAGATGCTCTTACAGTCTTACTAATCTTACCAAAATATTACTTGTATATTTATTAGTTAATAATAAAAATGAAAACCACTTACTTTACTGAATTTTAGTAATTATTCTCATAAAAATGAAAAACCAAAATTTAAACTAAGTACAGTTACTTTACAGAACTAGCTTAAAACCCGTGCGATGCACGGATTGTTAATTGTTATTTTTTAATTTTTATTTTTAATATTTTATTAATTGTAATTGTGCAAAAAATAAGTAGACATGTTAAAATAGCTAAACACTTTTAATTAATTAAAAACATTAAAACAGATTTTAAAATAAATAAGTATGGGGTTGCCCGTTATATTTTTGAAAATTAGAGGTTTTAGTTAGAAAAAATGTAACATATATTTAGTTTAGAAAGGTAAATGCCCTTGATATTTTTGGAAAATGAGGTTTTAAAATTTAATAATTAAAAATATTTAAATATGTTTTAAAATAAATAAGTAAATGGTTTCTTGTGATATTTTTGGAAAAAGAATGGATTTTAGTGAGAAAAATAGAAAAAGTAAATTGTAAAAGGCAATTTCCCGTGATATATTTAGAAAAGAAGGAACTTTTTAGAAAAAATATATAATGTATTTTAGCTGAAAAGGTAATTGGTTATAAATAAGTATTTGATTATTTATATTTTAATATTTGTAGTAATTACATTTGTTAAGAAAAATAGGTAGACATGTTAAAATAGGTATACTTTTAAAAAATAATTATAATATTAAAATAGTTTTAAAAATAAATAACTAAATGTCCGTGATATTTTTGGAAAAGAATGGGTTTTAGTAAGAAAAAATAGAAAAACTAACATGTTTTAGTTAAAAAAAAGGTAATTGCTCGTGATATATTTGAAAAAGTAGGGGAATTTGTTAGAAAAAATAGAAAAAGTAATGTATTTTAGGTGAAAAAGATAATTGGTTATAAATATGTAATATTATTATTTAATAATATATTTCTATAAATAAGTAAGGTTAATTAAGTAAAAATACAAAGTACAATTAATTAAGGGCAATTAAGTAAAATCACAACGTACCATACCGACCAACCAAAATTAAGGGCAATTAAGTAAAATCACAACGTACCATACCAACCAACCAAACTTTTAATGTTTCATCTATTATATAATAGTATTGATTGATTACTATTTATATATTTTTCAAAATTTAAATTCCAACTTATATTTTAAAATACATAATATAATATTAATTTTTAATTCCAGCATATAATATGTTGCTCGTAATGAACTGCACTCCTCTTAAAGATATTTCCTCCCAATGAGCTTTTTGTCGTTATTATCAAATTTAATAGATAACATATTAATTTACTAAATAAATTACTTGATTTTTAAATTTGTTCGGCCTTATAATAATTTCCCTAAAAGAATTTCAAAAATATTCTTCAAAAAATGTTTTTAAATAAAAGAAATTATTATATTTCTAACATGAGATTTCTTTAGGAATTTTCGTGTCATCTTGATTATTCACGAAAATTATGAATAAATATACAAAAAGAAAATTGTTTAATATTTTCATTGTTTTAACATTATGCTGAATAAATTACACTGATTACTATTTACATATTTTTCAAATTTTAAATTCCAACTTATATTTTAAAATACATAATATAATATTAATATTTAATTATAGCATATAATATGCTGCTTCTAATGAACCGCTCTCCTCTTAAAGATATTTCCTTCCAATGAGTCGTTTTCTCGTTATTATCAAATTCAACAAAAAATACATTAATTTACTAAATAAATTACATGATTTTCAAATTTGTTTTGTATTCTTGACATATAATACAATAGTTACAAAAGATTATATTTATAGTCTTGCAGATAAGTTTTGAAAAATTTCTTTTAAAGAAATTTTGGACCAGAAACTATATTCAATAACAATGAGATGTATACAGAAATTTTGGACCAGAAACTATAGTTCTTCTTTGGGATATTCCATTTGGTACCATTGTACAATTGGCTTTTCCATTTGGTACCATCGAAAGTTTTTGACTTCCAAATGGTACCACTGTACTTTAGGATTCGACCATCAGATAACACTCTGTTAAACAAACGTTAATCACACTGTTAAGTACAATTTAAACAGTATTAAACTAACAAATACCCCTTTGATCATGAACAAAACCTGATACTATTAAGCAACAGAATAACCAAGATTTCAATAGTTTCATACCATTAAACAACCAAAACATCAACCATAAAGGTCCTAGAAACATCAAAGTCAGTGCAAAAAAAACTAAGATCAAACTTGAGGTTGGGACTGGGATGTAGGAAATTGAAAAACATTGATTTCAGATGGTTGAGATGTATTGCCCTTCTTTCCAGCATTCTGAGTCTGATCTTGAGCTGCTGCTTGGGTTGCTGCTTTAGCTGCTGCCTTGGCTGCTTTAGCTGCATTCGACTGATCTCTAACTCTAGGATGTCTAACAACCACTGATCCACTACTTGCTGCCCTCTTTTCCTTTGCAGTCAGACCACCCTTGCAAGTCCTAGCATTATGACCAAGACAATCACATTTAGTGCATTTCACAGTCTTTGCTCTCTTTCCCTTCTGATCTTCTCCTTCTTCTCTTCTTCTGTTTCTACATGGTCTCCTAACTCCTCTTTTCATTGTAGGTGGCTTGATAGTAGGTATATCATCATATGTAGGCCATTGTTCCTTGTCAGGTAAGGGGTTAATAGCAAAATTGTAGGACTGTTTGTATGTCCTAACAGAGTACCATGTGCTAACAACCTTGTGTGGATCAATCTTGGCATGAACCATAGCCCTTATGGCATGCCTACATGGGTACTTTGGGTTGCCTCTCTGATTAAAGTACCTTTTTTGGATGTTTTTGTCCTAGTTTGAGTGGTACTTCGGGTTGCCTCTCTGATTAAAGTACCTTTTTTAACTTGTTGCCTAACAATGGTCGAAGTATCCTCAAGATCTTCAAGTGAAGGTAGGTCTTTGAATACATCTGCATTCCCCTCATCCTCCTCACAAACAGGCACACTCTTCATTTTTTCTTGTGATCTCCTATAGTTCAAAACAGTCTTATAAATAGGACATGGAGTCATAGTTGTCCCAACCCAAATGGTAATCATTTCCTTATGATTTAACCTTTCAAACATGGTCATCAAATCCTTATCAGTGTTCAATTTTTGTTGATCCATTTCAAACACATAGCCAAATGTTGGATAGGGGTAATTCAGTTTCAGACCCTGTTTTTTTGCAGTATCCTCATACTCTAAAACTACATCTAACAGTGATGTCTTATCTGTTACAACCTTAATATCAACTACTATATCCCTCCATCCAAACTTCAATACCTTCTCAACATCTCCCATCTGCACATATACACACACATATAGAGACACATATACTTACATAAATACACCTATCTACACTTATACACATATGCATACACATCAATATATACACACATCGCATAAACCCTAAAACGAGGCTGAGATAATGAACCAATTTAACATGTAAACATAGTTATATAAGGAAGATATAGAGCGCATGTATTCGAATTCATACCTTTTACAGAGAGCAATTTCGAATTTTGAAGAAGAATCCTTCGTCTCCCAAATTTCGCCCTAATTTCGCCTTAATTGAGAGTGTTCGAATGGTCATACCCGACTAATGACCCGTTTAAACATTTGATAAGTATTTTTATCTAATTTTTGTTTTATTTAATTGCTAATTTCATAACGGATACGTAACGTTTATTAAACGGAGTGTTATCTGATGGTCAAATCCTAAAATACAGTGGTACCATTTGGAAGTCAAAAACTTTCGATGGTACCAAATGGAAAAGCCAATTGTACAATGGTACCAAATGGAATATCCCTTCTTCTTTTAAAGTAGTACACCGTGACAATCAAAATTCTGTATAAAATTCATTTTTTTATATTATATCCCGTAAATATCTATGTTATTATATTAAAGACTAAATAATGAAAGCTTCCTTATAAGTCTACCAACAACATATTAAAATTTACAGGTTTTTTTGAAAAATAAGAATTTTTTCATTTTTTCTTACGGACATAGGTTATTTGATAATATTTTTTGTAAAGTACGATTTTTCAGAAAAGTATTATACTAATTGATTAACAAACTTTTAAAGTTTTGAATTTAATAATTTACAATGTATATAGGTTAAAAAAAAGTTTGGTCTCTTCTGTAGCTAAGTCTAAAATTTCAAAATACGGTTTTTTTTAATATGAATATAGTCGTGCTACAATGAAATTAGGTCTCTATGAGTTCTTATAAAATAAAATCACCATTTGCGTAGAATATATTATTTAATAATAAATAATATTTGATTAGTTATGATCTAAAACTTAATAAAATAGGATAAAAAAATATGCACAATTTTATAAAATTTTATCCTCGTATTATTATATTCTTTCTTGATTTGAATTTTTCTTAGATTGATTTTAATTTTTGAACATAGATTTCTAAATTTAAAATAGTTAGAAAAAATTAATTAAATTGGCGTTAAAATAATGATGACATAATAATTATTATTAGAATTTAAATACTCACTTTACTAATTTAGGCTTTATCTTGTGTTTTAAAAATCAAATTTTGACGATTTTAAACCCCACATGAAGATAACTAAATTATCTTTAATTAAAAGATGGTTTAATAATTTTTATCTAACTGGAATTGTCCATGAAAGAGAAAAGAAAGTCATGAATTTTTTATATGGAGAATTTTATTCAATATAGAAAACTTATTTATATTTGTTATATTTGGTTTAAATTATCAAAATACACTTTTTAGAATTTAAATATAATCATATTATTAATAAAATACACTTTTTTAATATTTGATCTAACAATTTTTATTTATCTAGTTAAGATCTAAAGGTCCTTATTAATTTGGTTGTCCAATACCGTACGACCAAATTTTTGGATAAGATCCATGCTTATTATATATAAGGATTTAATATAATAAGGATATCAAGTATATACTGATATAAGTATCTTACTAACTGCTTTTACTTTTAATGTTTCGATTTTATTTACAGTGTATATAAAATTTTAAAATACATTATTACTTAAAAATTATTAAAGAGAATAAAAATTATGTTATGATTATATAAAATCTTATTCTCATATTATATTATTCTTTATCAATTTGAATTTGTGCTTAATTAATTTTAATACTTTACGGAAAGAAACATAAAATTTCTATATTTAAAAGAATTAGTGGAAAAATAAATAAATTGGTGCTACAATAATAAAAAAAAATATTTATTAAAATTTAGATACTCACTTTGCTATTTGGGTTATATCCTGAGTTTTAGAAATTGAATTTTGACGATTTTACAGATCATGCGAAACTAATGAAATTATCTTTAATTTAATGATGGTTTAATAATTATTATCTAACCTACCCATAAACCGAAAAGAAAAGATGATTAAGAATTTTTACATAAAGATTTCAATTCAATATAGAAAACCAATTTATAATTAGTTTAAATTATCAAAGCACACTTCTTAGTATTTAAATATAATCCTACCTTTAATCAAATACACATTTTAATATAAGTATTATATTAAAAATTATCGTTTATGAATATGAAACCCTCAATATTTTAATAATATTTTGATATTATCCTTTTATGTTTGTTATATGTAAAATAATATATTTATAATTGGATTAATCAAATTGTTATGTTCCTTCAGAAAAAAAGTGTTTAAATTTATTCATGTACATGATTTCTCCTAAGTAGTAGGATCCACGTGTATCATTGTTAGTATGATATACACGAGCATATTGATAATTTTTAATATTGTAATCGATATGAATAGTTATCTTGATATTTGGTTTAACAATTATTATTTAACTGGAACTATACATAAATTCAAGAGAAAATATATTTAAGAATTTTTACATAGAAAAATTTTAAATGATCAAAATACACTTTTTAGTATTTAAATATAATTCTATTATTAATCAGATACACTTTTTAATATTAGATCTAACAATTCTCATCGATCTATTTAAGATCTAACTATAATTATTAATTTGGTCGTATAGTGATCGTACACGGACCAGATCGATTTTAATTTTTTCTTAAATTGGTTTTAATAATTTATTGAAATAAACATAGAATTTATAAATTTAAAAGAATTAGGAAAAAAAATTAAATTGGTGCTACAATAAAAAAAAATATTTATTAAAATTTAGATAATCACTTTATTGTTTGGGCTCTATCTTGAGTTTTAGACAACATATTTTAACGATTTTACAGCCCACGCGAAGCTAACAAAATTATCTTTAATTTAATGATGGTTTAATAATTATTATCTAACTGGAACTATCCATAAACTAAAGAGAAAAGATAATTACGAATTTTTACATAAATATTTCTATTCAATATAGAAAACCCATTTATAATTGGTTTAAATTATCAAAATACACCTTTTAGTATTTAAATACTATCATATTATTAATCAAATACAATTTTTAATATTATATCTAACGGTCCTCATCTATTTGAATATTTATAGTTTTATAATCAAACGACTCGTATACTTTTGGTAGTACAATGACCGACCGAAATTTTGGATAAGATCTCCCTTACGCTTATTATATATATAAGGAGTTAATTAGTTTTAAATTCTGCACATTACTTGTAAATCACTTACAACTCTATACACAAATAATTCGCAGCTACTAAATTATTAATCAGAAGAAACAAACCAGCTGGGTGGTTGTATCTCCCTGCTACAACTTGTATTATTGGTAATTTGAATATGGAAGAAGATTGTACTATGAAATATTTTACGGATAATGTTAGGTATTTAAAATTTTTTAGTGAATTATGTGACACAACAAATGAAAATTTTTAATTGAGAGCACATATGTATGTGAGATTCCATATAATATTAGGTAAATTATCAATTAAAAGTGTGATATGTAGGGGTCAAATTTTGGAGTTTTTAACATTTTTCATAATTTATACTCCCTCTGTCCCTCTCATTTCTTTACACTTTCCTTTTTGGTACGTTCCTCTTATTTCTTTACATACCAAAAATAATAACATTTTATAATATAAAATCCAATCACATTCACTATTTTCCTCCGCTATACCTACGTATACCCACTTTATACATTAAATATTGATTGAACCACCATTTTACTCATTTTTTTTAGTTTTCCCTATTAATTTACACTTTTTCTTAACATCTGTGTAATTCTCTCAATGTAAAGAATTGAGGGGGACGGAGGGAGTATACAAATAGGACAGAGCATGTGGATGGTAAACTTGTGGACCAAGAATCATCCACCTCCACTCCACCTTATCAAAGTCCATATTTATTATACTACGTATATGGCAACGTGAGAAAAGACTGACCAACTTTCCTTGCCTAATGACTTTACCATATTAATCTTTCTTTTTTCAACAATTTTGCCACTCCAGGTTGGATGAAGTTGGTAATGGACAACTAGACAAACAAAGTGTTCATTTTTTATAACTGAAAATAATACTAAACCGAACATAATAATGCGATAGCAACATATTATTATTAAATATTTATATTACTTTTTTTTTCTAAGCTACATTCAGAAATTTAAGATATTATTCCCGTTAGACAATATATTTTTTAAAAAAATATATCATCAAAATACAAACAAAGGCTTACAATAACATCATACATACATTATTAATTTTTAAAAATTTATTTTCTTTTGATAAAATCATATAATCAAATTACATATAATAAAATAAAAAAATTTAAAATTCATCCGGGATAGTAATATGTAAAACAAAAAAAAGGGTGGAGTGTCGTTTATCGTTATCATCCTCAAAGTAATGATTTGGTGTCTGGTTCCAACATACAGACAAATTGCAAAGTAGCATGTTGAGGATTTGACAGCTTTCACTGTTGCACTCCAATTTTGGGTTGTAAAAGATTATTTTGGACAAAACAGATTATTGGGCATTGGGTCATTAGGCTACTCATATAGGTTACTTAATTTTGAACTCTGAATGAATTAATTATAATTTCATCATGAATGTAAGTTTTGTTGAGCAGGGATAGTATTAGTGAGTGATATACTACTAATCACATAACCTTTGCATGTAATCATTGCTACAATTTACAAAATATTCTGTTGTTATCGGAGTATTTCTTATGGAACTGCTCCAGATTAAAAACCCAATGGAGTTGGAGCGTATCCATGTCAAGGCAATTGTTATACAAGAAATTACAAATTTCAATTGCTTGCTAAATGTATAACGTGACTACAAGTGAGATTTATAGCATTATCACAAGTTATGACAAGAGGAAAAACCAGATTGGGTTTATATAATGCAAGTCTTAGTCAAGCAAACAACAAGAGCCATATATGATGCATTTTCAATTTGCCAGATACATAAATTTCCTACTCTCTTTTTTCAACCGTAATTTCTTCTACCACAAATACATACACTGAAATCAAAAGTCGAATTCGAAATAACAGCTCTGTGAAATACAAGTGGTTGTTGCTGTAATGGCATCTTAAATGGTATTGCCATGCACCAAGTGTTTTATTATTTAAACACACCCATTCCAAATGTAGTAACTAAACTCTAATTTTAGTAATATTTGCCAATGTCGAATAAACAGAGGGTGACATTGGACACTTAAATATTTTAACACTTGCTGAAGGAAATCAAATGTGTTGAAATCAAAACGATACTAGACACAGTCAATAGACAAAAAGGAGACATTACTAGTTTTTTTTCATACATTTGCATTATGTGGAGACAAAAAAGATGACAATAATGATCATCTTGGTGGAGGAAGTGCCACTAGACTTGTTCCTTCAGTGTGAACTATACCCATACCCACAAGTCGCTGGACACCTTCGTAACTCAACCCCTGCATAGATTCAAGATTTTACTTATTTGAACTACATATGTTATGATTGCAATTATTTTGTTAATGGTACTTTGAAGCAGAACGATTAACAGTCAACATGATCATCTATGCAAAAGGGCAGGTTAGCAGGGCCTTTATGAGTGTATGATATCTGGTGTGTGCATAATTCAGATTGTTAGCGATATTCTATTCACAAGTAACATGTCACAAACACGAAAAAAAATTCAGAAGAAAACTATCATAGATGAGATAATGTCAAGCAAACTAGAAATTTACAGTAGTAGTATCCAAACACTACCAACTTGCCTTAATTAAGAAAAGTTTGACAATACTTCTAATTAATTTTTTCTCACATGGTATGTATGGAGACCACATCAGTGGTAATAGGAAAGAAAAACATCCTTGCTAGATACCAATTATTCTTATACATAAACGATACAACTACAGAGATGGGTATGCCCATGTTAACTATGCTTCTTAGACAGAAACCATAGAACTACAGAGATGGGTATGCCCATGTTAACTATTTTTTCCTGACAAATTTTTTTTAGTTTTTTTTTCATAAAATCATTTGATATGGAGTATATACTTCGCCAGAACAACTTGTTTTGAGGAACTATTAATATAGAGAACTGATATGGGCACACCCTCATTTATAGGTGCATACCCAAAATTGATAAATGGACAACAATACCCTTAACTCCTATTTCATATTTTTATATGTAAAGTTCAGTTATGATTTGTATTGCATTAAAATTTAAAATGTGTGCAATTGCTGAATATATTAATAATAGACAGCTTTTGTTTTGAGTTTAATGATTATCAAAATTATTAACCTATTTTCTAATAAAATAACTTAATTTCTCGTTTTTAAAATATAGTATATATCTAACAAGCATGTATATATTATATCCAAACACGTACAAGGGAACACCTAACTAATTTTACAAAAAAAATGTTATTTTTTTTCTTTCAATGATTGAAGGTTAGTACTATGTATATTCTTTTTGAAATTAAATATAAAATTCAAAAAGATCAATAATAAGGTCAAGATAAGTTTCCCATTAAATTAAGATGGACTGAAAATAAAAACTAAAAATTAATTAGACATCAGGGGTACTTTGGTATTTTAAGCAACAACGGGTCTGCACCTACAAAATTAAGGTGTGCACATATCACCTCCCTTAATATATTGGAAAAATATCAGATATACTTGCAGCATTAGTATTCCAATATTATAAATGAAGATATTTAAGGGGAGCGATGAGCTTTCCCGAAGGACATAGTGCGTGTTTGGGATATCACAAAAAAGTTGACTTATAGCTTAAAATGAGTAAGTGTCATATAAGTGATAAGTTGATGAATTCTTATAAGTTATACGGGTGTTTGGATAAATTTACTTATAAGTTAGTGAAAAATTTGCTAAATTAAATTTGAAAAAATAATTTTTAAATACAATGATTTCAACACTTGTATTTTAAATTAATTAAAAAAATATTAAAAAACACAAATGTAAAAATATAAAATATTAGAAAAATAAAGAAATCAAAGAATAAGTTGATAAGTTAAGTAAAATGTTGGTGATTTCTAACATTCAACTTATCAATTTATAAGTTATAAGTTATCAAATAAGTTGAGTACACAAACACCCCTCATAAGCTTTTATCGACTTATAATACATAAGTTGTTGTGGCCAAACAGGGCCATAGTTTGTAAAATGAAAAGAAGTGGTGAACATTTCTGAAGAAACTTTTTCTATGATGTTTCAAATTGTCACGGGGAAGAACAATTTAGCAGTCA
The DNA here is from genome assembly GCA_030848705.1 of Heracleum sosnowskyi. Taxonomy (NCBI): domain Eukaryota; kingdom Viridiplantae; phylum Streptophyta; class Magnoliopsida; order Apiales; family Apiaceae; genus Heracleum; species Heracleum sosnowskyi. The sequence continues at coordinate 74,668,254 of CM061240.1, forward strand.
ACAATGCCTCGAACATCAGGGGTTGTGAAGCAATTTCAGGGACAATATCACCTTTGTGTAATGTAAACTCACCCTGAGAATGGAAGCCATAAAATCAGAAAGCTGAGAGGATGGTTTTGTAACTCGTATTGCCAGAACACCACTTAACCTCTCCTTCTCTTCGGGATAAAAATTTCGGTAAATTTGCACTCCTGTAAAGTTTCAGCACAATTATACCAACAAGTAAAAGTATAGATACATTATTAAGAGTACATTTAAAAAAAAAAACTGTCATAGTCATTAACATTTTAAAGAGCAAACTCCAAATCCGCAACCTTCAGCAAAAGAATAAAGTAGGGTTTATTGAATGAAGATGAGAAATAAAGTTTAAGAATCAAAGGGGAACTAAGATGTTGACAAATTGGTGGTTTTTGCTAATCTTCCACAGAAAATCCAGTAATAGATTGTCCCCCACTCTTAAGTAGCAACAACTAACAATAGTGGCTCAATCAAAGATAATAGGCTTTAATCTGTATGGAAGGACAAAATAAAGACTTTAAAAATGACAACAGTGGAAGACTCTGTTTCCAATTGAAAAGCATTATGACATATTAAACAATTTTAAGCAGATACCTTGTTCAAGAGCCTTTACTCCAGGAAGTACTTTCTCAATACTTTCTGCCTCTAACATTTCAGAAAAGGAAGCATACTTGCAGACATCCTGCAGTAAAGTGAGTTATATCTTGCCGAACATCAGAGGAAGAGAGAAGTGCATGAATCTACTATTACCTGAACCTGAAGCACCAAACATTTGTTAAAGAGAATTAATGCTCCCGGACTCATTCTGATATCACATGTAAGAAAACATTAGAATACTCAACAGAGACGTGACAAATGATATAGCAAAACTATACTTTGTTTCACCCTTTTAGTAGAATTTAGACCAATTCACTCTATAAATTAAATGTACCACAAATAATAAATTAAAGGTTTACAGAGTGAAATACAGATATTAAACCAGAATTATAGAAGTTGAAAACTTGCATTAATTCTATGACAGAGACAAATATAATAAATTTATGGCAGACCACCAACGTAACCAACAATTTTTAATTTAATATTTACAGTTAACAAGGCAACTGTTACTAGTGGCTAGTTAGATTCTGATTAGAAACGATGTGCCCAAGTTTAAGCAAACACCTTGTGTAGTCACCAACAGCGCACCTTCCTTCAACTGTTTTAAGTCCATCTGCATAAATAATAATTGTGGCGCGCAACTTAAAGACGTAGCAGTGAAGGAGTAGGTATGTATAGTGAAATGGATAGTACCTTTGAGGTGGGAAAAGAAAGGCTGACGAACATGTAAATGAAAATTGATCATCTTGAATACCTGATAAAGTACATTGATGATGATGATAGTAGATCTTGTATATGCAAAAGTGATGAAGAAAACAATTACTGACTTGTAGCAGTTGAGATCCTTTGTCCCTAATCAATTGGATCCATTCTTGTTGTTTGTGTGTGTGGATGTTCTGAGAAATGGATTTAAACAAAGCTGAAGCGAGATTCTTGTATAAAGGATATGGTGAGGCAGGCAAGGAATCATCATCATCATGTTGAAGGAGATGGGAACAGAATTGTGGATTCAAACCCAAGTCCAAAACTCCAAGGCTTCCGTCGATGAGTGTTAACTTCAACACTTGTTGTATGCACTCCTCCTCCTCCATCCTCTACTCCTATTACTTGTGTTATACAAACGGCGGTTTAAGTAATCCCAACCTAATCAAATTCCCTCAGCTTATCATTTTATACACCTAAAATTTTAACTATCCCACCCACACTTTTTATCAAGGTTATTACCTTTATACAGTAGACTGCTTCTACTGTATTCAGTTACCTTTTTTTATTCATGCTTTACACTTTTTAATATATACTAGCTTATAGCCCGTGCGACGCACGGTTACTTAAATTTTATTTATAATTATTTTGTTTATAATTATATTTTAATTACCCATGGAACACACGATTATTTTTTTAATATTTATAATTATATTTATTTATGAATATTTTAATATTTAAAAGTTATTAGTTTACATGATTAAATTATTGTTTAAAAAGATTTAGCCAAAAAAAATTATAGTTAAAAATTTGATATTTATTATAATTTACACACTCAATTTAATATTTGTTTATATTGAGTTATAAAAGTTAGATTTGACCAATTTTACGGTCCACGTGAAATTCACAAAATAATCTTTAATTTAGTTGTGGTTTAATAATTCTTTTTCAATTAAAAACTATTCTAAAACTAAAAATAGAATAAAGTGACGAAATTTAATATTGAGAATTCTATTCGATTTAAGAAATCTACTTAAATGTAGTTTAGATTATTAGAATACCCTTTATTAACTAAATACAGTTTTTAATGTTAAATCTAACGGTTTTCACCTATCTATTTAAGATTAAACGATTTTTATTATTAAACGGGTTTCCTTATTTAATTACAACAATTTTTATGTTTTAACTTTTTGGAAAATCCAATCATAATATAATATCTTTTAACTTATATCATTTTTAGATAATAACTTCTTTTTATATGATATAATCTTGATCGTCTATTTTTAAAAGTATTGGATCTAACGGTTGAGAATGTTTTGGCGGTATTTAGGATCAAACTACCAGGATAACATCATTAATTTTTTTAATATTTTTTTAAAAAATATTTATTGCTAAAATATAATATACTCTTTTTTGTAATATGTTAATGATGCGGGAACTTTGAACTTTTGAGAAAATAAATTATCAATTAAAATATAATTTATTTTGTAATAGTTCTTCTTTTAAAGTAGTACACCGTGACGATCAAAATTCTGTATAAAATTCATTTTTTTATAGTATATCCCGTAAATATCTATGTTATTATATTAAAGACTAAATGATGAAAGCTTTCTTATAAGTCTGGTCACTCAATTCATAATCGTTGGATCTTTCAAATTAAATTGTTGAGAAACGTTAGATATAACAGTAAAATTATCACGTAGAATTATCTAAGATTTGAATCTACCAACAACATATTAAAATTTACAGGTTTTTTTGAAAAATAAGAAATTTTTCTTCGAATTTAGTAATTTACAATGTATAGAGGTTAAAAAAGTTAGGTCTCTCTGTATTGTATAGCTGAGTCTAAAATTTCAAAATACGGTTTTTTTTAATATGAATATAGTCCTGCTAACAATGAAATTAGGTCTCTATGAGTTCTTATAAAACAAAATCACCATTTGCGTATAATTTATTATTTAATAATAAATAATATTTAATTAGTTATGATAAAAAATTTAATAAAATAAGATAAAAAATATGCACAATTTTATAAAATTTTATCCTCGTATTATTATATTCTTTGTTGATTTGAATTTTTCTTAGATTGATTTGAATTTTTGAAAATAGATTTCTAAATTTAAAATAGTTAGAAAAAAGTAATTAAATTGACATTAAAATAATGATGACGTAATAATTATTATTAGAATTTAAATACCCACTTTACTAATTTGGGCTTTATCTTGTGTTTTAAAAATTAGATTTTGACGATTTTACACCCAGATAACTAAATTATCTTTAATTAAAAGATGACTTAACAATTTTTATATAACTGGAATTGTCCATGAAAGAGAAAAGAAAGTCACGAATTTTTTACATGGAGAATTCTATTCAATATAGAAAACTTATTTATATTTGGTTTAAATTATCAAAATACACTTTTTAGAATTTAAATATAATCTTATTATTAATAAAATACACTTTTTTAATATTTGATCTAACGATTTTCATTTATCCAGTTATGATCTTATGGTCCTTATTAGTTTGGTTGTCCAAGACCGTACCATCAAAATTTTGGATAAGATCCATATTATACTTATTATATATAAGGATTTAATATAATAAGGATATCAAGTATATACTGATATAAGTATCTTACTAACTGCTTTTACTTTTAATGTTTCGGTTTTATTTACAGTGTATATAAAATTTTAAAATACATTATTACTTAAAAATTATTAAATAGAATAAAAATTATGTTATGATTATATAAAATTTTATTCTCATATTATTATATTCTTTATCGATTTGCATTTGTTCTTAATTAATTTTAATACTTTATTGAAAGAAACATAAAATTTCTATATTTAAAACAATTAGTGGAAAAATAAATAAACTGGTGCTACAAAAATAAAAAAAATATTTATTAAAATTTAGATACTCATTTTACTATTTGGGTTATATCCTAAGTTTTAGAAATTGAATTTTGACGATTTTACAACCCATGCGAAACTAACGAAATTATCTTTAATTTAATGATGGTTTAATAATTATTATCTAACTTGACCTGTTGACCTACACACAAACCGAAAACAAAAGATGGTTAAGAATTTTTACATAAAAAATTCAATTCAATATAGAAAACTAATTTATAATTGGTTTAAATTATCAAAACACACTTATTAGTATTTAAATATAATCCTACCTTTAATCAAATACACATTTTAATATAAGTATTATATTCAAAATTATCGTTTATGAATATGAAACCCTCAATATTTTAATAATATTTTGATATTATCCTTTTATGTTTGTTATATGTAAAATAATATAATTATAATTTGGATTAATCAAATTGTTATGTTCCTTCAGAAAAAAAAAAGTGTTTAAATTTATTTATGTACAGGAGTTCTCGTAAGTCTCTATAGGTTCACGTGTATCATTGTTAGTATGATATACATCAGCATTATATTGATAATTTTTAATATTGTAATCAATATGAATTGTTATGTTGATATTTGGTTTAACAATTATTATCTAATTGGAAGTATACATAAATTCAAGAGAAAAGATATTTAAGAATTTTTACATAGAAAACTTTTAAATTATCAAAATACACTTTTTAGTATTTAAATATAATTCTATTATTAATCAGATACACTTTTTAATATTAGATCTAATAATTCTCATCGATCTATTTAAGATCTAACTGTAATTATTAATTTGGTCGTATAGTGATCGTGCACGGACCATATCGATTTTAATTTTTTCTTAAATTGATTTTAATATTTTATTGAAATAAAAATAGAATTTATAAATTTAAAAGAATTAGGAAAAAAATTAAATCTACAATAAAAAAAATATTTATTAAAATTTAGATAATCACTTTACTGTTTGGGCTCTATCTTGAGTTTTAGACAACAGATTTTAACGATTTTACAGCCCATGCGAAGCTAACAAAATTATCTTTAATTTAATGATGGTTTATTAATTTTTATCTAACTGGAACTATCCATAAACTAAAGAGAAAAGATAATTACGAATTTTTACATAAAGAATTCTATTCAATATAGAAAACCCATTTATAGTTGGTTTAAATTATCAAAATACATCTTTTTGTATTTAAATACTATCCTATTATTAATCAAATACAATTTTTAATATTATATCTAACGGTCCTCATCTATTTGAATATTTATAGTTTTATAATCCAACGGATCATATACTTTTGGTAGTACAGTGACCGACCAAAGTTTTGGATAAGATCTCCCTTACGCTTATTATATATAAGGTATTAATATATATATATATATATATATATATATATATATATATATATATATATTATAATTATGTTTCTTAAATTATCCGCTATTTTATTTTGTAAGACCTTCTTTTACTTTTGTAATACTTATGCTTAAAATTTAAATTTAATTTAATATTTAGGTACTCTATTTTCATATACCTCAATACTATTATATAATAGACGAAACATTAAAAGTTTGGTCGGTATGGTACGTTGTAATTTTACTTAATTGCCCTTACTTAATTGTACTTCGTGTTTTTACTTAAATAACTTTACTTATTTATAGAAATATATTATTAAATAATAATATTACCTATTTATAACCAATTACTTTCTTCACCTAAAATACCTTTTTTAACTAAAACAGGTTAGTTTTTCTATTTTTCCTTATTAAAACCCCTCCTTTTCCAAAAATATCACGGACAAAAATTTAGTTATTTTTTTTAAACCTATTTTAATATTATAATAATTTTTTAAAAGTTTACCTATTTTAACATGCCTACTTATTTTTCTTAACAAATGCAATTACTAAAAATATTAAAATATAAATAATCAAATATCTATTTATAACCGATTACATTTGCAGCTAAAACAAATTATAGATTTTTTCTAACAAAATTCCTCATTTTCTAAATATATCACGGGAAATTGTCTTTTTTCAATTGTCTTTTTCTATTTTTCTCACTAAAATTCATTCTTTTTCTAAAAATATCATAAGAAACCCTTTACTTATTTATTTTAAAACATATTTTAATATTTTAATTATTAAATTTTAAAAACTAATTTTCCAAAAATATCACGGACATTTACCTTTTTAAACTAAATATATGTTACATTTTTTATTTTTCCTTACAAAAACCTCTCCTTTTCCAAAAATATTACGGGCAAACCTTTACTTATTTATTTTAAAATCTGTTTTAATATTTTTAATTAATTAAAAGTGTTTAGCTATTTTAACATGCCTACTTATTTTTTTAACAAATACAATTAAAAAAATAATAATAATATAACAATTAACAATCCGTGCATCGCACGGGTTTTAAGTTTGTATATTTAAATATTGGAAAAACACATTTCAGTTAGATTATAAAATTATTTTAAAAGAAATTAACTTCTTTTCTCATATTCTTATACCAAAATGTATTATCCTAAGAAAAAATATAGCAAAAAATCACAACATTGTTACTTGAAATCTAATTTTATTTTTGAGATATTTTACCGTATTGATTTTTGTTGTTAGTATCTGCATTTTTTTGACTTCTCCTGACATTACCCTCGACCTTTAGATTTTTTATCTATCAGACTCTTCCGTTAGTAAAATGTTCTTCCGTTAGTAAATACTAGCATAAAAGCTCGTGTAAGGTTCGAGCCGTTAGTTTAGATTGTATTTTTAAATTGAACTACGCACGATCAATGTCATTTTGATATATGATTGTATATTATTGATGTTCATAAAACTTTTCTTGTTAATAGTATGACTATATTGTACTTTGCTTAAATATGTTCAAGTTTGTAGTTTGAAAAGTAATACAAGTAGTACTAATAAGTTATGTCAATTTTTAATTTTGTTGTGGATCATAGAATATAATTAGAATGTTATATGGATGTTTCGTAATTAAGATGACTTTTTTTACTACTTATAATTAAGTATTATTTGCATTTATTTCTCTTCCTCTACATGTCTAACTTTAATAACATCGAACAATTCAGCTAATTGACTAAGTGGAATTACCTTGTGTCAAATCATTCTATTATTAAGTACGGTTGGTACCACTTCGGCGTGTTTCGATTCTTCCAAACAAACAGTCTCTTTTGACCTCGGAATTTGAGAATTTAATCAATTATGAATGAATAAATATTTTTTGTACTTCTACCATCGTAAGTTAAAATTGCTCATATGCCTTCTGAATTATGTCCGTGGTTTGACAATGAATTCACACTTTATATTTTTAAAATACAACTCCATCCAGAAAAATATCTGTACTAATTAAAGCACGGGTCATTTTATAGCGATTAACATAAATTTCTTTTCTTTGCGGTTTAAAGATTTTTTCTAGGTATGGTTGCACATTTTTTTTGTCTTGTTACAATTTACTTACTTCAATTTATATAGATACTTTGATTGATCGGGGCCTATAATTTTAAATAACTCAGGGTGTATAATGTGAATGATCTGATCATAATTTTTTTTGTACTTGTATGCTATGCCATATCCGGTTTTTTAAAATTTGTTAACTGGACTATATATTTTAATCAGTTTATTTTTTACACAAATTGTTATTAAAATTTTTAGAATATATTATTCATTTAATTATTTTGCTGTACTATTTATTTATTTTTATTATCTCATTTTTTACATTATTTTAACTCAAAACAAATAGTTTTTCATATTTTTATTTATGGGTTTTTAGTTATTTCACACACACACACACACACACACACACACACACACACACACACACACACACACACACACACACACACACACACACACACACACACACACACACACACACACACATAAACTCAATTCCAAATAACTAATTATTTTATTCCATCAAATTAATTTATAATTCATTTGATAATAACAAAAAATGTGTCATATATATAATGCATCCAATTTAATTATAAATGTAGTCACTTCTTATATATTTATTTATAATGTATTATTAAGACCGAAACATTGAAAATTTGACCGTGAGTTGGTATGATTCTCATATTTTGATATTCGTACTTTAGTTATTTTATTTTTACTATTTTAGGTTAATTTATAAAAAAAACAACAATTTTAATCAAAATATAGTTTGGAAGTCGGTCGATCAGTATGATACTCATATTTTGATATTTGCTTTTTAGTCCTTTTCCGTTTGCAACTTGACTTTAATTTATTAAAAATAACAATTTAATTAAAATATATTTTTAAAATATTGTCAAACACAAAATTCTTAAAACACAGTTTAATCACTCTCAAACACAGACACACAAGTCAATTCAACATTGAGTTCAACAATCAAATAAAATAATTCAAATTTAAGATCATCTTCAGAAAATGTAAAATAAAATATTAATACAATTAGGATAACAAACTTAAAAGTCACTCATCCATAGCACCGACTCTATGCTTGTATAGATAAGAAAAATAATCATAAATATCATATATACATGTTCGATATGTGCTATTTAACATTGATTATTGTTAGGATAAGTAATATAATCGCCTCTCGAGAATCGAGGCGAGTTCGGGGAGGGGATAAAACTCCCTGATCTCGAAGTGACTGATCGCCCATACCTAAATTATTGTCTAATTTTTAAATATTTTTTAACACTAATTTTCATTAGTTTGAAAATTAAATATGTAAATAAACTACTTGTGATATGTTATTTATGTTATATCAACGTTTTATAATACATTTTATATATTAAATATCTAATAATTCAAATATGTTGTGTAGTACAAGAAAAGTTAGACCTTTATGTAAGAGAATATAATATATTATAGTTAAGTTACATATACGAAATATTTGTTTAACTAAAAGATACATAAAAATTCACCACATAATATTGTTTCTAAAACTTAATATTAAAATTTTATAAGATTGGTAATATTTATAGTTATATATGATACATAATTAAAAAAAAAATAAGTTTAATAAATTTTATAAATCACCCTTATATTTACTCAAAAGTTTAAATAACAATAAATATTGAATAAAGAAAGATGCGGGGTTCATGTGATATGATTTTAAATTAAAATCAAAATAAATCGTGTAGCTCAATGGTTATAAGAATGTAGGTCAAGTGTTCGATCATTCACAAAAAACATTATTTATTCAATTTTTTCTTTAGATAAGAAAGTAGTGGCATGTCATGTAATTTCATAATATATAAGGGTAATATGGTAATTTCACAAGGGGTTTATTTGCTCAAAATACCCCTAAAATATCCTCATGTTCTCCTATTATATATAGATAGAAGAGGATTAGAGAAACGTTAAATGCACAAAAACATCAAAAATAAGAGAAAAAAGATAGTAAAACCAACGGCAAAAATTATTAGTACACGGGTATTATAGAGAACACTAAAAAAAAAATCCAAGTAAGATTTAAATTTCATTTCTCATGAGTTTTTAAAATGTAATGTACATTATTTTAAATTAATCAGCTAAGACAAATAATTCTCTACTAAAATGTTAAAGAATCGCTCACCAATTCAAAATTTCAAAATACTATACTTAATTGTCCTTAAATTTTAGAAAGTCGATCAACCACTTAAATGCATTTTTAAAACAAAATATATCATGTTTTTTACACAACTCTTACATGTCTTTCCTTGAACTCAATTTATTATAATCAAGAAAAATCAAAAGAACTCGCAATAATAATAAATTTCCCGTGATTACACATAATTCTGTTGATAATTAATCATAAATAGTTGTCAAAATAATTATATTTTAGATGATGTGTGAAATATTTAGTTGAATTAGAAAAAATTGACGAAAAATTTAATTTAAAATATAATGCAAAGGTCATTTTAATAAATTATAAATTTTATCTAACGTTTTACTATCATAATTGTGCCATAAATTGAAAATCAAAAATGTAAAGGTAACATAAGTAGCGGTCAAAAAGATAGTAGTCCCAACTCCCAACAACAAAAAGCAACAGTACAATAATACTATACATAATATCCCTTTATTTTTTATACTTTTTAAAAATTATAAATGTGCTAACATAGTTTTAAATTAATACTGCACCTGCCATTTTCTAGCATTGTACGGAAATATTTTTAAGCAATTGTCTATTTATTTGAATATAGCTAAGCAATTTATATAAAACCTAGAACCTCTATGAAACATATATCTATCTTTGCCCACTTGCCACTGAAAATGGTAGTCCAAGTCTTCTCACTTGATCCTCTATTCTGTTGGAATAACTACGGCCCGATTTAAGATCTCTGGATGTTGTTTGATACAGAATGGGTGAAAACACATATATGTTTGGAGCCACTCACCAGACTCCTAATAAACTCCTAGCCTCAATCTCATTGTATTAGTGCCTAGCTAGTGTGATCTCATTGCAAGGTTAGCTGTTCCCCGCCCACCTTTTAGAACAATGATCTAATATGGATCAATAGAATTAGGCAAATGCTAGTTGTGATCTTGTAGGACAGACACATATATGTGTCGATAATTAACATCATGTTGATGTATGCATGTAAGCCTGTAAGCTTCTAGAAGTTGTTTTTCCAAGAAGCTAAATCAATAACTAATATTCAGAAATTCACATCAACAACCTATATATGTGTCCTCATTTTGAATTTCTGTCACTGACTGTCAAAGTTGAATACTATATATTGAGGTCATTTACGAATTTAAATTTGTAACATAGAAAAGATACCTGTGTGCGTCCAATTAAGTTGGAAGGCCAATGTTTTCAGCCGTTTCCCTGGGCTTAATCCTATCGACTGTCAGAATTAGCAAAACCGATAGATTAAAATGTGAAAATTATAATATATATATAGAGAGTTTTAATGTAAGGAGATAGCGCAATGGAACCAGTTAAGAAAATTGGATCAACAGGAAAGCAGCCAAACTGAAATAGAGAAGCACAAGTTACCAAGGCCGGTTGCAGCATCTGCAATTTTTAGATATTGTTGGGGATCACTATCCTTTACCCACAACATAATATAAACAACAAGAAAAAACTACAAACAACAAAAACATGCCAACTTCAACTCCTCATTCGGGTTCCGCAAGCCCAAACTTAGGCTGCCCGGTTTATTTCTGTTTTATTGACTAATAAAACTAAGGCAACTCATGATATTTATGTAAAGGAGTCACAAATCAAAACTCAAAAAATAAACTCTATTTACTCATTATTGTTCAGTAGATTCCTTTGCAATTTAAATGGTGTACCAAATACATCCCACTTTTCTCTATATATCTTTGCCCACTCGAAATGGTAGTATTTTGCTTAATATTTAATTACATGAATTGTTATAGTTAATAATAATGGTATAAACTACAACTACATATTAGAGCATCTCCAAGGGTGTAAAAGTCTTTACAAATGAACTCTCAAGTCATCAAATACGTGCTAATCATTAGTCTTTACATCTTCCATCATTTTAATCAACACAGTCTTGCGAAGTTCAATGGGTGTAAACATTAGACCTTCTAGCTGTAAAGGTCTTCGCAGTAAGAAGACATAAGCACTGGTGGCGAGTTCATCATCCAACTTCAGCTCATGTATATAAGGCCACAAGTCTTTTACCAGCATTGGAGGAGGCTTTTTTGTAGCTAGTACGTTCTTCAAAGCTTCTACCCGAAGAATATCAATTGACCCATTAAACTCCGAAGATTGTTCATCATCGTTCTTCGAATTTTTTGACCTCTTCGAAGAACTTTGAGAGTTGCTTTGAGACATCCATGAATGACAATTATTACCAGAAGCAAAATTATCATCACTTTCACTATCTACTGTTCGTTTGCCCAACACCTACAGCAAATAGGAACATAATAAATTCAGCATTAAACTACACCAAAATCATATAAAGAATGTGCCAGTGATATGATTGATGAGGCAGAGATAAATAATTTAAACCCCTTAGGCCATCTCAAAATCATATAAAAGAATAATGAAATAGCCAGCCGGCACCAGGCCAACTTGTCCAGCCAGGTGAGCAGGCAATACATTTTTCTTACCTCTGAAGTGGCCACCTTCCGTGGCCTACCCGGCCCCCTCTTTCTTGGCCCTACATCAATCTGTTCAAAATGTATTACATTAATCACCGCAGAATCATTCATAACACCGCCAATAAAAGAAAATTACTAACAAACTATAATAAGTTTACAAGAGGAATCAATTAGCATCATTAGAGCTACTCACATTACTCGCAGGTGTGTACCCAGGCATAGGCACAATCACTTTATTGCTTATATTCTGCCCAACAAAATAATTGTCAGTGTGATGTTCATAAACCATAGGCACCTGGTGAGCTGCCCCTCCCCTAACCTGCTGATTCCAATTCCCAAACCCCACAGAGGGGACAGCGGGGACAGTAGGGACGGCGGGGACAGAGGAGAGAGCAGGGACGGCGGAAACAGAGGGGAGAAAAGACGGAGTCGACCTCACCAACTCTTCTATAGCACGAAAATCATGAGTTGTATAATACCTATACAACCCATTATTGACCTCAACTAGACCATTCTTGGTCATTGTCTCGAGCGTCTGAGTCACTTCAGCAAAATGATTTGGGATAATAAACTTCTTGTAAACGTCCTGGACATAGTTTGCAATCTTTTCTGCACTAGATCCACCTTCCGGATGTAGATTTATCAGTGCACTCACTACCATCTAAAAAGGCAACATAAAATACAATCAAGCTCAAAACAAGTCAAATACATGCATACAGACATACACAATGATTGAATAATAGTGTCACCTCTGTATACGAGCAAATAGGAGACCGAGACGACAGCGGACGAAACGGTGCAGGAACGAAAGCTGGTACAATAACCACAACTATCAGAGATACTTATAAATACTAAAAAAATATACCACCATTAGAAGGTAAAAAGGATTAGGGACACGACAAAGGTAGAAGAGTAATGTGTATCAAATTCTTTGAAAAAGGTAAAAATGGTAGGGAAGACGAGAAACATAGATGCTTAATGCGAATCAAAGTAATAACCTTTCTTTAAAAAGGAAAAACGATAAAGGAGACGCACACACACACACACCTGCCTATAAAGTAAATATAAAGAGTGAATTGTTGAACAATAACAACATACATACATTAAATATGGTAAATTAAAATTAGGGTTAGGGCTAGAAAGTACCAGGGTTAGAAGAAGAGACACCAGACTGGAAGAAACCCCCCGTGCCTCCCGTGCCTCCCGTGCCCCCACGTAACCGAAGCACCAAATGAAGCGTTGATTCCTTCTGAATATTGCTATCAGCTAAAGTACGGCCATCCTTGAGTTGTTTTCCAACAAAGATAAGCCTCTGCTGGTCTAAAGGGATACCCTCCTTGTCTTGAATCTTAGTTTTAAGATTATCAATGGTATCAAAGCTTTTCACTTCTACACTGATGGTCTTTCCAATAGGAGTTCTCACAAAGATATGCATCTGTTATTGGGCAAAGCAAAGCCAATAAGAAAATTAAGTTCAAATAATTATCACTAGAATAATCATCGACTCTGACACACAGTAAAGCAGAAGAAAAGATCCATATACACTTTGCAGTAAATAGATTCGTATATTTTCAATTTACAAACTATTTTACCCTTTATCGGTTACATAAACAGCAGCTTGAGACTATGTAAGTTCAATGTATACTGCACTAATTCAATTATAAGAACCACCTTTTGTTGTTCCATGGACAAATCATCCATGCATTCAATTGACAATTCCACATTTCTCTCCATAAATGGATTGGTTGACAATTGTAAACTGAGAAGGAGAAGGAAAGAATAGGCTTCCACCCTCTTAATTGTTTTCGTTCAACAGGTAATTGGGAACTCTTAATCACACATCTAAGGAAACTAACTGCTTTAACCCATGAATATAGAATCCGTTTTCCTCCCAAAAAAAGGGTGCAAAAGACTTAAAATGTCATATATTTTCATTCACCAATCACCATATATATAAGAAAAATCTTATACGAGGATAGAATGAACCTTAGACCAGTGTTGTTTAAGGCGCAGATTATAAAAAGGCGCAAGACCCAAATTTGAAGCGCGAAGCGCCATAAATCGTGCGCTTTTTTACCAAAAAAATAATAATCACAGATTTAATAAAAAACTAACACTTAACATTCAAACCATAACAAAGAGCATAAATAACATGATAATAATGTCAATAATGAAGCCTTTATCGGTAAGGTTCTCTAATTCAAAGCTTCAGTGTCATCTAAATCAATCCCCAGCACCTCAAATTATCGCTCTTCCTCTAAATCATTATCTATTAGATTGAAGAAGTGCTCCATGAGTTGTGTAAAACTATTTAGGGGTTTTTTCCTTTTACCCTTCTTTTCAAGGGTATTACTGACTTTTACTGTTACGAACGTCTTTTTTAGCGCTTCACAAGCGCCTTTTGGACGATTTCGGAATCGCGCTAAATCGCACATTTCCGAATCGCACACCTTGCGCCTAAGCGCGAAGCGCCATTAATCGTGCATTTAACAACACTGCCTTAGACACTAGTAAAATCTGTTATGCACACAACCTAAAACACAGCTTCAAATATTGGAATACGAACTACGTCTGAAGTATGTGGCTTAAAAAAAATTAATATGAACTTTTAAAAATCTAGTTATAGGTTCACAACTGTAGATTTTTGCACTTTTAATGCCATGTATATACCAAACAAACTTTGAGATTTATATCCTTGGTAATCGCTGGTGAACCTCAAATCTTCAGAAATATTGCATTTAATATGGGGACTGATATTTTCACAAGACTAATGTGTAACCACCCATATATGCAACTTTAATGCTGAGAACACACATATATTGCTTGTGGAGAACCCGTCCAGCAGTCTGATCACTGATGGGAACATAACATATAGCATCTCTATTGTTTAGTTGATGTTCTGTTTAGAGCAAAGAAATGCAGTAGGCATACATTAAATTTTAAAATGTGAAGATAATACCTTTTGCCTTTTTGAGCTTTCCATAATTGAGTCTTTACTGTGTTCACGGCGACATGAGGATCCCCTGCCTGAACTATCCTCATCATCCTGCACACATGTACACCAATGTTCATCCAATCATATACATAAATTATTACCCTTCATCAATCAAGATTATTATGTCTAAAAACGAGATATTCAGCTATAAATACAAATTCAATCAAGATTATTATGTCTAAAAACGAGATATTCAGCTATAAATACAAATTCCTAGAATAGGGGTGCAAGCATTTTGAATTTTATACTATAAAATATTTCAGTCAAGAAAAGGGAAACTTTTTCTGTTTCCAGAAAAAAAAAACAGAAAACAAATGTCATCAGAGAATTTTCAAAATTACAAACTACAGTAACTGATGAAAATTTCAAGGAAGTACTGGAATGATATAGGAGCCAAAATGTAGATGGAAGAATAAACATAATACTTAAACAGTTAAGCAATAAAGGTATAAATGGTTGTTAAGAGTACCTTCGATGTTAGTGTGGAACTAGTTATGCTGAAAACATTTGCTCCAGCTTCTGGTGCAAGCGCCTTCGCAAGAAAGGTCTTTCCAGTTCCAGGCGGCCCAAAAAGCAGTATCTCTTTGCGAGGCTGATAGAGGCCTCTTTTTAGTTAAACTAGGAACAATTAAATTCAGAAAATGAATATAGAGAAACAATGATATACCCGCAACAAATTTCCACGACAAAAAAGCTCAGGTCTACTCGTTGGAAGAATAACAAGTTCATTTAAGGCTGTCTTCACATCTTCAAAAGCACTAATACCCTCAAACTTCACACAAACTTCATCAGGAGGAACAACTGATGAAACAAAGTTGGACTCGTACTCATCCTTGGCAAGATTCTGCCAAAGTTTATGCATATTAGCACCAAAACAAATTATCCACATATAACTTTCCCATATATAACTTAATATACAAAGAAGCAGACTATTTGATTGTCCCTCCATTCCACAAAATAGTCTTGCGAGAACCTGATTCTTGAACCAGTAAAAGAGTCCATCACTTAATGGATCATAAAAGTGAAGTCCTAATTAGATGTGATCAGCAAACAATCTATACTTGTAAGAAAATTTCATCATTGGAGGTAATTTAGAATAGGGTCTTTTACTAATATGTCCCATCTTAAAAGTTGATTTATAAATATATCCCATTTATAGTTGTATTTATAAATATATCCTAATTAACTATAGTTAACTTAATTACTTTAGATTTCAAAATGACATATATAACATTTCAATAATTAAGACTTGTAGTGTTATGTTAAATGCAAATGCTTGCCATGGACTAATCTGGCAAAAAATTGCCCCTGTGGATATGAGATCAGTCTTCACATTCACTCAGTACGCTTGGACATCCAAAATTTAACATGTCTCCTGTATCTCAAAAGACAACAGAACTTAAAGATAAGATGTCTGTCATTTTAATGGACAAGGGAAAACGCATTACAATAAATAAAGTTGTTTCAGATTTACAAGGTGGTTCTTTGTAGGAGATACTGACGTATCTTATTCAGCAAAAGAAAGAAATCAAAATAAGCTCACTTGCAAAAAATGTAGGATTTCAACTTCTATCTGATGATTTTACTGTAAAAGTAGCAGAAGAGCCACCAGCAGAGTTAAAAATTCAGTCTAATCAGGTGGTAGAAGAACTATCGGGAGAAAAAAAAAGATATAGTCTCATGGGTGCAATCTAAGTCTAGAGCTGCTGCTGCTGTTGCTGTATAATGACACCAAGGAAAGTGTGATTTCTAAATACAACATGCACCAATGTTTAAAATAGAATTTCTACAACATTCTGATATAGTATTGCTTATCAGAGAATTTGTTATGTTCTGTTTTTTATATTTGGGAATATCGTCTGAATTTAATCACTAAATTATATGTTAATAGTAAGAATATAATAAAGCATTCACTTGTCATCTTGCATAAGTAAGAGTCAGAGAACTGTCATAGGCCCGCTAAAGAGTCTCTATGTAGCTACACTCATTTTAGTGGTTCATGTTTTTATGCAGGCCCAAGTTTCTAAAAGCTTGTGGACTTGTGGTACTTTAGCGGAGACTCCTGATGAAATATATTGACACAGGGAATAGTTTCCAGAAAAATACGCTGAATGGCTTCTATTCGAGGTCTCCAACACTTTAAGCACACTAAGAAAATTTCACAATGCTGCATATATATGCATTCTTACAGAGCTGTAGCAATACTTTCTAGTCTTGAATTCAGGTTCTGTTTATGTGCTTCTTGTTAATTTATTTATAACTACAGTCTATAGACTCTATACTGATCAAGGAGTTCTGTGTTTTAATACATGCAAAATTAAAGTCCAGACCAGAATTTAGCCTTCGGTGATATTCTTTCAGGTATTATATATGGTTTTTGTACTGCTCACGCTCAGGCTCAGGCTCAGGCTCCTAATCCTAAAAACAATGTGAAAATTGGGTGAGCAGCTCTGGTTCTTCAGCTCATGAAAGAAACAAATTTATAAATATTCCAGGGTATTTATGTGTTAAAACCTAGAACAGTATCATGTAGTCATATGTAGTAGATAAATATTTGGATTTGTAACTTATTTATATATGTGTGAGTTATATTCATGACATATTTTTAATTATTGAAAGAAAGAGGATATATTGATAAAGTCGCCTTTTAATTTAGGACATTTTATACAAATTCCCTTTAGAATAATAATGAATCTCGATATACACAAATTTAGAAAACAAACATTAGTAGATAGCTAAAACATTAGTACATTAACTTAAACATTTAGGCCTAGGTCATAACTTAAACACTTTGTTTATCAATTGAAACTGGATTGCGCTGTTCATTTGCATACAAGATTTTATTTGAAAACATTTTTTAACTTATTTGATAAGATATTTAAATTAATCCCCACATGGCTCATTCCTTCATAAATTTCTTGTACATCTGTGGTTGGTGTGTACATAACCGAACAAAAGGCTTAGACTCTTAGTCCCCCACATAGCCTTGTTATCGATCAGCAATTCCGACAAAAAAACAAATGCTCAACTTCTGTTAAGTAGTTATTTGACAACTACTAATACCAAAATAAACTATGCTGTTCCTAAAATTTGTTTGGAACTATTATACCCAAATATATGGACTCAATGTTTCAATGAGAATAGCTGGAATACAATAGTTTGTAAAATGATATTTAAAATTCAAAATAGATATCTAAGCCATAAGATCCACCATGAACCATGTAGAAACAAAGCCTTCTATTTTTCAAATCTTTTCTTACTCGCCTTTTCCATAACCTGGAAGGGTGCATAATGAACTCTTTCCTCTTTCATTGAGAATAAGAATTGAGTTACAACTAATTCCAAATGTGCAATTTAATATTTAAAGTAATATATGAAAACAATGACAAACCATCTAAATAACCTACAATGACATCTAATAGAACCCGTAGAAGATAATTCCTGCTCATAAGCAATAGACACATAATCTAACTAAGCTAGACCAAACATACGTATTTACTAAGCATCCACTACTACTTATTGGCTAAATAATTCACTAGATGCCTATCTCTGACAGCTTATAGTACATAGCAACAGAACAAAAGGACTTTAACAGAAAACCATCATATGAAACAAGGAAAGGAATTCATGATACATAAAAATATAGTAATAGTTGACATCTGCTATCAATCATAACCACATACCAAAATTACATATTTCTCTTTCTCCTTTGACCCTGTTTCACCTTTGTTCTGTCCACAAATTAAAATCACAGGTCCTGATATCTGGTCAAATATTTCCTGCACCTTTTGAGAAAATCTTTTCCTGGTCGACTTTGTAACAGCCCTAGACAACCATATTGAGAAGTCTGGAAAATAGACAATAAGAGGTTGCACAGAATGCAAGACCTGCAAAGTTCGTTATGAAAACAGTAAGGGACAAAAAAGAGCCAAAGATTAACACAGGTTTCAAACTAAATAACGCAACAGGAGAAATTGGTAATACCTCAGATAGAGCCTCCATCTCAACGTAGCAGTCTTCTGCTTCAGCATCAAGATTACAAAGAATGGCTTTAACTGTCAAAAAGCCAAAAGAAAATTGTGAGTTTGTTCCAACAATACATACACAAACAGAATATGCAGACATGGAATGAGAGGTCCAATAAATGTCCATGACTTGACACCAAAGATGTAATCATGTAATGCCAATAGTCATGAAATGAAACTTGGATATCAAGCTTATATAGCTACCATTAAAAAAGAATGTGCACGAGCAGGATATGATCTACTTGTTAACCATATCATTTGTGATTGATGCCCACAAATATACCTTGAATCCAATGTAACGCATGGTTTGCTGAAAGTTTGTCACTGCTTGCACCTCCTGTTTCTTTCTCATCGCTCTCCAACAACACGATAACCACATTTCCATTCATCTCACACACGATCCCACGCTGTCCAGGAGATAAAGGCCTGAAAATATCTTTGAATGCGTCATAATTGCAATCTAAGTGAACTAAATCTACCAACACACTTCAGAATATCACTTAATCAAGCTTACATAAAAAACGTAGATTTCGTACAAAGCATGAAAAGAAATACAACCTGAACCAAATATATTAAACTATATGAGCACATCAGAGACAAAAGAGTGATGATAAAAAGAAGCAACAAGCCAACAACAACAAAATTAAAAGTCTGAAACAATTCTCCTTCGACATATATGAAAACTAAGCTAATGATGTACGAAGGATTTGGAAAACAAGGAATTATTGAATATAACCAATGAAAACATAATATAGGCTGTTAAACATGAGGCACAGTGAATACGAGGCAGATTCATTATTTATATAAAACAGCAGCCCAAGCAAACAAAATTAACCTTTTAGTGCTCGTTATGGCACATTATATTTTAGGAACTTTACACTACATAGGATCCCTCTTCTCTTGATGAACGAGTAACACTCTAGATGGTGATCCTCTTACCAACTCCTACATCAATGGCTGACTCTCTATTAAGTTCGCACTCCTGATGATTTACTACACTCACATACAATTGTATGTATGTAAACACTCGCAAGCAAACACACACACAGGCATATAACCAAGACATACTATAATTTTTATCAACCCGTCACATATCATTACTTAAAGTTTCTGGTCTGATAATTAAATGAAAACTGACGTCAGATTCGTCCAGATTGTCTGTTGGATTCCTCTGTGATTTCAGGTCAGTGTTTGGTTGAAGATTTATAACTTCTGCCTCATATTGAGAAAGCATTTATATATTATTTTTCATGTGGTAGTTCCTTCTATCTTTGATCCTATGCAACCTTCTGGCATGGTCATAAAACCCAAAATTTTACGGAGGGTAAGGGTAACGACAATTTGGATAACTATAATATTTTGGGCAAACTAATTTTTCATAAATAATAAATTAATTCATATATTCCAACTCAAATGCCAGCCATGGTTTCGTAAGTTAGGGACAGTTGGGACAAAAAAGGTTTAGGACATTTTAATGAGGAAGTTTATCTTGAGTTGATTGCATACATGATACATGACACACAAATGAAAGGGGTTTGGGGGAGGGGGGGGGGGGGGGGGGGGGGGGGTGGCTCGTGTAGAATCCTTATCACAATGACACTATCCTAATAAACATCAGGATTACTTTTTTTCCACATAACACTGGAAAAACACTTTTGACACCAGTTAGCAACCTCAAGAAGAAAGTTGCACAAAAGTATTACGTATAAATAGTGATTAGTCAAATTAGTGATTTTCAAATTCAAATAGATATATCTGACTTAACTGAACAAATTCAATAATCAACCTATGTTCTAAATGGTTAAGAGAGGGAGTCTAAGATATATATGTGTAATCAGCAGTACACAATACTTTACTGTCAAAATAAAGCACAACATACAGTAACACGTCAAATAGTCAGTTATATGTAACCAATCTGCAACAACCAAACATCTAAATGGCCAAACTGTAGTTGTATCATTTAAACATAACTTCATACAAAAAAAAAACTAGTGTTGAATAACAACTAATACTAGCACACTGAACTACAAGTTGAGATAACAGATTATACAGGATGCACACAAAATGCTGTGGTCATTCTACGCATCAGATGTCATATATACATGTTTATAAATATCCGGTATATTTATAGATATACACAGTTCATATTCTATTCACTTTACAATTACTTGGATGCCCTAATCAATCACGGTACATCAAATTTTCTCCGAATATGACATTATTAGAACAAAGGACAACTGATTGACTACACATTTTATGTCATGTGTCACACACGCACACACATAAACAAAAATACAAACTCGTGGTATATCCTTTTGCACACTACACAGACTACTGCAACTGCAAGAGCGTCACTACGGAGAAGAATGATCACTAATATCATAAAATTCACGGAAAACAGAAAACAGACATAGGCACGCTTGCGAGAACACATACACAATCTAATCTATCAATATTAATTTAATCAAAAAACATTCTACCGAGAACACACATTCTACTATATTAATTTAATCGAAAAAGCATTGAAATAAAAACCTGAATTTAATCAAAGTGTGAGAACAGGAGCTGTTAATGGAGGAGATTTCCAAGACGTCCTGTAAAATAAGAACGAGTTTAGAGAGAGAGAGAGGAGTGAGAAACGGGATCTAGGTTTAATTGACACTCACCATAAGTAGGGTGCCTGTCACAAGGGCATGGGAATGCCAAGGCGGGAATGCCACGAACACAATTAGTCCTGTCTTTTTATTATTTGACATGTTTTTTTACTAATTTTTAAATATTTTTTATATAAAATAATTTTTATAAACAATAAATATAATTTTAATATAACTAATTAGAATTTTAAAGTGGACTAAAGCCTAAAAGACTTGATTTGTAATCTTTTTATAATCATATAAGTTTAAAGCCCAATTAACAATTAGTCCAATTACTAATTTATTACTTGACCTTATTTTTATTTTGAGAAGTCAAAACCAACTCTCTGTTCCTTAGTTCTACAATTACAATTACAGTTAGACCTGACAATTTTCGACACCACACGAAAATGAAAGTACACGGACATGAAAGTACACGATCGAGATTTAGTGTCGGGTTTCGGTTTACCCTTCAAGTACAAGTCACGACACGAATTACACGAAATAAATAAATAAATATTTATAAATTAATATTTTTATTAGATATTTTAATATTTTTATTAGATGTTTTAATATTTTTATTAGATATTTAACATTTATTTATGTGATTATACATAAAATTTTAATATTATTGGTAAATACTATATAAATATATATTTTTAATACATCTTTGTAAAAATATTATCAAATTTTTTAATATTTTAATATATTTATTTATTTATTTATTTTATTATTATTAATTAAAATTAGACGAAAACACGATACGAAAAGTACACGATACTATTATCTACTTGTGCTTTAATATTTATTTTTTTATAAGTACGAATGACATGCCATTTGAGCATGCTTTTTGACAAAAATCATGCCTATAAACATGTCTCTCGGAAGGCTCGTGACAGGTACCCTAACCATGAGCCATTAACAAAATAGAGGCGGCTCTTGCTATGTTTATATAACCCGATTATCTAATAGTAATACTACTAGTAGCTTCTGTGTGCACTACTCGTCAAAAAATTTCAAAAAATTCGGTATCTTTATATTCCTATTTAAAATTAGGTGTTTGTATCCGCATTCGACAATTCCCGATATGAATATGGATATAAGTTCATCGTATCCGATAATATCTAAATCCAAAATTAAATAAAAATAATATATAGAATTATATATTTTTTGAAATTTATTTTATTAGATTTATAATATATATATCTTATATAATATTCTTATATAAGTTAAAGACAATTGTAAATATAGTATAAACATATATATGAAAATATTTGATATGGTCAGAAAAGTAATTATAGAAATATAATTGACGGTCCAATGAAAAGGCTTGATATTTAATGCCCAAATCCCTAATTATTCATTAATTTCGTAATTAATGAATAGGGAAAATATACAGCCCATTAAAAGAGCCCAAATTATGGAAATCTTATCAAAGAAGGATCCAGAATCCCAATTAAAGGCAATTAATGAGTCATAGCCTTTATCAACAAGGAAAAGACTTATCCTGCAAGCAATACAATGTTTATCCAATATCAAAAAGGAGACTTATTCGCTAAGACTCCTAAACATACCATAAATACTAGGCTCCAGACGCCTATATAAGGTCACTGATCCTACAATCAGAACTACGTCTTTGGCTTGATTCTCAATAACGATTTGAGATACGTAGGCATCTTGTGAGGACCAATTTAGTCCGGATACACGAGTGCAGCCATTAAAGCTCGAAAGCTCATTAATCCTAGCATTAAATTCACAAAACACGTTTTTTAATCCATAACATTTGGCGCCGTCTGTGGGAATACAACATCAACCATGGCAAACACACGAAGAACAGCTCGGGATACTCAAACTCCCGATGATCGCCCTATCACTTCTGAGGCTGATCAGCCACCGCCGACTACTGGCACAGAAGGGGCGAATATCCCCACCAACACTCAAGGACCGGAAATCCCGATTTCGGTTGAAGGGACGAATCCCCTGCAGATGGTCATTCATGGATCTAATCCACAAGAGACCGTTCACCAGCAACCAATCACGACCTCCCCGCTGCTCATGAGTGCACCAAGGAGCCTTCAACTCCATACTACTGATCTCCCTCAATACGCGAATCAGACTTTGGGGATGCCAAGCTATGGCATGCCCCCTCGACCCATGGCGGGCGGTAGTGGAACTAATCCAATATACCATGAGACATATGTACCCCCTTATATTCAAGGTCTGGGACCCCAAACTCGTCAGACCCCTCTCATTCAAGATTACTCTGGCCCATACACCGAGGATGAGGGTTATACAACTGGGGAGGATGTCGCCCCAAGAAGGAGACGTTCTTCCCAGACAAATCGGGAGCCACCCCAAACTACTAGGGAGAAACTTGCAGCCCATGAGGCAGAGACAGCAAGGCTCAAAAAACTCCTTGCTGAAGAGGAGGCCGCTCAATCTCGGGGCCGAACGACTGAAGGAATCCCGATAATCAACTTGGATCCACCAAGAAGGACCAAGAGGGCTGAAGCCCCAAGGGGTGATCCTAGTATTCTGTTGCCCCTAGGAGATCCTGATGATCCTACACCACCGTTTACTCAAGACATCATGAAAACGGCTATATCCAGAAAGTTTAAGATGCCTTCGATCAAAGCCTATGATGGAACGGGAGATCCCGCAAATCATGTAAGGACCTTCTCCAATGCACTGCTGTTGCAGCCAACCAACGACGCGGTCCAGTGTAGGGCGTTTCCACAAACCTTGGCAGGCATGGCCCAACGTTGGTATAGCCGTCTACCACCCAACTCTATTGGGTCATTCAAGGAACTAAGCAAGGCTTTCATCAATCAGTTCATTAGTGGAAGGGTGCATGAGAAAAGTTCTGCATCACTCATGGCAATCCGGCAAGGACAGAATGAGGCCCTAAGGGACTACATCAATCGATTCACTCGAGAGGCTTTAAAAGTCCCGGACTTAGAGGACAGAGTGGCTATAATAGCCCTGCAACAAGGAACCACTAATGACCACTTCAAACGGTCGTTAGCTAAACATCCCCCCGAGAGCATGCTGAAGCTCCAAGATAGGGCCGGAAAGTATATCAAGGTTGAAGAAAGCATGAGAAAATATGAACCCACTACTGGCGGTAGTGGAAACTCAAAGAAAAGAAAAGAAACTCAGGAGTACGACGTCAAGGAAAAGTTTCCCCGAACATCAAAGAACTCCGATTCTCCCCCCAAGAGAAGCAATTTTGGGCCGAAATTCACAGAATATGCAAGATTGAATACTCTCAAGAGTCAAATTCTGATGGAGATAGCCAAGGAAGAAGATATCAAATGGCCAAAGCCAATGAGGGCTGATTTGTCCAAACGGAACCAAAATCAGTTTTGTTGGTTCCACAAAGAAGTCGGTCATGACACCGATGATTGTAGACAATTGAAAGATGAGATTGAGTTTCTGATACGAAGAGGAAAACTCAGCAAGTTCACTAAGGATGGAAGCCAAGGGAGCCAAAGGGGGAACTATGAAAGGAAGGATTATGATAGAAGGGACACCGATCAAGATCGGAATCCCAAGCCCCGAGGGCCAGTGATCAACATGATATTCGGAGGGCCAACTGCTGCTGGGTCCTCCCGAAACTCAAGAAAGGCTTATGCCCGAGAGGTAATGACTGTGGTTGGAGAAGCACCGAAACGTGCCAGAACAGAAGTGTCAATAGGTTTTGACGATTCAGACTTAGAAGGGGTGAAGTTCCCCCATGATGATCCTCTTGTCATAATACCTGTGATAGGCAACTCCGAAACAAAAAGAGTCTTGGTTGATAATGGAGCTTCAGTGGATATCTTGTTCCACGATGCCTTTATCAAGATGGGTTACACAGACTCTCAGTTAACACCCTCAAATATGCCTATATACGGATTCAACGGGGTGGAATCAAAAGTGGAAGGCACTATCCAACTCCCAATGACTATGGGACAAGGGATGAATACGTCTACTCAGATGTTGAACTTCATAGTTATAAAAGCGACTTCAACCTATAATGCAATCCTGGGAAGGACTGGTCTTCATGCGTTCAAGGCTGTTGCCTCATCTTATCATCTAAAAATCAAGTTCCCAACAAGGAATGGGATTGGTGAAGAACGAGGAGACCAAAAGATGGCTAGAAGTTGTTATGTAGCCGCGTTAAGGCCTGATGGAACCGGGGGGCAAGTTCTCCCAATTGAAGACATGAATATCAGCGACAACGAGGACAGAAGGGGGAAACCGGCTGAGGACTTGGTCCCAATTCCCCTAGTCCCAGGAGAACCAGAGAAGGTGACTTATATTGGGGCACTACTGGCCGAACTATTGAAGAGCAAACTCACGTCTTTTCTTCAAGAAAACAATGACGTTTTTGCTTGGACAGCGGCCGACATGCCAGGGATTGATCCCCAATTGATATCTCACAAATTGAATGTGGATCCAAAAAGGAAGACAGTGAAACAAAAGAAAAGAAATTTTGCTCCAGAGAGGCTTGAAGCCATTAAGCAAGAGGTGAATAAGCTTTTGGAAGCCGGGTTCATTGAGGAAATCCAATTCCTAGAATGGTTAGCTAACCCCGTGATGGTCAAAAAAGCTAACGGGAAGTGGAGGATGTGTGTCGACTTCACCGACTTGAATGATGCATGTCCTAAGGATTGTTTTCCCTTACCAAGGATTGATGCTCTAATAGATGCCACTGCTGGGCATGAGATGCTAAGTTTCATGGATGGCTTCAGTGGATATAATCAAATCAAGATGCACAAAGATGACATCGCCAAGGTATCATTCATCACTGACTTTGGTGTCTTCTGTTTCTTAGTCATGGCTTTTGGGCTTAAGAATGCAGGAGCGACCTATCAAAGGTTGGTAAACAAAATCTTTGAGCACCTAATTGGAAAAACCATGGAGGTCTACGTGGATTACATGTTAGTCAAAAGCCTCGATAAGGCCGATCACATTGAGAACCTCCGGGAGGCATTCGAAGTGCTGAGGCACCACAAGATGATGTTGAATCCAGCTAAGTGTGCCTTTGGTGTAGGCTCGGGAAAGTTCTTAGGCCTGATGGTTTCCAAGAGAGGAATCGAGGCCAATCCCGACAAAATCAAAGCAATTCTAGACATGGAGCCACCAAAGACTGTCAAGGATGTCCAAAAACTAACAGGGAGAGTGGCAGCATTGGGAAGGTTCATCTCCAAGTCAGGAGAGAAGTGTTTACCCTTCTTCAAAGCACTCAAAAAAGTGAAATTTTTTGAATGGACAACTGAAAGCCAAGAGGCCTTTGAGGCCCTGAAGAAATACATGGTTGAGGCACCACTATTGGCAAAACCCAAGCCAGGGGAAACTCTCTACTTGTACTTGGCAGTTTCTAATACAGCCCTTGGAGCTGTACTGATAAAGGAAGAATTGAAAGTGCAGAAGCCCGTCTACTATGTGAGTAAGAATCTTCATGGGGCAGAAATAAACTACTCAACGATTGAGAAGTTTGCCTTAGCCTTGATAATGGCCTCAAGAAAGCTACGCCCATACTTCCAGGCTCACAAGATAGAGGTCTTGACTGATCAACCTCTAAGAAACATCTTGCATAGCCCTCAAGTTAGTGGAAGATTGATCAAATGGGCTATTGAATTGGGCGAATTTGACATCAAGTATAAGCCTCGAACGGCCATAAAAGCTCAGGTACTTGCTGACTTCATGGTTGAATGCACCATTGACAACCAAGAAGTCGGGGGGCAGGAAGTAGTAGTGGAAGATAAGAAAGATCAAGAAATGGACTTCAAAGAATATTGGGTGCTCTATTTTGATGGAGCATCAAAAACAAAATCAAGTGGAGCTAGTTTAGTGCTACAAAGTCCTGATGGATTCCTCATTGAGTATGCACTAAAACTTGACTTCCCAACGACAAACAATGAGGTTGAGTATGAAGCTTTGATAGCTGGCTTAGGGCTGGCTGGAGCCTTGAGGGTCAAAACTCTGAAAGTATGTGGAGACTCGAGGCTAGTGGTTTCCCAAGTAAATGGGGAATTTGAGGCCAGAGATGAAGTCATGGCCAAGTACTTGAAACTTGTTAAGGCCATCATGACTCAATTTGACGAATGCTATGTGGAGCACATCCCAAGGGAAGAAAACATAAAGGCTGATGCCCTGTCTAAGTTTGCTTCTTCTGAAATTGAAAACTATGCAGGGAGTGTATACTTCCAAGTCTTGAAGACCCCAAGCATCAACGGAAAGTTGGTAGCACCCATTGATGTTGGCAGCTGTTGGATGGATCCCATCAAAGCTCATCTGGAAACTGGGTGGCTACCCAACGATACTTCAGAAGCACGAAAGCTATACGTCAGAGCACTAAGGTATACCCTGATTGAGGGACTCCTATACAAGAAGTCTTTCATCATTCCATATCTGAAATGTTTGAGACCTCAAGAGGCAGAATTGGCCCTAAAGGAAGTGCATGAAGGAATCTGTGGGCAACACTTGGGGGGCAGAGCCCTTGCTCATAAAGTCACCCGTCTAGGTTTCTATTGGCCAAACATACTTGCTGATGCTAAAAGCTATGTGAAGAAATGTGAACGGTGCCAGAAACATGCACCAGTGGTTAGACAACCACCAGAGATGATGACATCCATTAACTCACCTATCCCCTTTGCCATGTGGGCAATGGATATACTGGGGCCATTTCCAATGGCAAGTGCTCAAAGAAAGTTCTTGATAGTAGCAATCGACTACTTCACCAAGTGGATTGAGGCTAAGCCCTTAGCCAAGATAACCACCAAGCAAGTAATGCAATTCTTCTGGGAAAATGTGATATGCAGATATGGAATTCCACGAGTCCTGGTCACGGACAATGGAACTCAGTTTAACAACGATGAGTTCAAAAAGTATTGTGATGAGAATGATATCAAGTTGCGCTTCACTTTTGTTGCCCATCCTCAAGCTAATGGGCAAGCTGAGGTTGCAAATCGAATTATCCTGGACGGACTGAAGAAAAGAGTTGAACGCTCCAGAAACACTTGGGTAGACGAATTACTCCCCATACTTTGGGCATATCGTACTACTTGTAAAGTCACCACCGGGGCAACTCCATTTCTATTGGCTTATGGAGCAGAGGCAGTGGTCCCGGTGGAGATTACTCACACCTCCCCAAGAGTTGAGGCTTATGAACCAGAAGAA
This sequence comes from Heracleum sosnowskyi, assembly GCA_030848705.1. NCBI lineage: Eukaryota > Viridiplantae > Streptophyta > Magnoliopsida > Apiales > Apiaceae > Heracleum > Heracleum sosnowskyi. The sequence continues at coordinate 74,697,370 of CM061240.1, forward strand.
AATGAAGAAGGCTTGAGGCTAGCTTTGGATCTAATTGACGAAGTTAGAGATGAAGCAAACGCCAAGATAGTTGAACATCAAAAGAAAGCCTCTTTCTACTACAACCTAAGGGTTAAAGAAAGGTTCTTTCGTCAAGGAGACTTGGTTCTCAGAAAGATTGAAGCATCCGGAGTTGGACAAAAAGGCAAGTTGGCCCCAAATTGGGAAGGACCATATCGCGTCAGGAACGTATTTGGTCGAGGCTCGTACAAGCTAGAAACCCTTGAAGGGCATGAGGTGCCAAGGACTTGGCATGCCTCCAATTTGAAAGTTTATAATGTTTAAAGTGTTTCCTGAATGGACTCACTACTATGAATAAGGTTTTATAAAACCTACCCAAGTTCTTAAACTTGGGTAATATGTAAGGGTTAATCCCATTTTCAAGTTATGAATAAATTCAGCATTTTCATGTTTCAAAGCTTATCTACTATGAGTGTTGACCACACAAAGCCATGAATGGCCACAAGATATAAATAAGGCTGGATAAAAACTTAAATAGAAAAGTTAAGTTAAGCCCGTAGGCTGAAAGTACATAAACAAAAGTACAAGCCATGATGGCCAAAAGTAAAACTACATATAATCTGCCTTGTCTACTTCCTCCTCCTCCTCTTCCCCTAAAGCGGAACCGGAGTGAGTGGCAGCATAATCATCCCCGACAGTCTGAACGGGTGGAGAGGTATGATCTAGGTCGAAGATCCTGTCATCCTCCTCCATGTCGTCCTCCCCAGCCAAAGCCAACTCCGTAGGAGTAGGAGGGTAAGGGCTTGGAAAATCAGAAATGGTGAGAGATCCAGGCATCTTCTCCAACACAGCAGCAAGAGCGCCATCCCATCCCTTCGTATACTGAACTGGGAAGAGGAGCTCGTCATGCTTATCAATCAAGTCCTCGTACTCCTTGGAGTCAAGGTACTCGTCGATAAAGTCATCCTTCCCCTTCCTCAAAGACACCAGCTCAGCCTGGGAGTCGGCTAACTCCTTCTCCTTCCTAGCCAGAGTGGCCCTGAGAGAACCCACCTCCTCTTGGGATTTCTCAAACTTGCCTTGGTTGGCCTCAGAAGATGAGCGCCAAGCCTTGGCTTGAAAGAGAGCCCCTTGGAAGTTGGCATTAACCTACAAATAAGACTACAAGTCAATTATATGAACTTGAAATAAATAAACAAACTACAAAGAAAAGAAGGCAAATACTTACAGCAGCCATAGCTTGGGCTCCAGCATGCTCCACCCCTTCGATGGTGGAGTTAGAAACAAAATCCTTGTAATCACAAGGAGTCAGAGAGTGATAGGACCACTCCACAACATGCTTGGACACTCCCACCACAGTGTCCTTCTTCCTAAGACCCCAGTTGGGGCGCCAAACTGCACTCTTGGCCGAGGAAGGCCCCTCCACCTCATCAGTAAGGTCCACATGGGGCCTTATAAAAGCAGGAACACCAGAAGCGCGAGGGTCCTTCCCCCCCCAAACGAGCCCTCTTCATTCTGGCTGTTTCACCCTCCTGAGGCTCGTTGGTCTTATTGATAAAGGCTGCAGCTACAAAAACAACAAAGAAAGAAACAATGGGTATAAGACAATCTTAGATAAATAAAGAAAGATTGGAATGAAGATTACCCTTGTCATGAATATTTGAAAGTCCCAAGGACTTAAGCAAAAACTCATCCAGGAGCGTCCAAGCTGTGGTAGTATAATCATCCTTGGTAAGCTTGGCATAGGCACGAGCCTCCTCATCGTTCAAAACAATATCGCTTGGGCTACCATCTGAGACCCTAGCGAAAGAGCTACGGAAAAGGGTACCCCAGTCCCCTCCTTCCCAAACTAAATACATGAACTCATTCTTCCACTTTGGATTATTATCAGGGATGGATTTTGGGTGAAAAATGGGAGGAGTAGAGGGGCGATGGTTAATATAAACCCAACCCAGAGTAATGGCTGAACTATTCTTAAACTGGAAAATTCTCCTAAATAAAGCTACGGATAAAGGAAATTTGTTCTTCAAACAAAGAAAAATAAAACACATAATGATTCTCCATGCGTTTGGCGGAAGTTGGCAAGGATTAATCCCAACATCAGCCAAAAGCCTGGGAATAAACTCATGGAAGGGAAACCTGAGTCCTGCAATAATGGCATCCTTGTAAATGCAGAGTGCATCAGGACGCCAATGGCAAGAACGGTCCCCAGGGCCAGCTGGGACTAACCTATAAGGGGACCTAATCCTATACATTTTGTTATAGTCCCTAATTAAGTCGATTTCGTGGAATTTATTACTACAATCGAATGAATCTAAATGCGAAACAGAAGGGTATTCATCACTACGTTCTAAAATCATATCCTGAAGCGACATGTGAGAAGAACGAATGGTGATACCTTTCTTAGACGCTTGATTCATTTTCTGGAGACGTTGAGCAGTACGGTCAGCCATTTGCAAATCTTCAAAGATATTCCCAGGAAAATCTTCAAATCTTCAAACTTAAGCCCAGAAAATCTTCAAGGGATGAAGATTGAGCCCAGAAAATCTTCAAGGGATGAAGGTTGAGCCCAGAAAATCTTCAACGGAAGAAGATTGAACCCAGAAAACCACCACAAAAACTTGCCGGGAATCGCCTTACCACAGAATAAAAGAGAGAAAAAACTATGAAGACTAGAGAGAAATTTTCGGAGGAAAAGAAGTATGAAGTGAAGAGAATAGTGAAAAATCACTCTTATATAGACAAGATGACTGGAAACCCTACCGGTTAAGGAAGGGCAACCGTCTATAGCCAGTAAGGCCCATAAAATCCATTTAAGGATTACAAAGGCAAAAGCCCAAATCAAATAAGGCCCGTTAAGGCTGGAAAGATTTAAGTCCAAATTAAAATGGACTAATTAAGGCCCAAGAAAAATGAATCTTGGATTAAAACCAAGGCAATGATGAAAAAATCGAGGTCGAAAAGACCTTTGATCGACATCGAAGGCTTGAAGTCGAAAGTATATGGGAAATTGAGGTCGTATCGCTCGAACTCACTCCCAAATAAACTCAAAAATTAAAGATTTAAGGTCGAAAAGACCCTAAAATGAGGTCGAACGACCCAAGTCGAAAAGACACGCGAAACTAAGGTCGTATACATCGACCTCACACCAAAAATAAGTCAAAAAATTGAAAAAATGAGGTCGAAAAAACCCTAGATCGAAGTCGATTGACTGAGATCGAAAATACACGATAAATCGAGTTTGTATCCCCCGACCTCATGCTAAAACGAGGTCGAAGAAACACGAGGATGAGATCGAGCAAATGAGATCGAAAATATATGGGAAATCGAGGTCGAAACGTACGACCTCGTACCAAAATAAAACTAGGATAACTAAGAAATCCTGGTCGAAAACAAATGGAAATGAAGTCGACACGTCGAGGTCGAAAAAAGATTATGAAGCGAAGTCGACAGCTTCGACCTCACAATCAATCGAGGTCGAAGATATACTAAAATCGATGACGAATGATCCTAGTCAAAAATGACTAGGAAATCCTGGTCGAATGATCCTAGTCGAAAATGACTAGGAATTCCTGGTTGAAACAGACGACCTGGGACCAACATCGAGGTCGAAAAAGGGGAAATCCTGGTCGAACGTAACCAGGAAATCCTGGTCGAACGTGACCAGGAAATCCTGGTCGAAAATGACCAGGAAATCGAGGTCGACAATGGCTTACAATTCCAGGTCGAAAACATACTGAGTCGAGGTCGAACAGGTGAGGTCGAAAAAGACCTGGGATTCCTGGTCGACGGCTTCGACCTCACAACAGTTTGAGCTCGAATTCCAGGTCGAAATCCTGGTCGAATTTGTACTGATTCCAGGTCGAAATCCTGGTCAAATTTTTACTAATTCTAGGTCGAATTCCTGGTCAAAAATGACCTAGTTTGAGGTCAAAAAATGCCCTAAAAATGGAAAAAATGCGTTGTAACTTCTACGAAAATCCCAAGGGTATTTTCCCAGAAGTTGGGGGGGCAAATGATATGGTCAGAAAAGTAATTATAGAAATATAATTGACGGTCCAATGAAAAGGCTTGATATTTAATGCCCAAATCCCTAATTATTCATTAATTTCGTAATTAATGAATAGGGAAAATATACAGCTCATTAAAAGAGCCCAAATTATGGAAATCTTATCAAAGAAAGATCCAGAATCCCAATTAAAGGCAATTAATGAGTCATAGCCTTTATCAACAAGGAAAAGACTTATCCTGCAAGCAATACAATGTTTATCCAATATCAAAAAGGAGACTTATTCGCTAAGACTCCTAAATATACCATAAATACTAGGCTCTAGACGCCTATATAAGGTCCTTGATCCTACAATCAGAACTACGTCTTTGGCTTGATTCTCAATAACGATTTGAGATACGTAGGCATCTTGTGAGGACCAATTTAGTCTGGATACACGAGTGCAGCCATTAAAGCTCGAAAGCTCATTAATCCTAGCATTAAATTCACAAAGCACGTTTTTTAATCCATAACAATATTACTATAAATTTAATATTTTAAGAAAATCAAAATTATTAAAGATACATAAAAGTAATTTTTTGAAAATTTTAAAATAGACTTAAATAAATTAAACCTTTTCTCATTTAAAAAAATATTATTTTTAACATGTTTTTAATTTTTTTTTGAATTAAAATGTAATTTAAAATTTTAAAAATCTAATTGAAAATCGGATTCAGATATTATCTGGATCTATATAGTATTCGTTGGATTCGAATATTGTTATTTAAATATTTTCGGACACGAATTAGAATTTTCGGATTCAAATTCGTATACAGGCATATCTGTGACGCCCTCCAAACTCGGGGTACAAATTTGGGAGTCACTCGACCAACGTAACACAAATACCCTGGATATATGCATGATATAATAAAAGAAAGTACCCTTTAACCAAGACCGCATCCAGATTATGGCATGAAACAACTTCTAAGTTACTATTATTATTACAAACCAGTTCTCAAAGTTAAACGTTATACAAACTTAAAGTACAAAGCTAGACATCTATTCTAACTGCCAAAACAAGACAACAAACTACCTGTCCAAGGACTACCACTCTGGGTGATCTCCTAGCAGCCGGAGAACTATCACTCGCACTATGTCTGCTCATCCTCTCGCTTCACTGGAAGAGGGGTTAGACAAACAAGTATGAGCCAAATGTGCTCAGCAAGCATAAATATATCAATCACAGTTTTAAAATGAAAGGTAACCATAGATATCAGAATGTATATCATTAGTGCAAAGCATATGGCTGTAAGCAATCTCAAATGAAGTAAATAACATTAGAATTGGACTTTTACATTTTTAAGAAAACATCAAGGTTAAGCTGCTGATCAGTCACGCATTAACCCCGGACTAGGCACACAACAAAGTCCTTTAAGTAGGATCCCTGACCTCATTTGGCCTTAATTTATTACGACCACGAATCTGGTCTGACCATTATTGGTCCATTTTTAAATACATTCCAATCCTATCGAAGGGTAACAATAATAGTTTGCTCGACAAAGTTAAATATGAAGTGAAACAGGCATTACGATACCAAAATGAATTGCAACTGTTCAAGATAAGGTAAAATTGAAGATACAGGCTCTAGACGGTCTCAACAATATAAATCATTCAATTATGGAAGAATAAATAAGGTTATGGTAGTTATAATATGAAACATAAAGTAAAAGTTAATGATACTTGGTGCAATCGTGAGGGTTCAAAAGAAATAGGGATAACAAGAAAAAAAGTAGTAATATTTGCATAGGTACAAGGTAAGGATTGAGTATTTGTAATTTACTCTGAAAGTAACATGCACATAATAGTTGAAGAAAATATCACTTGAACAATGAGGGAAGGGTATAGACACTTGCATGGTCAAACGTAGCCAATCATACCCTACAAGTTTGTTATACTAGCCTTTCCTTTCCTTTGCCTCGGTCACTCGATTCTATAATGATACACACGTATATATACTGATGCTTAATCTTACATCCTTTCAAGGATCTATCGAAATTAAACACTACACAATCAAGTAACAATTAGTGGCACGATTCGATTTTACATCAACACGTAAGCATACAAACATTTAATATCGAATCGTTGTCGGCGTTCAATCAAATTTAATTAAAATGATTTAAACCAATCAATAAATAAAATAAATCAACTACTCATTTTAGTTGATCAAATAAATTAATTATAATTTTTTAGCAATATAAATTATTAAAATCGAATTTAATTAAACCAAAGAGCAATAAACAACAAAAGAAATCAATTTCTAGAATTTATAAAGGGTTTTAAATAATTTGTAACTCAAAAGAAAGGCCTAAAATGATTTTATAAATCATTTAGGAATTTTAAATAATTAATAAAAAAAATTAGGAATATTTTTCCTAATTTAAATCATTTTTAAATCATGTTCCAAAATAATTAAAGAATTTTGGAAAATAAATAATTACTTAAATAAAAAAATTGAAATAATTCCTTAAATAATTAAGGAATAATTAAATAAAAAATTCAGAATTTAAAAGAAAATTTTAGAATTTAAAAAAAAATCATTTTTAAAATAATTTTTCAAAATTTAAATAAATAAAATAGATTTTTATAAATTCAAAATAAATCGTTTAGAAAGTAATTTGGTCAGGGGATCAATTTATAAGTTTTATAAAACTTCAGGGACTAAACTTCATCATCTTCCAAACTTAGGGTATTAAACTGTAAAAACTTTGTTGCCAACTTTAATGGATGCCAACGGTGCCAAAATCCGGCCAAAAATCCGACTATCACACATCCTTTACCAAACTCAATGGTCTATATACCAAAACGAAGCTTAGAACACATACAATTTAACCCCCATATCCAAATAAACGAACAAACAACAAATTTATATTAATCGAAAAATAATACCCCAAACAACATTTTTAGATCGATATTGATCTGTTGGATCGTTTTAATTTGAATAAATAAAGTACACGATTTACGAGACGATAATTATCAACAATTACAGATATTTACCAGAATTACTGAATATTATTTATACGAACCAACATATATTTATAACGAATGTTCGAGAATATTATCACTATAACGAATAAATTATTGGTATGAACTGAAAGTGTTTGTCCTAAATCCAATCATGTATGATGAGTTAGGAAGAACTTTCTTGTATTCTTATTTGATTTCATTAATGTTAATAAAAGACTTGTTTTGTTTTTATTACGGGCCTTATCTATTTAAAATGTTTTAAATAAGATGTTCCATAGTTTAGAGTAAACCTTCTAGAATTATAATGAGATTATAATAGTGAGATCTAGAAGATGATAACTCTAGACTTAAACAGTTCCTGATCATAGGATAACTAATCGGAAGTTGGTGAATCCGCAAAGATTGGTACATACTATGCTTGCTCCCGTCAGGAGGATGTCTGTTCACATAGGCATTTGTGTGGTGACACTATAGCTAGTATGTAGGTGCTTGTTAGGGAATAAGTTCATTGAACATGACTCGATAAGTTGAATAGCTAATGGAGTTTACTCACGTGTCAATAGTTATTCACTGAGTGATAGTTGTACAAGTGTCCTTAGACTTGAGATCGTTAGAGTTATCTTGTATATAATGAACTATGCTTTGGATTAGTCCTTAGTCTCAAGGACATCCATTAGGTCTATTCTGGGCATAGGGATTTGTGTATGGAGATAGTTAACGTCAATAGAGGATCTACCCCTTCCAGTATAGGAAGAGAATATCCTATGTTATTCTTAGTATGCGAGTTCTGGAATCTCTGGCCAGAGTGTATGAAATTAGAAAGGAGTTTCTAATTTGCATTAATATGAACTTAGCATTATGAATAAGAAATCATATGATTAAATTTGATAGGCCTGACACGAGATCCATGCCTTATATTTAATCGGGATATTGTAGGGTAGAAGGAATGATTGTACTGTAACTAGTCACTGACAGGTTCTTGGTATTCTAAGCAGTGAATTCATATTATCCGGATAGTCGCGATATGTTGAGAAGCATCACTCACGATGTAGAATAAATATAATTAATCAGTTAATTATATTTAATGAATTTTAGAATTCATATAAATAAATAAAAAAAAGTTTATTATTATTTATTTCTACTACCGGCTTAATATTGAACCTACAGGGTCACACCATAAAAAGATTAATTTATTGATGAAGGTATTTTGAGAGAGAATAATAATAATGATTAAAATAGTTTTAATTATTATTTAAACATTTTATAAGAGAAAGTGAGGGATTTATATATTAATATATATTGATATATTAAATATACTAACCCTACTTGAGCCCTATATAAAGGATGAGATGAGAAGAGTTAGACACACTTTTGTTTTTGTGAAAAACCTAGTTGCCTCCTTTCTTCTTCATCTCTCTCTCTCTCTCTCAAAAGAAAAAGGAAAACCTCCATTTTATAAAGCTTCAAGTTTTATAAAAAGCTTCATCGAAGAATTATTCTTGGTGGATACCGGTAGAGGGCTTCACACTCTGAGAAGCTACTGCTAACGATCATCTCGATTCAAAGCTTCGATTTTTCAAGGTAAGATTTTGATTCCACATCATTTTACAGTTTTCTATATGTGCGATATATGGATTTTACGAAATAAAATGTTATTTCATGCTTCCGCTCATCCTTGTATTCCTTCATGAACGATATACCAATTGTCCGAATAATTAAGGAACGAGTCAAATTCCCATTTTAGTAGAATAAAATGAATAAAACGATAGTATCGAGGAATTAAAGAAATAATGATACGAAAATCTTTCAATAATGAAACGAACACGAAAAACGAGATGATAATGATGTAACAAAACTTTAACGGGGCCCTTGAAATTTTAAAACGGGGAATAAAACTAGAGATATTTTTAACTGACACGTTTTACGGAAAAAAAGACCCAAAAAATAACAAATAACACATATCACTTATTATACGTACATATACATTTTTAATCATCGATCTAATATTTAATAAATTGATCCCTCTTATTAAATCTAATTATTACAACTCCAAATAATTCAAAACAATTATTCCACGCACAAAATATCAAGTCTATTATTAAATAAAATTTACAGATCTGTCCTCAGAATCAAGTCAAGAACATAGGTGGAGATACTTTTCTATCATATCGCTTTCTAACTCCCAGGTAGACTCTTCTACTTTAGGATTTCTCCACAAAATTTTTACTAACGGTACAGTTTTATTTCTCAATACTTTCTCCTTACGATCTATTATCTCTATTGGTCGTTCTACATATGACAAGTCTGGTTGAATTTCTATTGGTTCGTACTCTATCACATGGCTCGAATCAGGTCGATACCTCTTAAGCATTGATACGTGAAATACACTGTGAATGTGCTGCATGTGCGGAGGTAAGGCTAACTCGTAGGCTACTTTCCCAACTTACTTTAGAATCTCAAATGGTCCAACATACCGCGGACTCAACTTTCCTTTCTTCCCAAATCAGACTAATCCCTTCCACGGTGAAACTCTAAGTAAAACTTGTTCTCCTTCTTCGAAGTCCATATCCTTTCTGGCTAGATCAACATATTTCTTCTGTCGATTTTGAGCTGTTATCAATCTCTTCTGAATCAATTCGATCACTTCCTTCGTGTGACAACCCGGGTCAAATCCCGAGCCTTTTTCGAAAATCAGGTCAAGTCCCGATTCCGAGTCTGAATAAGCCGAATGTTAGGCTCAAGACATGTCTGAATACCACCATTAACAAGCCTACATTATGTGACTATGTCACACTACATGACCTAGTGATTTCTATCACTGGGATATAGTATAGGTCTCTCTGTACTTGTCTTGTTCTCATGAACATAAGCTTGATCATGTATGCTCAGAATTATAATGAGCTTAGTAAGTTTCTTGCATCTAGAGTGTACATAGGCCATTGAATAATTGTCCTGGTAGAAGTTCAGAAATGTTCATGCAGCAGGATAGAGATGAATAAGGCCCTGAAGAAATAAGTTGCAGAAATTTGACTAAGGCATTATATAGCAAAGTCAGAATAAAGCTATGTCGTGAAGTCACCAATATCCATGTCGTGAAGTGCTATATCACATAGTCATTTTTGTACTATGTCGTGAAGTCCTCAAGACTCACGTCGTGAAGTCCTCAAATGACCTATATCGCATAGTCCTCAAAAAGCCTATGTCGCATAGTCCTCAAATGACTTATGTCGCATAGTCCTCAAAAAGGCTAGATCGCGAAGTCCTCAATTGACCTATGTCGCAATGTCCTCAAAGGTCGTATCGCGTAGTCTTTACAAGTGACATCGCGTAGTCTGGAATGAAGTGGAGTTCACGATATCAACACTTAGCCGTTTACAACAAGACAAATGAAGGTACAAGATCAAAGTCAATGTAGACAAATACTGAAGCATTTGTTCTAGCAAGGTGGTCCAAAGAACAAATGGCAAATCTACAACTAAACTTGGAGAGAAAGATAAGAGACAAGCAGCTATAGAAACGGGAAAGACTCCGAAAAGCAGGTGGTCCTTCCTTACACAGTTAACCTCTTATGACAGAACAAGTTGGACGAACAGTGAGGGTAACAGTGTAAATAGGTGTGTGTACTAGTTTGTATAGGACTTATATATATCATGCACACCCTATTGTTAGCTGTAAGAGAGATACACATTGTTTTATCTTAAGCACTCTTTTCTCTGTAAGCAAAACAAGATACAAACTGTTCTTGTTTAGAAGCCAGAAATTTAGTTGTGAAATTCTGGAAAGCTGTAGTATTTAATTTGCTTAATACAAAGTAGATTAAAGTGATTGTGTGTGTTGTTTATTTTCTACATATTACTCAGCATAATCATATACAACTTAATTAGTCTTCAAGAAATCGAAAATCTATCAAACTATCCATTCACCCCCCTGTCTAGTTTCTAAGTGGTATTCATTACTAACAAGTGGTATCAGAGCAAGACTGTTAACGTACAAATAGGAAAAGATCAACAATGAGTTCACAGAAACTGAGCAGTATAAAGATTCCTCCCTTCAACAAGGAGCACTACAGCTTATGGAAGAAGAACATGTTACTTTTCATAAAAGCTTCCAATCCCATGTTTTTAGATATACTAAAGCATGGTCCCTTTATTCCAATGATTGAGATTGGTGAAACAAATGTAGGCACTGAGATAATACCAGCAAAGCATGTTCCTAAAGACCCCTCAAAATACACTGATCCTGAAAAGGAGAAAATAGCACTGGATGGACATCTCCAACTTATCATCTGTGAATCTATGGATTTCAACATGTATGGCAATGTTGCTCACTGCAGTAGTGCAAAGAAAATGTGGGATCTTATAGAGGTGCTATGTGAAGGAACTCCAGAAGTAAGAAAGAACAAAAAGCAGATTCTGGTTTCCCAGTATGAAGCTTTCATGGCTCAGCCAAAGGAGGGAATCACAGAAGTGTTTGAGAGGTTCAATAAGCTGATAAATGAACTCAAACTCTATGACAAACACTATGAGACAGAAGAGCTCAATATGAAGTTCTTTCTAACTCTTCCAGATCACTTGGAACCAAGAATCTCTTCCCTTAAAGAAAGAGATCTAACAAAGATTGGTTTTGATGTGTTATATGGTGTTTTGAAGACATATGAGCTAGAGTTGTTTCAAAAGAGATCTATTCAAGAAAAGCAAGGATTAATGGCCAACACTTCTTGTGCCCTTATTGCTGAAAATTTAGGTCAAAGGATGGAATCTCTTAAAGTCAGTCAAGTCAAGATTGAGGAACTGGAAAGTGATGACACTAGTGATGAAACTCAAGTTGTTTATGATTTGCCTAAGGAGGATGAGTTCTACAGCATAGATGAGCTGGACAAGATAGAAAACAAATCCTTTGCATATATGGCTAGGAGATATCCTAACATTAGGTTTAAGAGGAGGCAGCCATTCAAGTCCAAATTTAATAGTGGAAATGCTGGTGGTTCAAGTAGCTCAAACTCCTTCAATAAAGGAAAAGGGATTGCTGGTGCTGCTAAAGGAGGATACAAATCAGGGAGTGTGGATAGGTCCAAAATAAGATGTTATAACTGCAATGAACTTGGGCATTTTGCCACGGAGTGCAAAAAGCCTAAACAGGTCAAAAAGGACAAAGCATACTTAGAGCTTGAAGCTAAGTATGAAGCTCTACTCAAGAAACAACAGGGTAAAGCTTTTATTGCCGAGGGAAAGTGCTAGGATGATTCCGATGAAGAAGAAGAACAAGAGTACTCAAACTATGCCTTGATGGCATTTTCTGATGATGGTGATTCCTCAAGTCAGGTACCTATTCTTACTTCTCTTGATATGACTCCCTTTCAATATAAGCAAACTGTTGAAGATATGAGTACTGAGATGTTCAATATTCACACTAGCATGTTAGCTGCCAATGAAGAAATTGATATGCTAACTGCTAAAAATCTTGAGCTTACAGAAAAGAATGAAAAACTTGAGCTAATGGTTGTGAGCCTTGATGGTTTGAAAAAGGAGATTGAGTATCTCAAAAACAAAGTGATTTGTGCTGATCAAATAGAAAAAGCTCTTAGAGAACAAGTTGCTGAAAATGAATTAAAGCTAAGAAGTTTCAAGAACTCCTCTGAACTCATTCAAACCTATCATAAGGAGCACACTGAAGACTGCAAGGTTGGAGTTGGTTTTGACTATGAGAATGATAAAGGAAGGAAGAAGGCAAAGGGCAAAGGAAAAGAATCTTTTTCAAACAACAATGCCCCAACCATTTTGTCTAGTGTTGAAAAGCCCATCTTCAAAAAGAGTGTTGTTGAGTTTGATGAAGAACTATTGATCATCAAACAACAACTTCTTGAAGAAGATGAGGCTGCTAAAGACACTTCTTCCTCTCCTAAATCTGTTAATCAGAAAGAAACCAAAGACAACCTTGTCAAGAGTCTTAAAATCAAGAAAGAAGTTGTTAAGAAAAAGAAACAAAACAGAAATGGTAAGGTAGGTGTCAACAAGGGTAACAATTATGCTTATGTGCCAAATGCTCCTAGGAAACAATGTCAGAAATGCCTATCTGTGAATCATTTGACTCATAAGTGCAGTAAACCTGAAATTGCTGAAGTTGATAACCTGAGTAACCATTCTGTAGGCATGAACTCTATCCATGATTCTTTCTGTGGTAATTCTAACTGCATGACATGCTATGTGACTATGATTGCTAATTGCTTATCTCTTAAGCATAAACTTGACTCTGCACAATCTTGTGAATCACACACACATTTGCACAATCACAGGACAGGATCCCCAATCAAGGTTGAGAGGGTGAAAACTTCATGTGAGCCTAAGAGTGTAAACTCCAAAGCCACAACCAAAGTGAAGTCTCCTACTGTGAAGAATGCTATTTATGACAGATGAATTGTTAACAAAACTGTTTCTAAATCAACTGGACCCTACCAAGTGTGGGTACCAAAAACAACTTAGTCATTTGGGAATGCAGGGCAATAGGAATAAAAGAGTCATTTGGATCTTGGACAATGGATGCTCAAGTCACATGACTGGTGATATAGCCCTGCTATCACAATTTGAGGAGAAGGCTGGCCCATCAGTAACCTTTAGAAATGACAACATTGGTTATACAATGGGATATGACAGTGTTAAATTTGGGAATGTCATTATTGAAGATGTAGCATTTGTTGAAGGACTAAAGCACAACCTCTTGAGTATTGGACAATTCACCAACAGGGGTTTCAAAGTGGAATTTGATGAAGTTCATTGTCTAATCTCAAAAAGAGGAAGTGGTGAAGTTGTTTTAACTGGTGTGAAGAAAGGAAGCTTGTTTGTAGCTGATCTCAAGGTTGCAGACAAGGGAGAAATTTGTTGTTTCTACACCAAGGCCACAAATGAAGAATTCTGGTTGTGGCACAAGAAACTGTCTCACTTGAATGTTCAGGCAATGAACTCTCTAACAAAGAGAGAACTCATCAGAGATATGCCTACTTTGGAGTTTGTGCAAGATAGAGCATGTGAAGCATGCCAAAAAGGAAAGATTAAGAGATCAAGTCACAAGAACAAGTTGCTCAATTCAAACTCCAAGCCTCTGCAGCTAATTCACATGGATCTATTTGGCCCTGTGAATGTTATGTCTCTTTCCAAGAAGAAATATGCTCTAGTCATGGTTGATGATTATTCAAGATACACTTGGGTGGAATTTCTATTCTCCAAGGATGAAGCACCTCAAGTAATCATAGAGAATATTAAGAGAGTTGATAGAGAAGCTCAAAGCACTGGTTCCTCTGTAGTTGCATTGAGAAGTGATAATGGAACTGAGTTTAGAAATTCAACACTGTATGAGTTTTGCAAAGATAAAGGAATTTCTCAACAATTTTCAGCTCCTAGAACTCCTCAGAAAAATGGAGTAGTTGAGAGAAAGAATAGAACTCTCATTGAAGCTGCAAGAACAATGCTGTTGGATGCAAAGCTACCTACTAGCTTTTGGGCTGATGCTGTTAACACAGCATGCTATGTGCAAAATAGAACATTGATCAATAAGAAGTCTGGAAAAACTCCTTACTCATTAATGACTGGCAAAAGAGCATCCTTCAAGCATCTTCATGTGTTTGGAAGCAAGTGTTTTGTGATGAAAGATACCTCTGAACATGTTGGAAAATTTGATGCTAAAGCATTTGAAGGTATTTTCATTGGATACTCTCTGGAAAGGACAGCATACATGGTGTTTGTACCTGAGCAACACAAAGTCATGGAAAGCATGGATGTTACCTTTGATGACAAGAAAACTCCTGGACTTAAAACAAGTGAACAAGACAGTGTGCCATTAAGATTTGAAAATCAAGGTTACCTCCTGGATTCTGAAAGTGAGGATGAACCTCCTGCTCAAACTGTTCTAGAAAATGAAACTCTTGAAGTTGATGATCTTCTTCAAACACCTGTGCAAGGATTCACAAACACAGGGGGAGAAGAAGAGAATGCAACTGACACTCAAAATGATACTGGATCAAGTCAAGGAAATGAACAGGGTCACACAAGGAAATGGGACAGAGCCCACACTAGGGATCAAATCATTGGAGATCCTGGTGAGGGAGTTAGAACAAGAAGAGCAACAATGAATACATGTCTGTATAGCTGCTTTCTGTCACAAGAGGAACCAAAAGTAATTGAAGAAGCTTTGAAGAACTCTGATTGGATTGTTTCCATGCAAGAAGAATTGAATCAATTTGAGAAAAACAAAGTATGAGAACTAGTGCCACCTCCAGAAGGAAAGAATGTTATTGACACTAAATGGGTGTTCAGAAACAAGATGGATGAAGAATGAGTGGTAATAAGAAACAAAGCAAGGTTGGTTGCCAAAGGATACTGTCAACAAGAGGGCATTGACTATGATGAGACATTTGCACCTGTAGCTAGACTGGAAGCCATCAAAATCTTCTTGGCTTTTGCAGCTCACTCAGATTTAAAGGTGTATCAAATGGATGTGAAAAGTTCATTTCTCAATGGTGATATTGCTGAAGAAGTTTATGTGTCCCAACCACATGGCTTTGAAAATGAAAATTTCCCAGATTTTGTGTATAGACTGCTCAAGGCACTCTATGGACTTAAACAGGCACCAAGAGCCTGGTATGAAACTCTATCTCAATTCCTTCTTGAGCATCAATTTACCAGGGGTACAATTGATAAAACCTTATTCTTCAAGAAGCATGGAAATGATATCATTCTAGTCCAAATTTATGTGGATGATATCATCTTTTGCTCTTCAAATGAAAAACTCTGTGAAAGGTTCTCTAAGTTGATGCAAAGCAAATATGAGATGAGTATGATGGGAGAGTTGACCTACTTCCTAGGTCTGCAAGTACATCAAAGGGAGGATGGCATCTTCATAAATCAATCAAAGTATGTCAACGATCTTTTGAAGAAATATGGTTTGGAAGACTCATCCCCTACAAAAACTCCCATGTCCACTGCTATCAAAATTGATGAAGACAAGAAAGGCAAGAGAATTGACATCAAGGTTTACAGAGGCATGGTTGGATCATTACTCTATCTCACAGCTAGCAGGCCTGATATCATGTTTGCCACATGCCTTTGTGCAAGGTTTCAATCAGATCCCAAGGAATCTCATATGATGGCTATCAAAAGAATCTTCAGGTATCTGAAAGGGACTCCTAATCTTGGGCTATGGTATCCAAAAGGCACTGGGTTCAACCTGGTTGGTTACACAGATTCTGATTATGCTGGATGCAGAATTGACAGGAAGAGCACCTCTGGAAGCTGCCAATTCTTAGGTCAAAGGTTAGTGTCCTGGTTCAGTAAGAAACAACAATCCACAGCAACATCCACAGCTGAGGCTGAATATATTGCTGCTGGAAGCTGCTGTGCTCAATTGCTTTGGATTAGAAATCAACTCATGGATTATGGACTAGTGTTGGAACACATTCCTTTGATGTGTGATAATACTAGTGCAATATCCATAGTTGCCAATCCTGTTAATCATTCTACTACAAAGCACATTGAGATAAGGTACCATTTCATTAGGGAACATGCTGCAAATGGTACCATAGAAGTCTCTTATGTTCCAACTGAGAAACAATTAGCTGACATATTTACTAAACCTCTAAATGAAGCTGTCTTCAACAGACTTGTGAGTGAAATTGGAATGCTCAATCCCTCATTTAGTTGTTCTAAGTAAATATGCTAGTTAATTGTTGCAGCAGTAAATTTTCACTGTATTTAAATGCTCTATTCATTTGAAGTGAAAATTAGCTGAGATATGATTTATAAATATTTCAGTATTTTACTGCATATTTTTCAAATCATACCTTTCTGAGAAGTTATGAGTTCTTAAGACATCTCTACATAGGTGATCTTGAGAGTTCACGACTTAGTTCAAATCAAACAGACTTATATCGCAAACTGTTGAAATTGTGAGACTTCGCGATATAGTTAATTTCATGAGTTTGCGACATAGTTCATTTTATGACTTCGCGACTTAGAATAACTATATCGACAAGTCTCCATATTTGACAGAATTTTGATTTAAATTAACTTTATTTCAGAATTTTGATAAAATTCTGACAAAATGCTTGAAATTCCAATACGAGAGTTTTAGACAGGGTATTTATACTATATCGCAAAGTCCCCCCAATCTTTCGATCTCTAAGCCTTTGCGACATAGTTCATTTTTAGACTCTGCGATATACTTTGCAAGACTTTGCGGTACAGGCCATTTTGAGACTTCGCGACATACAAATAACCTGTACATATTCATAACTCCATATCGCAGTGTCTCTATCATATAAATACTCTTTTCTAACCGTTCTCAACTCTTCATCTTGTCTACTACTCTCCATTCTCAAACTTAAACTCAAACTCTCTTCTCTCTTCTTTATTCTCAATTTCAAATGGCACCCAAATCTCAAATAGCCTCTTCTTCAAACCCTTTAACCATTCCCAAAGAAACCAATCTTCTCACCATTCCATCTGAAACCGAGGCAAACCCAAGGTACAAGTGCTTTGTATGCTTTCTGAACACCTCATATCTTCGTCAGACGTTGACGATGAATCCACCCATGTATGTTGATATCCTTGAGGAGTTTTGGAGAATGATCAATTGCACTTTACTGGCGAGGGAGAATGGCACTTCATTCTATGAAGTAACCTACAGTATTGGAGGAAAGGAGTTGGTATTTGGGGAGAAAGAAGTAAATGAAACATTTGATTTTAAGATGGAGGGGCATGATGCTGAAGCCAGTGACAAGGAAATGGTGGATTTCTTGACACTGATACAGTATGCTGATGAGATAGATATGGGGAAGCTAACCAAGAAGCATGTAAGGAGGGATTGGTCGTTCTTGTTTGATGCTCTGCAGAAGGTGTTTCTGTGCAGAAAGACTGGGTGGGATCAAATCAGCCACATTGCAGCGAGGCTTGCTCATTCCCTGGCATACAACCAGGAAATCAATGTAGGAGCAATCATTGTAAGGGAGTTGGCTCAAAGGTTAGGTAAGTCTCCACGCAACAGAGGTACTGAAATCTTCTATCCTCGTTTCCTTCAATGCATTTTAAATCATTTAGATCCTCATTTGCATGAATTAGAAGGGATAGACACAACAAAGTTGGCTTATCCTAAGTCCATGTCCAAAGTTCTATTTGGTACATTGGACACTAGGAATCAAGTTGATGTAATTTTGAGTGTGACAGATCATATGCAAAACACATTCAAAACTTACACACTTGATCAGCCCAAATATAATGAACTCTCTTGGAAAGGAAAGGCTAAGGCTGATGAAGCTACAGAGTCTAACCCAAGCCTTCCTAACCCATCCAATGACCCCCTGCAAACAGTACAGTAGTAATTAGGGAGCCAAGTGCACCAGTCTCTCAAAAGATTGGTGTTACTAAAAAGAAGACAAAGAAGAGACCCTTAGCTATTATCAATGAGTCTGTAGAAATAGGATGTGAGGAATCTGAGTCACAACTCACCAGACCAAAGAAGAAGTCTAAAGAAATAGCCACCACTGAATCCTCCCAACAGGATTCAGATGTGCAAAAAGGGGTACACCTGTTACTGTCAATGGCCTCTCACTAGTCTCCCCACTACATTCTGTAAAGAGTCTGCACAGGGTCAAGAACTCACTCTTGACCCCAGTGGCAATAATGGTGATGATACACAGAGTGGAGAGCACATCACAATTGAAACTCCTCCTATTTCTCAGGGGGAGTAGCCAAAATCTGATCTACACCACACTTCTCTTCTAGAATCTACATCTAATATTTCTTCTCAATAGAATAGTCATTCTCATGACATTTCTGCACTTGATCAATCACAATCCAAATCTGTGATTGAGCCAACCTCAAGTGACATGGTGCATGACACTGTGCTCACCACCCAGGAACCACATTCAGTTGGTCAGGGAATGCATGCTGAGGCATATCCTAATGACACCAACACAAACATAGAGGATTCACCAGTTCTCACTGGAGACTCTATGCCAAACTCTCCATTCCTTATGAACATGGACCTGCCTTTACAGGCACATGGAGATGATGTTGTCACTCATCCCATTTCAATGGAGACAACATCAGACTCCACAGTCATTCCAAGACTGGAGGAAACTCATACATCCACCCCCCTGAAGTGCCTAGCACTAGCTCTAACTTGGCTCAGGCCACCTTGACAGAATGGCTGAAACCTGTGCAACATGACAGGGCTTCAGGATCATCCTCTGTGCCACCACAATTGACGGAAGAAGAATTGCAAAATCTTCATGTGGCACAGATAGATGAGTTCTCAAAGATTGCCCAACATCTCCTCACAGCTGGACTCCCAAATCAAGACTATGAAGCTATTTTGCTCTGTCACAAGGAGGATGTTGCGGCTCAGACAGAAAAGATTGTGGATGAAGCCCAACAGGATGGAAATGTGGATGCCTGGTTGGATGCTAAGAGGTCAGTGAAGCTAAAGGATGCACTAGCCTATCTCAGGGAAGACTATCTCACAGCTCTAGGATCAAATGCCAAGGGTCTTTCTCCTGCAGATATCTATGAGGCAGTGAATGAGGTCTCAACTATCAAAGAGGAAACTGACCAATCTATGATTCAGCTAAGGAATGCTTACCTCTCTGATTTTCCCAAGGTGGATGGCATCCTCAAAGAAGTCAGGAAGACCACTCAGCAAGTGTCTACAATGGATCTCTCTCTAGCTATGGTGGCTGACAATTTGAAGAGAATGTCCACCAAGTTAGACAACCAACTGCAATCCAACATCAACATCAACTCCATGCTTACAGTGCTCTGGAAGAATCAGTATGGGAACAAGCTTGTAGATGAAGTTCCTATATCTGACATTTCAAAGTTTGACTTCTCCAAGATCAAGGACCAATCCCTTAATTCCTTCAAATCTCAACAACTTTTCTCAAAGGTGGATAGCCTGGAAAGGGAGGTAGCTGATCTGAAATTTGAAAACAAAGGACTCTCTCAATCATTGGAGCAGCTTAATGCCAAGATAGATGACCAAAGCAACTCAACTTCAAACATTCTGCTGGTCCAACAACAAATGATGACAACCCTGCTCAGAAGCATGAACCTTCCTGTTCTTGAAGAATCTCAAGACATCTTGTCTGATCCCAAGCCTAAGGGGGGGAAAGGAAAGGAAGAGGTCATTCTGGAAAAGAGAGGGGGAGCTCCTACAAAGCAAAAGCTGAAAGGGAAACTAATATCAGAAAAGGAGGTCAAGCCAATCACCCTTCCTACTGTTTCTGTCACCAGTTTAACTGGCCAGAAAAGTAGTGTGACTACAACCTTCTATCATGGCACAGTGCCCAGTGATGTCTCTGCTCCTCTCATCTCCACAAAAGCTCAACCTGTCAAAGCACACATTATCATTGAGGCCAAGCTACAGGAAGTTGCCAATTCATACATCTATCATGATGAGGCCTTTCTGGAGTTTCTGAAAGCCATCTTTATCAGTGTTCAAGGTGATACCAAGACCTACAGGGCAATGATTAAGGAAAATATCAAGTATCTCACTGTGGTAGTTAGGAGAATCAAGGAAGCTTATCTAAGAGAAATTGTCATGGTATCTAAGGAAAATGAACTTTGGCATCTGTCCTTTGATACTTTAGATAAGCTGAGGTTTACTGAAATAGACACCATAATGGAATTAATAGAGAAGACTGGTGAGAACAACAAGATTCTGTATGAAGACTTTAAAAATGACCAATACTCAAGATTGCCTGAAGTCATCACAAATCCAAGAACTATCATCTTTCAAGGACTCACCAAGGCAAACACAATTGATCAACTAATCATCCCTGCTCAGTTGAACATGACAAACAAAGATAGAATCAACAGTGTGCTTCAAATGCTAAGAGCCAAGAAAGGACCCAGGACTGCTGAAGAAATAGAGATGATTCAAATTCTACAATCATTTATGATACATGGAAGGGTTCCTGATTCACTCAAGATAAAGAAAAATAAAAAGGATGACAAGGATGAGGATAAAGACAAAAGCTACAAGAGGAGGAGTCAACCTAGGAGTGATAAGGATGGAGTAACTAAGAGCATCAAAGGGAAAACTTCAAAGAAATCCAAAGATGCTGAGGATGACAACAAAGACTCAAAGGGAAGCAAAGAAACTGTCAAGAAAACAAGAAGTGGAAATCAGCAAGTCAAGGACATTGCTAGCAGTGCCTTAACCAAAACACAAGACTCAAAGTCTAGGGTGGGTACTGTTAGTAATGATCCTCCAAAATCTTTACCCAAGACTTCTGAACCTGATTTGCCACAGAAGAAAGTTGAAGCCACAAAGGAAAAATCAAGAAGACACTTCCACAAAGTCACAGCTAGTGGAGTGTTACAGTGGATGAAAGGCAAAGGGATGAAGCTACTTCCAAATGATGTGGCACTGAAGACTAACTCTCCCTGCTTCAGAAAGCTACCTCAAGTGAAGCATTTGAAGATCAAGAGTGTAGCCAGAAGGAAAAAGATAACAAAGAAGAATTGGGTAATCACTAATGTAGTAGGGATCAAAGTGCTTCCTCTGGATGAAGACTATGATGAAGATGCCCTAGCATTTTTGAGAGCTCAAAGAATCTTTGAAGTCAAAGTGAAGAACAATCATCTTGAGATCAAATACACTGATGGAAGAGAGAAATAGATGAAGCAAGGCAACTGGCAATATTTTCCAACCTATGAACTTGAAAGAATAAATGCCTTATTGAACTTTGAAGAAAAGGAAGAGAGGATGTGGAAAATAGAAATTGCTAGATTCATGAAGATGCACTCTGACTATGAAGAAAATCTAAAGAAGCTAAATGAAGAAAAGAGGTGTCTGAAAGAAAAGGAGATGGCTGAAATGGAGGAAAGAGCAAAGGAGCTGAGGGAGAAAGGGCTGTGCAGGGTAAAACAAAATCCTTATATTGTGGAATACAAAAATCATTATGGAGGAAAAAGCAAGATAAGGATGGAGTTTATTGATTTATATGTGGAAAGTGCCCTTAGAACAGCAGCTGAAGATTTAGAAGGCTCTCCTCTCATAGAAGAGTTGATTGCAAGAGATGAAATTCTAATGGCCATTTCTGATATAAAGAAGAATGAAGAAATAAGGAAGAAGAAAGTCTATGATGATTTCCTAGAGAAACAATTGGGAACTGAAGCTATGTAGCTCAAGGAGAAATTCTGTAAGGCTAAGTTTCCAAGTTGTTATCAAATTCAATTCATCTTTTTATCTTCTTTATATCTGTTTCTTTCTTATGTTAGTTAGGCTTGTTATCAGACATGAAATTGTGCCTAAGGGTCTTACTCACAATTTTGGGGAGATTGTTAGGCTCAAGACATGTCTGAATACCATCATTAACAAGCCTACATTATGTGACTATGTCACACTACATGACCTAGTGATTTCTATCACTGGGATATAGTATAGGTCTCTCTGTACTTGTCTTGTTCTCATGAACATAAGCTTGATCATGTATGCTCAGAATTATAATGAGCTTAGTAAGTTTCTTGCATCTAGAGTGTACATAGGCCATTGAATAATTGTCCTGGTAGAAGTTCAGAAATGTTCATGCAGCAGGATAGAGATGAATAAGGCCCCGAAGAAATAAGTTGCAGAAATTTGACTAAGGCATTATATAGCAAAGTCAGAATAAAGCTATGTCGTGAAGTCACCAATATCCATGTCGTGAAGTGCTATATCGCATAGTCATTTTTATACTATGTCGTGAAGTCCTCAAGACTCATGTCGTGAAGTCCTCAAATGACCTATGTCACATAGTCCTCAAAAAGCCTATGTCGCATAGTCCTCAAATGACTTATGTCACATAGTCCTCAAAAAGGCTAGATCGCGAAGTCCTCAATTGACCTATGTCGCAATGTCCTCAAAGGCCGTATCGCGTAGTCTTTACAAGTGACATCGCGTAGTCTGGAATGAAGTGGAGTTCACGATATCAACACTTAGCCGTTTACAACAAGACAAATGAAGGTACAAGATCAAAGTCAATGGAGACAAATACTGAAGCATTTGTTCTGGCAAGGTGGTCCAAAGAACAAATGGCAAATCTACAGCTAAACTTGGAGAGAAAGATAAGAGACAAGCAGCTATAGAAACGGGAAAGACTCCGAAAAGCAGGTGGTCCTTCCTGACACAGTTAACCTCTTATGGCAGAACACGTTGGACGAACAGTGAGGGTAATAGTGTAAATAGGTGTGAAGCAGCTATAGAAACGGGAAAGACTCCGAAAAGCAGGTGGTCCTTCCTGACACAGTTAACCTCTTATGGCAGAACACGTTGGACGAACAGTGAGGGTAATAGTGTAAATAGGTGTGTGTACTAGTTTGTATAGGACTTATATATATCATGCACACCCTATTGTTAGCTGTAAGAGAGATACACATTGTTTTATCTTAAGCACTCTTTTCTCTGTAAGCAAAACAAGATACAAACTGTTCTTGTTTAGAAGCCAGGAATTCAGTTGTGAAATTCTGGAAAGATGTAGTATTTAATTTGCTTAATACAAAGTAGATTAAAGTGATTGTGTGTGTTGTTTATTTTCTACATATTACTCAGCATAATCATATACAGCTTAATTAGTCTTCAAGAAATCGAAAATCTATCAAACTATCCATTCACCCCCCCCTCTGTCTAGTTTCTAAGTGGTATTCATTACTAACAGTCACCAAATGCAGCCAACTTGGGTAACGACTAGCCCACCACAGGTCCCCAAAAGATCATGATTTGTTGGTGCTAATTAGTAGTAGTACTTTGCCTTATAAACTGAACAAAAGTCCCAAATCTCCTCGATGTGGGACTGGGGTGTTACAAACTCCCCCACTTAAACTCTTGACGTCCTCTTCAAGCCTGAACGGATAGCCCATAGGTTCCAAGATCGTTCCTCCCTAGCTATTGTGGGATAATACCGACTGGCTTCGTGTCCCCACCTCCGGATCTCTGTCCATTGTGGGATAATACCACCAGCCTTCGTGTCCCCACCTCAGGCAACTCGACGAATCAAGCTTTCGAGAGTCGGCTCTGATACCATATGTGACAACCCGGGTCAAATCCCGAGCCTTTTTCGAAAATCGGGTCAAGTTCCGATTCCGAGTCCGAATAAGCCGAAGCCTACTGGCCCAAACGCAGCCAACTTGGGTAACGACTAGCCCACCACAGGCCCCCAAAATATCATGATTTTGTTGGTGCTAATTAGTAGTAGTACTTTGCCTTATAAACTGAACAGAAGTCCCAAATCTCCTCGATGTGGGACTGGGGTGTTACACTTCGTCTGTTGTACTAACTCTGGTCCTATCACCTTTCGTTCACCAACTTCTTCCCAATATACTGGAAATCGACACTTTCGTCCATATAAAGCTTCGTAAGGCGGCATTCCAATGCTTGCATGAAAACTATTGTTGTATGAAAATTCCACTAAGGGTAGATGATCATCCCAATTGCCTTTGAAATCAAGTGCACACGTTCTAAGCATATCTTTGATAGTTTGAATTGTTCTTTCACTCTGGCCGTCTGTCTGCGGGTGATAAGATGTACTCATTTTTAATTCAGTGCCCAAGCATTCTTGAAAGCTCCTCTAGAATCTTGAGTTGAATCTGGGGTCTCGATCAGATACTATTGATACTGGAACTCCTTGACGTACCACGATCTCCTTTATGTATAGATGAACTAACTTATCTAGCGAGAATCTCTCATTTATTGGAAGAAAGTGCGTAGATTTCGTCAATCGATCAACAATAACCCCAAATGGCATCATGGTTAGCTTTTGTTCTAAGCAATCCTACCACAAAGTCCATTGCGATGTGTTCCCATTTCCACTCAAGAATTTCTAATGGTTGTAGTAATCCACTTGGTCTCTGATGTTCCGCTTTGACTCTTTGACATGTAAAACATTTACTTATCCATTCAGCAATTTCCCTTTTCATATCTGGCCACCAAAAGTTCTTCTTTAGATCTCGATACATTTTTGTGCTTCCAGGATGAATCGAATACTTGGAGTTATGTGCTTCTTGCAAAATTTCGTTCTTCAGTTCTGTCACACTAGGTACCCATATTCGAGAAACAAACCTTAGAATCCTTTTATCATCTAGCTGGCTGCATATCTCCTCGCCTGTTAAACTGTTTGTGCTGTCGTTCATGACTTGTTCTTGGTACCTTCGTATCTTCTCTAACAATTCAGGTTGAAGTGTCATAGTATAAATCATATTTGTTGCATCATTCCGAATACGTACCTCTATCTTTAACTTTTCAAATTCTTTGTATAGTTCTTTGGTCATCGTCAGCATATTCAGCCTCTCCTTTCTACTCAAAGCATCGGCCACCACATTTGCCTTGCCTAGATGATAATTAATAGAAACATCGTAGTCCTTGATCAACTCCAACCATCTTCTCTGTCTCATGTTCAACTCCTTCTGTGTAAAAATGTACTTCAAACTTTTGTGACCAGTATAGATTTCACATCTCTCTCCGTATAAGTAGTGCCTCCATATCTTCAAAGCGAATACTATGGATGCTAGCTCCAGATCATGTGTAGGATATTTATGTTCATGAGGTTTTAGTTGTCTCGATGCATACACGATTACCTTGTCATGTTGCATAAGTACACAACCTAATCCTTTATAAGACGCATCACTATAGATTACAAAATGACCTTGGTCGTCCGGTAGCATTAACACTGGTGCTGTAGTCAGTCTCTTCTTTAACTCTTGAAAACTTTCTTCTCATTTCTCATTCCATATGAATTTCTCATTTTTCCTGGTCAGCTTTGTCAATGGAGTAGCTATCTTTGCGAAATCCTGCACAAATCTCCGGTAATAACCTGCTAATCCCAAGAAACTTCTAATTTCAGTTGGTGTCTTTGGTCTCTCCCAATCTTTCACTGCTTCAATCTTTTCTGGATCCACCTTGATACCTTCTTTGCTCACAACGTGTCCCAAAAATTGACCTTCTCGTAACCAAAATTCACACTTTGAAAATTTTGCATATAGTTCCTCCGGTCTTAAGATTTCCAACACAGTTCGTAAATGGTTTGCATGTTCCTCCTTAGTTTTGGAATATATCAAAATGTCATCTATGAATACAATCACAAACTTATCCAGATATTTCTTGAAAATCATGTTCATTAAGTCCATGAAGGCTGATGGTGCATTCGTTAATCCAAACGCCATTACTAAGAATTCATAATGTCCATACCTTGTTTGAAAAGCCGTCTTCGGTATATCGTCTGGCTTGATCTTCAATTGGTGATATCCTGACCGTAGATCAATCTTAGAAAAATGAACTGCTCCTTTTAATTGGTCAAACAAATCATCTATTCTGGGTAATGGATACTTATTCTTGATGGTTAACTTGTTTAGTTCCCGGTAATCGATACAAAGTCTCATACTTCCATCCTTCTTCTTAACAAACAGTACTGGTGCTCCCCACGGAGAAACACTAGGTCTGATGACTCCTTTATCTAATAATTCCAGCAATTACTTAGCTAATTCCTTCATTTCCACTGGTGCCATCCTGTATGGTTCTTTAGATACTGGTTCCGTTCCATGTGCTAAATCGATCGCAAACTTTATCTCTCTGTCTAGAGGTAGTCCTGGCAACTCGTCTGGGAAAACATCTGGAAATTCACTCACGACCGGAATGTCTTCTATTTTGAGAACTTCTTTATCTATATCCACTACGTGTGCGAGATACGCTTCACATCCTTGTCTTAATAATTTCTTGGTTTGAATCATTGTCAATAACTTCTTGGTTTGTCTTTCTCCCTTAAATGTTATTTCCTTCTTATCGGGGGTGACTAATGTGAACTTTTTATTCTTACAATCAATGCGTGCATCATACTCAGACAGCCAATCCATTCCTAAAATTACTTCAAACTCTCCCAGTTTAAAAGGTAATAGATCAGCATAAAAACGATTCCCTATAATCTCAATTTCACATCGAGGACAATGTAGACTAATTGGTATAAGATCCTGATTAGCTATCTATATATTTAACACTCCATTCAGTGGTTCCATTAAACAATTCAACTTATGAGCAAACGTTTCAGAAATAAAAGACTTGGTAGCTCCTGAATCTATCAACACCTTAGCATTAACAGAGTTTACTAGAAGTGTACCTGCTTGTAATAACCCCAAATTTTGTACTTATTTAAAAAACCACTAATAAATAGTAATCTTTTGTGTTCTTGATTTTGTTCTTAAAGATTAAGCTTGTTAAGGATAGTTTAAAGCTCAAGGAAGGATTATAAGCTATTGTGAGTGTATTTAAAGCATCAAGGAAGGTATAAACTCTTGAAACCCATAGTTATAAATTGGTTTATATGGTTAGTTTTAAGTATAGTTTAGTTATTTTGATTATAAGGATGAATGGTCGATTTTGATGAAAGTATGGTGTTGTTTTGATGGTGAATAAGTAGATGTTGGTTTTGACTATGGTCGATTTTATGGATTAGTTATGATGTTGAAGAAATGAGTTTGATGATTTGGTTGGTTGATTATGTAAAGATGATGATTTAAACTTTGGAATCATTAAAACATAGCCTTTATAATGCCCGATTTTCCTTAACCTTGTTTTGCTTGAGATATTCGAACTTATTAACTTCTACCCAAAGATCACCACTGCCATGAAATTTTATTTCTTGTTTCAAGGTTCGTTTTGGTGCGAAAATCATGTGAATCCGATTTACGGTTTAGGAGAAACAAGTATTTTAGTAAAGGATGTTTCGAGAAACCAAACTATACCACTTAGCCAACTTTGAGGCAATTATCGAACCCCTTAAGTGCCTTAATGGAATGTGAAACTTTGTGTTAACATGCTAGGTATGTTTAGGAAGACTCTCGAAAAGATTTCGTGTTAAAAGGATTAAATCTCAATTTTATAAAAATACGTGAGCGAGCATGCTCGAGTAGAGGATCTTAAAGAGTTAACTTGAAAGTGAATTTTGTACTTGAGTTAGTATATACTTAGTATGGTGAAAGCGTTTAAGTTATTAATCTTGAACCTTGTGTTGATTCTAGATTACCGGACCAACCCGAGATTTACCACTGCTTCATGATTTCCAGGCAAGTTTTCGAAACCTATGACTTACTACTGTTGTGATGAAAAGTGCTTTCGGTTATATTTTGCAAATATAATATTGTTGTTATACTTGAATCTTTTGAATTGTGATTGGTTTATAAGCTATACGTTATGATAGTTATAAGCCGGGTTTTATAAAGGCTCTTAGAATAGAGCATGTGAATCGTATTTTGAACTTAGACCGGGAGTCGGTATATTTTCTTTCGACCCTTGAGGTTTATTTTCTGATAAGTATATTGAATAGATATATTCAATTATTTTATTATTCAAGGGAATATTATTTCAATATTCACTTAGATTTGATTATTAAATACTTATTGAGCTTATGATTATTATTTAATCATTTATTATTTGATGGATAATATTTGAATATTTATTATTCTTTTAATCAATTTAAAAATGATTTATATTATTTAAAAGTTATCTTTGACCTTCAATAATTATGAAGAATATTTCTAACCTTTATAAAATTTATTTTAAGTAGGGATTCCCAAATATTATCTTAATTTAAATCTATCGTAAAAGATGATTTAAATATTCGCTGACCACTCAAACGGGCTGGGAATACCTGTTAGGAACTATGTTGTTTCTTGATGATAACCAAACTGACTTAGTAAAAATTGTTCAAGTATACGTAGCCATAAACGGATAGTTTGCCATTGCAGTATCCGTAGATGGGTAGCTTATCTACGGATAAGATCAAATGTAACATGCTTGTGTATTTCTGCTGTTGAAGTTGAAGTAGTCTTGATAGGTTAATTAAGTCATGTTGACTATCTATAGATATGTAGAATAGGGAGGCGAATTGTATATAGTCGATGCCTTGTAATTCTGCATACATGAAGTTGACTGTCTGCGGATAGCTTGACTAGCCTTCTACGGATGTGGACACTGTACTGTCTACGGATAGCTGTACTGGGTGATCAAGAAACTACCAACGGATACAACTCAAATAGCTTCTACGGATACTCTCTGTACTTGTGAAAAGGACAGCGATGTCAGAGCACATGGGTTGACAGATTACACAGAGCATGGAAGCTAGTATTTCTGGAAAGGTGACAAGAAGAAAGAATCATTCTGTTTGCATGGTCCAATGTAGCATTTCCTTAAACAACAATCAGCCAAGAAGGGCAAGCTACAAACACGGATCACTGTTTGGGATGGAGAAACAAAGATTCTGAACACATGTACTTTTTGTATTACTAGCTGTTCAAGTATCTTTGTAAACTTGGGTTATATAACCAAGTTGTAGAATAACTCTAGAAATCAAGAAATCAGGTTTTAGCAATTTAGAGAGCAAAAAGCAGTATCCTTGTAAATTGCTGAAGCTAGAGTTGTGTATTTGCAGCTGTGTGTTTATTCGTAAACATCACAGAGATTTCTTCAATAAAAAATCTCTCAGGTGGACAAAACAATCCACCTGAATTTTTAATTATTGTATCATCTTATTTGTGTTTCTGTTCTTGTTTTTGCTTTTCATATTTTCATTTATCAAGAATGAAAAGTTTTCAAAGATTTTATTCAACCCCCCCCCCTTCTACAATCTTGGTTCAGTATCTAGGGAATAACAATACCCTTAAAGATTTCCAAACAGTTTGACTCCCTTATCGTAATCTTTTAAAGAGAAATCTCTGTTTTTCCCAAACAATGAATCAAGATTGTAGAGGGGGGGGGGGGGGTTGAATACAATCTTTAAAATTTCTTTGATTCTTGATAGTGAAAATATGAAAGTAAAAACAAGAACAAAAAAACAAATAAGATAACACAAGAATTAAAAATTCAGGTGGCTTGTTTTTGTCCACCTGAGAGATTTTATTTGAAGAAATCTCTTTGATGTTTATGAATAAACACACAGCTGCAAATACACAATTCTAACTTCGGCAATTTACAAAGGATATTGCCCTTTGCTCTCTAAATTTCCTAACTGATTTCTTAGTTCTAGAATTATGCTACTACTTGGTTATATATCCCAAGTTTACAAGATATCTTGGACAGTCAATAATACAGAAAGTAAATCTATTTAAGATCCCTGTTTCTCCATTCTGGGTAGTGGTCCATGTGTTGGTAGCTTGCTGTTAGGAATATGTTGTTCTTGATGATAATTATAAAACACTTTGTAGATTTTGTATTAAGTCATTTTGTAACTGTCAACGGAATGGCATGCATTGCAGTTTTCGTTGACAGGAAGCTCATCAACGAAATGAGTGATGTAGCAATTGCATTGTATAATACTTCATAGTTTGATATGCATTTTGTTGTAGGTATTAGATAGGTTTTCTAAGTCATGTTGACTAAGTACTAGATAGGCAAAATAGGTTGGTGAATTGTAAATATATTATGCCTTGTAATTTTGCCTAAGTGAAGACATGTCAACGGTATGAAGATTACTCTATCAACGGAATGAAGATTACTCTATCAACGAAACGAGGATTATACCATCAACGAAACGAAGAATAAAGCTATCAACGAAACACATCTTACTGCTATCAACGAATCATTATCACTTTTCTGAATAGTTGACAAAGTGATAGTGACAGTTTTCTGACAGATCAAAAGGAGATGTGGAAGTGTACTTTGCATTGGAAGCCATCAAAATGGACATAAGGAATAAGGAAACATTCCAATTTCCAATCTGGTTCTTGAGTGGGATCATTATAAGCCTGAAGACAGAAGACAAAGATCTCCAAGGACCATTGGACAAAAGGGATGAAAAGCAAGCTACTAGCGGTTACCTTTAGTGTACTTTAGAGTAGCCAAAAATAGCATTGTAAAACTTGGGTTATATAACCAAGTGTAGCAGTTCTTTTTTAGAATGATAGTGAGATAAAATAGTTTGTATTAGCTTTCTCAAGAGCACTCTCACTTTGTATCAAGAACTGAGTAGCTGTGATACATTTTGTAACACATATTATTTCCGCAATAAAAACATCTCCGTTGGATCCTCAAAACATCCAACTGAAATTTTATATTTGCTTGTGTTTTTATTTTCAGTAAAGTTTTAATTGTAAGTTGTTTTAAGTTTCGAAATATCTACAATTGTATTCAACCCCCCCCCCCCCCTTCTACAATTCTGTTAGGTCATTTGGGATTAACAATTGGTATCAGAGCGAGCTTCTAACCTACAAGAAGTTTAAAGATCAAGGCCAAAACAGTAACCATGGTGAAGAAGGATGCAGGTGTAAAGATACCAGTTCTAGATAAGGACAATTACTTTCACTGGAAAGTAAAAATGCATCTACATCTCATGTCTATGGATGAGAGATATGTAGACTGCATTGAGAAAGGTCCACACGTTCCCATGAAGTTTGCATCAAGAGTTGGGCTGCCAGATGATGCTCCAGATGTGGAAATTCCAAAACCTGTCTCAGAATGGACTATTGAAGATGTTGCAGAAATCCATAAAGATAAAAGAACCATGAACATTCTGTTTAATGGTTTGGAGCAAGAGATGTTTGACAATGTTATAAACTGTACAACTTCTAAAGAAGTATGGGACACTGTTTGAACACTCTGTGAAGGAACTGCGCAAGTTAGGGAAAACAAAATACAACTCCTTATACAACAATATGAGCACTTTCATTTCAAAGCTGGTGAAACCCTAAATGACACGTTCAGTAGGTTTCAAAAGCTTTTGAATGGATTAAAGTTGTATGGGAGAATCTACCAAACCAAGGATTCAAACCTCAAATTTCTTAGAGCTCTTCCAAAAGAATGGAAGCCTATGACTGTTTCCCTGAGAAACACTCAGGAGTACAAAGACTACACTCTTGAGAGGCTTTATGGAACTTTAAAGACATATGAGTTGGAAATGGAGCAAGATGAAGAAATTGAGAAGGTACAAAAGAAAGGTGGATCTATTGCATTGATTGCATCTGTGAACCAACTAGAAGATGACAATGAAGAAACTGCAAAAGCCACAACTAGTCGAGCTAGTTGTAGGAGTGATGTTAGCAAGGGTAAAGGCAAGATGACAGAAGAAGAAGAACCAGAACCAGCCAACTTGGATGACTTAGATGAGATTGATGAACATCATAGCTTTTCTTTCAAGGAAATTCTCTAAGTTCAAATTCAAGAGAAACTCAGAAGCAAGGCCACCAAGGAGAGACTTTCAACCTAACAAAAATAATTGGATTGAAAAGTCTAAGTCTAAATGTTTCAACTGTGGAATGATTGGTCACTTTGCTGGAGATTGCAGAAAGCCCAAAGTTGAGAAGGGCAACAGGAAATTTGAGCCTGTTGATTATAAAAAGAAATACTTTGAACTTCTCAAGCAAAAAGAAAAGGCTTTCATGTCTTAGCAGTATGATTGGGCTGGTAATGGTGAAGATTCTGATGATGATGTTGAGTATGTCAACTTGGCTCTAATGGCTAACAATCATGAGCAGGAAGCAAGTTCCTCTAGAAATCAGGTAACAATTACTAATCTTTCTGAGCTTTCTAAAGAGGAATGCGATAGTGAAATAAATGAAATGTCTACTGTACTATATAATTTGCGTGTTACTCTTAAATCACTTGCCAAAGAGAACTAAAGAATCAAAGAGTCTAATATGCTCTTAAGTGATAGAAATGCCATGTTAGAAGCACAACTCATTGAGTTTGAGAAAATGAGGTGTGTTAGTAGGGATGCTAAGAAGGAACTTGAGAAAGTGTTAGAAAGGGAAGAGATTCTTAAAACACAACTTGAAATAGAACAAAGTGTGATTGCAAAATGGAAAGATTCCAGGAATGTTGCTACCAACATCATTAATGTTCAAGGTATGGAATCTTTCTGTGAGCAATCATGGAAAAAGAACAAAGAGAAGCTAGGGTATGCTGGTGAAACCTTAGAATCAGAAACAGAGTCAACAAACAACAATGATCATTTGTTGAAGGTTGATATGTCAACGGAATGCAAAGTTTCGTTGACAGATGAACCATCAACCGATCAGGCTGTTTCGTTGACAGAGAAAAGGAAAGAAGAACTCACTAGACTTAATAACAAGTATGGTCTTGTCACCAAGAACTTTGTTCAAGGTGAATCTAGTAAATCAAAGAAAGTTGAGAAGCCTGTTGAAAGAGCAAATGTAGGTCACTTGTCTAACAAGCAATTGAAAGACAAGTTAGAGAAAATTCAAGTTGAGACTAAGGGCAATAAAAAGAATAACAAGAATGGCAAAGTAGGGATTAACAAACATAACAATTACACACCTGATAAATATGCTCCTAGAAAGACATGTGTTAATTGTGGTAGTGTTAGTCATTTATCTACTAACTGCAAATCTGTTAAGAAGACTTCTAATGTGAAATTGCCTAAGCCTGCAATGAATGGTTCTATGCCTACAATGCCTGTTATGCCTAACATGTTTGCTCCATATGCACAATTTCAGAATCCATATGTTAGCATGCCATTTGTGCCTAATCCATACATGAATATGTTTAATGTGCCACAAATGCCATAGAATATGAATAACATGTTTGTTCCTCCAACTATGCATGCTGTGAATGAAAATGTGAGCAATCCTCAGAAATCAACACCAAAGGTAAAGGTTGATTTAAATCAATCTGAGCCCAAGGTGAAAAATGATATAAAAGGTAAATCAAAGGCTAACAAAACAGGACCCAAGGAAACTTGGGTACCAAAATCAACTTGATTTGATTTTATTGTGTGCAGGGAGACAAAAGGAATCTTTGGTACTTGGATAGTGGATGTTCAAGACACATGAATGGTGATTCTAGCCTGCTCATAGAGTTTCAGGAAAGAGCTGGCCCTTGTATTGCTTTTGGAGATGACAGCAAAGGCTACACTAAGGGATATGGCTTGATTTCAAAAGAAAATGTCATCATTGATGAGGTTGCATTGGTGGATGGTCTTAAGCACAATTTGCTTAGTATCAGCCAACTTTGTGACAAAGGATTTTTAGTTACTTTTTCAAAAGAAGCCTGTGTTGTTTCTAAGGTAGGAGACAACAATGTGGTAATGACTGGATTCAGAAGAGGGAATGTGTATATTGCTGACTTTAGTATCACAAGTTCAGACACCATCACTTGTCTTTTCAGCAAGGCAAGCAAGGATGAAAGTTGGCTATGGCACAAGAAATTATCTCATCTGAATTTCAAAGTTATGAATGACTTGGTAAGGAAAGAACTTGCTAGAGGAATTCCACAGGTGGAATTCTCCAAAGATGGTTTGTGTGATGCCTGTCAAAAAGGGAAACAAAAGAAGGCATCATTCAAAAGCAAGACAGAGTCATCAATTGTCCAACAGCTTGAGCTGCTTCATATGGATCTATTTGGCCCTGTAAATGTCATGTCCATTTCAAAGAAGAAATACTGTCTTGTGATTGTTGATGATTTTTCTAGATTTACATGGTCTTTCTTTTTGCACTCCAAAGATGAGGCAAGTGAAATCATTATCAATCACATCAAGATGGTAAACAATAATCCTGACTTCAAAGTAAGAAGGATTAGGAGTGACAATGGGACAGAATTCAAGAATTCAACTATGAAGATGTTCTGTGAAGAAAATGGAATTTTGCATGAATTCTCAGCAGCAAGAACACCACAACAAAATGGTGTAGTTGAAAGGAAAAACAGAACACTTATTGAAGCTGCAAGGACAATGCTAGATGAATCAAAGTTACCTACTTATTTCTGGGCTGAGGCAGTTAACACAACTTGCTTCACTCAAAATATTTCTTTGATTAATCAGGCCAAGGGAATGACCCCTTATCAACTACTCAAAAGAAAGAAGCCACTATTGGATTTTCTTCATGTCTTTGGATGCAAGTGTTTTGTTTTGAGAAATCAAGCTGAGCATTTGGGGAAATTTGAAGCAAATGCAGATGAAGCAATATTTGTGGGATATGCAGCAGGGAAAGCTTACAGAGTCTATAATCTCAGAACCAACATTGTTATGGAATCTGTACATGTTGTTTTTGATGATCTCAAAATACAAGGTCTCAGTGATGAAGGTTTTCATGAAAGTCTTTCTTTTGAGAATGAGGAAGGAGATCAAGTGAATCATGATAAGGCTATTGAGAAACAGCCTAAAGTTGTTGTGTCCAGCACAGATGAAAGCAGCAGTGAAGATGAAATTGCTGCATTAAGATTGAAAAGAATAGTTGCTAGCAGACCAAATGGTCAATTCGTTGACAGTCATGATGAAGGATTCGTTGACAGTCAGAATGAGCGTTTCGTTGACAGTCAAAATGGTCATACCGTTGACAGTCACAGAAATGCCTCTAGGAGTGATCATTTAGGGACAACAAACTCAGGGGGAGTTTCTCAAGGACAAATATCTAATCAAGGCAACCATGATCATGAAGCTACTTTTTCAAGAGCTAATCTACCTCCCTCAAGGAAATGGACTAAAGATCATCCCTTTGAACTCATTATAGGTGATGTTTCTTCAAAAGTCCAAACTAGAAGAGCAACTCAAGAGGAATGTTTATATAGTAGCTTTCTGTCTCAAGATGAGCCAAAGAAAGTTGAGGATGCACTTCTAGATCCAGATTGGGTATTAGCTATGCAAGAGGAGCTAAACCAATTTGAGAGAAACAAAGTTTGGAAGCTGGTGCCCAAGCCTAAGGACAGGAGTGTTATAGGCACAAAATGGGTGTTCAGAAACAAGATGGATGAAAATGGCATGGTCACAAGGAACAAAGCTAGATTGGTTGCAAAATGCTATTCACAGGAAGAGGGAATTGATTTTGATGAAACCTTTGGTCATGTTGCAAGACTAGAAGCAATAAGGATTTTCCTAGCCTATGCAGCCCATGCCAATTTCAAGGTCTATCAAATGGATGTGAAGAGTGCTTTTCTGAATGGGGAATTGGAAGATGAGGTGTATGTAAGTCAACCTCCTGGTTTTGAAGATGATGATTTTCCAGAGTATGTGTACTTCCTCCTTAAAGCACTCTATGGTTTGAAACAAGCACCTAGAGCCTGGTATGACACACTTTCACAGTTCCTCCTTGAGAATCACTTCACTAGAGGTACTGTAGATAAAACTCTTTTTCATAGGATTGTGAATGGCTCTACTATACTTGTTCAAATTTATGTAGATGACATAATCTTTGGGTCTACAGATGTAAAACTTTGTCAAAAGTTTGCCAAGCTTATGCAGAGTAAATATGAAATGAGCATGATGGGAGAATTAACTTACTTTCTTGGTCTCCAAGTGAAGCAAGTTAATGAAGGCATTTTCATTAGTCAAACAAAATATATTCATGATTTGTTAAAGAAATTTAACTTAATGGAATGCTCTCCTGCCAAAACTCCCATGCCTACTGCTACCAAACTTGAATTGAATACTAAGGAAAAATCTGTGGACATTTCAAGTTACAGAGGCATGGTAGGCTCAATTTTATATTTAACAGCTAGTAGACATGATATTATGTTTGCTACATGTCTATGTACTAGATTTCAAGCTTGTAATAACCCGAATTTTTGGTAAAATTTAAAACTTTTCTTATTATGATTAAGTGCATCAGTGAATAGTAAATTTGGTGGATGAATAGTGATTTTGAGGATTAACAAAGTTTTTCATGCCACCTATGTACGAGACGTGGTGTGGATATTCCGAAGTCATATTAGTGATCTACAGAGTAAATTAGTGAATGCAAAGACGATCGGAATTCAGAAATTCCAAATTTTATTTTGGTACAGTATTTGACCGGGCAGCAAATTATATATTATTATATTCAAGAAATGAGATATTAAAATTGAGGATTGGAGGATTTAATATTTTGGAATTTTATTATTTATTAAAGTCAATTTAAGGATTCGATTGTGGAAGTGAATAGTGAATAGTTACTATTCACTGCGAGAACCGCATAGAGTTTTATTCGCCCTTTAGAAAATATTTTGAATCGTTTCAAGAGAAGCAAAACAATATTTACAGGATTAAATATAGACATGGAAGTAACATGTAACAAGATTAATTCGAGAATGCAACATTTGGATCATCCATGTGAAAGGAAAGCGAACTAGTAAAGCTACTTTAACCAAACGCATGCATGCGCGACACGTGTCCCGGTGACTCACCAAAAGGTGATGACTCACCACTTTTTAAACACAAATATCAGCCTTTTCATTATTATCAAGACAAAAAGAAAAGAAAAGGAAGAAGAAAATTCGGGAGAGAAAGAAGAAAGAAAAATGGGAGAGAAAGAAATGATCATAACTCGAGATTCTGTGGTCCGTTTTTGGCGTTCTACCACTCAAAACGAAGCTCTCGAGAAGCCCGACGTAACCATGGGAAGCAATCACCTCAACTCCGTGATTTACCCCTTCGATTCAGTGATTAACAGTTGGAGAAGATGATGAATAGTAACTTGTATCTTGTTTTGTTTTGTTTTGATAATGAGTTTGTAGCTTCCAAAGGTTGTATTAAGCAAGGATCTAAGGTTACATAAGGGATATAGCAGCAAGCAAGCTTGGAGGAAGGTATAAACCTCTGCCCCTTTGAGTTTGATATGAGTTTGAAATGGTTTTGATGTTTATGTAAAGTTAAGAGCATGATTAAGTAATTAGATGAATTGTTGGTTGAGTTTGGAGAATGGGTTATGAATTTATTGTGATTATTCATGGAGGATTTGACTGAGTGGAGGGTGTATAAGGTGGATGGTGAGTTTGGGATTGTTTGGTATTGATTTGAGTGTGTTTTGAAAATGGAAAACGTTACGATTATAGCCGTCGTAATGCCCAATTGATTTAAGGCTGTTTTGAGCAAGAATTACGAACTGGTCTGGTAATATTTTTGAACAGAACTGACCATAAACATGTAGGTCTTGTTTTAAGGTTTGTTTTGATATAAAGATCATGTCTATACGATTTACGGTTTAGGAGAAAAGTGAGTTTTAGTAAACGCCATTCGGAAGAATGACTCATCTCTGTTCAGCAACTTTGAGGCTATATTTGGACCACTTCGGAGCCATATTAAAATGTGAAACTTTGAGGAATCATACTAGAGACAGTTATGAAGGCTCACGAAAAAGATTCGGATTAAAAAGATTATTTTTCGATTTTATAAAAATGTTTTAGTCGAGGTCGCGCAAGTGAAAACCACTGAAAACGAGACTTAGAAACCAAGGTTCCAAATGGTTAAGTATAACTTGGATTTGAGAATGGATTTCAAACCAAACTTGTGATATAAGTATTTGACGAATAACATGGACTTAGTATGAGCCTATAACGAGCTAGTAATGCCTTGGTTGTGTTTCACTTACGTGTTTAAGCATTAAGTTATAAGTGGTTTATCGAGGGGATTAACCGTGTGTTTTCGTTTGACCTTGTCTCGATTGTCCGGCATCGTCGCGAACCCCTATCACTTCACGAGCATCAGGCAAGTTTCTAAAACCATATTTTAAAGTATGCATATACTAGATGCAAGATTTCTTATTTCATGCTATGTTTTCCATTAATTATACTAATGATGCATACGATATGATATTATGCATGTTTTCAAACCTTACATCGTATATAGATGTAATTGTATTAAAAATGTTGAGACGTAATATATGCATATGATAGATGCATGTAAGTTTTCAAACCCTCTTTGTAAACTATTGTTGTTATGATATAATACAGGTTTTGAAAGCATGCTTAGAGTAAAAGGCATGAAATGCTATAAACAGTTTTATGATATATATATATATACGATGCATGTATGTTGTTGAACAACTACATATGGTATGATTTCCAAATGTAATTGGATTTGGAGTATGAGATATATGTACGTTTTCATGAGTTCAAATTGATACATATGATGATGATTTAAGTTGGACTTATAAGCTATGGTTCTAGCAATATTTTGGAGCTGATATGTTAAGAAAATCCCTCAGTAGGGGGGTATATACTCTGTATTTATTCTACGTACCGAGAATGGTATCAGTTGCTATCTAGGGTTATTTTATTTTATTTTCCATTCTTTGTTAAGGAAGTATGTGGAAATTACTTTTAAATAAATATTCTTTATTAAATATAGCTTGCGTTAATTATTTAAAGCCCTACTTCTTAAGGAAGTAATTTGTGAAAACTATTCTTTAAACCCTAGATAGCTAATAAAGTTTTATTCAGTCAATTATAAATATAATTAGAGAAGGTTCCCAAATCTATTTCCCTTTTAAGTCTATATTCAGAAAGACTTAAATGTTCGCTCAAACTACAAGACTCATGGGACCTCTCTCAAGATTTTAATGTTTGTTTCAAGTGGACTGCCCGGTCCTAAATCTTTTCGAAACTATTCATTTAACAACTTTGTATGCTACCATCACAATGATTGTGATTACTACCTCAAGGCTCGAGGAGTAAGATCAGTGGAATAAGTTGTATCCATGAACAAGCATCAGCTTGGGAAATATGGGTGAATTTTCCTTTCCAACCGGATATGACTACTTTGTGGAGTCGTATACTAGGGGAAAAAGGGAAAGGAATCTTTATGTTTCAGAACTATGGATTTTCTTGA
This sequence comes from Heracleum sosnowskyi, assembly GCA_030848705.1. Lineage (NCBI taxonomy): Eukaryota > Viridiplantae > Streptophyta > Magnoliopsida > Apiales > Apiaceae > Heracleum > Heracleum sosnowskyi. Next base: position 74,736,921 of record CM061240.1, read on the forward strand.
ACTCGGAGAATATGTAAGGGACTGAGTGGCGACCTGTCCCCTAAGGGAATTACGTGTAGACCGACTGTCTATGAACGGGTCTGTTCTTTCCTTAGATGATTATCAGTGCCCGACCGTAGGACAAGTGGATAGTAACAGAATCGACCGTCTATGAACGGGTCTGTTCTTCCTGCCTACAACCGATTGGCGGGGAGGTAGGTCAGTTAACGTCTGCCCTATTTTCCCTTCTACGTAGAAAAACAGCAGTGGGGATTGCCTTACGACTGATCATCGTAGAGGTATCCCTGTCGCCCAGAATCTCCGTCTACAGTTCATCATCCATGAAAGAAAATGTTTTATGCAAGTTATCAGAGAAAGAACATGTTTTAAGCAGGTTTCCAGAAAAACAAAGTTTATTCAAGCTATTCAAGTTATTCAAGTTCATGCAAGTTTATTCAAGTTTAGAAAGTGGATTGGGAATATTTTGCCTTGTCTTTATTTCCAGAATATGATATGAGATAGATGTTTGATATGAAAGATGATATTTGGAAATCCCTACAACTTCATCTTTTATTTTGCGAGTTATGACTCTGATAAAACCTGATTAAGGATATATATGCATAAGTGGATTTTGGGTTATGGAAACCTTATATTGAATTTCCTTATAACTTCATCTTTCAAGTATATGTTGATAGTCTGCTTATATTTTATATAGCAGATATTTTACAGAAAGGATATACTGAGTATCTTGTTATTTCATCTTTTATACTATACTAGAACTTTGTTCATAGTATAAACATTGAAAGTTGCAGAGTATTATGAAATGATATTTGAAATACCACAATGATACTATTTTTGGAATACATTCCGATAAGAAAATGATTTCAGTATCAAGATATTTTGACAAGTTATTGTCTTATACCAGCTTTATTTCTGGGTTGAATTAAAGGCAGAATTATGCCATACTTTCATTACCTTGCTGAGCTATCGCTCACTCTTGCTATTATTTTATATATATATTATATAGCAGCGAAGCAGGATGCCTATGGGACGGCACGTACCTCGCAAGGCGTTTCCATAAACAGTTTCAGCAGTGATCCCGGGAGTAGTACGAACCAATCGAATCAGGCTACGGCTTTGGTATTCAACTTATGTATAGACATGAATGGTATTAGAGGATTGTGAGCATAAGAAGGCTAAGCTGGTAATGTACCACTACGTAGAAATTGTATCAGTAACAGATTCAAAGACATTTGGGTATTGTAATAAAAATTATTTATTCCGCAGTTATTGTATGGTGTCGTTTCTGAGACTCTAACCTGTGTGTGTGTGTGAGACATATATTGTGGGGTCATGAACAGGTGAATTATGAATGGTGTGAGTAATACAGGTAAGGCAAGGAGTACATGGATTGTGACAACCCTAAATCCCTGACCCCGGATTTGGGGCTGTTACAAAGCTGATCCTAGGGAATCCCATTTAGTTGCTATTAAAAGGATTTTCAGATATCAAAGGAACACCAAATCTTGGCATTTGGTATCCTAGAGAATCTGGCTTTGAACTAATTGGTTATTCAGATGCAGATTATGCATGATGTAAAATAGACAGGAAAAGCACAACTGGCACCTGTCAATTCCTAGGAAACAAGCTTGTGTCATGGTTCAGCAAGAAACAAAACTCAGTTTCTACCTCCACAGCTGAGGCTGAGTATATTGCAGCTGGAAGTTGTTGTGCACAGATTTTATGGATGAAAAATCAACTACTTGATTATGGATTAAGAGTTGAGAAAATTCCTATCTTCTGTGACAACACTAGTGCCATTGCCATTACTGAGAATCCAGTGCAGCATTCAAGGACCAAGCACATTGACATCAAGTATCATTTCATTAGAGAACATGTTATGAATGGTACTGTGGAGTTACATTTTGTTCCAAGTGAACAACAACTTGTAGATATCTTTACCAAGCCACTTGATGAATCATCATTCTCAAGATTAGTAAGTGAGCTAGGTATGCTAAATTTCTCTTAATTATTTCTGAGATTTTTGCAAGTTAATAGCAGCCAGGAATTTGCTATGATTTTTCTGTGAATTAATTTTCTCAGGAAAAAGTAAAATTTTGTCCAAGTCAAAATTACTATGTCAACGAAATCCTTATTCCGTTGCCAGTCTTAGAATTTTTCTGGGTGTTTCGTTGATAGCTTTTTTATATCAACGAAACGTTGCTTTATCAACGAAATAGACGGGACCTTAAACGCCCAATTCTGATTCATTGATATAGCGCTTTTTCTCTGAACCGTTGAAATTGCAAGTCCTTTACCACGATCTATGCATACACCCCTGTAATTATAAATCATGGTAATATTTTAATTGTAACAGTTACATTTTTAAGCCAATCCAGTAATTTATATTTATTATTGGACTTAATTTTTGAGAAATTTTCAGGGAGTATTTAAGAAATTTTGTTTTCTTTAATTCTTTTCTACCTGCTCTCAAAATTTCCAAAGGTTTTCTTACTTTTTCTCTCTCAAAGCAAATCAAAGTTCAAGCTTTTTCTCACTCAACAATGGCACCAATAGTAAAACTCATGTCAGCTGGAGGGTTCATCTATGAGAAGAACAACTCCATCCCTTTTGTTGTCATGGAAAGCCCGAACAGAATCTTTTTCAAGATGATGGATTTCATGACGAATTGCAAACTGAGCTACGCAATGTTTCACTCAACTCCACTCTACAATGAGATAATCGAGGAGATTTGGACCTCATGTGAGTACAGTGGGACAAATTGCACTTTGCAATTCACCATTCAAGGTAATGAGTATATAGTCAATTCTGATGTATTGCAAGCATGCCTACACCTTCCTGAAAATAACTGCTTAGCTTTGCCTACATATACTGAAATGATTAACATGCTTGATTTTATAAACTACTCTTTGCCTATTGATAATTTGGGTAGGATAATTAGGAGAGGTTTGGTTAGGGAGTATAGTTACTTAGCTGATGCATCCATTAAGGTCTTTTCTGGTAAAATCAGTAACTTTGATGCATTAACTAATTATATGTTAATTCTGTTTACCATGCTCTTAACTGATAGATATTATAACTTTAGCACCCAACTTATGTATGAAATTGGTGCTAAGTTGGGTGATAAGGCTAATAGGAAAAAGAATATCTATTATGCTAGATTTCTGATGATGTTGGCTAACCATGTTAGTCCAGCACCATTGGTTATCTCTAACCCTACTTCTAGATTTGACTGCTTTGTACAAGAAAAGAGGGCCTTGACAGATATTCTGAGGCTCAACCACAATGGTGATGTCCCAGTGGTGTATCTGCCAATAATTGAGGTAACTACTACTATCCCTGCTTGTATAGCTGTTACTTCTACTGTTTCACCCATCTCTGTTGCTATGGAGTCTGTAGCTGTGACCCAACAGGCTCCTGCCCCAACAACAAAACCAAAATCTAAGAAATCCTCCAAGCCAACCTCAGGTGCTTCTCAAAAGGCACCTGTTGTAAAATCCGCTACACAACCAAAGGGGAGTGGTGTAGGTGTTGTGAGAGGTGAGGGAAGGGGTGAACATCAAAGAAACCCTAAGGATAAGGTGGGAGAGATGAGTGTTTCCCAAGCTAGCCCCATTGTGTCTTCCCAACAAGGCACAGTGAGTAACATGGAAATTAGCACAAGTCTAATTACATCCTCCCAAAAGGATGTAGTTATTGAAACAAGCTCTCCTCCAAGAGCACAGTCCAAAAGGGTAAGGGACACTTCAAGCCCCCAAACAAAATTTCCCAATACCAAAGAAGGGTAAGACACAAATCCCAGGTCACACAGGGTGCACACACACTGGAAGCAACACTTCCAGTTTCACAAATTCATTTTGATGTAACCCCTATTATTACTCTGGGGTTACAGTCCCATTCTCTAAACATAAATCTTGAACCAACTTCACACAATTCACCTACACAGTCTCTAGATGTGGATATGATCCATTCATCTATCCCTGATTCTCCAACTCTTTTCTTGGAGAAGCCCTACTCTGAAATTGGTGACCATCACTTGTTAAGTGATTTGTTGGGCCACCAATCATCCTTTTCTGAAGCTACAAGAGGGTCTGTGGAACCACTTTTAAAATCAATCACCACAGATTCTACAGTAGTTTTATTTTCTCAAAAACCTTTATTGACTTCATCAATGAAACAGTCTCTTTCGTTGACAAGTGTTTCTCCATCAACGGTATCCATACCGTTGACAGTTCAAACTACCATACCGTTGATAGTTCATTCTGCACCTTTTCTTTAAAATCAAGTTGTTCCCACAACTAGTGCAGATGATCTAGTGGTAGTCGAGACACTTTTAGGATTGAGAGGGAGTGAATCTGAGAGGCTGGCTTGCAGCCAGGCAAAAGGAGAGGCTGAGAGTGAGAGGCTGACTATTTCTTCCAGTCAGGCAAAAGGAGAGGCTGAGGGTTCCACTTTAGTAGGTAAAGGTGAGGGTGTGAGGGGTGTGAGAGGTGTGAGCGATGGGGAGCCCATGATGCAAGAATATAGAGGAGAGAGAGAAGGGACTACAGGAGCTATAAGGAAGGAAGCAGACATTGCAAGTGAGTTAATGGAGGTTCATGAGGGAGAAAGGCAACTTACTTTCCAAGAACATTATCAACAAATTCTGGATAGTATTTCCCTGGATCCTGAGACCTTTACTCATCCTGTGCCAGCCTATCAAATTATGGCTCAACAGGGCAATGTGGAGGCAGAAAGGTCATTCAACCTCATTCATACAACTACATCTATGCAAAGGGCAAAGGATGCATTGACCAATTTGTCTCCCGGAGCTGCATCAAGTGGTGAGTTTGATTTTTCTGATGATGATGACAGTTTTGGTGACAATCTACAGGTGGACATCACTTCACAGTCTGGGACTTCTGTGGTTCCCCCTACACCAAACTGGCTTTCTCAGGATATGCAAGGAAGAATCAACCTGGATGCTGCAATTACAAGGCAGTACAATGAGGCCTATCTGGCTCATGAGTCTGCAAATGCCAATGACAAGAAATTCTACAAGGCTATCATGAATTCACTGGAAATCCAAAGGCTACAGATGATGCAGACACGGATTGAAGCTAGAGAAATCAAGGACTCCATTAGAAATCTTAAGGATGATACTGACAGGAGGCTAGATGAAAAGCTTCCTCTTCTCACTGTGTCCAAGATGAACAGGTTTTTCTCTAAGGAACCTGAAGTGGCTACCTCCTTGAAAACTCTCTCTTCCAGAGTGGACAAGGTGGAAGCTACTCTCTCTCAAATGCAGAAGGAACAGGAGAAGCAAACACAACTCCTAGCCCAGCTAGTGGCAGCTCAGGGACTCCCTATCATCTCTCTTGATGATAACAAAAAGGGGGAGAAATCTAAAGAGCTAGACATTCAAATCACAAAGGTTATGGTCCCAGCCATTTCCTTACCAAAGGAGCCACTAGCAATGGGGGAGTCAGGAAAGGATAAACTGGATGACATTGACCTGATTCAGCAAGCATCTATGAGGCTACAACTTGCAGAACAGATTAAAGACCAATGGTCTAGCATAGATGTAAGAATCAAGAAGATAGCTGAATCTGCAAAGACCAGACATCCATCAACGGATCAAGCTACTTCTACAGCACCATCAACGAATGCCATGGTTTTAGTGTCAACGGAATGGGAGCCACAGTCTAATTATTCCTATGATCTAAAGCCCCTTCTACATGGAGTTACTCAAGGTCCAAGGAAAGAAAAGGGACAAACTTCATGCATTAGGGATGTGGAACAAGCTACACTTCAAGGAAGCCTATCTCCCAAGTCCCCTGCTAAACCAAAGGGCAAAAATATAGCAAGAACTTTTTATCCTTCACCTTATCCAGATGAGCTCAAGCTTCTTGGACTATGTAATATCCCAAATTTTTGTAATAATTAAAACCTTGATGAATAGTGAATTTCCACTGATGAATAGTAAATTTACTGATGAAAAGTTTTTCAGACCACCCTATGTAGGTGACATGGAATGAATGTTTCGAAGTTATATTATTGATGTATAGGAAGAATAAAAGAATGTAAACGCGATCAGAATCAGAAGATTCCCATCCGAGTTTTAAACCACTATTCACTGGACAATCACGGATGTATTGATTTGATCGTTTTAAGAAAGTATGAGGAATGAGAAATACATGATCATATCTTAAACCAAGGTGAGAAACCTAAGAATATATATTAGACAAAGGTAATGGAAGGATAAAGGAAGTACCCTAGCTTTGGTATAGAGAAACGTCTTTAAAACCACTGGAAGCTATTGCGAAACAAAAGCGTAATAGATTATGGATTAAACCCTAACCAAAGGAGGAGTATTATATGAGATCATCAAGTGCAATATATAAAAGAATTGGGGATGCAAAGGATGACATAAGCATGATGCAAGGAGATGACATAAGCATGACAAGTGATGACAAGGTGATGAATCACCACCTTGTCACCACTTTCACCACCACCACACATTCAAATTAGCCTTGTCATTGATGACAAAACTTGTTTTTTAACCACACAAATCAATTACAAAGTCTTAAGGTTAATTAGACAAAACAAAAGAAAAGAAAAATCAAACAAAACAAAAGCAAAAAGAGAAGCATCAAGATGAAGAACACATTCGACTATTTTCATCCATCAAGAGCTTAAAATTTTTGCTCCCACTTCCACTCAACCATAATTCTTGATCTTGGGCTCTAAATCACCCCCTTCCAATATCCAAGGTAGATCTCTAATCTTAGCCTCATCCATGTATGATAGCTTGATCAAAAATGGATTCAAAGTTGATGATGAATAGTGATGTGAATAGTAACTTCATAGAATCTTGTTTTGTTTTGATGATTTTAGGTTTGATTAACATAGTTAAGGAGCAAGGAAGGATATATCACCCATATATAGCCCTTGTTAAGATCCAAGGAAGGTATAAACTTCTTTCTTTTTAAGATTTTTGCTTGATCTAGTAAGTTAGAAGTGTTTGATTGAAACTATGTTAGAATAAAGCATGTATGCATGATTTTAAGCATGTTTGATGAATGATTTGTGGATGAACTTATGAAATAGAGTGTGACCTTATTTGGACAGATAAATGGTAGTATAAGCTTGAGTTTGATTGGTGGTTGGTTGATGGTTGATTGTAGTTTGGTTGAGTGTTTAAAAAAAACACGGGAAGTACGCATAAGCGCCGTTACCATGACAGATTTTACTTAGGTAGTTTATACAGAAACCACGACTGCAAAACAGGGCATAAACTTGAGGTTTCTGACCATGAGCATGTAGGCTCTGTTTCCTAGATTATTTTAGCGAAAAAATCGTATCGTTTTGATTTAAGGATTAGGAATAACGTCCGTTTTAGTAAAAGCGGTTTCGCGTAACGAGATAGTTCATTGTATGAACTTTGAGATAGGGATCAAGCCCTTTAAAATTGGAATTGGATTGAGATATTAAAATGGATACTAGTATGTATAATAAGGAAAGGAAGCCTAGAAGGGTTCGAGTTAAAAATATGAGTTGGTGATTTTATAAAAATACGCGAACGAAAGTTGCGCGAGTGAAATACCCTTAAGGGGATGGTTTAAAACAAGGAAATGGTAAAGTAAAAGAACTTGGGATTTGTGAATGGTTTTCACCCAAGGCAAGTTTTCAAACACTATACCATATAATGATGCTGTTGTGATATATGTTTTGGTATTGCTATATATGCTGTTTTATGCTGTGAAATAACGTAAAACTGTTTTTGCTTTGTAAAAAGCTGTATAAGGTATAAGGTTTATATGCTAGCTAAGTACTAGATATATACCAAGGTTAAAGATTAAAGACTCTAAGTATAGAGTACTAGTACGATGGTTTTAAAAACTTAGACCGGGAGTCAAATTATTATTTATTTTAGACTGCTGTCAAAAGCTGGAAGGTTCCGGGGACAGTTATATTTTAAATGTCTATTAAATATTCCAATATCAATATTATGGGATATTTAAGGTGAGATATTTGAATAATATTATAATAAATATTATTTGAATATTATTTAATTAAAGTGAATATTATTTTTTTGAATATTCACTTAAGTGTTTATATTGAATAATAATTCAATATTTATTAATTGATTATTATTTAATTAAGTGAATATTATTTTGAATATTCACTTAAGTAGTTATATTGAATAAAAATTTAATATTTATTATTTGAGTATTTATGGAATACTTCAAAAATGATTTAAAATCATAGAACCTTATTATATGATCCAAGGTTCTATTATTTACACAAAAATGTAACTTTCTGATTTTCAGAAAAGATATTAAAATTAGAGATTCCCAACTATTATCTTAAGATAGTTAAAGGTAATTAAATGCAAACAATATTTATTTCCAACTCATCGAAAACTGGGAATCTAGTTCAAGAATTCGAGGACAGAGATTCACTTCCACTGTTCCTCTAAAATAGCTATAACTAGGGGATGGCTCCCCCATTCAAATAGAGTTTTTCTAAACTCACTGAACTCTGATATTTCAATAAACTCCCTGGTCATGATTTCAAAATACGTAGTAATCATCGGTAGTCTCGTTGACTAAGGTCAACCCACACTTTGACTTACTCCTTTCAATTTCTCTGGAGTAAGGTGTTCAAAACGGTTACAAAGTTTTGACAAGTATTCGTACTTGGGAAATGTGGAATTAAATTCCGATTTCCGTTTCATTAATGTTTTTCTTCTTGGGAATTGGAAAGGCCTACACGGCAATGAAATAGGTGCCGGGGTAGTGCCAAATTATCAAGGCTTACCCGGTGATGAAATAGGCCCGAGGTAGTGATCTCTTGCGTGCTAAGGCTTACCCGGTGACGAAATAGGCCCGAGGTAGTGATCTCTTAGCACAGTGGCCCGTATGCGGTCAGGGTGATAACCGAACAGGAAGTCGTCCTTCTACTAGTAGAAAAGAAAAGTTACGATACAACGGCTGATCACCGTGTATCGGGTGTTCCAGTACATTCCCTTCCCTCCAATTGGAGTTGAGCTGCACATTGTAACAAAAGCCTAGGCGCTGAGTTACTGATAATGTGACAGTAATGCGTAATGATGTTCCTCATACAGTAGTCGTACTGTATGGTATGTTTTGACGAAAAGAGAAATAAATATATCATTCTGTATACGAATGAGGTTTTAAAGGTTTTCCTTTATGATATAAGCTTACTTATATACTTATGTTGTATTGTATTATTGCTGGGCCGAGTGCTCACTCTTGCTTTTTCTTTCTATATATATATATATATTACAACACAACAACTAGAGTAGATGGCCAGGACTCGTTAAAACCACTCGGAAGCGCGTCAGGGACATACAGGCCGCCTGTAGCATGATTGTTACAGAAGATCAGGTAGAAGTACTGAGCCGGTTCGGAGTATAACTCTTGTTGCTCCGGTTTAATTATAAGTATCACTTATGTATATTAATGAACAAGAACAAACTTTTGCGCTACCTTATGGTTTCACATAGAAATCATACTGGTAGTAGGTTGCAAGTATTTTACTTTTGGGTTGTAATAACTTTAATTTGTGGATCATATGACTACTGTATTGTAAGTTCATTTCTGAGACATAACTGGCATGAGTATATTGATGGTGGGGTCACCATGTGTGATGATTTATTGTTTTATAGTTCAAGTATTAAGTGTTTGTACGGAACAAGGGATCGTGACAACACAGATCTCCGACCCCGGGTCTGGGGGTGTTACAGAAATGGCATCAGAGCCTATAGTTATTAATCTCAGAAACGATAGGGCGTTAAGAATAATAAATGTAACTATAATAATAAGAAGAACTCTCATCGAGTTCATGGTTGGGCTACCGGATGTAGCACCGACTGTTAAAACCCGGAAGGGAACTTTGATTACACAGTATAGTAACCTAGTTTCGCTTGTATAGGTATTCGCGGCCGAGGAGGCTGATGACTTTGAGACCCAGCACGACGAGGCTCTGCTGGCGGCTGAGGACGACCCCGTGGACGACCCCATGGAGGATTTCGAGGAGGATACTGAGGACCCAGACGAGGATCCGGAAGAGGACCCCACGACTGTGTTTGACTTTCGTACTTCTCCTATTCTCTCTCTTGAGGGATATTCGACTGATGATGATGATTCCACTGAGGGGGATCATGTTGTACCTGATGTAGTTACTACGGATGATGATGAGACTTCTGAGGATAGTGCTAGCCGAGAAGGCATCAGGATGTACCCTCTGCCTATTATGAGAGTACTTACCCCTCCTGTGCCCCCATTGAGACCGTTAGCATCAGACGATGACTATGATCTTGCCCCTGAGGGATATGAGGAGGACCAGGCTATGACTGATCCAGACACACCTCCTCCCTCACCTACTGGAGTACCTACTGTGATCCATAATTGGATGATTGGTCGGCTGACCACTGACTTGGCAGCGGCAGAGGCTAGAGCTGATGAGCTGAGGGGACAGTTGGCGGCAGAAAGAGAGACCCGTCGTTCCTATCAGGGCGGGATGAGGTTTATGACTCCTATGGAGATGAGACTTGAGATTTCCCGCATTGAGTGGCGAGCTATGGTCCGCATGAGAGGCATGTTTGTTATTGCTGAGGGACTGGTACCCCGACTAGCCACAGAGAGGATTTGGGCAGATGCTATGGCGCGTGTCAGGAACCTGACCCGCTCGGATGGGGAGACTTGATAGGTGATATATAGCTTAGTTCTCTAAACCCAGATGGCCGTTAGTAGTGCCAGTTTTTGTGGGATGGTTCCGATGTATAGTAGTATTTTTTCTGAGTTAGAGATAGGCTAATCAGACTGACGTAGCAGATGTTGACAGGTTGACTGGTAGTACTTAGCTTTTGAATGTTGTACGGACGATGTATTTCAGCGGTGTATTCGCTTTTGTTGGAACTTAGTTTCAGTACCTCGTGACTTTATGTCACTTATGTATATATTCGTACCTTTCAGTTTCTTTAAAGCTTTCAGTCTTAAATTTGGCATCCCCTACTATTTCAATTGTTTTACAAGTTATTAGTTTTGACATATAAACTGTGCAACCCCATCTTGACAAAAATATATATATATATATATATATATATATATATATATATAATATATTTTTATTTACAAATAAAAAGAGTTTTGTGTGAGCAAGGATGATTTCCAAGATTTTCACCAGGGACTCAATTGATTCAACCAAATATTTTGTAAAAAGAAACAAATGGGTTTAATAAAAGTTTTTGTTTAAAAACATCAGGAAAATGCCACCCCGACGTATGGGAACACGAGCACGCCTTGCCGATTCTGCGGCTCAGGGCAGTGTTAACCAGGGGGATGAAAGGCAAAACTATCATAATGAGGAAGAAAACCCTGACTTCCACGAGATGGAAGAACAGAACCATGAGGAAGGTGAGTATGAAGGAAGCGGAGAGGATGATGATTACAATGAGTTTGATGATCAGGACTACGAAGAGGAAGAGTATGAGAGTACTCAGAATGTAGAGGTTCCCGGTGGAAACCCGATGGACCAATTTATGCACCTACTCCGACAGAATCTGAACCATCATCCACCACCACCAGGCCCCAATGCTGCGGGGCATAGTGCTTTTAAGGCTTTTAAGTCTTTAGGACCCCCGGAATTTCAGGGATCTGCTGACCCTGTTGAGGCAAGAGCTTGGTTGAAGGAAATAGAAAAATCTTTTGAAATCCTAGGTATTGAGGAAGCCCAAAAGACCGTCTTTGCTACTTACCTCCTGAAAGGGGAGGCTAACTACTGGTGGGAATCAAAGAAGAACCTAGAGACCAATACCATTGTTACCTGGGCAAGGTTTACTACTTTATTTCTGGAAAAGTATTTCCCTGTGTTCATGGAAGCACAAATGGAAAGGAGGTTTTTGGAACTGAAACAGGATAACATGACTGTGGCAGAATATGAGGCCAAGTTTACTGAATTGTCTAGGTTTGTGCCAGATTTTGTCAATACTGACTTGAAGAGGTCAAGAAGGTTTCAGCAAGGGCTGAAACAATGGATTCAGAATAGAGTAGCAGTGTTGGAATTAATGGACTATGCGTCGTTAGTGCAAAAGGCAACCATAGTGGAAGCAGGTAGTGAGCAAAGTCAGAAAGGAAGAGAAGAGAAAAAGAGAAAGTTTGGTAGTCAAGGAGGAAGCTCGGTGAACAAGAGCTTTCCAGTAAGGACATTTGGAGGGACCAGGTCTCAGCCATTAAGGAATTCGGGATTCAGGAAACCAGAGAATAAGAGTCTAAGCCAGGGCGGCAGACAGACCGGAGTGTCCCGTTTTAATCAACCTCGACCCCCACTACCTGACTGCAAGACTTGTGGAAGAAAACACCTAGGAGAATGTGCCCTAAAGTCGGTAACCTGCTTCACGTGCAACAAGACAGGGCATTACTCCAACTCCTGCCCCCAAAACAATCAGAAGTGTTTTCAATGTGGAAAATTAGGACACGTGAAAAGAGACTGCCCTATGGCAAACCCTGCCAGCTCGAGAATCAGTGGAGCCGCCTCTAACAAACCCCCAACTGCTAGAACTTTCAACATGACGGTGAAAGACGTCGTGAGGGACACTAATGTGATAGCAGGTACTCTTTTTCTCAACACCGTCAATGCAAATGTTTTATTTGATTCGGGAGCTACCAAGTCTTTTATTTCGAGGGATTTCGCGAGTCAGTTGAGACTTAGAGCGAAACCATTAAACGAATTATTAGAGGTAGAAATAGCAAATCAGGAAGTAATTCCAGTTGATGAAATACACATAGACTGTAGCCTAGTAATAGAAGGTCAACAGTTTCGTGTAGATTTGGTTCCATTTAAATTAGGGGAATTTGATGTTATTCTGGGAATGGATTGGTTGTCGAGCAATGGTGCTCAGATAGATTGTGAAAGAAAGAAAGTTTGGATTAAAACGTCCGAAGGGCGGGAGGTCGTGTTCAAGGGACAACGACAAACCCGTAAGTTTTTAACCATGGCCCAAACCAAAAGGTTGTTGCGGCATGGGTGTGAGGCTTATTTAGCTTATGTGATAGATACAAGTCGAGAGGTTCCTAAGCTACAAAATATTCCTATAGTTAATGAATTTGAAGACGTATTTCCGGAAGACCTTCCGGGATTACCCCCTGATAGGGAGATAGAATTCGCTATCGAATTAGCTCCAGGGACGGCGCCAGTTTCAAAGGCCCCATACAGGTTAGCTCCGGTAGAAATGAAAGAGTTAGCTAGTCAATTGCAGGAATTGCTAGATAAGGGAATGATAAGACCCAGTGTGTCACCCTGGGGTGCACCAGTACTATTTGTGAAAAAGAAGGATGGTAGTTTGCGATTGTGTATAGACTACCGCGAACTAAACAAGTTGACCATTAAGAACCGATATCCTTTACCAAGAATCGATGATTTGTTTGACCAGTTGAAAGATGCGGTTTACTTCTCCAAGATTGACCTGAGGACTGGATATCACCAGTTAAAGATAAAACCTGAAGATATACCCAAGACTGCATTTCGCACGAGGTATGGACACTATGAGTTCTTAGTAATGTCGTTCGGGCTAACAAATGCCCCAGCAGCCTTCATGGACCTAATGAATAGAGTCTTTAAGCAATACTTGGACAAGTGTGTCATAGTTTTTATTGATGATATTTTAGTCTACTCCAAGACAGAGGAGGAACACGCAGAACACTTGAGAATAGTGTTAGAGACTTTGAGGAAGGAAAGACTTTATGCTAAGCTTTCCAAGTGTGAATTTTGGCTGAGAGAAGTACAGTTTCTAGGCCATGTAGTCAGCAGTGATGGAGTGCTAGTTGACCCTGCTAAAATAGAAGCTGTTTCAAATTGGGACAGACCGACCACCCCGACTGAGGTGAGAAGTTTTATAGGCTTAGCCGGGTATTATCGAAGATTTGTGAAAGATTTTGCCAAGATAGAAGCCCCACTGACCTGACTGACCCGAAAGACTGAGAAGTTTGAGTGGACTGAGAAATGTGAAAAGAGTTTTCAGGAATTGAAAAGGAGGCTAGTTACTGCCCCTGTACTGGCACTGCCAGATAGAAAAGGAAATTTTGTGATCTACAGTGACGCATCACATAAAGGGTTAGGATGCGTGCTTATGCAACACGAAAGGGTGATTGCATATGCTTCTAGGCAGTTAAAAGAATATGAAAGTAGATACCCTACCCATGATTTGGAACTAGCAGCCATAGTTTTCGCCTTAAAGATTTGGAGGCATTACTTATATGGAGAGAAGTGCGAGATCTACACAGACCATAAGAGCCTTAAGTACATTTTCACTCAGAAAGAGCTCAATCTAAGACATAGGAGATGGTTAGAATTAATCAAGGATTATGATTGCGAAATTCTTTACCACCCAGGGAAGGCCAATGTGGTGGCCGATGCCCTTAGTAGGAAGGAGAGACTCAAAATGATAACCTCCTCAGAGAAGTTAATCCAAGAGTTTGAAAAGATGGAGATTGAGGTTAAAATAACCGGAAATGGCACAGAAAAACTATTTGAAATCGCACTACAATCAGAATTGCTGCAAAAGATCAAATTAAGTCAAGAACGCATGATGAGCGAAGGGAAAGAGCTTATGACATGAGAGGAATTAAGGACTGAGAGAGACGGTAAGGGAGTTATGAGGTATACTTACCGGATTTGGATTCCTAATGATCAGGAATTAAAAGACGAGGTTCTACATGAGAGTCATAGCTCAAGGTATTCAATTCACTCGGGAAGTACCAAGATGTATAGGGATTTAAAGGAATATTATTGGTGGCCTAACATGAAAAAGGACGTAACCGAGTGGGTAAGCAAATGTTTGACCTGCCAAAGAGTGAAGGCAGAACACCAAAGACCCGGTGGAATCTTAAGACCCCTAGAGATTCCAGAATGGAAATGGGAACAAATAGCCATGGACTTCGTAGTAGGATTACCACGAACCAAAGCTAATCACGACGCCATCTGGGTAATAGTAGACCGGTTGACGAAGTCCGCCCACTTTCTTCCGATTAATGAAAGATACACTGTCGATAGGCTAGTGGATATTTACCTGAAAGAAATTGTGGCGAGACATGGAGTTCCAGTCTCCATTGTGTCAGACAGAGACCCTAGATTTAACTCCAGATTTTGGAGAAGCTTTCAAGAATGTGTAGGAACCAAGCTAAACATGAGTACCGCTTACCATCCCCAGACGGATGGGCAAAGTGAGAGGACTATCCAAACCTTAGAGGATATGTTGAGAGTTTGTGCCATAGATTTCAAAGGAAATTGGGATGATCACCTACCCCTGATAGAGTTTTCCTACAACAACAGTTTTCATGCAAGTATCGGGATGCCCCCGTATGAAGCCTTGTATGGAAGAAGATGTCGATCACCCTTGTATTGGGATGAAGTTGGAGAGCGAAAAATGCTCGGACCCGAAATGGTCCAACAAACTAAGGATGCAATAGACCTTATCAGAGGACGGCTGGTAGCAGCCCAAGACAGACAGAAGAAATATGCAGACTTGTCCCGAAAGGACAAGGAATACGAAGTGGGAGATCTTGTGCTGTTGAAAGTATCTCCGTGGAAGGGATTGATGAGATTCGGAAAGAAAGGGAAATTGAGCCCCAGATATATTGGACCGTTTGAGATCTTGAGACGTATCGGGGGAGTAGCTTACGAGCCAGCCTTGCCCCCAAACCTGCAGCAAGTTCACAACGTGTTCCATGTGTCCATGTTAAGGAAGTACAATCCGGATGCCAGACACGTGGTAGAATACGAGCAAGTAGATATACAACCAGACCTGTCATATATAGAGCAGCCGGTAGAAATCATTGACCGCAAGGATCAAGTGCTAAGGAATAAAGTTATAAAGCTGGTAAGAGTTTTGTGGAGAAATCATAATGTTGAAGAATCCACTTGGGAACTAGAGAGCGCAATGCTAGAAAAGTACCCTCATCTATTTTGATCTGATTCCGGGACGGAATCCTTTTAAGTAGGGGAGACTGTAATATCCCAAATTTTTGTAATAATTAAAACCTTGATGAATAGTGAATTTCCACTGATGAATAGTAAATTTGCTGATGAAAAGTTTTTCAGACCACCCTATGTAGGTGACATGGAATGAATGTTTCGAAGTTATATTATTGATGTATAGGAAGAATAAAAGAATGTAAACGCGATCAGAATCAGAAGATTCCCATCCGAGTTTTAAACCACTATTCATTGGACAATCACGGATGTATTGATTTGATCGTTTTAAGAAAGTATGAGGAATGAGAAATACATGATCATATCTTAAACCAAGGTGAGAAACCTAAGAATATATATTAGACAAAGGTAATGGAAGGATAAAGGAAGTACCCTAGCTTTGGTATAGAGAAACGTCTTTAAAACCACTGGAAGCTATTGCGAAACAAAAGCGTAATAGATTATGGATTAAACCCTAACCAAAGGAGGAGTATTATATGAGATCATCAAGTGCAATATATAAAAGAATTGGGGATGCAAAGGATGACATAAGCTTGATGCAAGGAGATGACATAAGCATGACAAGTGATGACAAGGTGATGAATCACCACCTTGTCACCACTTTCACCACCACCACACATTCAAATTAGCCTTGTCATTGATGACAAAACTTGTTTTTTAACCACAAAAATCAATTACAAAGTCTTAAGGTTAATTAGACAAAACAAAAGAAAAGAAAAATCAAACAAAACAAAAGCAAAAAGAAAGCATCAAGATGAAGAACACATTCGGCTATTTTCATCCATCAAGAGCTTAAAAATTTTCCTCCCACTTCCACTCAACCATAATTCTTGATCTTGGGCTCTAAATCACCCCCTTCCAATATCCAAGGTAGATCTCTAATCTTAGCCTCATCCATGTATGATAGCTTGATCAAAAATGGATTCAAAGTTGATGATGAATAGTGATGTGAATAGTAACTTCATAGAATCTTGTTTTGTTTTGATGATTTTAGGTTTGATTAACATAGTTAAGGAGCAAGGAAGGATATATCACCCATATATAGCCCTTGTTAAGATCCAAGGAAGGTATAAACTTCTTTCTTTTTAAGATTTTTGCTTGATCTAGTAAGTTAGAAGTGTTTGATTGAAACTATGTTAGAATAAAGCATGTATGCATGATTTTAAGCATGTTTGATGAATGATTTGTGGATGAACTTATGAAATAGAGTGTGACCTTATTTGGAAAGATAAATGGTAGTATAATCTTGAGTTTGATTGGTGGTTGGTTGATGGTTGATTGTAGTTTGGTTGAGTGTTTAAAAAAAAACACGGGAAGTACGCATAAGCGCCGTTACCATGACAGATTTTACTTAGGTAGTTTAGACAGAAACCACGACTACAAAACAGGGCATAAACTTGAGGTTTCTGACCATGAGCATGTAGGCTCTGTTTCCTAGATTATTTTAGCGAAAGAATCGTATCGTTTTGATTTACGGTTTAGGAGTCACGTCCGTTTTAGTAAAAGCGGTTTCGCGTAACGAGATAGTTCATTGTATGAACTTTGAGATAGGGATCAAGCCCTTTAAAATTGGAATTGGATTGAGATATTAAAATGGATACTAGTATGTATAATAAGGAAAGGAAGCCTAGAAGGGTTCGAGTTAAAAATATGAGTTGGTGATTTAATAAAAATACGCGAACGAAAGTTGCGCGAGTGAAATACCCTTAAGGGGATGGTTTAAAACAAGGAAATGGTAAAGTAAAAGAACTTGGGATTTGTGAATGGTTTTCACCCAAGCTTTTGACTTAGAGGTTTACGGAACGTCATGAGGTTATAGAAGACCGAGAGCGAGACGTTTGACTTTTATTAATAGAACTTGAGTGCTTAAGTTAAGGCACATTAAATGGTTCTAGGGGACTGACTATGAATTCTGTATCTTATTATAGATCGACGCGCACACTCTCAAGCCCCCACTACCACACCACCAAGACCCCAAGGCAAGTTTTCAAACCCTATCCCATATAATGATGCTGTTGTGATATATGTTGTGGTATTGCTATATATGCTGCTTTATGCTGTGAAATAACGTAAAACTGTTTTTGCTTTGTAAAAAGCTGTATAAGGTATAAGGTTTATATGCTAGCTAAGTACTAGATATATACCAAGGTTAAAGATTAAAGACTCTAAGTATAGAGTACTAGTACGATGGTTTTAAAAACTTAGACCGGGAGTCAAATTATTATTTATTTTAGACTGCTGTCAAAAGCTGGAAGGTTCCAGGGACAGTTATATTTTAAATGTCTATTAAATATTCCAATATCAATATTATGGGATATTTAAGGTGAGATATTTGAATAATATTATAATAAATATTATTTGAATATTATTTAATTAAAGTGAATATTATTTTTTTGAATATTCACTTAAGTGTTTATATTGAATAATAATTCAATATTTATTAATTGATTATTATTTAATTAAGTGAATATTATTTTGAATATTCACTTAAGTAGTTATATTGAATAAAAATTTAATATTTATTATTTGAGTATTTATGGAATACTTCAAAAATGATTTAAAATCATAGAACCTTATTATATGATCCAAGGTTCTATTATTTACACAAAAATGTAACTTTCTGATTTTCAGAAAAGATATTAAAATTAGAGATTCCCAACTATTATCTTAAGATAGTTAAAGGTAATTAAATGCAAACAATATTTATTTCCAACTCATCGAAAACTGGGAATCTAGTTCAAGAGGACAGAGATTCACTTCCACTGTTCCTCTAAAATAGCTATAACTAGGGGATGGCTCCCCCATTCAAATAGAGTTTTTCTAAACTCACTGAACTCTGATATTTCAATAAACTCCCTGGTCATGATTTCAAAATACGTAGTAATCATCGGTAGTCTCGTTGACTAAGGTCAACCCACACTTTGACTTACTCCTTTCAATTTCTTTGGAGTAAGGTGTTCTAAACGGTTACAAAGTTTTGACAAGTATTCGTACTTGGGAAATGTGGAATTAAATTCCGATTTCCGTTTCATTAATGTTTTTCTTCTTGGGAATTGGAAAGACCTACACGGCAATGAAATAGGTGCCGGGGTAGTGCCAAATTATCAAGGCTTACCCGGTGATGAAATAGGCCCGAGGTAGTGATCTCTTGCGTGCTAAGGCTTACCCGGTGACGAAATAGGCCCGAGGTAGTGATCTCTTAGCACAGTGGCCCGTATGCGGTCAGGGTGATAACCGAACAGGAAGTCGTCCTTCTACTAGTAGAAAAGAAAAGTTACGATACAACGGCTGATCACCGTGTATCGGGTGTTCCAGTACATTCCCTTCCCTCCAATTGGAGTTGAGCTGCACATTGTAACAAAAGCCTAGGCGCTGAGTTACTGATAATGTGACAGTAATGCGTAATGATGTTCCTCATACAGTAGTCGTACTGTATGGTATGTTTTGACGAAAAGAGAAATAAATATATCATTCTGTATACGAATGATGTTTTAAAGGTTTTCCTTTATGATATAAGCTTACTTATATACTTATGCTGTATTGTATTATTGCTGGGCCGAGTGCTCACTCTTGCTTTTTCTTTCTATATATATATATATCACAACACAACAGCTAGAGTAGATGGCCAGGACTCGTTAAAACCGCTCGGAAGCGCGTCAGGGACATACAGGTCGCCTGTAGCATGATTGTTACAGAGGATCAGGTAGAAGTACTGAGCCGGTTCAGAGTATAACTCTTGTTGCTCCGGTTTAATTATAAGTATCACTTATGTATATTAATGAACAAGAACAAACTTTTGCGCTACCTTATGGTTTCACATAGAAATCATACTGGTAGTAGGTTGCAAGTATTTTACTTTTGGGTTGTAATAACTTTAATTTGTGGATCATATGACTACTGTATTGTAAGTTCGTTTCTGAGACATAACTGGCGTGAGTATATTGATGGTGGGGTCACCATGTGTGATGATTTATTGTTTTATAGTTCAAGTATTAAGTGTTTGTTCGGAACAAGGGATCGTGACAACACAGATCTCCGACCCCGGGTCTGGGGGTGTTACAGACTACTTATCACAAAATGCAAGGAAAACAATGATCCTGAGATAAGGAAGCAAAGAGCAATTGTCTACAGGAATGGACAAGAAATCTGTGTTTGGGCTGGTCACCCAAATTTTGCTGAGACTAAGGCTGTAGAATCAGAAAGAGCAGCTATGCAAGCACTTGCAGTTGCTCAATCTCTTGATGAAGAAAAAAGACAGCTAGAAGAAAAAGCCAGAGAGGAAAGGAGTAAAAAGAAGAGCACAAGGCAACCCAAGGCAAGAGCTAAGAGAAACATAGCTTTTGATAATGATGACTCTCAGAGTAATGTCACAGACTCTTCTGCACCAATTGCACCTCCAACTTTTCCTGATCTAATCCTCCAACTTGGCCTCTCTACAGGATTTTAGGAGAAGACTACCAAACACTGCTCTCAGTGTTCAAATGCTTGAAGAAAGACTTTGGCTTTACCAAAACTGCCAAGTCTGAGGTGGTCTCCAAAATCTGTCAAATCAAGGCAAGCTGGAACAAGCCTGATGCACTTCCCAGGGTTCTCAAAGTCCCTCAATCTGGAAAGAAGATCCATCTCCAACCCTATTGGATGATGGAGTTTAGAGACAGAGATAACTGTAGAAGATTCTTCAGAATAGAAGACCAACTGGAAAAGGCATCCAATGATACTCTGAGATCAATGCAGTCCAAGTTGGGGAATCAAGATAAAGAAGAGAAGATTTTCTATAGGAGGCTCCAAGCTCAAATTGAGGAGAATAATGCAAGGAAGGGGAAGAAAACACTGCCACAGAGAAAGAGATGAAATTTGCTCAGACTAGAGGAACAACTCTGTGCACTTGTTTTGTAAGATTTTTCTACTTTGTATTTCATTAATTTTCAATAAATCATGAAGCTCAATGCAATTTCTACCTTTATCATTTGTAATATGTCTGAGTGTTTTTGTTATCATCAAGGCTCTTAATTTATGGATGTTATTCTATCAGTCATAAATTGGGGGAGATTGTTAGGAATATGTTGTTCTTGATGATAATTATAAAACACTTACTAGATTTTGTATTAAGTCATTTTGTAACTGTCAACGGAATGGCATGCATTGCAGCTTTCGTTGACAGGAAGCTCATCAACGAAATGAGTGATGTAGCAATTGCATTGTATAATACTTCATAGTTTGATATGCAATTTGTTGTAGGTATTAGATAGGTTTTCTAAGTCATGTTGACTAAGTACTAGATAGGCAAAATAGGTTGGTGAATTGTAAATATATTATGCCTTGTAATTTTGCCTAAGTGAAGACATGTCAACGGTATGAAGATTACTCTATCAACGGAATGAAGATTACTCTATCAACGAAACGAGGATTATACCATCAACGAAACGAAGAATAAAGCTATCAACGAAACACATCTTACTTCTATCAACGAATCATTATCACTTTTCTGAATAGTTGACAAAGTGATAGTGACAGTTTTCTGACAGATCAAAAGGAGATGTGGAAGTGTACTTTGCATTGGAAGCCATCAAAATGGACATAGGGAATAAGGAAACATTCCAATTTCCAATCTGGTTCTTGAGTGGGATCATTATAAGCCTGAAGACAGAAGACAAAGATCTCCAAGGACCATTGGACAAAAGGGATGAAAAGCAAGCTACTAGCGGTTACCTTTAGTGTACTTTAGAGTAGCCAAAAATAGCATTGTAAAACTTGGGTTATATAACCAAGTGTAGCAGTTCTTTTTTAGAATGTGAGTGAGATAAAATAGTTTGTATTAGCTTTCTTAAGAGCACTCTCACTTTGTATCAAGAACTGAGTAGCTGTGATACATTTTGTAACACAGATTATTTCCGCAATAAAAACATCTCAGTTGGATCCTCAAAACATCCAACTGAAATTTTATATTTGCTTGTGTTTTTATTTTCAGTAAAGTTTTAATTGTAAGTTGTTTTAAGTTTCGAAATATCTAGGATTGTATTCAACCCCCCCCCCCCTTCTACAATTCTGTTAGGTCATTTGGGATTAACACTTGCCCTTCTTGACTGATTGCCTTTTATAGAAATGCTACTTTGAACCATACAAACAAAATGCTACTTTTTCCCGTGACCTTTCCAGAAAATCTGGCTTCCATGCTTTGTGTAGTCTGTCAACCCACGTGCTCTGTCTTACTTGTCCCTTTCATAAGGTGTGTATCCATAGAAGCTATTTGATTTGTATCCGTTGAGAGTATCTTGATCACATCCGTAGACAGCTAGTACTGTTATTCGTAGACAGTGCTTTGTCCACATCCGTAGAAGACTAATTAAGCTATCCGTAGATAGTCAATTTCACTTATGCAAAATTACAAGGCATAAACTATTTACAATTAGCCTCCCTATTATACACATCTATTGATAGTCAACATGACTTATTCAGCCTTACAAGATTGCTTCAACTTCAACATCAGAAACACAAAAGCATGTTACATTAAGTCTTATCCGTAGATAAGCTACCCATCTACGTATACTGCATAAGCATGCTATCCGTTGATGGCTACATTTATTTGTACAATTTTTACTAAGTTAATTTAGTTATCATTAAGAAACAACATAGTTTCTAACAATCTCCTCCAATTTATGTCTGGTTGAGAATCAGTCATAAATTAAGAGTCTTGATGATAATAAAACCACTTCCAACATATAGACATTACTAGTAAAAATTGTATTAATCAACAAAAATGAAAAACTGAAGAGTAGAGATAGTTACATAGAGAGTGCTCCTCTAGACTGAGCATATTTAATTCCTTTTCTTCTCTCTTGGAGGTTGAATCTTCTGTCTCCCTTCCTTAGCATAATTTGCCTTGATTTGATCTTGAAGCTTTCTGTAGAATGTATCTTCTTCAACAATTTTTGGATCTAGCTTGCCTTGCAACCATCTAAGGTACCTGGTGCTAGCCTTAGACAAGGATCTTCAATCCTGAAGAATCTTCTACAGCCCTTGTCATCCTTCAATTCCATCATCCAGTAAGGTTGTAGATGGATTCTTTGTCCATTAAAATGGATCTTCAGCTTCCTTGGTAAACTATCAAGAGAATTCCAGCTGCTCCTGATTTCCTCAATTTTCTTCAACACAACACTCCTGGCAACCTCAGAAAATCCCCTTGTGTTTTTGAAGCATGAGAAGACTTTCACCAAGGTAGAATATCCTTCATTCAACACTTGTTGCAGGGGCCGTGCTCAGACCTTTCCTCCTTTGTAGACAAAAGTTAGTCTTTCAGGCAAATCTCTGAACTTGTCTGTGCCTCTGATTTCACTAACTTAATCAAGGAATAGATCCATAGTTGAGTACTCCTGTATCTTTGAAATGTATAAAAAGTCTGCCTTGTTCTCAACTGGCTTGGCAACTTTTGGTGCAACATTCAGCTTGATTGGTCCTTGTTGAGCTCTCTTGACTTGTTTCCCTTTCTTTGACATCTTTTATACTTCAATTATGAACTTAGGGAATACCAAGTTTTCAAACTCAATAGGTTCTTATTTGAGCTCTACAGGAGTCCCATGGAAGGTGGTTTGAGATTGAGTTGAAGCTATAGTAGGGTCTTCAAAAATAATCCTCCTCCTTGTATCTTTCTTCTCTTCTACTTTCTCAGGAGAGACAGGCCTTTGTGATCTTTTCTTCCATCTTGTTGGCTTGTATTTAGGCACTGTCTTCCTTTTCTTCAATTTCTTCATAGTAGGGGCCTCTTCTTCTACAGCCTCACTACTTTCTTCCTCCATTTCCCTCACTAGTTCTTGGGCTAATCTAGCCTGTTTTTCAGGTGTAGATTCAAAACCCTGGGGATTGGCTTTTCTCCTTATCCTGGAAATCTCTTCTGCTTTGGCTTCATTGAACCTGGGATGGTTGCTTGTGATATGAATTTCTTTACCATTCCTGTAGATAACAGCCAACCCTTGTCTCAGCTTTACATCATTGGTGTTCTTGAGATCCCTGATAAGAGTTGCTAACACCTTAGACTTATCAGGCTTGGGGAATGGGTAGTCCACCTCTATTTTGTTCTTGCCATGATGTCTAGGTGGTGATCCAGTCCTGCCACTGAAGATAGGTTCAAACTCTTTGACATTTGAGTGTTCAGCATCATAGTTTCTTTGTAGAACAATGGTGTCAGGAGTGAGAACTCTCAGAATTGTTGTGTGGACAGGATGGCTATTTGAGGATGATATCACAGCCTGGAAGATGGATTCCTTGATCAACTTTTCTGAGTTGAGGAAGACTTGGACATCCTTAGCTTGAGGAGAGACCACCTTTATGAGTTGAAACTCACTTGGATTTGCTATGATTTGAGGCTCCCCTTTTCTTGATGGCACACCTTTGGTTACTGGTTCAGAGACTACTAGTGCACTCTCCCCCTTACTTGAACTTTCCCCCTTTTTGTTATCATCAAGGGTTTGAGTGGCACCAGTAGCCTGCAGTAACTGTTGCAGAAGCTGAGTCTGTAAATTCTGGTTAGACATGAAGGTGTCCATTTGCTTCTCCATCTTATCCATCCTCTCAGTAAGAGCATCCACATCCTTCACCAACTTGTCTTGCTTGCATCTTTGAGATGTGGAAGAAGCAACATCATCAATTCTTCTTGCCAAAACATCTTGCACCCCATCCAGATGGTTCTTGATGTCATCAGTGTTGGCTCTTTGTTGCAGGATGTGGTCTTGATTAAGCTGAAGTGATGCCACAAAGTTCTAAACTATGGTGGCATGCTGTGGATTTGATGTTTGAGCTTCACCAAGTGCCCTTTGATAATTCCTGAGAATGATTGCCTTGGTGTCATTTTGGACATGGGAATTTGAAAACAACCAAGTAGGCATCTCTTGGAGAGTGGAAGGGCCTTCATCTCCTCCTTCACCACTCTCAGAATCATCACTGTCTTCATCATAACTAAAATCTTCACCAGCTCCTGGAGGCAGATTTTGAAGTGCTTCTTTTGCCCTAGACATTGATTCAGTAGTGTGTACCAAATTCAACATCCTTTCTGCCTCCACATTGCCCTGTCCAACCAAGACTTGATAGGCTGGATCAGGATGAGTAAATGTCTCAGCATTCAGGTTGACTTGATCCAACTCATTTTGATACTCAAGTTGGAACAGTCTTTCCCTGTCTACATCACTGACATTCATTGACTCACTTGCAATGGCTGAGTCTTCCATCCTTATATCTCATGTACCTGTTTTTCTCTCATTTTCTCTCTTTTCTTGCATCAGGGGCTCCCCTGGCTCACACCTCTCACACCCTCACCTTCACCTACTAAGGTGGAACTCTCAGTATTCACTTTTACCAGACTAAAAGAAGTAGTCTGTCTCTCTTTCTCTCCCTCTCCTTTTGCCTGGTTGCAAACCAGCCTCTCACTCTCAGTGGAATCACTCCCTTCCCTCAAGCCTAGAAGTGTTTGAACTACTACTAACTCATCCACACTTGAAGTTGTAATACTTGAAGTTGTAATACTTGAAGTTTGAAGTGCAAGTGTGGAAGGAGTATCCGTAGAGGTAGGAGAAGTATATGTCAACAGATAGCTGATTTGGGGCATATCCGTAGACATACAAACACTTGTCAACTGATGAGAAATATCCGTAGATGAAGGAAAAGAAGTAGCTTTAGAAATTGAGACTAAGGCTAAATCTGTGGAGATTGATTTTAAATTGAGAGCCACAGATGGAGCCAGAGTCTCAGAAATAACCGCAGACTTGGCAGAGGCAGAGACTAGGTTGGATGAGTCGAGGAGCCAGTTGGCTGTTGAGAGAGAGGCCCGGTATTCACACCGTGGTGGGATGAGGTTCACGACCCCTCGAGCTGCTAGGAGGGAGATGATGAGGATTGAGATGAGGGCACAGATTCAAATTCGGGCCTTGCCAGTTGATGATGATGGTAGAGTACCCATGACGGACATTGAGGAGATCTTCAGAGGTGCCATGGCGAGGGTGAGGGACTTGACCCACCCTGCTGACTGATCATTGATGACGGGATGTGTTAGCCTAGTCTTCTATTTACAGATGGCCATAGTAGAGTGCCATTTTTCCGGGATAGTTTCATTGTATAGCGGTATCCCTTTTCTGACTAGGTAGATAGGCAGGATGTTTTACTTTTGACTAGTTGGTGACGAAATTGACTCACTTTTGACTTGTTGTAGTTGTTGGCTTCGAACTATATGACTTGTTGGTACCATGTATATATTTGTTTCCTTTCGGTTCAGTTCTGTCTTATTTTGATGTGATTGACAGTTGTTGTCCATACTATTATTTACACTATTTTACGATTAATTTTGCCATAATATATAGTCATTGTGGAACCCTCTCATATGGAGAGTATAACGATTGTGAGAAAGAGAAAGGTATAAAAGTGTATAAGATCTAACGTAAAATTTTTGTAATCCTCAGAAATATGCCACCAAAAAGAATGGGAACTAGGGCAAACCCCCTGACTCCGAGGGTCGGGGAAGCCACAATGTGAGAGAGAGAAACCCTGGCCGTGAGGAAGAAGAGGATGAAGATTATGTCGAGCAAGATGACCCAGATTTCGAAAACGATGAGGAGAGTTATGATGGACAAGAGTTCGAAGAGGAACCTAAGGAGGAATGGACTGAGGTTGAACATGAGAGAAACGTCCGGATGAAAATCCCATAGGGCAGTTTATGCAACTACTTAGGCAGAATCTAAACCAACAACCCCCTTAGCAACCCCAGGGCAGTAACAACGCGATGGCGAACTCCTTTAGAGCTTTCAAATCACTAAAGCCCCCAGAATTTCAAGGATCAGCCGACCCAGTAGAAGCCCGAGCGTGGCTGAAGGAAATGGAAAAGTCTTTCAAGATTTTGAGTATTGACGAAGCACATAAAACAGTCTTCGCCACCTACCTTCTGAAAGGAGAAGCGAACTATTGGTGGGAAGCTAAGAAGAACATGGAAACAAACGCGATAATAACCGGGGAGAGGTTTAGTAGATTGTTTTTGGATAAGTATTTCCCAAGGTTCATGGAAAACCAGATGGAGCTCAAGTTTCTGGAGCTAAAGCAGAATAATTTGACAGTGGCAGAATATGAGGCTAAGTTTACTGAGTTGTCAAGGTTTGTACCAGAGTTTATGAACACGGAAGAAAAGAAAGCTAGAAGGTTTCAACAAGGGTTGAGACAGTGGATTCAGAACCGAGTAGCTATATTCGAGATCACGGATTATGCCACCTTGGTGCAAAAGGCAACGATTGTGAAAGAAGGAAGCGACCAGATGCAAAAAGACAGGGATGGGAAGAAGAGGAAGAGCGTAAGCCAAGGAGGAGGTTTTGAGAGCGGAAACCCTCCAAACAAGTTTAACAGAGGGGCAGCATCTCTGCCCGGAAGGAATTCAGGATTCAGGCGAGCTGTAAGCGCCAATGTGAGCCCAGGCGACAGGCAGTCAGGGGTGTCCTACTCCAACCAATCTCGACCCAACCCGCCCCGATTCAACCAATCTCGATTCGACCAATCTCGACCTACTCAATCTCGATCCCCGCTGCCAGAATGTAAGAAATGTGGGAGGAGGCATCCTGGCATGTGCGACCAGATGACCTTAACCTGTTATAGATGTGGAAAGTTGGGCCACTACTCTAATGTGTGTCCCCAAAATGACCTCACCTGCTTTTAGTGCGGAAAGTTAGGTCATGTGAAGAAATATTGTAAATCGGCGGTACCAGCCGCGTTAGGAGCAAGTAGAGCTGCCTCCAACAGACCACCAACCGCTAGGACTTTTAACATGACAGTGCAGGATGCCGTGAGAGACAAAGATGTGATAGTAGGTACCCTTTTACTCAACTCAGTCAATGTCAATGTTTTATTTTATTCCGGAGCGACTAAATCTTTTATATCACGGGACTTCGCGTATAAATTGAACCTTAAGGCTAGACCATTAAAAGAGTCGTTACAAGTAGAAATAGCCAACCAAGAGGTAGTCCCAGTTACACAGGTACATCCCAATTGTGAACTAGAAATAGGAGAGCAACATTTTAACGTAGATTTAATTCCTTTTAAACTTGGAGAGTTTGATGTTATATTGGGGATGGATTGGTTGTCAAACAACAATGCTCAGATAGATTGTAAAGGGAAAAAGGTTAAGCTGAAAGTACCAGGAAAGAAGGAATTGGTGTTCAAAGGGAAACGACAAACCCACAAGTTTTTAACCATGGCCCAGGCCAAAAGGTTATTGAGTAAAGGAAATGAGGCATACTTGGCCTATGTTGTAGATACCCAAAGGGAGGTGCCCAAATTACAAGAGATCCCGGTAGTTAATGAATTTGAGGACGTGTTCCCCATAGATCTTCCAGGATTACCACCCGACAGGGAAATTGAATTTGCAATTGAGTTAGCCCCAGGAACAACACCAGTTTCAAAGGCCCCGTACCAGCTAGCCCCATTAGAAATGAAAGAATTAGCTACCCAGTTACAAGAACTGTTGGAGAAAGGAATGATTAGACCTAGCGTGTCACCATGGGGTGAACCAGTGTTATTGGTAAAGAAGAAAGACGGTAGTATGAGATTGTGCATAGACTACCGAGAGCTAAACAAGTTCACAATAAAGAACAGATACCCCTTACCCAGGATTGATGATCTGTTCGACCAATTGAAGGACGCCGTGTTCTTTTCCAAGATTGACTTGAGAACCGGATATCACCAACTAAAGATTAAACTAGAAGATATCCCAAAGATTGCTTTCCGTACCAGATATGGACACTATGAGTTATTGGTGATGTCATTTGGATTAACCAATGCTCCAGCCGCTTTCATGGACTTGATGAATAGAGTTTTCAAAGAGTATTTGGACAAGTGTGTCAGATTTTTTATCGATGATATTTTGGTCTACTCAAAGACAGAAGAAGAACACACAGAGCATCTGAGGATAGTTTTGGAGGTACTAAGAAAGGAAAGGTTGTACACCAAATTCTCGAAATGCGAATTTTGGTTGAAGGAAGTTTAGTTCTTAGGACATGTGATCAATAGTGATGGAGTGTTAGTCGACCCCGCTAAAATAGAAGCAGTTTCAAATTGGGAGAGGCCAACCACCCCGACAAAAGTGAGAAGTTTTGTAGGATTGGCTGGATATTACTGAAGATTCTTTCAAGACTTTGCTAAGATCGCAACCCCATTAACTAGACTTACCCGTAAAACTGAGAAGTTTGAATGAACTGAAAAATGTGAGAATAGCTTCCAAGAGTTGAAGAAAAGGTTAGTGACAACTCCTGTGCTAGCACTACCAGATGGAAAAGGAGATTTTGTGATCTATAGCGACGCATCACATAAAGGATTAGGTTATGTGCTTATGCAGCATGAAAAGGTGATTGTGTATGCATCTAGGCAACTGAAGGAATACGAGCTTCGGTACCCTACCCATGACTTAGAACTAGCAACGATAGTTTTCGCTTTGAAGATCTAGAGGCACTACTTGTATGGAGAGAATTGCGATATTTACACGGACCACAAAAGCCTTAAATAAATTTTCACCAAGAAAGAGCTTAACATGAGACAAAGACGATGGCTAGAGTTAATCAAGGATTATGACTACGAGATTCTTTATCACCCAGGGAAGGCTAATGTGGTGGCTGATGCCCTTAGTAGAAAAGAGAAACTTAAAATGATAGCATCGTCAGATGAATTAATCAGAGAGTTGGAGAAGCTGGAAATTGAGGTTAAGGTAACAGAAAATGGTACCGAGAAATTATTTGAGATTGCCATGCAACCAGAGTTGTTACAAAAGATCACGATGTGCCAAGAGCGAATGATGAGTGAGGGAATAGAGTTAATGACGGAAGAGGAAATAAAGACTGAGAGAGACGGTAAAGGGATAATGAGGTATTCCTACCGAATTTGGGTTCCTAATGTTCAAGAGTTGAAGGATGAGATTTTGTACGAGAGCCATAGCTCAAGGTATTCAATTCACCCGGGAGGCACCAAGATGTATAGAGATTTGAAGGAATACTATTGGTGGCCTAACATGAAAAAGGATGTAGCAGAGTGGGTAAACAAGTGCTTGACCTGCCAAAGAGTGAAAGTAGAGCATCAGAGACCCAACGGACTTTTACGACCCCTAGAGATTCCAGAATGGAAATGGGAACATATCGCCATGGATTTCATAGTAGGTTTACCAAGGACCAAAGCTAACCACGACGCCATATGGGTAGTCATAGACCGATTAACGAAGTCAACCCACTTTCTCCCGATCAACGAGAGGTACACTGTCGAGAGACTAGTGCATAATTTACATGAAAGAGATTGTCGTGTGACATGGAGTCCCCGTCGCAATTGTGTCCGACCGAGACCCCAGATTTAACTCCAGATTTTGGAAGAGCTTCCAGGAATATGTGGGAACTAAACTAAACATGATCACAACCTATCATCCCCAAACTGACGACCAAAGTGAGAGGACCATCCAAATGTTAGAGGACATGCTGAGAGTCTGTGCCGTGGACTTTAAAGGAAGTTGGGATGAGCACTTACCATTGATCGAGTTTTCCTATAATAACAGTTTTCACTCAAGCATCAGAATGACCCCGTATGAAGCCCTTTATGGAAGAAGATGTCGCTCACCCTTGTATTGGGATGAAGTTGGCGAGCGAAAGATGCTTGGGCCCGAAGTGGTCCAAAGGACTAAGGAAACAATAGATCTTATCAGAGGAAGGTTAGTAGCAGCCCAAGATAGACAAAAGAAGTATGCAGATTTGGAACAAAAAGATAGAGAATATGAAGCAGGGGACCTAGTGTTGCTAAAGGTATCCCCGTGGAAAGGATTGATGAGGTTCGGTAAGAAAGGGAAGTTAAATCCCAGGTATATTGGACCGTTTAAGATCTTAAGACGCATCGGGGAAGTAGCTTACGATATAGCCTTGCCCCCAAACCTGCAACAGGTTCACAATGTGTTCCACGTATCCATGTTAAGGAAATACAATCCGGACGCCAGGCACGTGGTAGAATACGAACAGGTAGACATACAACCGGACCTATCCTATATAGAGCAGCCTGTAGAAATCATCGACCAAAAAGAGCAAGTACTCAGAAATAAAGTTATTAAGTTGGTGAGAGTCTTGTGGAGAAACCATAAAGTTGAAAAATCCACCTGGGAACTAGAAGGCGCAATGCTAGAGAAGTATCCCCATTTGTTTTCGAGCTGATTCCGGGACGGAATCCTTTTAAGGAGGAGAGACTGTAATAACCCCAAATTTTGTACTTATTTAAAAAACCACTAATGAATAGTAATCTTTTGTGTTCTTGATTTTGTTCTTAAAGATTAAGCTTGTTAAGGATACTTCAAAGCTCAAGGAAGGATTATAAGCTATTGTGAGTGTATTTAAAGCATCAAGGAAGGTATAGACTCTTGAAACCCATAGTTATAAATTGGTTTATATGGTTAGTTTTAGGTATAGTTTAGTTAGTTTGATTATAAGGATGAATGGTTGATTTTTATGAAAGTATGGTGTTGTTTTGATGGTGAATAAGTAGATGTTGATTTTGACTATGGTTGATGATGTTTGTGGATTAGTTATGATGTTGAAGAAATGAGTTTGATGATTTGGTTGGTTGATTATGTAAAGATGATGATTTAAACTTTGGAATCATTAAAACATAGCCGTTATAATGCCCGATTTTTCTTAACCTTGTTTTGCTTGAGATATTCGAACCTAGTAACTTCTGCCCAAGGATCACCACTTCCATGATAGTGTAGGTCTTATTTCAAGGTTCATTTTGGTGCGAAAATCATGTGAATCCGATTTACGGTTTAGGAGAAACAAGTGTTTTAGTAAGGATGTTTCGAGAAACCAAACTATACCACTTAGCCAACTTCGAGGAAATGATCGAACCCCTTAATTGCCTTAATGGAATGTGAAACTTTGTGTTAACATGCTAGGTATGTTTAGGAAGACCCTCGAAAAGATTTCGTGTTAAAAGGATTAAATCTCAATTTTATAAAAATACGTGAGCGAGCATGCTCGAGTAGAGGATCTTAAAGAGTTAACTTGGAAGTGAACTTTGTACTTGAGTTAGTATATACTTAGGGGTCATTTGTTTGCCCCTGAACCTATCTGAACAAAGCATATCTGACCGATTCATATTGTTTCAGCTTGTTTGGATAGCAAATCCAGTAGCTGAGCGAATGTTCAGATTTATGAATGGTTCATTCCTAAAAGTTTACCTGAACACATTCAGTGTTATACATAGACAAGACACACGTGGTTAAAGCATGAGATAACTTTAATTTTCATTTTATATTTTTATTCCTTAGCACATATCTACAAGCTTAAACACATGCAATGGATTGTTTTTAAATAATTGTTATTTTATTATTTATGTTTTAATATTTTTATTAACTGCATTATTAAAAAAATAGTTAGACATGTTAAAATAAGTAAACTTTCTTAAATAATTAAAAATATTAAAATATGTTTTAAAATCAATATGTTAGGTTTTTCCCGTGATATTTTTGGAAAATGAGAAGTAAAAACATGAAGTAAATAGATAAGTAAGGGTAATTAAGTAAAATCACTAAATACCAAAAAACATGTACCAAAATTATTATTTAATAATATTTTTTTACAGATAAACTAAGGATAATTAAGTACAAACATGAAATAAATAGATAATTAAGGGCAATTAAGTAAAATCACGAAATACCAAAAAAAAGGTACTGTGCCGACCAAATTTTTAATGTTTTGTCTTTAATAACATAGTATATATTGCTAAATTTAAAATATTTATTAATTTAATTTGTGGCTGGTCATTCAATTTAATAAATAATCAAAAATATAATAATATTATAATCCATTGCACACAAAATAAAATCTCGAAAAATACTCAAAATATCAATTACACACACATCAACTATAAAAATAAAAATAAATTTAAAAAGAATAGGCACGGGTTATATGCTATTATCATTTTGATATCGGGTATACAAAATATGTCAAACAACTTTGTTCTATTATATAGGTAATATTGGGAAAAAACGACATTCAGATGGTAGAAAATTTTATTTGTCAAATAATATTATTCATTCATAATTCAGATTTATGATTCATTCATAAATATTAATCATTCAGATATAAATTATTCAGTTTTGCCAAATGGCCCCTTAGTATGGTGAAAGAGTTTAAGTTATTAATCTTGAACCTTGTGTTGATTCTAGATTACCGGACCAACCCGAGATTTACCACTCTTTTAGGATTTCCAGGCAAGTTTTCGAAATCTATGACTTACTACTGTTGTTGTGATGAAAAATGCTTTCGGCTATATTTTCCAAATATAATATTGTTGTTATACTTGAATATTTTGAATTGTGATTGGTTTATAAGCTATACGTTATGATAGTTATAAGCCGGATTTTGTAAAGGCTCTTAGAGTAGAGCATGTGAATCGTATTTTGAACTTAGACCGGGAGTCGGTATATTTTTTTTAGACCATTGAGGTTTATTTTCTGATAAGTATATTGAATAGATATATTCAATTATTTTATTATTCAAGGGAATATTGTTTTAATATTCACTTAGATTTGATTATTAAATACTTATTGAGATTATGATTATTATTTAATCATTTATTATTTGATGGATATTATTTGAATATTTATTATTATTTTAATCAATTTAAAAATGATTTATATTATTTAAAAGTTATCTTTGACCTTCAATAATTATGAAGAATATTTATGACCTTTATAAAATTTATTTTAATTAAAGTAGGGATTCCCAAATATTATCTTAATTTAAA
This sequence comes from Heracleum sosnowskyi, assembly GCA_030848705.1. NCBI lineage: Eukaryota > Viridiplantae > Streptophyta > Magnoliopsida > Apiales > Apiaceae > Heracleum > Heracleum sosnowskyi. Next base: position 74,770,701 of record CM061240.1, read on the forward strand.
TCTATCTTAAAAGATGATTTAAATATTCGCTGACCACTCAAACGGGCTGGGAATACCTTTAAAGATTTCCAAACAGTTTGACTCCCTGGTCGTAATCTTTTAAAGAGAAACCTCATCTGATCCTAATTCTGTTGGCTAAGGTCAACCCACATGGCAACTTACTTCCTCTATTATTCCGGAAGTAAGAAGACCAAGAAATGTTTTAAAAGAGGGACAAATAACACATACTTGGGGGAAACAGGATTAACTCTGTTTCCCGTTTTGTTGATTTTCATTTGGGGACTGGAATTTAATTCGTGCTCAGCAATGAAATAAGTGCCCAAAAAGTACGAAGTCATACTCGGTAATGAAATAGGTGCCCGTATAGTATGATTCTATGCTCGGCAATGAAATAGGTGCATGTATAACATAAAGTGCCCAGATGCGGCCATGGTGATAACCTAATGGGAAGTCGTCCTTCCACTAGTAGAGAAAGTGTTATTTTGTGATACAACGACTGATCATCGTGTATCGTGGTGTGTTCCGGTATAGCCCCCATCTTTCAATTGGAATTTTGTCTGCAATATTGTAAAAAAGGCCTAGGAGCTCAGTTACCGATAATGTTAGCAGTATTTTGAGAAATATTCAAAAATTGTATTTTTCAGTAAACTACCTTATTTATCTTGATATAAAAGTTGTGTTTCAAAAGCTGGTTTATGTTATAGTAAAGATTTCCAATATCTTACAAATATTTAATATGGTTATGATCTAGTACTGATTATATTATGGGGCTTTATTGCTCACTTTTGCTTTGTTTTATAAAATCACACAACAACAAATAGGAGAGATGACCAGGCCGAGGCACACTACTCGCAAGCGGGTGGGAAACGCCCGTCGGTTCCACGCCTAGATACTAGCCGCCATGGCTGAGGTGGGGATAACCAGTTGGTTAGGTTATCAGCTTTTGTGTATCAGACTTATTTATATGTATGACTTAAACAAGACTATGTCCAGAAACAATTAACTTATTCGGTAATCATTTTGGGTTGTAATAACTTTATCTTGTGGATTAATGACTTGATACTTATTTCAATTTCATCTCTGAGACTATAATTAGTGTTGTGGATTGTGTTGCGGGGTCACGAAATGTTGTTTATTATTATTGTGATTCCAGTTCAAGTGTTATTGTTGGGATTTGAGAGCGTGACAACCCGGATCTCCGACCCCGGATCTGGGGTGTTACAGAAATGATAATTAGAGCTTAGGGTTATATATCTCAAAGATGATAGCGGGTTAAGAATAATAAATCCAGATATAATTATATAATAGTAGTAATAATAAGAACTTCTGACAAAGTTCATGATATAATAAAAGAAAGTACCCCTTAACCAAGACCGCGTCCATATTATGGCATGAAACAACTTCTAAGTTACTATTATTATTACAAACCAGTACTCAAAGTTAAACGTTATACAAACTTAAAGTACAAAGCTAGACATCTATTCTAACTGCCAAAATAAGACAACAAACTACCCGTCCAAGGACTACCACTCTGGGTGATCTCCTAGCAGCTGGAGAACTATCACTCGCACTATGTCTGTTCATCCTCTCACTTCACTAGAAGAGGGGTTAGACAAACAAGTATGAGCCAGATGTGCTCAACAAGCATAAATATATCAATATCAGTTTTAAAATGAAAGGGTAACCATAGATAAAAGAATGTATATTGTGACGCCCCCAAATCCGGGGTCAGGGAATTTGGTTGTCACGCTAAAATCTCAATCTAAAACAACCTGTTAAATATTAAACCAATACAAATATAACATCTGCGACCCCAACTATACCAAGATCCTTTAGGCTATAGTGCTAGAAACAAGAAACCAAAATTTCACAAACTTTAACTTCTTTTTACAACAATACTCTTTGCACAAATTCTATAACACTAGTATAAGTTCGAAAAGAAGTATACCAGGCAAACTAATCTGATACAATATAGTATTTAATAGAAATCAACTTTATACAATAACCTTGCACTAGATCTAAATGCTCTGCATCAACTCGTCTTCCCAACGTCATCTTGACTCTTCTCGTCCCACAGTTATACAATTAAATACTGTCAATCTACTTTACACTGGAGGATTAAAAAGTTGAAACCAACAAATATGAGCGGAGACATCCTCTCGCTTTACTGAAATATCAAGGGTAATAAGCAAGAGTGAGCGAAAGAAGCTTAGCAAGTATATAATAACTACACATGATAAATAATAATGCAACAATAGCAATATATGAAGGAAATCAACTCAACTGGGGGTAAAATAATACTGCGATAATAGCAATGTATGAAAAGCAGCTCAACTGGCAAAATGAACAACAACAATTGTGTCAAACTTTAAATTAGAATTGGATTTTTACTGTGAAGCAACGAGTTAAAGTGGATGATCAGTCACACTAAAACTCCGGATCATACCTTACGGTATATCCAAATACTGAACTGGATCCAAGGCCACTTTGGCCTACATAATACTGATACTCTGACTGGCGTCGACAGTCCTTAAAAACATTTCATTTTTAATAAAAACTTCCAATTCAAATTTAGTACTCGGGTTAGGTGTCGGAACAATCGACTACCTGGTTAACTCAAATTAATGCTTTCAATGGTCTGATCCACATTATCAAACTAGATTAGGTTAAAACAAGTACATATGAATTAGGTTTCCAATGATAAAGAACCAGGATTAAATCTGGTAAATACAAGATACTGCAAGGTATGAATTATGAACCGAATAAAACTGTCAAGTTATAAATTAGATAGGTTGCCATAAATACGGGATAGGAATGGGCACTGGTTATGCAACAAGTATTTGAATTAAGAATTGAAAAACATGAATCTTACTACGATACTCCGAACAAAAGAGTACGAGTTAGTAAACTTGCCTTTGGTCCTTAGCTATTACGTAAAACCGAAGTAGTATGATTCTCATCTTCTTCTATCTTATGTCATCACAATCTTCTATTCTGATAACTCTTGGTTCCGGCGCATATGCGATGGCTACGAGTCTGCACTACCGAGATCGTGCCCGCCCAACTACTCACTAGTTAAATATAAGATATACTTTAGCCTTCGGACTCAACTCACTTAATATAAATGTTTATAACCTTAAGCGAATGTAATTTCTACAGAAAATTGGGCATGACCTATTCGTAAAGTGAACGTTGCCCTATTTTAAAACACCAAAACTTTCTAACTCAATCATCCACAAACAATCCACAATTTATTCAGTACTCAATTCATCTGCCTTGACTTGCAGTAAACATGTAAGAAAATAAATCTGCCTTGACTTGCAGTAAACATGTAAGAAAATAAATATGCCTTGACTTGCAGTAAACATATAAGAAAATAAATCTGCCTCGACTTGCAGTAAACATATAAGAAAATAACTCTGCCTTGACTTGCAACTATTTTATCCAGAAATAAGCAATCACGTATAACATTTATCACGTAGCAATTCAAATAACTAATTCACATAATTTCCTATACTTCATGTAGCACATAGCACATATTTCATTCACATATGCATTTAGGCTAGCATGTCATATCATATACAATTGCCAAATAATAATCATTTAATAGTCCTGTCGGAAATCCGGCAGCACTTCCTCTATTTATATAACAATCCACCCGTTTTAAACTAATACCAACAATCAGGAATCAAATTACAAACTAACATATTCATATAACTTAACTTAATCAACTTGAACTCACAACTATAAAATAACATACTCAACTCGATATACCATTTAAACACATAGAAATTATCAGTTCATATGCCACCATACAATACCAAACTTATTATCATACTATCCGAATTAAAATCATATTGAACCAATTAGAAGGATGGACATTTTAGAGTATAAAGATGAACTCAGATGAAAAAGTGTAAAACAAAATAATTGTAGAAAATTCTGAGACCTTTCCAGAATGGTAAGGCTCGTTAAAAATGAACAAGTAACGAGTTCAGAAACTTTAAAACAAGCTGCTGTAGAAGCAGACTCAGCCTCGTTCACACAATTTAATCACAGATATAACTCATCAACATATAACTGCACATAGCATTTAATCACACATTTATAATTACGTATAGAATACAAAATTTAAACAATCATTCATATTTTAAATCCGACTATCACTAGATTAAATAGAATTAATCAAAATCAATCAACTCAGCAAATCAAGAAATTAATCAAATCGGGTAAATAATAAAACAATTTTTGAAAATATTAATTAAATTTGATTTATAATTAATCGAGATTAAATAATAATTAATTAATAAAATTCACCAATTAATCACTCAATTAATTGATCAATTAAATCAATTACATTATTATCTAAAACCGATTAAAAATAATCAAATCTAATTACTCTTTGAGACACCAATAATAAAATACAATTAATAAGTATATAGATTTTACAAAATTTCGGCATAACCCGTTCGTAAATAGGACTATCCACAAAATTTGCATGTACTATTTTGCGCCCCTAGTCACAGGAATAACACAGTACATCACCAACAAACATCTTGTATACTCAACAGTAAATAAACAACATATACTCCATAAAATAATGGACTTCAACAAAATCCCCCAAATTGGAATTAAATAAAGTAAACTAAAATTATTACCAACAATCAATTTCTTAGCACTAAATAAAACTCCACATATTTAACATGTACATAAACGAGGCTAAAACTAATTCCCCATTTAAAATAATTTAACTCATTAATTAAATCATAATAACACTAAAATTTAAATGGTGCTCTAAAACCATTTAAAACACAACAATATACATATATAATCAATTAGGAAATTACAACACACAAATTAACTTACAACTCAAAATTAAACTCTAAATAAAACGAACTTGATAAAAACGGGATAGAGCAACTCAGTTAAGAATGTAAAACAATTATACACAATCATATAAAGCTATCACAGCCATCAAAACAAGTGAACGAACTCAGAATCAAAAAGCCCCAAATTTTTGAATATGAACCCTAATTTAATTTTTTTTTCCAGAAATAAAGAAAGATTTATATAAAATGAAAATTTATCCTCTGATGAAACTGATTGCAGATTCCGAAACTAAATCATAAGAGCTTCGATTCGACTACTTGAACTCCAAAATCCGATATCAATAACACCTTCAAAATTAGTTTTGATTCTCAAGAACACGAAGAACACGAAGAACACGAAGAACATGACAATCAAACCTCGATTTCTATACGTTACTGAACTCTAAATTCAACATATAATATATGAAATTGACCAGAAAAACATACTCTACACGATGGTACCATCAAAATTAGCAACCAATCACGTTTACAAAAATTCATAATTTTAATATATATTAAATCGAATTTAATAAAAATAATAGAAATTCAGAATTTTACCCCACACGAAATCAGATTATAGAATGTGAAACTAGACTCCAAGACCTTCGATTTGAGTACTCGAGATTTGGATTTGGATTCCTACATCACCTTTAAAATTGGCTTTGATCCTCAAGAACATGAGAGAGAAAAAGAAAAAACATTTTTGATTCTTTGATTTTCCTGATTCTTTGACTCTGTGCGTGTGTTGTCTGTATATATTAGTTAGTTTAGGATAGATATAGGATAAGGATAAGGTTAGGTTAGGCACAATTACCCCACCTAACACCAAATAGTCCCGTACTGAACGATTTTTAACGAACGAAAATTATTCTAAAAAAAAAACTCGATAATATAAAAATAATTCCCAACCACTAAAATATTTTTAGCACGAAATTATAACTTCCACTCAATTAGCGGATAAATATTAAAAAACTTATTTACTCTAAAAATTGAAATAATTATGCACAAAATTTTTATAAAGCCCAGATTTTACAGAATTGCAAAAATATTGAATTTTTGAATATTTTTATAACTCACCGAAATACCAATGGGGCACAGATAAGATACCGGGTAAAATTTTGGTACTAATAAAATACCGCTTTGATACCAAAAATTTTCAAATATTCTAAATCTTCTAACAATGTAAAAAAAATACTAACTTTCAGAATATTTTTATAATTTAAACAAAATAAAATTTTGAACCCGAATAAAATATCGGATAAAATTTTGGCGCAACTAAAATACCGATTCGATCCTCAAAATTCTAAAACAAACTCAATTCGACAATATCGATAAAATAATCAGCTTTCACAAAATTTTTAGATGAATAAAATACACGTAATATCATTCCTCCTCTTTGAGAAAAGCAATAAAATATTTAAATAATAATATTAATAAACCCTGAAAATTCGGGTTACTACATATATCATCAGTGCAAAGCATATGGCTGTAAGCAATCTCAAATGAAGTAAATGGCATTAGAATTGGACTTTTACATTTTTAATAAAACATCAAGGTTAAGATGCTGATTAGTCACGCATTAACCCTGGACTAGGCACACAACAAAGTCCTTTAAGTAGGATCCCTGGCCTCATTTGGCCTTAATTTATTACGACCACGAATCTGGTCTGACCATTATTGGTCCATTTTTAAAAACATTCCAATCCTATCGAAGGGTAACAATAATAATATGCTCGACAAAGTTAAATATGAAGTGAAACATGCATTACGATACCAAAAGGAATTGCAACTGTTCAAGATAAGGTAAAATTGAAGATACAGGCTCTAGACGGTCTCAACAATATAAATCATTCAATTAGGGAAGAATAAATAAGGTTATGGTAGTTATAATATGAAACAAAAAGTAAAAGTTAATGATACTTGGTGCAATCGCGAGGGTTCAAAAGAAATAGGGATAACAAGAAAAAGAGTAGTAATATTTGCATAGGTACAAGGTAAGGATTGCGTATTTGTAATTTACTCTGAAAGTAAGATGCACATAATAGTTGAAGAAAATATCACTTGAACAATGAGTGAAGGGTATAGACACTTGCCTGGTCAAACATAGCCAATTATACCCTACTAGTTTGCTATTCTAGCCTTTCCTTTCCTTTGCCTCGGTCACTCGATTCTATAATGATACACACGTATAAATACTACTGCTCAATCTTACATCCTTTCAAGGATCTATCGAAATTAAACACTACACAATCAAGTAACAATTAGTGGCGCGATTCTATTTTACGTCAACACGTAAGCATACAATCATTTAATATTGAATCGTTGTCGGCGTTCAATCAAATGTAATTAAAATGATTTAAACCAATCAATAAATAAAATAAATCAACTACTCATTTTAGTTGATCAAGTAAATTAATTATAATTTTAGAGCAATATAAATTATTAAAATCGAATTTAATTGAACCTAAGAGCAATAAACAACAAAAGAAATCAATTTCTAGAATTTATAAAGAGTTTGAAATAATTTGTAACTCAAAAGAAAGGCCTAAAATGATTTTATAAATCATTTAGGAATTTAAATAATTAATAAAATATTGTTAGGAATATTTTTCCTAATTTAAATCATTTTTAAATCATGTTCCAAAATAATTAAAGAATTTTGGAAAATAAATAATTACTTAAATAAATCAAAATTTCGAAATAATTCCTTAAATAATTAAGGAATTAAATAAAAAAATTAGAATTTAAAAGAAAAATTTAGAATTAAAAAAAAATCATTTTGAAAATAATTTTTCAAAATTTAAATAAATAAAATATATTTTTATAAATTCAAAATATATAATTTAGAAAGTAATTTGGTGAGGGGACCAATTTATAAGTTTTATAAAACTTGAGGGACTAAACTTCATCATCTTCCAAACTTAGGGTATTAAACTGTAAAAACTCTGTTGCTAGCTTTAATGGCTGCCACCGGCCGGCGATGCCAAAATCCGGCCAAAAATCTGACTATCACAAATCCTTTACCAAGCTCAATGTTCTTTATACCAAAACTAAGCTTAGAACACATACAATTTAACCCCCATATCCAAATAACAAACAACAAAATTTATGGACGAATCAATCAAAAAATTGAAAAAAAAACTTAAAATTCGAACTTGATAAAAACGGAATAGAACAACGAGCCCAGAATCAAAGCATATAAAGCTATTTCAGCCATCAAAACAAGTGAACGAATCCAGAATCAAAAAGACCCAATTTTTGAATATAAACCCTAATTTTCGAATTGGACATTCTGGGAATCAAACGTTGAAATTGAACACATATTTGGACTGCTTACAACCATACGAAGCTATACATATCATCAAATCATATGGAAAAGCTCAGAATCGAAAAGCCCTAATTTTCAACATGAACCCTAATTTTCCAAAAAATTTAGAAGATTTGTATAAATTTGAAACATTACCCCACGCAAAATCTGATGGTAGATTATGAAACTTGACTCCAATATCTTCGATTTGAGTACTCGAGCTTTGGATTTGGATTCCTATATCACCTTCAAATTTGGATTTGATTACGAAGAACACCAAGAACACGTATCATATTTTCTGATAATTATCGATATATTATGATTTTTATTACACGTAAAATAATTACGATACGCCTATTTATATTAATCGAAAAATAATACCCCAAACGACATTTTTAGTTCGATATTGATCCGTTGGATCATTTTAATTTGAATAAATAAAGTACACAGTTTACGAGACGATAATTATCAAAAATTACAGATAATTACCAGAATTACTGAATATTATTTATACGAACCAAGATATATTTATAACGAATGTTCAAGAATATTATCACTATAACGAATGAATTATTGGTATGAACGATATACCAATTGCCCGAATGATTAGAGAACAAGTTAAATTCCCATTTTGGTGGAATAAAATGATAGTATCGAAGAATTAAAGAAATAATGATAAGAAAATCTTTCAATAATGAAACGGACACGAAAAACGAGATGATAATGATTTAACAAAACTTTAACGGGGCTCTTCAAATTTTAAAACGGGGAATAAAACTAGAGATATTTTTAACTGACACGTTTTACGGAAAAAAAGACCCGAAAATTAACAAATAACGCATATCACTTATTATATGTACAGATACATTTTTAATCATCAATCTAATATTTAACAAATTGATCCCTCTTATTAAATCTAATTATTATAACTCCAAATAATTCAAAACAATTATTCCACGCACAAAATATCAAGTCTATTGTTAAATAAAATTCACAGATATTACAATATCTGTATCCGAATTATCTGTTTGACAGCCCTACCTATTATTTTTCACTAGCTTATAGCCAGTACAATACACAAATATTTTTTAATATCTTTAGTATATTAATAATTCATAATTTATTCTTAGTATTCATATTTATTTTTATTTTTTGATATATTGTTGACGAATTTCTTATATTGGATTTTTGAAAAAATATTATTTTTATTTTTTGATATATTGTTGACGAATTTCTTATATTGGATTTTTGAAAAAATAATTTATCTATTAAAATATAAAATATTATTTGACATTATTTTCAACGATTCTCATCTATTTATTTTAAGATCTTATGATACTTACTTTTTTGTAGTACCGATGTACCTTAACGACCAAAACTGTGGACTTTCTTTTTCAATATATTTAGAGATAAAATTATTAAATTTTATATTTGTTACGTTGTTGATAAAGTTCGAACACCTCACGATTATCCTCTATTTATTTAAATGTTTAACAAATTTTTTTTTATGGTGTTGTATCGTGACGACCAAAGATTCTCAGCAATAGTTGAGATACGTAGGCATCTTGTGAGGGCAGATTTAGCCACGAAACATGAGACCAACCATTAAAGCCCGAAAGCTCTTAAACCCTAGTAGTAAATTCGAAAGAACGTTTTTTATTCCTCAACATTTGGCGCCGTCTGTGGGAAGACAACATCAACCATGGCAAATACACGAAGAACAAATCGAGAAACTCAGACTTTTGAAGGACTTCCTCTTACCTTTGAAACGGAGACTCATGGAAGCCAACCACCGCAAACTACTGGCACTCAAGGGGCGAATATCCCCCTCACCACTACTCAAGGACCAAAAATCCCAATTTCGGTTAAAGGGACGAATCCCCTGCAAATGGTTGTTCATTGCCCAAATCCTCAAGAGACTACTCTCTAGCAACCAATCACAACCTCTCCACTGCTCATGAACGCACCACGTGGCCTTCAACTTCACACCACGGATCTTCCCCAATACGCAACTCAAACCCTCGGGATGCCAACTTATGGCATGCCACCTCAACCTACGGTAGGAAGCAGTGGTATCAGTCCAAACTACCATGAAGCATATGTGCCCCCTTATATTCAAGGTCTGGGACCCCAAAATCAGCAAACTCAAACTAGACATACCCATTTGATTCAAGATTACTCAGGTCCCTATACCGATGAAGAGAATTATTCAACTGGAGATGAGAGGGATGTTGCCCCAAGGAGGAGACGCTCTTCCCAAACCAATCGGGAACAACCCCAAACCACCAAGGAAAAAATTACGGCCCATGAGGCAGAGGCTGCAAGACTCAAGAAAATATTGGCGGAAGAAGAGGCTGCAAAAGAACAAAACCAAACAACTGGAAGAGTCCCTGTGATTAATTTAGATCCTGCACCGAGAAGAACTAAGAGGGTTGAAGCCCAAAAGGGTGATCCTATTGTGTTGTTACCCTTAGGAGATCCTGATGATCCTATACCACCTTTTACTCAGGATATCATGAAAGCTAATATATCCAGAAAATTCAAGATGCCAACCATCAAAGCTTATGATGGAACAGGAGATCCCGCGAATCATGTAAGAACTTTCTCTAATGCACTGTTGTTGCAGCCTACCAATGATGTAGTCAAATGTAGAGCGTTTCCACAAACCCTTGCGGGCATGGCTCAACGTTGGTACAATCGTCTCCCTCCCAACTCTATTGGATCTTTTAAGGAATTGAGCAATGCATTTATCAATCAGTTTGTTAGTGGAAGGGTGCATGAGAAGAGTTCTGCATCTCTTATGGGAATCCAGCAAGATAAAAATGAATCCTTGAGGGAATACATAAATCAATTCACTAAGGAGGCTCTGAAAGTCCCGGACTTGGAGGACAAAATAGCTATGATAGCCCCGCACAAGGAACCACTGATGATCACTTCAAGAGATTGTTGGCAAAGCATCCACCCGAAAGCATGTTGAAGCTTCAAGATAGAGCCAGAAAGTATATCAAGGCCGAGGAAAGTATGAAGAAATATGAACCCACTATTGAGGGAAGTGAAAACGGAAAAAAGAGAAAGGAGACTCAAGAGTATGACGCTAGGGACAAAAATCCCAGGATAGCGAAGGATTCTGACTCTCCACCTAAAAAGAACAACTTTGGACCCAGGTTCAATGAGTATGCAAGGTTGAACACCTCAAGAAGTCAAATTCTGATGGATATTGAGAATGAAGAATATCTTCGATGGCCAAAGCCGCTAAGATCTGACTTGGAGAAACGAAACAAGAATCAATTCTGCCGTTTCCATAAAGAAGTTGGTCATGACACCGACGATTGTAGACAACTGAAAGATGAGATCGAGTTCTTAATCCGAAGAGGAAACTCGATAAGTTCACTAAGGATGGGAATCGAGGAAATCAACAAGGAAACTATGAAAGGAAAGACTATGATGGGAGGGACAACGACCAAGATCGTAATCCTAAGCCCCGAGGGCCTATCATCAACATGATATTTGGAGGACCGACTGCTGTTGGGTCCTCCCGAAACTCAAGAAAAACTTATGCCCGAGAGGTAATGACTGTTGTAGGAGAAGCACCGAAACGTGCCAAGACAGAAGTGGCTATTAGTTTTGATGATTCTGATCTTGAAGGGGTGAAGTTCCCCCATGATGACCCGTTGGTCATTATACCTGTAATAGGCAACTCTAAAACCAAGAGGATTCTGGTAGATAATGGAGCTTCCGTGGACATCTTGTTCCATGACACCTTCATCAAGATGGGATATACCGATTCGTAACTAACTCCTTCAAACATGCCCATATACAGGTTCAATGGGGTTGAATCTAAAGTAGAGGGAACTATTCTGCTCCCTATGACAATAGGGCAAGGTTCACAAACAACTCAAATGCTGAATTTCTTGGTGATAAAGGCAACCTCGACTTATAATGTTGAATTTTGACCCAACCCGCTCTCTGGGGAGCGTTAACAAATTTAAAGAGAAATCTGAATACAGAAACACTAGGTTCGAAACCATGTTTCCTACACTGGACCATAAAACTATAAATGAACCTCCAAGCATTAGGCTGAAGTTGGGTTGAACAGACCTGAGCTTCAACTAAGAGCCTAAAAACAAATGGGACAGGAGACCGTCTGGGACGCGTGGTTCACAACCCCGTCTTGTACATGGGGGTGACCAACGCCCAAAAGACATTTGAAAAATCAAGAGTTGAAAAATGCCTTGGAGGCAAAGACGCCCAGGAGACCGTCTGGGACGCGTGGTTCACAACCCCGTCTTGTACACGGGGGTGACCAACGCCCAGAAGACATTTGAAAAATCAAGGGTTGAAAAACGTCTTGTAGGCAAAGACGCCCAGGAGACCGTCTGGGACGCGTGGTTCACAATCTCGTCTTGTACACGGGGTGACCAACGCCCAGTAGACATTTGAAAAATCAAGGGTTGAAAAATTCCTTGGAGGCAAAGACGCCCATGAGACCGTCTGGGATGTGTGGTTCACAACCCCGTCTTGTACACGGGGGTGACCAACGCCCAGAAGATATTTGGAAAATCAAGGGTTGAAAAACGCCTTGGAGGCAAAGACGCCCAAGAGACCATCTGGGATGCGTGGTTCACAACCCCGTCTTGTACACGGGGGTGACCAACGCCCAGAAGACATTTAAAAAAAGAGAAATCAAAATTTGAAAAATGCCCAGGGAGCTATGGACGCCTAGGAGTCAGCCTCGGGGACGTGGTTCCCAACCCTGCCTTGTGCGCAGGGTGACCAGCGCCCCGAGGACAAGTACAAAACCAAAAAGATTTTTCAAAAAAAATAAAATTTGAAGCACACCTAGGAAGCACCCTTGTACGCGGGGTCGACCACCCGGCCTTGTACGCGGGGATAGACCACGCGGCCTTGTACGCGGGGGTCACCCACGCGAAGAGGACTTCTGCGAAGTCGGAGAAGAAAACTACACAAAAACGGGGCTGCCCCCCCCCCCAGGGAACGAACAAAAACGAGGATTGTCCCCCCACGGGGAACAAAGTTTTGGCTAGTTATGTGTGAAAGGAGACAAAAAAGTTAAAACCAAAGAAATTCTAGAAATTGCTAATGAATAGCAAAATTATTTAAAATTCTTAGAAAATTTCTAAAAATTCAGAAAATTCCTGAAAATCCTTAAAAAAATAGAAAATTCTTAAAATTATTTTCTTAATTTGGGAAAATATTATATGCTAGTTAGAACTTTTGAAATATTTCAAAAAAAATATGTCGGAAAATATCTATGGGTACAAGAAAAATTCCTAAAGTATTTAAAAAAATCCGAGAAAATTGGAAATAATTTGTGAAATTATTTCTATGCTTGAAGCACAAATAAATATTTTTGATAAAATAATCAAAAATAAAGAAAAAAATACCCAAAGGTACCATAAAATTCCTAAAATTTATTTAGGAAAATTGCTGAAAAATATGAGAGAAATTATTTAAATATTTCCTTGGTAAGAAGGGCAACAATTTATGTAGATAATACATAAAAAGCCCCGTAGTTGCCTAAGAAAGGCGCAAATAAAGGATCATGTTCCCAATTTTTTTGAAATTAAGACATTCTTTTTTAGAATGACCATGAAATTTAGACAATATAAACCGTGAAAGGTTCATATAAATGTCAAATTAGCCTCGAATAAGATCGTCGTAAATGTGTAGGTCGCTCCACACTTTGCAATAAGGCGATACTTGTGAAACACTAGTGTAAATAAAGTCCTAGGTAAAGGATAAAAAAGATCCCGAATCTCGAAAAAGGTTAATATAATTTCTACGGAAGCTTGAAAAGCTTTCCTAGAAATTGGGGGGGGGGGGCAAATGATATGGATTATAAATAACCCTAGAAATATAATTAATGACGTATTAATTAGACCTAGATTGGTCCAAGAGTTAAACCCAATTAATGAGGCCCCGAAACCTTAATTATTTATTAATTTCGTAATTAATAAAAAGATAAAATCTACAACTCATCAAAAGAGTCCAAAGTGTGCCAACTTCATCAAAAAGTAGCCTCTAAGGCATACAAACCTAATAGGAGTCAGCCTCATACAAAATAGGATTCACAATCCTGATCTAAGAAGGTGACTTGACCCCCAAGTCACCTAATTCTACTCTAAATACAAGGCTCCTGACGCCTATATAAAGGACCTGATCCTCAATCAGAACTACGTTTTTTTGGCTTGATTCTCAGCAATAGTTGAGATACGTAGGCATCTTGTGTGGGCAGATTTAACCACGAAACACGAGACCAGCCATTAAAGCCCGAAAGCTCTTAAACCTTAACAGTAAATTCGAAAGTATGTTTGTTATTTCACAACAATTTTAATATTAAATTTTTACACATGTTATATGTAAAATAATATAATGTAATTTAGATGAATTAAAGTGTACAATAAAATTTGCAACATAAATTCATATAAAGAATTTCTCATACGTCTCTTATAATATAGAGTCCACGTGTATCATTGTTAGCCATGGTATACACGAGCTTTATATTGAGAATTTTTTAATATTGTAATTGATATTAATTGATTTTTCGATATTTGGTTTAACAATTATTATCTAACTGGAACTACCCATAAAGAGAACAGAGAGTTTCGAATTTTACATAGGGAATTCTATTTAATATAGAAAACCCATTATATTTGGTTTAAACTATCAAAATGCATCTTTTAGTATTTAAATGTAATCATATTATTAATTAAATACACTTTTTAATATTAGATTTAACGATTCTTCCTTGCCATTCACATCTTCCTTGTCAGAATACTTGTCATGTATAGCCATATCATTTATGAGTTTGGTGAATCTATCATAGGTCTCCACAAGCGTTTCACCAGTCTTAAAAGCAAAGTGTTCATACTCTTAGATCAACAGAGCTCTATAATTCTTTCTCACTGGTTTGGTTCCTTCACAGTGGACTCTCAGCTTATCCCACGACTCCTTTGCTGAGTTACATGAGAGAACATAGTTGGTAAGAATAGTGTCCAAACTATTAAATAGTATGTTCATCACTTCTGCATCCTTGAGAATACTAGCTTTGTCTTCAGGGGTCCATTATGTCTTTAGTTTATTAATTGTATGATCACCTATAACTTTTCCTTCATCATTAGTTGTAGGAACCACTTTTGTTAGTATGAATGGTCCATCATTAATCATGTCAACATAATCAGAATCAGCTGCCTCAAGGTGATGCAACATTTTAACCCTCCAGTAAGAATATTCGCCCCATCTTTGTATCCATACATGTTTTTGATCTTCTTGATTCGAACAGAATTAAACCTGCTCTGATACCACTTGTTAAACCAGAAATACTTGTAGAAAGGGGGGGTTTGAATACAAGTAGTACTACTACGTCTATTTTTGGTTTTTTTTATTTATCAAATAGAAAATAAATATGCGGAATTGAAAGAACACAAACAAAGATGCTGCAATAGTGATTTTTATTGAATAATTAAAGTTACAAACTCTACCAAAGATGTACAAGTATCTTTAGCAGCTACCTTCTGTAAACTAAGTTACATCAGCAATATAAACCCTAAGACACTTGCATGGCTTCGACACACACACATATTACAATGTAAAATGAGAGTATTTATACAATTTCCTATCAATTAAACAACATATCAATCAATTACATAATATATGGAATTTTGTCCCATATGTTTAAGTTGACAGCTTCAACCACACGACCTTTTTGATAAGAACATATCTTTTACTGATCTTGAGAATGATTTGAGCTTATCTTGTGATCTATCTTCGAAGATAACAGAAGTTTCCATAATCCATAGTACTGCTTTATAGACTCTTGCAGATTGTAGACTCCGACATCTTCACAGTCTCCAACCACAGTCTCTTGTGGCAGTAGACTCTAAACTTTATTCTAGTTACATCATTACCTTTATTCCTAACATTCACATTTTGTTTATATTTAATGAAAAATCTATCATATTCAAACTTTTAAATCTTCTCAAGGCAAGTTGTTATCTGTAATATAATTAGTAGTGTGTATCTAACATAAACATAATATATAAATAATTTTTGTTTTAGTAAGGAATCATAATCTAAGTAATAATAATCTTTAAATTACCGTTTAATTATATATATGATATAATTTTGTTGCATAATATTAAATTTATTTAATTATAGCTTTAGATCTAATTTTTATTGAATACTTTGGTTATTTGGAATGAGAATGGAACACTTTAGTTAATTTTTATTTCATGATTTGAATTTTATAAATAACTAAATTAGATTGTTTTTTGATTTGAGGTGGAAGACATATAATTTGTAAATGAAATATTCTGGCACCTATTCATAATAGATATAAATCTTAAGTAAAAATCTTATTTAGCTAAATATCTTCCTTAATTTGTTATTTTCAATATTATTTTTAAGATTCATCCTTTTCTATTATAAATAAATCATTTATATTTATATATTTTACGACATTTTGAAGACCACTGTTGGACCTTCATTATAAATAATAACATATGTTGGTAAACTAATTATTGTTTTAATTTCTAAAGCAAAATTGTTATGTATTGTATATTAAGTAATGGATTTATGTAGTTTTTTTATCGTCTTTTTCTTTGTCTTAAATTGTTAGATATTGTATAGAGGCCCGATCCTTAATATTTTGGGCCCCTAGGCAAAATAATAAATGAGGGCCCTTCTTGCTTAAGCGACTATACGTTTACTAATAATATTACAAAACAAAAAATGTCTTAACAATTTATTTTCATGATTTTATACATAATGTAACATTCAAAAGAAAAGGCTCTACAAATTTTCGGATATGAAAATTTTTCATTGATTCACTATTCAAACGTAATTTTCGTTATTTAAATTGCTAAACAAAATAAGAAAAAGAAGAGATCATGTTTCATATTTAAGAGGAGGTCAAAGATTTAAAGAAGTCTGAATATAAATAACGACTTAATTTTTGGGAAACATCGAAGTTTTTGATGTGTTCAATGACAAATGAAGATAATTTTGTGAATAAAAAGAGTTTGAATTAAAGTAGAAAAATGGGAGAAGTTTTCGGTACGGTAAAGAGTGCTAAGTGTATCATGGAATGCAATGAATTTTTTTCATATTCTTTATATTAATTTTATTTTCTATCACTATAGTAGAACCTAAAAAATGGGTCCCTTCCTGAATATAGGCCGTAGGACACTGCCGAAACTACCCTCAAAACAAGACCTGATTGTATATTGGTAGTAAATTAAATTAATAATAGTGCCACTGCCGAAATTGCCCTCAAAACCAGACCTGGTTGTATATTGGTAGTAAATTAAATTAAAAATAGTGTAGGTTTGTAATAGTGAATGCCATACCATACCATATGAAACCACATAATAACTGTCTTCCACTAATCTATCTATTATCTATTATCTATTATATATATAATAGCACAACATGTCCTATTTTATTCAAGTAATTTTACAATTATACCCTTTCATGTATCATAATTTTACGTTAATGTCCCTCTAAAGCCAAATGTTATAAAAAATATAAGAAAATACTCATTTTGATGGGAATTGAATCGAAGACACTTCAATACTAATCACAATGAATTTCAAGTCACCCATAACCATTGAACTACTTGGGCTTTTTTGTTGTGATATAGTTACCATTAGATAAGTGTGCTTATGCTTTATATATATTCACGAGATTTTTATAGGATCGTTTGATAGGGGAAAAATTCATTTTTCTTGTAACAACTAGGATTTTCATAATTTATTAATATTTTTATTTTAAATATTTTATTGCGTTTCTCAAAAGAGAAGGAATAAAATTATGTATATTTTATGTTAATTGATGCATTTCTATTGTTAAATAATATAAGTATATGTTCTGTGACATTATTATGTGTTATGTGGCCTAATTATCTGATAAATATTGATACATGTGATGTCATCTATGTTATTTTAAATTATGGTATATTATTAAAAATAAATTTGTTTTTATATCAAAATTAGTATGTTTAATTCATCTTGGGATTTCAGAGACCAGATATGAATTTTAGTTGTGCCAAAATTTTATCCAAAATTTTATTTCGGTTCCAAATATTATTTTGTGTAAATGATAAAAATATTCAAAAATTTAGTATTTTTACATTTCTGGAAAATTTAGAATGTTTAGAAATTTTATGTATCAATACGGTATTTTACTAGTACCAAAATTTTACCCGGTAACTTATTTGTGTCCCCATTGGTATTTGGGTAAGTTATTAAAATATCCAAAAATTCAGTATTTTTATATTTCTCGGACTTTTTATAAAAAAAATTGTGCGTATTTATTTTAATTTTGGAGAATGTAACAATGTTAAAATTTTAATCATATTTATTCTCTTTATGTGTGTTATGGATTAAAAAACGTGCTTTGTGAATTTAATGCTAGGATTAATGAGCTTCGAGCTTTAATGGCTGCACTCGTGTTTCCGGACTAAATTGGTCCTCACAAGATGCCTACGTATCTCAATTAATGTTGAGAATCAAGCCAAAGACGTAGTTCTGATTGTAGGATCAGGGACCTTATATAGGCGTCTAGAGCCTAGTATTTATGGTATGTTTAGGAGACTTAGCGAATAAGTCTTCTTTTTGATATTAGATAAACATTGTATTTCTTGCTAGAGAATTCGTTTCCTTGTCGATAAAGGCTATGACTCATTAATTGCCTTTAATTGGGATTCTGGATCCTTCTTTGACCAATTTGCCATAATTCGGACTCTTTTTATGAGCTGTATATTTTCCCTATTCATTAATTACGAAATTAATGAATAATTAGGGTGTCGGTCCTTAAATACCGGCCTTTTAATTGAATCAACAATTATATTTCTATAATTATTTTTCTGTCCATATCATTTGCCCCCCAACTTCTAGGAAAATCACTCTCGGATTATCGTAGAAGTTATTTTATTCGGGAGTTTACGAAAATTTTCTTCCGTATTGTGGCTTGGTTTGATGAACATATAGTTCTAAACCAATTTTGTAATTTTCCCAAAACAGGAATCGGGATTTTTATCAATTCCATAGAAGATAAATCAATTTTTGATTTTTCAGTTCATTTTCGACCAGGATCATGGTCGAATTCGACCTTGATTTTAGCTCCTGGTCGAACTCCTTCGACCAGGATTCTGGTCGAAATTTGCTTCCATTTTGCCTCCTGGTCGAATGATTTCGACCAGGTTTCTGGTCGAAGCTCATTGTCAGTTTGCCTCCTGGTCGAATGCTTTTGACCAGGTTTCTAGTCGAAGTAAAGCCTCATTTCCCCTCCTAGTCGAATAATTTCGACCAGGATTGTGGTCGAACATGACTTCCATTTTGGTGCCTGGTCGAATGATTTCGACCAGGATCGTGGTCGAACATGACTTCAATTTTGGTGCCTGGTCGAATGATTTCGACCAGGATCGTGGTCGAACATGACTTCAATTTTGGTGCCTGGTCGAATGATTTCGACCAGGATCGTGGTCGAACATGACTTCAATTTTGGTGCCTGGTCGAATGATTTCGATCAGGATCGTGGTCGAACATGACTTCAATTTTGGTGCCTGGTCGAATGATTTCGACCAGGATCGTGGTCGAACATGACTTCAATTTTAGTGCCTGTTCAAACTCATTCGACCAGGATTCTGGTCGAATACTTGGTTTGTTTCAGACTATTAAGGCCCACATATATTGGGCTCAATTTGGGCCTAAGGCTTTTATTTAGCAATTGGGCCTTCAACTTTTTATTGGGCCTTTAGCCTTTTTTAATAATTGGGCCTTTAACCTTTCGACCAGATTTTTGGTCGAATACGAGAGCCATTTCGGGCTTTATTCGAACTCATTCGATCAGAATTTTGATCGAAAATGTGGTTCGTTTTTGTAATGGGCTTAATTGGGCCCAGAGCCTTCACTGTTCAAACTCAGTAATTTGGGCCTTTAGCCTTTTATGGGTCGTACCGGCTAATGTCGGTTGCCCTTCCATCAACCGGCCCATCGACCGGCTGTCATCCCTATATAAGGGTGAGTTCCCCTTTTGTTTCCATTCATAACACACATTCTATTTTCTCAAAGTCACTCTGCTAAATTCTCTTCAAAGTTTTCTACAAATTGCTCTGCTAGGGGTTTTGTCGCAAGGCGATTTCCGGCGAGCTTTTCCGTTGAATTTCACCGTTTTTCTGGGTTTTTTGCTTGAAGATTTGAAGATTTCCTTGAAGATTCTGGGTTTCTTTGAAGATTCTGGGTTTCTTTGAAGATTTGTTGAAGATTTCTAGGCTCTTTTGAAGATTTCTGGGCTCTTTAGAAGATTTCTGGGTTCCTTTGAACATTTCTGGGCAATTTTTCTTGAAGATTTAAAGACTTTCTGGGTTAGAAATGGCTGATCGAGCTTCCCAACGTCTTCAAAAGATGAATTCCGCATCAAAAAGAGGTACCCCCATTCCTATTCGTTCAAAATATATGTCTTTGCATGATATGATTAATGAACGTGGGGATGAATACCCGTCAGTATCTGCTTTAGATTCGTATGATTGTAGCAATAGATTTCATGAAGTAGATATGATAAAGGATTATAATAAGATGTATAGGGTAAAGGCCCCCTTGAGGCTTGTTCCAGCTGGCCCCGGTGACCGTTCATGTCACTGGCGGTCAAATGCCTTGTGCATTTATAAAGATGCCATAGTTGCCGGCCTTAGGTTCCCATTTCATGAGTTCATCCCTAGGCTCTTGGCAGATGTCCAAATCAACCCTTGTCAATTACCTCCAAATGCCTGGAGGATAATTAATTGTTTTATGGTTTTATGTCTTCGTAAAAATTTCCCTCTTTCTGTACCTTTGTTTAGAAAGATCTTTCAGTTTAAAAATAGCTCAACCAACAACTTGGGTTGGGTGTATATAAGCCATAGAGTAGGCTTCCCTTTCATTTTTCACCCCAAGTCAATCCCAGATAATAACCCCAAATGGAAAAATGAGTTCATGTATCTTGTATGGGAAGGAGGGGACTGGGGAACCCTGTTCCGTACATCTTTTGGGAGAGTCTTTGATGGTAGTCCCGGTAACCTTGTCTTGAATGAGGAGGAACTTCATGCCTACTCAGAGCTCATTAAGGATAATGGGACTACCGTGGCTTGGGAGCTACTGGATGAGTTTGTCCTCAAGTCCGTTGGGCTCTCCACTGTTCATGATAAAGGTATTTTTGCTTATCCCTTTTCATTACGTCTATTTTTCTTTTTTTGTGATTTTTTGCTAACCATTTTCTGGCTTTTCTTGTAGTTGCGGCCTTTATCAACAAGACCAATGAGCCCAAGGATGTGGAGACATCCAGGATGAAAAGGGCTAGGATTGGAGATGATCCAATGGGGAAGGCTAGTGTTCCCAGCTTCTTGATCCCCTCTGTGGACGAGGCTGACATTCCTGTGTCTGCCAAGTCTTCAGTGTGGCGCCCCAACTGGGGTATTAGGAAGAAGGACACCATTACTGGGGTGTCCAAACATGATGTGGACTGGTCGTACCACTCTCTTACCCCTTGTGATTACAAGGATTTCGTTGCAGATTCCACCCTTGAGGGTGCTGAGCATCTAGGGGCTCAAGCTATTGCTGCGGTAATTTTCTTTACCTTAGCTATTTCTTTGAAGTTTTTGCTTATATTTTTCTAACTTTTATCTTTTGGTAGACCAATGCCAACTTTCAGGGGGTATTGTTCCAAGCTAAGGCTTGGCGTACTTATTCTGAGACCAACCGGGTAAAGCTGGAGAAGTCTGAAGAGGATGTTAAGTCTCTTAAAGAGACTCTTGCTAGGAGGGAGAAGGAGCTTTCTGATGCTCAGGCTGACCTTGTTGAGCTGAGGAAGAGTAAGGATGATTGCATCGATGAGTATCTTGACTCTCAGGAGTACAAGGACTTGATCGAGAAGCATGACGAGATTCTCTTCCCAGTCCAGCATACGTCAGGATGGGAGGATGCTGTTCAGGCTATCTTGGCCAAGCATCCTGGAGTCTTTGATGCTGCTGACTTTCCTGCTCCTCACCCTCCTACTCCCTTGGAGCGTATTTTGGCTGGAGTTGATGATATGGAGGAAGATGCTAGGATTTTAGATCCAGAGCATTTATCACCCCTCAGTGACGCTTCTGTTGATGATGCTGAGGATGCTGATGAGCATTCTTCCAGATCTAGTTCAGGGGAGGAGACAGATGCGGGAGACAAGGATGGTGAAGCGCAGCCGTAGTTTGTAGTTTACTTAGGCCTTCCATGGCTTTGTATTTTCTTTCTATGTATTTCCAGCCTTTGGGCTTAACTTAAACTTTTGTAAGTTTAGTTTTATTTATATTTTGTGGCCATTCATGGCTTGTGTTGTTTTCTTGCCTCTTGATTTTGCATGTTTAGTTAGCATTTTGTACATATCTATCAGTATGTAATGCATTCAAAACATGATGAATAGGAGTATATAATTCATAACTTTGAAGAATGGGCTCAACCCTTACATAGTACTCAAGTTTTAAAAACTTGGGTTGTTTTATCAAACCTTATTTCTAGTAGTGAATCCACTTAGGAAACACCTTAAACATAATAAACTTTCAAGTTGGAGGCATGCCAAGTTCTTGGCACCTCATGCCCTTCAAGGGTTTCTAGCTTGTATGAGCCTCGACCAAATACGTTTTTGACGCGATATGGTCCTTCCCAATTTGGGGCCAACTTCCCTTTTTGTCCAACTCCGGATGCCTCAATCTTTCTGAGAACCAAGTCTCCTTGACGAAAGAACCTTTCTTTAACCCTTAGGTTGTAGTAGAAAGATGCCTTCTTTTGATGTTCAACTATATTGGCATTTGCCTCATCTCTAACTTCATCAATTAGATCTAGAGACAACCTCAAGCCTTCTTCATTCGTTTTTGGTTCATAAGCCTCAACTCTTGGAGACGTGTGAGTAATCTCCACTGGAACCACCGCCTCTGCCCCATATGCCAACAGAAAGGGGGTAGCTCCAGTGGTGACTTTGCAGGTAGTACGATATGCCCAAAGTATGGGGAGTAATTCGTCTACCCAAGTGTTTCTGGAGCGCTCAACTCTTTTCTTTAGTCCATCCAGGATTATTCGATTTGCAACCTCAGCTTGCCCATTTGCTTGAGGATGGGCGACAGAAGTGAAGCGCAACTTGATATCGTTCTCATCACAATACTTCTTGAACTCATCATTGTTAAACTGAGTTCCATTGTCCGTGACCAGGACTCGTGGAATTCCATATCTGCATATCACATTTTCCCAGAAGAATTGCATTACTTGCTTGGTGGTTATCTTGGCTAATGGCTTAGCCTCAATCCACTTGGTGAAGTAGTCGATTGCTACTATCAAGAACTTTCGTTGAGCACTTGCCATTGGAAATGGCCCGAGTATATCCATTCCCCACATAGCAAAGGGGATAGGTGAGTTAATGGATGTCATCATCTCTGGTGGTTGCCTAACCACTGGTGCATGTTTCTGGCACCGTTCACATTTCTTTACATAGTTTTTAGCATCAGCAAGTATGCTTGGCCAATAGAAACCTAGACGAGTGATGTTATGGGCAAGGGCTCTGCCCCCCAAGTGCTGTCCACAAATTCCTTCGTGTACTTCCTTCAGGGCCAATTCTGCCTCTTGAGGTCTTAAACATTTCAGATATGGAATGATGAAAGACTTCTTGTATAGGATTCCCTCAATCAGGGTATACCTTAGTGCTCTGACGTACAACTTTCGTGCTTCTGAAGTGTCGTTGGGTAACCACCCAGTTTCTAGATCAGATTTGATGGGATCAATCCAACAACCGCCAACATCAATGGGTGCTACCAACTTTCCGTTGATGCTTGGGGTCCTCAGGACTTGGAAGTAGACACTTCCTGCATAATTTTCAATTTCGGAAGAAGCAAATTTAGACAAGACATCAGCCTTCACGTTTTCTTCCCTTGGAATGTGCTCTACATAGCATTCGTCGAACTGAGTCATGATGGCCTTGACAAGTTTCAAGTACTTGGCCATGACTTCATCTCTGGCCTCAAATTCCCCATTTACTTGGGAAACCACTAGCCTCGAGTCTCCACATACTTTTAGAGTTTTGACCCTCAAGGCTCCAGCCAGCCCTAAGCCAGCTATCAGAGCTTCATACTCAGCCTCATTGTTTGTCGTTGGGAAGTCAAGTTTTAGTGCATACTCTATGAGGAATCCATCAGGACTTTGTAGCACTAAACCGGCTCCACTTGATTTTGTTTTTGATGCTCCATCAAAATAGAGCACCCAACATTCTTTGGAGATTATGTCTTCAGTTTCCTTGTCTTCCATTGTTACTTCCTGCCCCCCGACTTCTTGGTTGTCAATGGTACATTCAACCATGAAGTCAGCGAGTGCTTGAGCTTTTATGGCCGTTCGAGGCTTATACTTGATGTCGAATTCGCCCAATTCAATGGCCCATTTGATCAATCTTCCACTAACTTGAGGGCTATGCAAGATGTTTCTTAGAGGTTGATCAGTCAAGACCTCTATCTTGTGAGCCGGGAAGTACGGGCGTAGCTTTCTTGAGGCCATTATCAAGGCTAAGGCAAACTTCTCAATCGTTGAGTAGTTTATTTCTGTCCCATGTAGAATCTTGCTCACGTAGTAGATGGGTTTCTGAACCTTTAACTCTTCTTTTACCAAAACAGCTCCCAGGGCAGTGTTGGATACTGCCAAGTATAGATAAAGAACCTCTCCTGGTTTTGGTTTGGCCAATAGTGGTGGCTCAGCCATGTATTTCTTCAGGGCCTCAAAGGCCTCTTGGCTTTCAGTTGTCTATTCAAAAATTTTCACTTTCTTGAGTGCTTTAAAGAAGGGTAAACACTTCTCTCCTGACTTGGAGATGAATCTTCCCAATGCTACCACTCTTCCCGTTAATTTCTGGACATCTTTGACAGTCCGTGGTGGCTCCATCTCTAGAATTGCTTTGATTTTGTCGGGATTGGCCTCGATTCCTCTCTTGGAAACCATTAGGCCTAAAAACTTTCCCGAGCCTACACCGAAGGCACACTTAGCTGGATTCAACATCATCTTGTGGTGCCTCAGCACTTCGAATGCCTCTCGGAGGTGCTTAATGTGATCGGCCTTATCGAGGCTTTTGACTAACATGTCATCTACGTAGACCTCCATGGTTTTTCCAATTAGGTGCTCAAAGATTTTGTTTACCATCCTTTGATAGGTCGCTCCTGCATTCTTAAGCCCAAAATCCATGACTAAGAAACAGAAGACACCAAAGTCAGTGATGAATGATACCTTGGCGATGTCATCTTTGTGCATCTTGATTTGATTATATCCACTGAAGCCATCCATGAAACTTAGCATCTCATGCCCAGCAGTGGCATCTATTAGAGCATCAATCCTTGGTAAGGGAAAACAATCCTTAGGACATGCATCATTCAAGTCGGTGAAGTTGAAGCACATCCTCCACTTCCCGTTAGCGTTTTTGACCATCACGTGGTTAGCTAACCATTCTGGGAATTGGATTTCCTCAATGAACCAAGCTTCCAAAAGCTTATTCACTTCTTGCTTAATGGCTTCAAGCCTCTCTGGAGCAAAATTTCTTTTCTTTTGTTTCACTGTCTTCCTTTCTGGATCCACATTCAATTTGTGAGATATCAATTGGGGATCAATCCCTGGCATGTCGGCCGTTGTCCAAGCAAAAACGTCATTGTTTTCTTGAAGAAAAGACGTGAGTTTGCTCTTCAATGGTTCGGGCAGTAGTGCCCCAATATAAGTCACCTTCTCTGGTTCTCCTGGGACTAGGGGAATTGGGACCAAGTCCTCAGCCGGTTTCCCCCTTCTGTCCTCGTTGTCGCTGATATTCATGTCTTTAATTGGGAGAACTTGCCCCCCGGTTCCATCAGGCCTTAACGCAGCTACATAACAACTTCTAGCCATATTTTGGTCTCCTCGTTCTTCACCAATATCATTCCTCGTTGGGAACTTGATTTTTAGATGATAAGATGAGGCAACAGCCTTGAACGCATGAAGACCAGTCCTTCCCAGGATTGCATTGTAGGTTGAAGTCGCTTTTATAACTATGAAGTTCAACATCTAAGTAGACGTATTCATCCCTTGCCCCATAGTCATTGGGAGTTGGATAGTGCCTTCCACTTTTGATTCTACCCCGTTGAATCCGTATATAGGCATATTTGAGGGTGTTAACTGAGAGTCTGTGTAACCCATCTTGATAAAGGCATCCTGGAACAAGATATCCACTGAAGCTCCATTATCAACCAAGACTCTCTTTGTTTCGGAGTTGCCTATCACAGGTATTATGACAAGAGGATCATCATGGGGGAACTTCACCCCTTCCAAGTCTGAATCGTCAAAACCTATTGACACTTCTGTTATGGCACGCTTCGGTGCTTCTCCAACCACAGTCATTACCTCTCGGGCATAAGCCTTTCTTGAGTTTCGGGAGGACCCAGCAGCAGTTGGCCCTCCGAATATCATGTTGATCACTGGCCCTCGGGGCTTGGGATTCCGATCTTGATCGTTGTCCCTTCTATCATAATCCTTCCTTTCATAGTTCCCCCTTTGGCTCCCTTGGCTTCCATCCTTAGTGAACTTGCTGAGTTTTCCTCTTCGTATCAGAAACTCAATCTCATCTTTCAATTGTCTATAATCATCGGTGTCATGACCGACTTCTTTGTGGAACCGACAAAACTGATTTTGGTTCCGTTTGGACAAATCAACCCTCATTGGCTTTGGCCATTTGATATCTTCTTCCTTGGCTATCTCCATCAGAATTTGACTCCTAGTAGTATTCAATCTTGCATATTCTGTGAATTTTGGCCCAAAATTGTTTCTCTTGGGGGGAGAATCGGAGTTCTTTGATGTTCTGGGGAAGTTTTCCTTGACGTCGTACTCCTGAGTTTCTTTTCTTTTCTTTGAGTTTCCACTACCGCCAGTAGTGGGTTCATACTTTCTCATGCTTTCTTCAGCCTTGATATACTTTCCGGCTCTATCTTGGAGCTTCAGCATGCTCTCGGGGGGATGTTTAGCTAACGACCGTTTGAAATGGTCATCAGTGGTTCCTTGTTGCAGGGCTATCATAGCCACTTTGTCCTCTAAGTCCGGGACTTTTAAAGCCTCTCGAGTGAATCGATTGATGTAGTCCCTTAGGGCCTCATTCTGCCCTTGCCGGATTGCCATGAGTGATGCAGAACTTTTCTCATGCACCCTTCCACTAATGAACTGATTGATGAAAGCCTTGCTTAGTTCCTTGAATGACCCAATAGAGTTGGGAGGTAGACGGCTATACCAACGTTGGGCCATGCCTGCCAAGGTTTGTGGAAACGCCCTACACTTGACCGCATCATTGGTTGGCTGCAACAGCAGTGCATTGGAGAAGGTCCTTACATGATTTGCGGGATCTCCCGTTCCATCATAGGCTTTGATCGAAGGCATCTTAAACTTTCTGGATATAGCCGTTTTCATGATGTCTTGAGTAAACGGTGGTGTAGGATTATCATGATCTCCTAGGGGCAACAGAATACTAGGATCACCCCTTGGGGCTTCGGCCCTCTTGGTCCTTCTTGCCGGTGGATCCAAGTTGTTTATTGGGATCCCTTCAGTTGTTCGGCCTCGAGATTGAGCGGCCTCCTCCTCAGCAAGGAGTTTTTTGAGCCTTGCAGTCTCTGCCTCATGGGCTGCAAGTTTCTCCCTAGTAGTTTGGGGTTGTTCCCGATTGGTCTGGGAAGAACGTCTCCTTCTTGGGGCGATATCCTACCCAGTTGTATAACCCTCATCCTCGGTGTATGGGCCCGAGTAATCTTGAACGAAAGGGGTCTGACGAGTTTGGGGTCCCAGACCTTGAATATAAGGGGGAACATATGCCTCATGGTAGATTGGATTAGTTCCACTACCGCCCGCCATGGGTCGAGGGGGCATGCCATAGCTTGGCATCCCCAAAGTCTGATTCGCGTATTGAGGGAGATCAGTAGTATGGAGTTGAAGGCTCCTTGGTGCTCTCATGAGCAGCGGGGAGGTCGTGATTGGTTGCTGGTGGACGGTCTCTTGTGGATTAGATCCATGAATGACCATCTGCAGGGGATTCGTCCCTTCAACCGAAATCGGGATTTCTGGTCCTTGAGTGTTGGTGGGGATATTCGCCCCTTCAGTGCCAGTAGTCGGCGGTGGCTGATCAGCCTCAGAGGTGATAGGGCGATCCTCAGGAGTTTGATTATCCCGAGCTGTTCTTCGCGTGTTTGCCATGGTTGATGTTGTCTTCCCACAGACGGCGCCAAATGTTATGGATTAAAAAACGTGCTTTGTGAATTTAATGCTAGGATTAATGAGCTTCGAGTTTTAATGGCTGCACTCGTGTTTCTGGACTAAATTGGTCCTCACAAGATGCCTACGTATCTCAATTAATGTTGAGAATCAAGCCAAAGACGTAGTTCTGATTGTAGGATCAGGGACCTTATATAGGCATCTAGAGCCTAGTATTTATGGTATTTTTAGGAGACTTAGCGAATAAGTCTTCTTTTTGATATTGGATAAACATTGTATTTCTTGCTGGAGAATTCGTTTCCTTGTCGATAAAGGCTATGACTCATTAATTGCCTTTAATTGGGATTCCGGATCCTTCTTTGACCAATTTGCCATAATTCAGACTCTTTTTATGAGCTGTATATTTTCCCTATTCATTAATTACGAAATTAATGAATAATTAGGGTGTCGGTCCTTAAATACCGGCCTTTTAATTGAATCAGCAATTATATTTCTATAATTACTTTTCTGTCCATATCAATGTGCCAAACTGGTATAATAGAATATTAAACACCTTGTTCCAATTTGATGTATCATCTGCTATACGTATGTTGAGTTCAGTCTATCTTTCGAGTCATTTAATTGAGATTGTGTTTATTTTGTGAATGTATTAGATTAATTAAATATCTATCATGAATTAGTTGTTTAAATGTGATTTAATTTTCTAAAATTATATTAAATAATTTTCTTGGTGTTACAATTTTATTGTTTAGCATTTAAAATGTTTGAGATTTAAAAATGAATATGTAATTGATTTTTGTATTATTAAAAAAATAGATTTGGATATTTATTTTAAATATGTTCCAAATATAATTTAATAATTGGTTTGATTAGAACTTTATTCATTCGTACTCTAGTATTTTCATACGCAATTATTGAATTTAGTGTTTAATAACGAAACAATTTTAGCATTTAAACGAGACTTGTTTACATTTAACCAATCAATTTTAGGGGGAGTATAAATAGTTTTTACTTAATTTTATCCCATTTTTATTTCATTTCCTCCTCTTCTATCCCGTATATTTATATTCTCTCTCTCGTCTCTCTCTCATATCTCTCTAATATATCTATCTTCTCTCATCAATTTCTTTCATTTCCGTTAATGAAATTTAGAGTTTAAATTCTTAAATCGAACCTCTCTCAATGTTGTACAAGACCATATCATTTTTGTAGAGTTTCGGAGAAATAAAAAATTTGGGTTTTCTAGGGTTTCGATTGTGTTTCAACGATTTGGTGATATGAATTAGATTACTGGTTATTGGGGAGTGGTTTTGGGCACATACGCGACAAAACCCCCTTGATTTGAAGGGTGTACGCGGACTGCCGTCACCGGCGATGAACTCTAGTGAGCCGGTGACCCTGAACCTTTGTTTTATGATTAATTCGATGATGTACTATATTGATATGTGCTTAAATTTGATTGTATGTTAGAGATTTGTTTAAACTTGGTTGAATTTCGGTTTATACCGAAACTTTTATGTTTCGATTTTAAGTTGGGTAGTTTTGTTTATGCTTGATACTTGATACGTTATAGGAGTATATGCTTGATTTCAATTGTCTGCCGTGTTTTAGTGGAAATAGAGTAATTTATGCTCATGCCCGAATTGATGATTAAATTGAGGCTGATTAGGTGTTGGTATCTAGGGATTTTGATTCGAAATCGGTGTTAAGTTGATTAAATTGATGTTCGTTATACCGTGATTTAAAATTTGGGTCTAAGGATACGAAAATGTAAATTGTTGTCAAAATATTTTCTGCCCTGTTTCGTGCAAACAATTAACTGCCCTATGAATAATATTTTGCAATAAAATTCTGTAGTAAGATACTCCTTAGAGTCTAGATTTTTATGGCGACAGAATCATGTCATTTGAATGTATGAATTGTGAGAAATGATCATTTTTCGCAGTTGTGCGCAGAACTGCAGGATAGCTTCAGGTGCCTGACTTGCAGGCCCTGTTTTACTGCTTTAAACTTGGAATTTATTTCTGAAACTTTTACTGCTCTAGTTTCTTTCTTTGTTGGTGCATAGTATAAGTTTGTACTCGGTTGATTGCGTATAAGTGATAAATAGATTCTTGTGGTGGTAGTTTTCTATTTGTGTTAACTTGATTTCATGTTCCAACATAGATGGTTTCAGGAGTTTTTTCTTGACACGTGTAGATAGTTGTATAAAGTTGTTTCGTTAAAAGAATTGGGGGAGATTAATAGGAGTCTAATTTTGGACATTTGTTGAGTAGGAATTGTTATGTAAGGTGTGTGTTGTGTTGAATTGAAAAAAATTAGCAAGGGTTATGGTTGGAACGAAATTGTTTGTGAATTATCGAGTCACTTGCCGTCGAGTTTTCGCAGCAACACTGCCTCTGTTTGGAGCCCTGTTTCGAACAGCTTAAAGACGTGCTTAAGCTGTGATTTTATGAGATTTATGTTCTCCTCCGAGCCTAGTGTTAACACGTGAAAGATTTGTAGCGTTTCGATTAGTGAGCTATTAGATATAGTTATTTTGGTATATAATGTGCAGATTAATAAAACCGGGCTGACATAAACTCCGTAGTTAATTCGTTATTTGTTGAAATATTGTGATTTAACATCTGTTAGAAAGATCTTGGAATTATCTTCAACTTTCGCTCTTTGAGTTTTATTCAGTTCGGTTTCGAAATATTTGTGATATGGGCTAAAAATAACCCTAGAAGTATAATTAATGTTGTATTAATTAGACCTAGATTGGTCCAAGAATACGGCCCAATAAACAAGGCCCGAAACCCTAATTATTTATTAATTTCGTAATTAATAAAAAAGGAAAATCTACAGCTCATAAAAAGAGTCCAAAGTGTGACAAATTCTTCAAAGATCAGCTACCAAGACATATAAACCTAATAGGAGTCAGCCTCCTACAAAATAGGATTCACAATCCTGATCTAAGAAGGCGACTTAGCCCCCAAGTCACCTAATTCTACTCTAAATACAAGGCTCCTGACGCCTATAAAAGGACCATGATCCTTCACATCAGAACTACGTTTTTTGGCTTGATTCTCAGCGATTGATTGAGATACATATGCATCTTGTGAAGACCGATTTAGTCACGAAACACGAGAACAACCATTAAAAGCTCGAATGCTCTTAAACCCTAGCAGTAAAATTGAAAGTACGTTTTTTATTCTATGACATTTGGCGCCGTCTGTGGAAAGACAACATCAACCATGGCTAACACACGAAGAACGACCCGAGAAACTCAAACTTCTGAAGGACTTCCTCTCACCTCTAAGGCAGGTACTCTAGGAAGCCAACCACCGCCAACTACTGGCATTCAAGGGGCGACTAATGACGCTCAAGAGGCGAATATCCCCCTAACCACTACTCAAGGACCATAAATCCCAATTTCTGTTGAAGGGACGAATCCCCTACAAATGGTCGTTCATGGACCTAATCCTCAGGAGAGTACTCTCCAACAACCAATCACAACCTCTCCACTGCTTGTAAACGCACCACGTGGCCTTCAACTTCACACCACAGATCTTCCCCAATACATGACTCAAACTCTCGGGATGCCACCTCGACCCCCGGTGGGCAGCGGTGATGTCAATCCAATCTACCACGAGGCATATGTGCCCCCTTATATTCAAGGTCTGGGACCCCAAAATCAGCAAACTCAAACTAGACAAACCCCCTTGATTCAAGACTACTCAGGTCCCTATAATGAAAAGGATAATTATTCAACTAGAGATGAGAGGGATGTTGCCGCAAGAAGGAGACGATCTTCCCAAACGAATCGGGAACAACCCCAAACCACTAAGGAAAAGATTGCGGCCTATGAAGCAGAGGCTGCAAGACTCAAGAAGCTACTGGCGGAAGAAGAAGCTGCAAAAGAACAAAATCAAGCGACTAGAAGAGTCCCGGTGATCAACTTAGATCCTGCACCGAGAAGAACCAAGAGGGCTGAAGCCCCAAAGGGTGATCCTACTGTGTTGTTACCCTTAGAAGATCCTGATGATCCCACACCACCTTTCACTCAGGACATCATGAAAGCTAACATATCCAGGAAATTCAAGATGCCAACGATCAAATCTTATGATGGAACGGGAGATCCCGTGAATCACGTGAGAACTTTCTCTAACGCACTGTTGTTGCAGCCTACCAACGACGCGGTCAAGTGCAGAGCGTTTCCATAAACCCTAGCGGGCATGGCTCAACGTTGGTAAAACCGTTTGCCTCCCAATTCTATTGGATCTTTCAAGGAGCTAAGCAAGGCGTTCATCAACCAATTTGTTAGTGGAAGGGTGCATGAGAAAAGTTCTGCATCTCTAATGGGGATCCAACAAGGAAGGAATGAAGCCTTGAGAGATTATATAAATCGGTTCACTCAGGAGGCTCTGAAAGTCCCGGACTTGGAGGATAAAGTAGCTATGATAGCTCTGCAACAAAGAACCACTGATGATCACTTCAAGAGATCCTTGGTGAAGCATCCACCTGAAAGC
Source organism: Heracleum sosnowskyi (assembly GCA_030848705.1). Lineage (NCBI taxonomy): Eukaryota > Viridiplantae > Streptophyta > Magnoliopsida > Apiales > Apiaceae > Heracleum > Heracleum sosnowskyi. The sequence goes on from CM061240.1 coordinate 74,803,657, forward strand.
ATGTTAAAGCTCCAAGATAGAGCCGAAAAATACATTAAGGCTGAAGAAAGCATGAGGAAGTATGAACCTGCTGCTGGTGGAAGTGGAAATTCAAAGAAAAGAAAGGAGACCCAAGAATTTGATGTTAAGGAGAAGTATCCTAGAACGTCAAAGGATTCTGATTCACCACCTAAGAAGAACAATTTTTGACCAAGGTTCACGGTGTATGCAAGATTGAACACTCCCAGGAGCCAAATTCTAATGGAAATTGCAAAGGAAGAGGATCTTCGATGGCCGAAGCTGTAACAGCCCCAAATCCGGGGTCAGGGATTTAGGGTTGTCACAATCCATGTACTCCTTGCCTTACCTGTATTACTCACACCATTCATAATTCACCTGCTCATGACCCCGCAACATATGTCTCACACACACACACAGGTTAGAGTCTCAGAAACGACACAATATAACAACTGCGGAATAAATAACTTTTATTACAATACCCAAATGTCTTTTGAATCTGTTACTGATACAATTTCTAAGTATTGTTACATTACCAACTTAGCCTTCTGATGCTCACAATCCTCTAATACCATTCATGTCTATACATAAGTTGAATACCAAAAGCCGTAGCCTGATTCGATTGGTTCGTACTACTCTCGGGATCACTGCTAGAAACTGTTTATGAAAACGCCTTGCGAGGTATGTGCCGTCCCATTGGCATCCTGCTTCGCTGCTATATAATATATATAAAATAATAGCAAGAGTGAGCGATAGCTCAGCAATGTAATGAAAGTATGGCATAATTCTGCCTTTTATTCAACCCAGAAATAAAGCGGGTATACGACAATACTTGTCAAAATATCTTGATGCTGAAATCATTTCCTTATCGGAATATATTCCAAAAATACCATTGTTGTATTTCAAATATCCTCTCCATAATATTCTGCAAACTTTCGATATTCATACTATGAACAAAGTTCTAGTATAAAATAAAAGACAGGATAATTCAGTATATCCTTTTCGTAAAATATCTGCTATATAGAATATAAGCAGACTATCAACATATAACTTAAAAGATGAAGTTATAAGGAAAATTCAATATAAGGTTTCCATAACCCAAAATCCACTATTTCATATATATATCATTAATCAGGTTTTATCAGAGTCATAACTCATAAAATAAAAGATGAAGTTGTAGGAATTTCCAAATATCATCTTTCATATCAAACATTTACCTCATATCATAATGTGGAAATAAATACAAGGTAAAATATTTCCAATCCATTTTCTAAACTCATCTGATTTCATATATCTTTTTCAAAACAATCATATACCTTTTTGTAATCTCATATGCTTTCTGATAAACTCATATACTGGAATAAACTCGAATACTCTTGAGTAAACTTTCTCTTTCTGAAAACTTGCATAGAACTGAATGACTGGAATAAACTTTCTTTTCTGAAAACTTGCATAAAACTGAGTAGCTGGAATAATTTCTCTTTCTATGAAAACTTGCATAGAACTGAGTAACTGGAATAATTTCCCTTTCTCTAAAAACTTGCACAAAACTTTCTTTCTCTGATAACTTGCATGAAACATTTTTCTTTCATGGATGATGAACTATAGATGGAGATGCTAGGCGCCGAGGATACCCCTGCGATGATCAGTCGCAAGCTGTATCCCCCTGCTGTTTTTCTACGTAGAAGGGAAGATAATCAGTCTCACACCGACTTACCTCCCCGCCAATCGGTTGTAGGCAGGAAGAACAGACCCGTTCATAGACGGTCGATTCTGTTACTCTCCACTTATCCTACGGTCGGGCACTGATAATCATCTAAGGGAAGAACAGACCCGGGACCGGCGCTACTCAGTCCCTTACATATCTCCAAGTTCGAGTAAATCCATAACACTGAAACATAAAGTTCCTTTCCCTTTTTCCCCAAGTATACAACTCCACAAAGTAGTCGTATCTGGTTGGAAAGGAAATTCACTCATATTTCCCAGGCTGATGCATGTTAATGGATATCACTGATTTCACTGATCTTACTCCTCGAGTCTTGAGGAAGTAATCAAAATCATTTTGATGGTAGCATACGAAGCTGTTAAATTAATAGTTTCAAAAAGATTTAGGACCGGGCAGTCCACTTGAAACAAACATAAAATCTTGAGAAAGATCCCCTGAGTCTTTGTAGTTTGAACGAACATTTAAGTCTTTCAGAATATAGACTTAAAAGGAAAATAGATTTGGGAACCTGCTCTAATTATATTTATAATTGTCTGAATAAAACTTTATTAGTTATCTAGGGTTAAAGAATAGTTTTCACAAAATACTTCCTTAAGAAGTAGGGCTTTAAATAATTAATGAAAACTATATTTAATAAAGAATATTTATTTAGGAGTAATTCCCAAATACTTTCTTAACAAAAGAAGGGATAATAAATAATAATAATAATATAATAAAATAACCCTAGATAGCAACTGATACCATTCTCGGTACGTAGTATAATTACAGAGTATATATAATATAACTCTAGATACAACTGATACAAATAACTTCTACTTAGCATCATAAGTATCATTTTGAAATTCTGAACAGATAGCATATATCTCAAAATCTTATTTATCACAACATCAGTTTATAGAGGCATAGGTTTGAAAACTTGCATCTAGTATAAGCATACTTCAAAATATGGTTTTAGAAACTTGCCTGATGCTCGAGGGGTGATAGGGCTCGTGACAATGTCGAACAATCTAGACAAAGTCAAACGAAAACACACGGTTAATCCCCTCGATAAACCACTTATAACTCAATGCTTAAACACGTAAGCGAAACACAACCAAGGAATTACTAGCTCGTTATAGGCTCATACTAAGTCCACGTTTAGTCGACAATTACTTAAGCCGTAGGTTTAGTCTGAAATCGATCCTCGAATACAAGTTATACTTAACCATTTACAATATTGGTTTCTAAGTCATGTTCTTGGTGGTTTTCACTTGCGCGACCTCGACTAAAACATTTTTATAAAATCGAAAAATAATCTATTTAATCCGAATATTTTTCGTAAGCCTTCATAACTGTCTCTAGCATTATATCACAAAGTTTCACATTTTAATTCGACTCTTAAAGGTCTTTGACTTAGCATCAAAGTGGTTACATTTCTGCGATGAAACCTCTCGAACCACGATTACTAAAACTAGCATAACTCTTAAACCGTTCGGCCAAATTAGGCGAACCACATATCATTACGAAGCTTATAACATAAACTACACAATCATGGGAAGTAGGACTCAAGGGTCGAGGTCTAACAGAGGAAAAACAGGGAACCAATCAGTAGGTAAAAATTTTGGGCATTACGACGGCTATAACTCGGATATTCCCAAATTTCAAATCATCCAAAATGCATATCGATCACTCCACACAACACATACATCTTATATAACATAGAACTGAGGCCAAGCAATGCATTTCCGTTCATATAACTCATTATAACTTAGATCAAAGCCCAATCATAACAACTAAGGCCATAAACATGCACAAACACCATTAATCATCCATAAACCCCATAATACTTCAAGGGTTTCAAGATTTATACCTTCTCCAAGCTTGCTTGCTGCTATATTCCTTATGTAACCTTAAATCCTTGCTTAATACAACCTTTGGAAGCCACAAACTCAATATCCAAAAACAAAACAAAATACAAGTTACTATTCATCGTTACTTTGTAAACTCCATATAAAATCGACAAACAAGAGTTTGGTTCTGAGATTTTTACCACACCTTCTAATCTTCAAGGGCTTTCTTTTGAGTCCTACCTCATCACCAGGGGATGCTGGAAGCTCGACTTATTGGCTTTCTAAGGTGAGTGGTCGAAACTGGAAAAGCAGGACAGTTTCTGTTCTCCGACTTGGGGAAGGGATTTGACTAGGCTACACTCCTTTGTTGGCCATGAAATTTTGAATGAATGTTGCCCATGGAGTGTAGAAGCTATGGTTTAAAAGTTGGTGATTTATGGATGGATAGAAATGGAGTTATGGATTTTTCTTTCCTCCTTGCACAAGCTGAGCCGAAAATGGGGGGAAGAAGTTCTTCCTCTTCTTTTTCTTTTCTTGGTTAACAATAATGATAATGCTGATATTTTGTATTAAAAAGTGGTGAGTCATCACCTAGTTGTCTTCATCTCTTGACAACTTGTCAAACATGCGTTGGCTTTGATAAAGTAGCTTTACTGGTTCGCTTTCCTTTCACATGTATGATCCAAATGTTGCATTCCTCGAATTAATCTTGTTACATGTTACTTCCATGTCTATATTTAATCCTGTAAATGTTGCCTTGTTCCTCTTAAAACGATTCGAAATATTTCCTAAAGAGAGCAAATAAAACTCTACGCGATTCTCGCAGTGAATAGTAACTATTCACTATTTATTCCAACAATCGAATCCTTAAATCGACTTTAATAAACTAATAAAATTCCAAAATATTAAATCCTCAAATCCTCAATTTTAATATCTCATTTCTTGAATATAATAATATATAATTCGCTGCCCGGTCGAATATTACACCAAAATAAAATTTGGAATTTCTGAATTCCGATCGTCTTTGCATTCACTTATTTACTCCGTAGATCACTAATATGACTTCGGAATATCCACACTACGTCTCGTACATAGGTGGCATGAAAAATTTTCTTAACCCTCAAAATCACTATTCATCCACCAATATCACTATTCACTGCTGCACTTAATCATAATAAGAAAAGTTTTAAATTTTTCCAAAAATTCGGGTTATTATAGAAGCCACTAAGGACTGAATTGTATAAAAGGAATCAGAACCAATTCTGTCGGTTCCACAAAGAAGTTGGTCATGACACGGATGATTGCAGACAGCTGAAAGATGAGATTGAGTTTTTGATTCGAAGAGGGAAACTCAATAAGTTTACTAAGGATGGGAATCAAGGAAATCAAAGAGGAAATTATGAAAGGAAGGATTACGATAAAAGGGACAACAATCAAGATCGTAATCCCAAACCACGAGGGCCTGTTATCAACATGATATTTGGAGGACCAACTGCTGCTGGGTCCTCCCGAAACTCAAGAAAAGCTTATGCTCGAGAGAGGTAATGACTGTGGTAGGAGAAGCCCCGAAGCGTGCCAAGACTGAAATAGCTATAAGTTTTGATGATTCTGATTTAGAGGGGGTGAAATTTCCCCATGATGATCCCCTAGTCATCGTACCTGTGATAGGAAATTCTGAGACGAAAAGGGTTCTGGTTGATAATGGAGCTTCAGTAGACATCTTGTTTCATGATGCTTTTATCAAGATGGGCTATACTGACTCTCAATTGACACCTTCGAATATGCCCATATATAGATTCAATGGAGTGGAATCAAAGGTGGAAGGTACAATCCAACTCCCTATGACAATGGGGCAAGATTCGAAAACGTCTACTCAAATGTTGAACTTCATAGTTATAAAGGCAACCTCAACCTACAATGCTATCCTAGGAAGGACGGGTCTTCATGCATTCAAGGCTGTAGCCTCGTCTTACCATCTGAAAATCAAATTCCCAACGAGAAATGGGATTGGTGAGGAGTGTTAGGAATATGTTGTTCTTGATGATAATTATAAAACACTTAGTAGATTTTGTGTAAAGTCAATATTGTAACTGTCAACGGAATGGTATGCTTTCAAGCATCCGTTGACAGGTAGCTCATCAACGGAATGAGTCTCATCAACGAAATGAGTAATGTAGAAATTGCACTGTACAATACTTCACTGGTTGATATGCATTTGTTGTAGGTATTAGATAGGTTTTCTAAGTCATGTTGACTAAGTACTAGATAGGCAAAATAGGTTGGTTAATTGTAAATATGCTATGCCTTGTAATTTTGCCTAAGTGAAGACATGTCAACGGAATGAAGATTACACTATCAACGGAATGAAGAATGTACCATCAACGGAATAAAGAATAAAGCTATCAACGATACACATCTCACTACTATCAACGAATCATTATCACTTTTCTGAATAGTTGACAAAGTGATAGTGACAGTTTTCTGACAGATCAAAAGGTGATGTAGAAGTGTACTTTGCATTGGGAGCCATTAAAATGGACACTGGGAATGAGGAAACATTCCAATTTCCAATTAGGTTCTTGAGTGTGATCATAATAAGCATGAAGACAAAAGACAAGATCTCCAAGGACCATTGGACAAAAGGAATGAAAAGCAAGCTACTGGCGGTTACCTTTAGTACATTTTAGTGTAGCCAAAAATAGCATTGTAAACTTGGGATATATAACCAAGTTTAGCAGTTCATTTTATTGTAAGTGAGTGAGATAGAATAACTTTGTATTAGCTTCTTTCAAGAGCTCTCTCACTCTACATTAGGAACTGAGCAGCTGTGCTACTTTTGTAACACAGATTATTCCCGCAATAAAAACATCTCAGTTGGATCCTCAAAACATCCAACTGAAATTTTATATTTGCTTGTGTTTTTATTTTCTGTGATAATTTATTTTAAAGTTGTTTTAAGTTTAAAAATATCTAGAATTGTATTCAACCCCCCCCCCTTTCTACAATTCTGCTAGGTCATTTGGGATTAACAATTGGTATCAGAGCAAGCTTCTAACATACACGGAGTTTAAAGATCAAGGCCAAAACAGAAACCATGGTGAAGAAGGATGCAGGTGTAAAGATACCAGTTCTAGATAAGGACAATTACTTTCACTGGAAAGTAAAAATGCATCTACATCTCATGTCTATGGATGAGAGATATGTAGACTGCATTGAGAAAGGTCCACACGTTCCCATGAAGTTTGCATCTAGAGTTGGACTGCCAGATGATGCTGAAGATGTGGAAATTCCAAAGCCTGCCTCAGAATGGACTATTGAAGATGTTGCAGAAATCCATAAAGATAAAAGAACCATGAACATTCTGTTTAATGGTTTGGAGCAAGAGATGTTTGACAATGTCATCAACTGTACAACTTCTAAAGAAGTATGGGACACTGTTAGAACACTCTGTGAAGGAACTGAGCAGGTAAGGGAGAACAAAATGCAACTCCTCATACAACAATATGAACACTTTCATTTTAAAGCTGGTGAAACTCTAAACGATACATTTAGTAGGTTTCAAAAGATTTTGAATGGATTAAAGTTGTATGGGAGGGTCTACCAAACCAAGGATTCAAACCTTAAATTTCTTAGAGCTCTTCCAAAAGAGTGGAAGCCTATGACTGTTTCTCTGAGAAACACTCAAGAATACAAAGACTATACTCTTGAAAGGATTTATGGAACCTTAAAGACATATGAGCTGGAAATGGAGCAAGATGAAGAAATTGAGAAGGTACAAAAAAAAGGTGGATCTATTGCATTGATTGCATCTGTGAACCAACTGGAAGATGACAATGAAGAAGCTGCAAAAGCCACAACTAGTCGAGCTAGTTGTAGGAGTGATGTTAGCAAGGGTAAAGGCAAGATGACAGAAGAGAAGAAGAACCAGCCAACTTGGATGACTTAGATGAAATTGATGAACACATTGCTTTTCTTTCAAGAAAATTGTCTAAGTTCAAATTCAAGAGAAACTCAGAAGAAAGGCCACCAAGGAGAGACTTTCAACCTAGCAAAAATAATTGGGTTGAAAAGTCTAAATCTAAATGTTTCAACTGTGGAATGATTGGTCACTTTGCTGGAGATTGCAGAAAGCCCAAAGTTGAGAAGGGCAACAGGAAATTTGAGCCTGTTGATTATAAAAAGAAATACTTTGAACTTCTCAAGAAAAAAGAAAAGGCTTTCATGTCTCAGGAGTATGATTGGGCTGGTAATGGTGAAGATTCAGATGATGATGTTGAGTATGTCAACTTGGCTCTAATGGCTAACAATCATGAGTAGGAAGCAAGTTCTTCTAGCAACCAGGTAACAATTACCAATCTTTCTGAGCTTTCTAAAGAGGAATGCGATAGTACAGTTAATGAAATGTCTACTGTATTATATAATTTGCGTGTTACTCTTAAATCACTTACCAAAGAGAACTCAAGAATTAAAGAGACTAATTTGCTCTTAAGTGATAGAAATGCCATGTTAGAAGCACAACTCATTGAGTTTGAGAAAATGAGATGTGTCAGTAGGGATGCTAAGCAGGAACTTGAGAAAGTGTTAAAAAGGGAAGAGATTCTTAAAACTCAACTAGAAATAGAACAGAGAGTGATTGCAAAATGGAAAGATTCCAGGAATGTTGCTAGCAACATCATTAATGTTCAAGGTATGGAATCTTTTTGTGAACAATCATGGAAAAAGAACAAAGAGAAGCTAGGGTATGCTATTGAAACCTTAGAATCAGAAATAGAGTCAACAAACAACAATAGTCATTCGTTGAAGGTTGATACGTCAACGGAATGCATCATTCCGTTGACAGATGAACCATCAACCGATCATGCTGTTTCGTTGACAAAGGAAAAGAAAGAAGAACTCACTAGACTTAATAACAAGTATTGTGACGCCCTCCAAACCCGGGGTACAGATTTGAGGAGTCATCCGACCAACGGAACACTATTTAACACATGCATAATATATATAAAGACACAAATACCCCTTGACCAAGACCGCATCAGATTATGGCAATGAACACAAGCTACTACAATCTTTTATTATTACAAACCAGTTCTATCAGAGTTATTACATCACAACTAAAGTTCAAATCTAGACATTAAATCTAGAAAGCAAAACAACAACTACCCTGCCAATGACAGTGACTCGAGGGGCTCTCCTGGCTGCTGGTGAACTATCGGTCACGCTATGCCAACTCATACTCTCGTTTCACTGGAATAGGGTTAGAAAACAACAAGCAAGAGTGAGCCAAAATTGCTCAGCAAACATCAACGAATCATTTCTATCACAGTTGTAAGGATATGAAATTAAGATATCAGAATCAACAATATTTAGCTAACACATGCTTTGTATCAATAATGATCGAAGTAAAGAATTAGAATTTGGCTTGTAAATTTTATTCAAATCAAAGGCTGTGCTGCTGGCCAGCCACGCATCAACCCCGGACTAGCTCATGTCATAGTCCTCTACTGGATCCCAGGCCAATCTGGGCCTTAAGTTATTCCGACCATAAATATGGCCCGACCAATTACTGGTCCATTTTTAAAAACACATGCCAATTCTATAATAGGGTATAAACAATAACATGCTCAATAAGATAAACTGAATATATAGTAATTGCAAAAGAGCTTCAACTGTTCAGTATCAAGTGAAGGTCAAGAAATAATCATGGAGTAATTTCAATGGTACAGTGTACTCATTCAATAAGGGAATCAATATTGGTAATCGTTAATCGATAACCGTAATTGGTAGTCAAGATGGAAGTCAAATAATCAAAGGTTGCCAATGAAAATCAAAGGATGGTAAATAACCACAATAGGTGGTAAACAATAATCAAGTAAATTGGAAATAAGGTTTTCCGATGCAGATCAAATCAAAGAATCAAGAATTTCTAAGGAAATGGAATCAGTTGTCCAAATGCGGTTAAAAGATGGATAATTTGAATTGTTCTGGGGATAACGGTATTCAAGTAATCAAGACAATAATAATTTTTATCACCAGTAAAGGCACAGATACTTGCCTGGTCTAAGCTGCTGTCGGATCGACTCTGCTCACTCTACTTTCCCCTTTCCCTTGCTCCGGGAACTCGATTCTATAATTAAACAACTCATCACAATAAGTCTAACTATTCTCGTTCTACTCTCGACACTTATTCAATCAATAATCACATTTAAACAAGTAACCGGTTACGTATCGGACGTCCGGTATAATTTACGATATTTAAAACTCAGATATTTGCCCTAGCACGGGCATATACAGACTATAAAACACGACACACAATTAATATGAACCATATAGCACTTATAAACATTTTTAAAACATCATACGGAACTCATTTGAATTTTTAATAAGTCGTTACAAATTTTTTATCAAAAATCGGATTTTTAAATCCAATATAAACATTTAAATGAAAATAAATCAATTAATAAAATTAATTGACACTCTTTAAATACTCAAACTATTTTTTAAATAATTAAATAGGCTTGAAAATAATTAAACTGAATTTTTAATTAATTAAATCTAATTAATAATTAATTTTTAAGAATTAATTGATTAAAAGAATTAACCAATTAATTAATAAATTAATTATTAATTAAAAATAATTAAAATAATTAAGTTTAATCAATTTTCGGATTTAAAATAATAAATATAATTTATCAGAATTTTTCTGATATTAAAATATATTTTTAAAATAAAAATATGAATTTTTTTAGTTTTTAAACTATTTTCGAATTAAATTTAAAAATAAAATTCAAAAACAGTTTTCTGAAAATGAATTAGGGTTTTGAAGATTGAAACCGGGTCGAAAAATCGGGTAAACGGGTCGGGAAGAACGAATCCGGGTCACCAAGAACAACCCGCCGGAATCTGGGTTTTCCAGAATCCGGCCGGCGTCCGGTGGCCGGACTTCGCCGTTTCCGATCAAAACAAAACCAAACCATAGGGCTTTTGTTCGCTTTTGCAAGACAAACACAACCCACATACACACACATCTGTCCCATGCCGGAATCGTGCCCAGAATTCATTCAAAGAACTCGCCGGCGACGACCTCGGCCGGAAACCCGATCTACTTAAATCCTACATGAAACTCAAAGATTAATATACCAAAATGAAGCTTATAACTCATACAATAAAAGCCCTCTACCCAAAACAATGTCAGATCAATATCAAGAACGTACGAATTGAAAGAAGAAATCGGGTCAAAACCCGAAAATCAAACCCGACTAAATCGAACATAAACATGAAATTAAAGCATGGATTCTTGCTAATTAGAACCCTAGGAACATGTTAGAAGCAACCAATTGAACGGAGAATCAACAGAATGAAAATCCCCAAATCGAATCAAGAACCCTAATTTTAATTCGAAACTTGTAAAATCAATATAAAATCGAATACTTACCAGATGATGATGAGGTTGGATGATTCTGAAACTAGATTTTTGGGGCTTTGATTTGAGTATAAGAACTTCAAATTTGGACTTCAATAACCCTTAGAACGAATTGATTGAAGATCAAGAACACAAAATAATTATTTGGGAATTTCGGATTTTTTGAGTAATTTCTGAAGAATTGCTAGGGTTATGAAGTCTGATTGGTCATTTTATATTTTTGGAAAAATAATACCCCAAATAACATTTTTGGATCGATATTGATTCGTTAGATCGTTTAAAAACCCTAATTAGGTCAAAAACACGTTTTACGAAAAGTAAGGGGTTAAAAAGGTTGATGATTATCCAAATTGATATATATCATTATATAACTAATGCTCAAGAATACTAGGGCTATAACAACTTCAATATTGATATAGAACGATAAATCCGTCCCCTTAAGCAATTAGGGTTCGGAACGATTTTTCCTTTTTCGGATCAAAAATTGAAATTAATTTGCAGAATCAAATAGGTAGGGTTAAATAGAATCCCATAACCCTTTCGATAACGATTCGAATACGAAAGACGAAGAATTAAAAATGAATGTACGAAATTTCAACGGGCTCTTGAATTATCAAAACGGCTCAAATTTGAAGAAAATTCCAAATGATGAAATTTTTGAAAGGGGCTTCCGACTCACCATTTAGCACATAATCACACTCTAAATATCATATAATAATATTCCAATATTCCAAAATAAATATTTTAGATTACATATATCATTTAATCAAATAATAAAATTCACGGATATTACATCCTTCCCCCCTTAATAGGATTCTGTCCTCAGAATCAGATCAAGGAAACAACTGGGGATACTTCTCTAACATCTCACTCTCTAACTCCCAGGTAGACTCTTCTACTTTAGGATTCCTCCACAAAACTCTCACTAACGCTACTGTCTTATTCCTTAGTACTTTCTCCTTACGATCCACTATCTGAATTGGTCGTTCTACATACGATAAATCTGCCTGGACCTCTATTGGTTCATACTCTATTACATGATTCGAATCTGGTCGATACCTCTTAAGCATAGATACATGAAATACATTATGAACGTGCTGCATATGCGGTGGCAATGCCAACTCGTAAGCTACTTCGCCCACTTTCTTCAAAATCTCAAACGGCCCAACATATCTCGGACTCAACTTCCCTTTCTTTCCAAATCTAACTAATCCTTTCCATGGTGAAACCTTTAGTAACACTTGCTCTCCTTCTTCGAATCCCACATCATTTCTGGCTAGATCCGCATACTTCTTCTGTCGGTCTTGAGCTGTTATCAATCTTCTCTGAATCAATTGAACCACTTCTTTTGTTCGTTGTACTAGTTCTGGTCCTATCATTTTCCGTTCACCAACTTCTTCCCAATATACTGGAGATCGACACTTTCGTCCATACAAAGCTTCGTACGGTGGCATTCCGATGCTCGCGTGAAAACTATTATTATATGAAAATTCCACCAAGGGTAGATGATCGTCCCAACTGCCTTCAAAATCAAGTGCACACGTCCTAAGCATATCTTCAATAGTCTGAATTGTCCTTTCGCTTTGACCGTCCGTCTGCGGATGATAAGCCGTACTCATTCTCAACTCGGTGCCCAAACACTCTTGAAAACTCCTCCAAAATCTTGAATTGAATCGAGGGTCTCTATCAGACACTATCGATACTGGAACTCCATGTCGTACTACGATTTCTTTTATGTACATATGAACTAACTTATCCAGCGAGAATCTCTCGTTAATCGGAAGAAAATGCGCAGATTTCGTCAATCGATCCACGACAACCCAGATGGCATCATGGTTAGCTTTGGTTCTAGGCAATCCTACTACAAAGTCCATCGCAATGTGTTCCCACTTCCATTCGGGAATCTCCAATGGTTGAAGTAATCCACTTGGTCTCTGATGTTCCGCCTTAACTCTTTGACACGTAAAGCATTTACTTACCCATTCCGCAATCTCTCTCTTCATATCTGGCCACCAAAAGTTCGTCTTTAGATCTCGATACATCTTCGTACTCCCTGGATGAATTGAATACTTCGAGTTATGTGCTTCGTGCAGAATCTCACTTTTCAGTTCCGTTACGTTAGGTATCCATATCCGAGAAGCAAATCTCAAGATCCCTTTGTCGTCCGGTTGGCTACATATTTCCTCACCTGTCATTTTACTCACATCGTCGTTCATAACTTGCTCTTGGCACTTTCGTATCTTCTCCAACAATTCAGGTTGAAACGTCATGGTATAAATTATTTCCGTAGCGTCCTTCGGATTAATTACTTCGATTTCCAATTTCTCAAATTCCTTGTATAATTCTTTGGTCATCATTAGTGTATTTAATCTCTCTTTTCTGCTCAATGCATCTGCTACCACATTTGCCTTGCCGGGATGATAGTTGATAGAAACGTCGTAGTCCTTGATTAGTTCTAACCATCTTCGTTGCCTCATGTTCAGCTCTTTCTGAGTAAAGATATACTTCAAACTTTTGTGATCGGTGTAAATTTCACATCTCTCTCCATACAAGTAGTGTCTCCATATCTTCAAAGCAAACACAATAGCTGCTAACTCCAAATCGTGTGTAGGGTACTTCTGTTCGTGGGGTCTCAACTGTCTTGACGCATAAGCAATCACCTTGTCATGTTGCATAAGTACGCATCCTAATCCTTTGTACGACGCATCACTATAGATTACGAAATGACCTTGATCGTCTGGTAACATCAATACCGGTGCCGTAGTTAGTCTTTTCTTTAACTCTTGGAAGCCTTCTTCGCATTTATCGTTCCATATGAATCGCTCGCTTTTCCTTGTCAGCTTGGTCATTGGAGTAGCTATCTTCGCAAAATCTTGCACAAATCTCCGGTAGTATCCGGCTAATCCCAAGAAACTTCTGACTTCAGTCGGTGTCCTTGGTCTCTCCCAATCTTTCACTGCCTCTATCTTTGCTGGGTCCACTTTGATGCCTTCGCTGCTTACCACGTGTCCTAAGAAATGAACTTCTTTCAACCAGAATTCACACTTGGAAAACTTCGCGTATAGTCCTTCTTGTCTCAACGTTTCTAACACAATTCGCAACTGGTCTGCATGCTCTTCTTCTGTCCTTGAGTATATCAAGATGTCGTCGATGAATACCACTACAAACTTGTCCAAATATCTCTTGAAAATCCTGTTCATTAGATCCATAAAAGCTGCGGGTGCATTCGTTAGTCCAAACGCCATTACTAAAAATTCATAGTGCCCATACCTTGTTCGAAAGGCTGTCTTCGGTATGTCGTCTGGTCTAATCTTCAATTGGTGATATCCTGACCGTAGGTCGATCTTCGAAAAATGTACCGCTCCCTTCAGCTGGTCAAACAGATCATCTATTCGAGGTAACGGATACTTGTTCTTAATGGTCAGCTTGTTCAACTCCCGATAGTCTATACACAATCTCATGCTTCCATCCTTTTTCTTGACAAACAGTACTGGTGCTCCCCACGGTGAAACGCTGGGTCTAATAATTCCTTTTTCTAGCAAATCTTGCAGTTGATCAGCCAATTCCTTCATCTCCACTGGTGCCATTCTGTAAGGGGCCTTCGATACTGGCTCCGCGCCCGGTACTAAGTCTATCGCAAATTCAATTTCTCTATCTGGAGGTAAACCTGGTAATTCTTCCGGAAAAACATCTGGAAACTCATTTACGACTGGAATATCTTCTAACTTAGAAACTTCCTTATCTATATCTATTACATAAGCTAGATACGCCTCACAACCTTGCCTTAATAACCTCTTAGCCTGAATCATTGTCAGGAACCTCTTTCTTTGTTTCTCTCCTCTAAATATTATCTCTTTCTTTTCTAGGGTAATCAAAGTAACCCTCTTATTCTTACAATCAATACTTGCATCATGCTCAGTCAACCAATCCATCCCTAATATCACATCAAATTCACCTAACTTAAAAGGTAACAAGTCAACATAAAAACGATTTCCCAAAATCTCTATCTCACAACGGGGATAATATGAACTGACCGCGATACGATCCTGATTAGCTATCTCTATAGTCAACACTCCACTTAAAGGTTTCATTACGCAATTCAATCTACGAGCAAACGTTTCAGAAATAAAAGACTTCGTCGCTCCCGAATCTATTAACACTTGTGCAGGAATAGAATTTACTAGAAGTGTACCTGCCACCACGTCGGAATCTCTCACTGCTTCTCCCATTGACATATTGTAGGTCCTGGCTAACGGCTGGACGTTAACAACTGGGGGTGCTTCAATTGCCCGAATCATATTGTTCACGGTTGCTGGTGCTCTGCAGTCCTTAATCATGTGACCTGGTTTCTTACACCGATGACACACGATGCCTATCTTGCAATCCCGGGAATAATGTCCCTTCTGATTGCATTTAAAGCATGTGACAGTCAATCGATGGCATATCCCTAGATGTCGCTTCCCGCATGTCTTGCATTCTGGTAGTGGGGGTCTAGAAAGTCCCTGCTGACCGCCGGTTAGTAGACGGTTATCTTGTCCTACGTTTCCGGTGTCTGGTTTCCTGAAACTTGTATTCCTTCCGTGCTGAAATCCCAGCTTCTTATTTGCTTGTCCTTGAAAACTTCCCTGCTGCTGTCCCTTATCGGGTATCCCTGCTTTCCTTTTCTTGTTCTCCTTCTCTCTCATGTAAGAATCACTCTCTGCCTCCGCAATCATTGCCTTTTGGACCACCGCTGCATAGGTGTCCAACTCCAATACAGCTAACTTACTACGAATCCAAGACCTCAGTCCCTGCTGGAACCTCTTGGCCTTCTTCTTTTCCGTATCCACATAGGTTGGAACAAACCTTGACAACTCCGTAAACCTTGTTTCATATTGGGGCACTGTCATGCTTCCCTGCTTTAATTCCAAAAACTTTAATTCCATCTGATCTCTCATATAGTCCGGAAAATATCTTTCCAAAAACAACTCTGTAAATCTTGCCCACGTAATCAATCCCTCGGGCTCCATAGCCCTACTCGTTTCCCACCAATAACTAGCCTCATTCTTCAGAAAATAGCTTGCATACTCTGTCTTCTTATCCTCTGTCACCTCTATCAAGGCAAAAGCCTTTTCCATCTCTTTCAGCCATGCCTTAGCCTCTACAGGGTCTGCTGATCCTTTGAATTCTGGAGGTTTTGCTGCCTGGAAAGATTTGAACGTAACTGCCGGTGCTGCTTGCTGGTGCTGTTGCTGATGCTGCTGATGCTGATGTTGCTGATGTTGTTGCTGCTGTTCTAAGAGCTGTTGCTGAAATGCACGTTGCTGCTGTGCTAATGCGGCAGTCTGTTGAGTAAGGGTATTTAACAACTGGATTACCATCGGGTCCACGCGGCCCGTGGGAGGTGTATTTTGTTGACCTTCTTGGTCAGAAGTATCAGTTGAACGGGTTTGTCGTCTAGGAGCCATATCGCTGATGAATAAACAATAATTGGCTTAATCAAACAGTTCATATAAGAGAAGGAAGGATCACAATTGATATCTCGAAGGTTTACAGATCTTCTCAACGGTGCATGGATACACTCGTTGCAATAAGTAGAATAACAGTTATGATGCTGGAAATGAATGACAGGGGAATAAACACAGCTCTATAAAAGAGGTTTATCATATATATATATAGATAGAGTTAGTACAAGCGTAGAATGCTTCAAAAGAAAATATATCATGGCTGAACCATAACTGCCGACCAGCAATACAACAACAAAAATGCAACAACAACCCGAGGCGTTCCTATAAGCCCGGTGCACTGCTGATTCTACAATATGCATCTATATACTAACTATCTAGAACCATACATCCATGTCACCTCTGTCTGCTACCGATACCTGCTCACAGATCACCTGCTCCTGCCGGCCATAACGGGGGTCCTGAAACCTCTGCAATCTCACTCATCGCATAATCCAAAATCTGTCTCATCCCTGCTACTGTCTCTCCCTCTCGACTAGAAGCTAATCCATGCAATCGAGTCTCAACCAAAGTCCTCGTAACCCTAAACCTCATCTGAATGTCTCCCATCTGATCTCTAAGTCTGTCTCTCTCCCTAACAGCGGCTGCCTCGATCGAACGAATCCTACCCATCTCCATAACCTGTCCATAAAGGAAATCCTTCTCTCTTCTCACCCTCTGATACACATGGTGTGGAACTGGCGGCTCACATAACTGATACAAAGGCCCACAAACTGATGCCTGAGACGCTGGTGCTGGGGCTACTTGTCGGAGTGGAATAGGACAAGGTATCTGATCTCTCCTGACTACTGGGCCCTGATGCCTAGGCTGATATCGCACTGGCCGAGACGGTCCTGCTCTCTCAACGGGTGTAGGTATCTCTGCTATCGTATCCTCGGAAGGGTCTGAGTCTGAACTAGAACTAGGGGGCTGCAATTATAACCACATTTAATTACTACGCGTAATATCCCTAGTTGACCTCCTAATATCCTTACGTGACTTCCTAACTCTCTATGTTATCCTGGACCCTAAGTCCTAACTTGTTTCAAATGCCATAACCTGTTGCTCTGATACCAACTGTGACGCCCTCCAAACCCGGGGTACAGATTTGAGGAGTCATCCGACCAACGGAACACTATTTAACACATGCATAATATATATAAAGACACAAATACCCCTTGACCAAGACCGCATCAGATTATGGCAATGAACACAAGCTACTACAATCTTTTATTATTACAAACCAGTTCTATCAGAGTTATTACATCACAACTAAAGTTCAAATCTAGACATTAAATCTAGAAAGCAAAACAACAACTACCCTGCCAATGACAGTGACTCGAGGGGCTCTCCTGGCTGCTGGTGAACTATCGGTCACGCTATGCCAACTCATACTCTCGTTTCACTGGAATAGGGTTAGAAAACAACAAGCAAGAGTGAGCCAAAATTGCTCAGCAAACATCAACGAATCATTTCTATCACAGTTGTAAGGATATGAAATTAAGATATCAGAATCAACAATATTTAGCTAACACATGCTTTGTATCAATAATGATCGAAGTAAAGAATTAGAATTTGGCTTGTAAATTTTATTCAAATCAAAGGTTGTGCTGCTGGCCAGCCACGCATCAACCCCGGACTAGCTCATGTCATAGTCCTCTACTGGATCCCAGGCCAATCTGGGCCTTAAGTTATTCCGACCATAAATATGGCCCGACCAATTACTGGTCCATTTTTAAAAACACATGCCAATTCTATAATAGGGTATAAACAATAACATGCTCAATAAGATAAACTGTTCAGTATCAAGTGAAGGTCAAGAAATAATCATGGAGTAATTTCAATGGTACAGTGTACTCATTCAATAAGGGAATCAATATTGGTAATCGTTAATCGATAACCGTAATTGGTAGTCAAGATGGAAGTCAAATAATCAAAGGTTGCCAATGAAAATCAAAGGATGGTAAATAACCACAATAGGTGGTAAACAATAATCAAGTAAATTGGAAATAAGGTTTTCCGATGCAGATCAAATCAAAGAATCAAGAATTTCTAAGGAAATGGAATCAGTTGTCCAAATGCGGTTAAAAGATGGATAATTTGAATTGTTCTGGGGATAACGGTATTCAAGTAATCAAGACAATAATAATTTTTATCACCAGTAAAGGCACAGATACTTGCCTGGTCTAAGCTGCTGTCGGATCGACTCTGCTCACTCTACTTTCCCCTTTCCCTTGCTCCGGGAACTCGATTCTATAATTAAACAACTCATCACAATAAGTCTAACTATTCTCGTTCTACTCTCGACACTTATTCAATCAATAATCACATTTAAACAAGTAACCGGTTACGTATCGGACGTCCGGTATAATTTACGATATTTAAAACTCAGATATTTGCCCTAGCACGGGCATATACAGACTATAAAACACGACACACAATTAATATGAACCATATAGCACTTATAAACATTTTTAAAACATCATACGGAACTCATTTGAATTTTTAATAAGTCGTTACAAATTTTTTATCAAAAATCGGATTTTTAAATCCAATATAAACATTTAAATGAAAATAAATCAATTAATAAAATTAATTGACACTCTTTAAATACTCAAACTATTTTTTAAATAATTAAATAGGCTTGAAAATAATTAAACTGAATTTTTAATTAATTAAATCTAATTAATAATTAATTTTTAAGAATTAATTGATTAAAAGAATTAACCAATTAATTAATAAATTAATTATTAATTAAAAATAATTAAAATAATTAAGTTTAATCAATTTTCGGATTTAAAATAATAAATATAATTTATCAGAATTTTTCTGATATTAAAATATATTTTTAAAATAAAAATATGAATTTTTTTAGTTTTTAAACTATTTTCGAATTAAATTTAAAAATAAAATTCAAAAACAGTTTTCTGAAAATGAATTAGGGTTTTGAAGATTGAAACCGGGTCGAAAAATCGGGTAAACGGGTCGGGAAGAACGAATCCGGGTCACCAAGAACAACCCGCCGGAATCTGGGTTTTCCAGAATCCGGCCGGCGTCCGGTGGCCGGACTTCGCCGTTTCCGATCAAAACAAAACCAAACCATAGGGCTTTTGTTCGCTTTTGCAAGACAAACACAACCCACATACACACACATCTGTCCCATGCCGGAATCGTGCCCAGAATTCATTCAAAGAACTCGCCGGCGACGACCTCGGCCGGAAACCCGATCTACTTAAATCCTACATGAAACTCAAAGATTAATATACCAAAATGAAGCTTATAACTCATACAATAAAAGCCCTCTACCCAAAACAATGTCAGATCAATATCAAGAACGTACGAATTGAAAGAAGAAATCGGGTCAAAACCCGAAAATCAAACCCGACTAAATCGAACATAAACATGAAATTAAAGCATGGATTCTTGCTAATTAGAACCCTAGGAACATGTTAGAAGCAACCAATTGAACGGAGAATCAACAGAATGAAAATCCCCAAATCGAATCAAGAACCCTAATTTTAATTCGAAACTTGTAAAATCAATATAAAATCGAATACTTACCAGATGATGATGAGGTTGGATGATTCTGAAACTAGATTTTTGGGGCTTTGATTTGAGTATAAGAACTTCAAATTTGGACTTCAATAACCCTTAGAACGAATTGATTGAAGATCAAGAACACAAAATAATTATTTGGGAATTTCGGATTTTTTGAGTAATTTCTGAAGAATTGCTAGGGTTATGAAGTCTGATTGGTCATTTTATATTTTTGGAAAAATAATACCCCAAATAACATTTTTGGATCGATATTGATTCGTTAGATCGTTTAAAAACCCTAATTAGGTCAAAAACACGTTTTACGAAAAGTAAGGGGTTAAAAAGGTTGATGATTATCCAAATTGATATATATCATTATATAACTAATGCTCAAGAATACTAGGGCTATAACAACTTCAATATTGATATAGAACGATAAATCCGTCCCCTTAAGCAATTAGGGTTCGGAACGATTTTTCCTTTTTCGGATCAAAAATTGAAATTAATTTGCAGAATCAAATAGGTAGGGTTAAATAGAATCCCATAACCCTTTCGATAACGATTCGAATACGAAAGACGAAGAATTAAAAATGAATGTACGAAATTTCAACGGGCTCTTGAATTATCAAAACGGCTCAAATTTGAAGAAAATTCCAAATGACGAAATTTTTGAAAGGGGCTTCCGACTCACCATTTAGCACATAATCACACTCTAAATATCATATAATAATATTCCAATATTCCAAAATAAATATTTTAGATTACATATATCATTTAATCAAATAATAAAATTCACGGATATTACAAGTATGGTCCTGTCACCAAGAACTTTGTTCAAGGTGAGTCTAGTAAATCAAAGAAAGTTGAGAAGCCTGTTGAGAAAGCTAATGTAGGTCACTTGTCTAACAAGCAATTGAAAGACAAGTTAGAGAAAATTCAAGTTGAGGTTAAGGACAATAAAAAGAATAACAGAAATGGCAAAGTAGGGATTAACAAACATAACAATTACACACCTGATAAGTATGCTCCTAAAAAAACATGAGTTAATTGTGGAAGTGTTAGTCATTTATCTGCTAATTGCAAATCTGTTAAGAAGCATACTAATGTGAAAATGCCTAAGCCTGCAATGAATACCTCTATGCCTACAATGCCTGTTATGCCTAATATGTTTGCTCCATATGCACAATTTCAAAATCCATATGCTAGCATGCCATTTGTGCCTAATCCATACATGAATATGTTTAATGTGCCACAAATGCCATGGAATGTGAATAACATGTTTGTTTCTCTAAATATGCATGCCATGAATGAAAATGTGAGCAACCCTCAGAAGTCAACACCAAAGGTAAAGGTTGATTTAACTCAATCTGAGCCCAAGGTGAAAAATGATGTGAAGAGTAAATCAAAGGCTAACAAAACAGGACCCAAGGAAACTTGGGTACCAAAATCAACTTGATTTGGTTTTATTGTGTGCAGGGAGACAAAAGGAATCTTTGGTACTTGGATAGTGGTTGTTCAAGACACATGACTGGTGATTCTACCCTGCTCACAGAGTTCCAGGAAAGAGTAGGCCCTTTTATTGCTTTTGGAGATGACAACAAAGGCTACACTAAGGGATATGGCTTAATTTCAAGAGAAAATGTCATCATTAATGAGGTTGCATTGGTGGATGGTCTAAAGCGCAATTTGCTTAGTATCAGCCAACTTTGTGACAAAGGATTTTTAGTTACTTTTTCAAGAGAAGCCTGTGATGTTTCTAAAGGTGGAGACAACAATGTGGTAATGACCGGATTCAGAAGAGGGAATGTGTACATTGCTGACTTTAGTAGCACAAGTCCAGACACCATCACTTGTCTGTTTAGCAAGGCAAGCAAGGATGAAAGTTGGCTATGTCACAAGAAATTGTCTCATTTGAATTTCAAGGTTATGAATGACTTGGTGAGGAAAGATCTTGCTAGAGGAATTCCACAGGTGGAATTCACCAAGGATGGTTTCTGTGATGCCTGTCAAAAAGGGAAACAAAAGAAGGCATCATTCAAAAGCAAGACAGAGTCATCAATTGTCCAACAGCTTGAGTTGCTTCATATGGATCTATTTGGCCCTGTAAATGTCATGTCCATTTCAAAGAAGAAATACTGTCTTGTGATTGTTGATGATTTTTCTAGATTTACATGGACTTTCTTTTTGCACTCCAAAGATGAGGCAAGTGAAGTCATTATCAATCACATCAAGATGGTAAACAATCATCCTGATTTCAAAGTAAGAAGAATTAGGAGTGACAATGGGACAGAGTTCAAGAATTCAACTATGATGATGTTCTGTGAGGAAAATGGTATTTTGCATTAATTTTCAGCTGCAAGAACACCACAGCAAAATGCTGTAGTTGAAAGGAAAAACAGAACACTTATTGCTACAAGGACAATGCTAGATGAATCAAAGTTACCAACTTATTTTGGGGCTGAGGCAGTTAACACAACTTGCTTCACTCAAAATATTTCTTTGATTAATCAAGCCAAGGGAATGACCCCTTATCAACTTCTCAAAAGAAAGAAGCCACTATTGGATTTTCTTCATGTCTTTGGATGCAAGTGTTTTGTTCTGAGAAATCAAGCTGAGCATTTGGGGAAATTTGAAGCAAAGGCAGATGAAGCAATATTTGTGGGATATGCAGCAGGGAAAGCTTATAGAGTCTATAATCTCATAACTAACATTGTTATGGAATCTGTACATGTTGTTTTTGATGATCTCAAAATTCAAGGTCTCTGTGATGAAGGTTTCCATGAAAGTCTTTCTTTCGAGAATGAGGAAGAAGATCAAGTAAATCATGTTAAGGATATTGAGAAACATCCTAAAGTTGTTGTGTCTAGCACAGATGAAAGCAGCAGTGAAGATGAAATTGCTGCATTAAGATTGAAAAGAATACCTGCTAGCAGACCAAATGACCATTCCATTGACAGTCATGGTGGAGGATTCGTTGACATACAAAATGAGCATTTCGTTGACAGTCAAAGTGGGCATTCCGTTGACAGTCATAGAAATGCTTCTAGGAATGATCACTTAGGGACAACAAACTCAGGGGGATTTTCTCAAGGACAAATATCTATTCAAGGCAATCATGATCATGAAGCTACATCTTCTAGAGCTAATCTACCTCCCTCAAGGAAATGGACCAAAGATAATCCCTTTGAACTCATCATAGGTGATGTTTCTTCAAAAGTCCAAACTAGAAGAACAACTCAAGAGGAATGTCTATATAGTAGCTTTATGTCTCAAGATGAGCCAAAGAAAGTTGAGGATGCACTTCTAGATCCAGATTGGGTTTTAGCTATGCAAGAGGAGCTAAACCAATTTGAAAGAAACAAAATTTGGAAGCTGGTGCCCAAGCCTAAAGACAGGAGTGTTATAGGCACAAAATGGGTGTTCAGAAACAAGATGGATGAAAATGGCATAGTCACAAGGAACAAAGATAGATTGGTTGCTAAAGGCTACTCACAGGAAGAGGGAATTGATTTTGATGAAACATTTGCTCCTGTTGCAAGACTAGAAGCAATAAGAATTTTCCTAGTCTATGTAGCCCATGCCAATTTTAAAGTCTATCAAATGGATGTGAAGAGTGCTTTTCTGAATGGGGAATTGGAAGAGGAGGTATATGTGAGTCAACCCCCTGGTTTTGAAGATGATGATTTTCCTGGAATATTTATACTTTCTCCTAAAACCACTCTATGGTTTGAAACAAGCACCTAGAGCCTGGTGTGACACACTTTCACAGTTCCTTCTTGAGAATCACTTCACTAGAGGTAATGTAGATAAAAATCTTTTTCATAGGATTGTGAATGGCTCTACTATACTTGTTCAAATTTATGTAGATGACATAATTTTTGGGTCTACAAATGAAAAACTTTGTCAAAAGTTTGCCAAGCTTATGCAAAGTAAATATGAAATGAGCATGATGGGAGAATTAACTTATTTCCTTGGTCTCCAAGTGAAGCAAGTTAATGAAGGCATTTTCATTAGTCAAACAAAGTACATTCATGATTTGTTAAAGAAATTTAACTTAATGGAATGCTCTCCTGCCAAAACTCCCATGCCTACTGCCACCAAACTTGAATTGAATACTAAGGAAAAATCTGTGGACATTTCAAGTTACAAAGGCATGGTTGGCTCACTTTTATATTTAACAGCTAGTAGACCTGATATTATGTTTGCTACATGTCTATGTGCTAGATTTCAAGCTGATCCTAAGGAATCCCATTTAGTTGCTATTAAAAGGATTTTCAGATATCTCAAAGGAACACCAAACCTTGGCATTCGGTATCCTAGAGAATCTGGCTTTGAACTAATTGGTTATTCAGATGCAGATTATGCAGGATGTAAAATGGACAGGAAAAGCACAACTGGCACCTGTCAATTCCTAGGAAACAAGCTTGTGTCATGGTTCAGCAAGAAACAAAACTCAGTTTCTACCTCCACAGCTGAGGCTGAGTACATTGCAGCTGGAAGTTTTTGTGCACAGATTTTATGGATGAAAAATCAACTACTTGATTATGGATTAAGAGTTGAGAAAATTCCTATTTTCTGTGACAACACTAGTGCCATTGCCATTACTGAGAATCTAGTGCAGCATTCAAGGACCAAGCACATTGACATCAAGTACCATTTCATTAGAGAACATGTTATGAATGGTACTGTGGAGTTACATTTTGTTCCAAGTGAACAACATGCAGACATCTTTACCAAGCCACTTGATGAATCAACATTCTCAAGACTAGTAAGTGAGCTAGGTATGCTAAATTTCTCTTAATTATTTTTGAGATTTGTGCAAGATATTTGCAGCCAGAAATTTTCTATGATTTTCTGTGAATTAATTCTCAGGAAAAAGTGAAATTTTGTCTAAGTCAAAATTACTATGTCAACGAATGTCTCATTCCGTTGACAGTCTTAGCATTTTTCTGGGTATTTCGTTGACAGCCCTTTTATGTCAACGAAATGTTTTATCAACGAAATAAACAGGAACTTAAACGCCCAATTCTAATCCGTTGATATAGCGCTGTTAATCTGAACCGTTGAAATTTGCACGTCTTTTTACCACGATCTATGCATACACCCCTGTAAGTATAAATCATGGTCGTATTTTAATTGTAACGGTTAGATTTTTAAGCAAATCCAGTAATTTATAATTATTATTGGACTTAATTTTTTAGAACTTTTGGGGGAGTATTTAAGAAATTTTATTTTCTTTAATTCTTTTCTACCTTACTCTCAAAGATTTCCAAAGGCTTTCTTACTTCTTCTCTCTCAAAGCAAAACACAGTTAGAGCTTTTCTTTACTCAACAATGGCACCCATAGTTAAACTCATGTCAGCTGGAGGGTTCATCTATGAGAAGAACGACTCCATCCCGTTTGTTGTCAAGGAAAGCCCGAACAAAATCTTTCACAAGATGATGGATTTCTTGGTGAACTGCAAGCTCAGTTATGC
This sequence comes from Heracleum sosnowskyi, assembly GCA_030848705.1. NCBI lineage: Eukaryota > Viridiplantae > Streptophyta > Magnoliopsida > Apiales > Apiaceae > Heracleum > Heracleum sosnowskyi. The sequence goes on from CM061240.1 coordinate 74,829,126, forward strand.
GATGTTTCACTCCACTCCGCTTTACAATGAAATCATAGAGGAGATTTGGACCTCCTGCGAGTACAGTGGGACTAACTGCACTTTGCAATTCACCATTCAAGGTAAAGAGTATATTGTCAATTCAGATGTATTGCAAGCATGTCTTCACATTCCTGAGAATAATTGCTTAGCTTTACCAACAAATGCTGAAATTGTTAACATGCTTAATTCAATAAATTACTCTTTGCCAACTGAGAATTTAGGTAAAATTATTAGGAGAGGCTTGGTAAGGGAGTGGAGTTATTTAGCAGATGCTTTCATTAAAGTGTTTTCTGGTAAAATTAGTAATTTTGATGCTTTAACTAACTCCATTCTGATTTTGCTTACCATGCTTCTCACTGATAAGTATTATAATTTTAGCACTCAATTGATGTATGAACTAGGTGCTAAGTTAGGAGATAAGAAATCTAGGAAAAAGAACATTTATTATGCTAGATTTCTAATGATGTTCGCCAACCATGTTAGTCCAACACCATTAAGGGGAGTGATTCAGGTGTGGTGAGTGGTGAGGGAAGGGGTGAAAATCAAAGAAACCCTAAGGATAAGGTGGGAGAGGTGAGTGTTGCCCAGACTAGCCTCATTGTGTCTTCCCAACAAGGCATAATGAGTAATATGGATATTAGCTCAAGTCTAATTGCATCCTCTCAAAAGGATGTAGTTATTGAAACAAGCTCTCCTCCAAGAGCACACATCAAAAGGGTAAGGGACACATCTAGCCCCCAAACAACTATTTCCCAATACCAAAGAAGGGTAAGACAAAAATCCCAGGTCACATAGGGTGCACACACACTGGAAGCAACAATTCCAGTTTCTCAAATTCAGTTTGATGTAGCCCCAATTTTTACTCTGGTGTTATAGTCCCACTCCCTCAATATTAATATTGAGACACCTCCACAAAATTCTCCTACACAGTCATTAGATGTGGATATGATCCATTCATCTATTCCTGATTCTCCAACTCTATTCTTGGAGAAGCCCCACTCTGAAATTGGTGGTCATCACTTGTTAAGTGATTTGTTGGGCCAACAATCATCTTTTTCTGAAGCTACAAGAGGATCTGTAGAACCATCTCTAAAGTCAATCACCACAGATTCTACTGTAATTTCACTTTCTCAAACTCCTTTCTTGACTTCATCAACGAAACAGTCTCTTTCGTTGACAAGTGTTTCTCCATCAACGGAACCCATTCCGTTGACAGTTCAAACTACCATTCCGTTGATAGCTCATTCTGCACCTATTATTGAAAATCCAGTTGTTCACACAACTAGTGCAGATGACCTAGTGGTAGTTGAAACACTTTTAGGAATGAAAGGGAGTGAATCTGAGAGGCTGGCTTGCAGCCAGGCAAAAGGAGAGGATGAGAGTGAGAGGCTGGCTATTTCTTCCAGCCAGGCAAAAGGAGAGATTGAGAGTTCCACCTTAGTAGGTGAAGGTGAGGGTGTGAGAGGTGTGATCCATGGGGAGCCCATGATGCAAGAAAAGAGTGGAGAGAGAGAAGGGACTACAGATACTCAAAGGAAGGAACCAGCCATTGCAAGTGAGTTAATGGAGGTTAATGAGGGAGAAAGAGAATTGACTTTCCAAGAGCATTATCAACAGACTCTGGATAACATTTCTTTGGATCCTGAAACCTTTACTCATCCTGTGCCAGCCTATCAAATCATGGCTCAACAGGGCAATGTGGAGGCAGAAAGGTCACTCAATCTTATTCATACAACTGCATCCATGATGAGGGCTAAGGATGCACTTGCCAATTTGTCTCCAGGAGCTGGTGGAAGTTTTGAATATGATGGTTCTTCAAGTGACGAGGATAGTCTTGATGATGTTCTACAGGTGGCTACTACTACACAGACTGGGACTTCTGTGGTGCCTCCTAAGCCAAGATGGCTTTCTCAAGACTTGCTTGGACATCAGGGTTTAGATGCTGTCATCTCAAGGCAGTATAATGAAGCATATTTGGCTCATGAGTCTGCACCTGATAGTGAAAAGAAATTCTACAAGGCAATCATGGATTCTCTAGAAATTCAGAGACTCCAGATGCTTCAGACAAGGATTGAAGCCAGGGAAATCAAGGACTCCATTGACAATCTAAAGGATTCCACTACAAGGAGGCTTGCTGAAAAACTCCCACTTCTCACTATTGCCAGGATGACCCATTTCTTCAACAAGGATAATGAGGTGGCAACTACTTTGAAAACTCTTACTTCTAGGGTGGACAAAGTGGAAGCCACATTAGCTCATATGCAGCAGGCACAGGAGAAGCAGACACAACTACTAACTCAGCTAGTGGCAGCTCATGGTCTCCCTCTCATCTCTCTTGATGATAACAAAAAGGGGGAGAAATCACAGGAGCTAAATATTCAAGTCACCAAAGTCATGGTCCCAGTCATCTCTTTACCAAAGGAGCCACTAGCTATGGGGGAGTATACAAATGAGAAATTAGATGGAATTGACCTAATTCAACAAGCATATATGAGACTACAACTTGCAGCACAAATTAAAGAACAATGGTCTAGCATAGATGCAATGGTTAAGAAGGTAGCTGAAAGTACAAGAAACAAACATCCATCAACGGATCAAGCTACTTCTACATCAACGGATGCGCCCATCCCATCATCAATGAATGCCATGGTATTAGTTTCAACGGAATTGGAGCCACAGACTAAATCCTCATATGATCTAAAGCCTCTTCTACATGGAGTGATTACTGGTCCAAGAAAAGAAAAGGGACAAACTTCATGTATTAGAGATGTGGACCCAGCTACTCTTCAAAGATGCTTATCTCCAAAATCCCCAGCTAAACCAAAGGGCAAGAATATTTCTAGGACATTCTATCCTCCTCCACTTCCAGATGAGCTCAAGATTCTGAGTGAACTTATTATAAAATGCAAGGAAAGCAATGTGCCTGAGATCAGGAATCAAAGAGCAATAGTCTACAGGAATGGACAAGAAATCTGTGTTTGGGATGGTCACCCAAATTATGCTGAAGCTAGAGCTGAGGAATCAGCTAGGGCAGACATGCAATCTCTTGCAGTTACCCAGGCTCTAGATGAAGAGGAAAAACAGCAAGAAGAAAGAGCTAGAGCTGAAGCTGTGCAAGGAAAAAGAAAAGGTATAAGGCAACCCAAAACAAGAGCTAAAAGAAACTTGGCTTTTGATAAGGATGATTCTCAAGACACTGTCACAGATGCACCTGTGACAACAATGCCTTCAACCCTTTTTGATCAAGATTGTGGAGCAAAATTAGCTTGTGATCCTGAACATCCAGTTAATTTTCATGATCAACCAATTGAGCCAAAGGAGGAGCCAATTGAGTTTGATGAAGCTAATTTTCCTAAATTTCTGGTTGAGATGGAATCAAGGAAGAAATCAAAGAAGAGGGCTTCTAAGGCTAAACCAATTCTAGTGAGAAGGCCACAGACTGAGAAACCACCTCCAAACCCAGAAGACTTTATCTACATTGCAGATATAAGGGAGGAGTCTGACTTAAACCTACATCTTGATGACTTGGTGGAAGTGAGAGGAATATGAGTCACTCATAAACTACCAGAGAGATTAGTGTTTGTCTACAAGGGTGGAAGGGAACAAATTTGGCCTCTTCACAGAATTCTAGGAGAAGATTATCAGACCTTGCTAGTGGTGTTCAAGTGCTTAAAGAAAGATTTTGGGTTCACCAAAACTGCTAAGTCTGAGGTTGTCTCCAAGATATGTGAAGTAAAAGCTAGCTGGAACAAGCCTAATGCACTTCCCAGAACTTTAAAGGTCCCTCAAACAGGAAAGAAAATTCATCTCCAACCCTATTGGATGATGAAATTCAGAGACAAGGACAACTGTAGGAGATTCTTCAGAATAGAGGACCAATTGGAAAAGGCATCTAATGAAACTCTTAGATTTATGCAATCCAAGTTGGGTGATCAAGATGAAGAAGAGAATATTTTCTACAGGAGGCTCCAAGCTCAAATTGAGGAGAAAAATGCCAAGAAGGGGAAGAAAACAAGGCCACAGAGACAAAGATGGTAAATCTGCTCAGGCTAGAGGAGCAACTCCATGCACTTGTGTTGTAAGATTTTCTACTTTGCTTTCAATAAATTTTAAAGTATCATGAAGCTCAATGCAATTTCTACTTTTGTAATTTGTAATTTGTTTAAGTGTTTTTGTTATCATCAAGGCTCTTGATTTATGGTTGTTATTCTATCAGTCATAAATTGGGGGAGATTGTTAGGAATATGTTGTTCTTGATGATGATTATAAAACACTTAGTAGATTTTGTGTTAAGTCAATATTGTAACTGTCAACGGAATGGTATGCTTTGCAGCATCCGTTGACAGGTAGCTCATCAACGGAATGAGTCTCATCAACGAAATGAGCAATGTAGCAATTGCACTGTACAATACTTCACTGGTTGATATGCATTTGTTGTAGGTATTAGATAGGTTTTCTAAGTCATGTTAACTAAGTACTAGATATGCAAAATAGGTTGGTTAGTTGTAAATATGCTATGCCTTGTAATTTTGCCTAAGTGAAGACATGTCAACGGAATGAAGATTACACTATCAACGGAATGAAGAATGTACCATCAACAGAATAAAGAATAAAACTATCAACGAAACACATCTCACTGCTATCAACGAATCATTATCACTTTTCTGAATAGTTGACAAAGTGATAGTGACAGTTTTATGACAGATCAAAAGGTGATGTAGAAGTGTACTTTGCATTGGGAGCCATTAAAATGGACACTGGGAATGAGGAAACATTCCAATTTCCAATTAGGTTCTTGAGTGTGATCATAATAAGCATGAAGACAAAAGACAAGATCTCCAAGGACCATTGGACAAAAGGAATGAAAAGCAAGCTACTGGCGGTTACCTTTAGTACATTTTAGTGTAGCCAAAAATAGCATTGTAAACTTGGGATATATAACCAAGTGTAGCAGTTCATTTTTTTGTAAGTGAGTGAGATAGAATAACTTTGTATTAGCTTCTTTCAAGAGCACTCTCACTCTACATTAGGAACTGAGCAGCTGTGCTACTTTTGTAACACAGATTATTCCCGCAATAAAAACATCTCAGTTGGATCCTCAAAACATCCAACTGAAATTTTATATTTGCTTGTGTTTTTATTTTCTGTGATAATTTATTTTAAAGTTGTTTTAAGTTTAAAAATATCTAGAATTGTATTCAACCCCCCCCCCCCCCTTCTACAACTCTGTTAGGTCATTTGGGATTAACAAGGAGCAAGGTGATCAAAAGATGGCTAGAAGTTGTTATGTAGCCGCGTTAAGGCCTGATGGAGTCGGGGGGCAGGTTCTTCCCATTAAAGATATGGAAACTAGAGATAATGGAGATAGAAGAGGGAAGCCAGCTGAGGATTTAATCCCAATTCCCTTAGTTCCTGGTGAACCGGAGAAGGTTACTTACATTGGAGCATTGATACCTGAACCATTGAAAAGCAATATCATATCTTTTCTTCAAGAAAACAATGATGTTTTTGCTTGGACAGCGGCCGATATGCCAGGGATTGATCCCCAGTTGATAACCCACAAATTGAATGGAGATCCTGAAAGAAAGACTGTGAAACAGAAGAAGAGAAATTTTGCTCTCGAAAGGCAAGAGGCCATCAAGCAGGAAGTAGATAAGCTTTTGGAAGCCAGATTTATTGAAGAAATTCAATTCCCAGAATGGTTGGCTAACCCAGTGATGGTCAAGAAAGCCAATGGAAAATGGAGGATGTGTGTGGACTTCACGGAATTGAATGACGCATGTCCTAAGGATTGTTTTCCCTTGCCAATAATTGATACTTTGATAGATGCCACGGCTGGGCACGAGATGTTGAGCTTCATAGATGGCTTCAGTGGATACAACCAAATCAAAATGCACAAAGATGACATCTCCAAGGTATCATTTATCACTGACTTTGGTGTTTACTGTTATTTGGTTATGGCATTTGGTCTTAAGAATGCAGGAGCAACGTATCAAAGGTTGGTGAACAAAATTTTTGAGCACCTGATTGGAAAAACCATGGAAGTCTATGTGGATGACATGTTGGTTAAAAGCCTCGATAAGGCAGATCATATAAACCATCTACGGGAAGCCTTTGAAGTTCTGAGGCACCATAAAATGATGTTAAATCCAGCAAAGTGTGACTTTGGTGTTGGGTCAGGAAAGTTTCTGGGCCTAATGGTTTCTAAATGAGGAATTGAGACTAACCCCGACAAAATCAAAGCAATCCTAGACATGGAACCACCACGGTCTGTCAAAGATGTTCAGAAGCTAACAGGAAGAGTAGCAGCATTAGGGAGATTCATCTCCAAGTCAGGAGAAAAGTGCTTACCTTTCTTCAAAGCACTGAAAAATGTGAAATTTTTTGAGTGGACAACAGAAAGTCAGGAGGCCTTTGAGGCCTTGAAGAAGTACATGGCTGAGGCACCATTGTTGGAAAAACCAAAACCAGGAGAGATTCTCTACTTATACCTGGCAGTTTCTAACACTGCCCTTGGAGCTGCTTTGGTCAAGGAAGAATTGAAAGTTCAGAAGCCCATCTACTACGTGAGCAAGATTCTACATGGAGCAGAAATAAACTACTCTACGATAGAGAAGTTTGCCTTAGCCCTGATCATGGCATCAAGAAAGCTACGCCCATACTTCCAGGCACACAAGATAGAGGTCTTGACCAATCAGCCTCTAAGAAACATTTTGCACAGTCCTCAAGTCAGTGGAAGATTGATCAAATGGGCAATAGAGTTGGGAGAGTTTGACATCAAGTATAAGCCTCGACCGGCAATAAAAGATCAAGCACTCGCTGACTTCATGGTTGAATGCACTATTGACAACCAAGAAGTCGGGGGGGGGGGGGGGGGGCAGGAAGTAGTAGTGGAAGGAAAAGAAGAAGACATAGTGTTCGAAGAGTTTTGGGTACTCTATTTTGATGGAGCATCAAAAACAAAATCAAGTGGAGCAGGTTTGGTGCTACAAAGTCCCGATGGATTTCTTATAGAGTATGCACTAAAACTGGACTTCCTGACGACAAACAATGAGGCTGAGTATGAAGCCCTGATAGTTGGCTTAGGGCTGGCTGGAGCCTTGAGAGTTAAGACTCTCAAAGTATGTGGAGACTCGAGGCTGGTAGTTTCCCAAGTAAATGGAGAGTTTGAGGCTAGAGATGAAGTAATGGCCAAGTATCTGAAACTTGTTAAAGCCATTATGACTCAGTTTGATGAGTGTTACGTGGAACACATTTCGAGAGAAGAAAACATGAAGGCTGACGCCTTGTCCAAGTTTGCTTCTTCTGAAATTGAGAACTATGCAGGAAGTGTATATTTCCAAGTCTTGAAGACCCCAAGCATCAATGGAAAGTTAATAGCACCCGTTGATGTTGCTAGTTGTTGGATGGATCCCATCAAGTCTCATCTAGACACCGATTGGTTACCCAGTGATACTTCAGAAGCACGAAAGTTATATGTGAAAGCATTAAGGTATACCTTGATTGAGGGAATCTTGTATAAAAAGTCTTTCATTGTCCCCTACTTAAAATGTCTGAGACCCCAGGAGGTAGAGTTGGCCCTAAGGGAAGTACATGAGGGAATTTGTGGGCAGCACTTGGAGGGCAGGGCCCTTGCCCATAAAATCATTCGCCTAGGTTTCTATTGGCCAAACGTGCTTGTAGATGCTAAAAGTTATGCGAAGAGGTGTGAACGATGCCAAAAGCATGCCCCAATGGTTAGGCAACCACCTGAGATGTTGACGTCTATAAATTCACCTATTCCATTTGCCATATGGGGAATGGATATACTTGGACCATTTCCAATGGCAAGTGCATAGAGAAAATTCTTGATAGTGGCAATCGACTACTTCACCAAATGGATTGAGGCTAAACCTTTAGCCAAAATAACCACCAAGCAAGTAATGCACTTCTTCTGGGAGAACGTAATATGCATATATGGGATTCCATGAATCTTGGTCACGGGTAATGGAACTCAGTTTAACAATGAAGATTTCAAGAAGTATTGTGCTTTTGGACATTCGAACCAACAATCTTTAGCTTTTGGACATTGTGCTTTTTCCCTGGACATTGGTTCTGGTATATCACCAAGGTCCAGCGTTGAGAACCTTTCCTCCGCTTTCTTTAACCACCTGTTACTAACATATTGACGAGGTATATGGTGTATTCCACTAATACCTAAGAAAAAAATGTGTGGCTACACAAGTACCCAACTCTCATGAACATTTTACAGGAGCAATCTATGTTGTTTCCAAATTCAGAGAAATCTGCATATAGTAAACAGGGTTAATATTTTATATTTAAATTAAGGACAAGAATATGTTTTAATTTTAAAATGGACCTCAAAAGATTTGGACAAGCTGATTGGATCCTTTATTAAAATAGTCTTGACACCATCCACAAGATTCCAACTTTCAATTTCAATATCTTCACCACCTGCTAAAATTTCCTCTTGAATCCTGTAGAACATTGTCCTTGTGTACATCTCTGCAGCATCCATTTCAATCTTCTTTTTGCTGATAGGTCTTGGCATAATATCATCAGCATGATTAAGCTTTTTATTATTATATCTTTGCCTTTCAATTGCACTTTCATAACACAAATAGAATTCTGAAAGTGTATCCCCTTTTTGAACAAAGTGGCTGAAGAAAAAGTTGGAGCTTTCAGACCTTGATGTAGTCCTGAGAAGTCCTACCATTGGTTTATCATTGAAATAAGCAGGAATCCAAGATTTACGTAAATCAAACATTTCCTGCAGCCACTTGTTATCATTTAAGCCAAACTTTGAAATAACTTCATTCCATCCGTCCTCAAATTCAGTAGGGGTAGCATGATCACTCCAAACAAATTTGTTTAATTGGTCCATAAATGGAGATTCAACACAGAATAAAGTCCCCAACTGAAAAATCGTACTCATTAAACACATATTGGCATGATAATATTTGTATGATAATTAGATAAAAGAGCATTGGAATATGAAAGAATAAAAAAAGGATTACAAGAGTAAGCCACACATAATTCACATATACAAATGCAATTTGATTATAATCGAAATTCTAATTGTAATAAAAGAAATTAAAAGCAACATATCTATAGAAGTGATACACAACATTTACATACTAAATTAACTATGCACAGACTATGCATGTCAAAAGTACTAACACAACTGTATGTTGATCATAATCTAGAATTAAAGAGATTCATAACAAAAATCACTTTAAAACAACATTAAACAAATAAAAAATACCTCTGCAGGGAGTTTTTTCATGATATTCCACATGCATAGCCGATGTTTTACTAGTGGAAAACAATTTTCTATTGCAATCTTCATTGCGGCGCATTGGTCGGTAATGATACATTTTGGCTCTTTTCCAAAAATCTTCTTGTATGATTCACATTACCAAGTAAAATTTTCAGAAGATTCACTTTCAAGTAATGCCCCCGCAAATGTGACACTCTTCCAATGGTTATCAATGCCAATTAAAGGTACAAAAACCATGTTATACCTACAGAACCAAGGTAAGACATAATTCAACATAATCAAATTTTAGATAAGAGAACATCGGCCCAAAAACTTTGGTAGATTGTAATATACCTGTTTGTGCGATATGTTGCATCAAAAGAAACTACATCTCCAAAAACTTCATAATTTTGTCTCCCAATTCCATCGGCCCAAAATAAACGAGTAAGACGATTGCTAGAATCTATTTCATATTCATACTTGAATGCACCATCAGAAGTCAACTGAATATCTTTAAATTTTTGTACAATCAAATCAGCGTCATGTTTCCGAATTTTTTTTTAAAATCTCTTGAATTTTTTTTGAAATCCACTACAATTGCACCAACATTTTCATACGATCCACAAAGTGATTTATAAAATCCATGTGCGCGAGTAGCACCAATGTTTACTTTACCAGCATCAACAATGAAGTGTTGGTGAAAATCCGTCAAAGAACGATTGCAACGCAAAAACTGCATACCACTTTTGCTTGCAAATGGATGGTTATGTGTCTCAATGAATTTATAAACGAAAAAACTATTTTCCCCATCAGCACATAAACTGAGCTTTGCTGGACAAATACATTGAGCTGAAACTGTCTTCCTGTTTCTATGTTTGTAAGAGCTATTACCTCGAGCAGATTCTGAATAATCATTTGGGCCAGCTCTGGAACACACAAAATATTTGAGAATGGTTTTGCCAGCATTGTTGGTTTTCTCAGTTGAACGCCTTACAGTAAAACCACATTCTCGACCATAGTCTTCGTAATATTCAAAAGCAGTATCCAAATTTGGGAAAACCTGTTTTTTATATGGCTTTATTTCTTCATTGCAATGTGGAATCCAAATATTACGTTGAATTTCATCTTGAACTTCAACATATGGCGAAGCTTCTCTGTTCCCTTCAGCGTCAATAGTATTGTCGCGAGCAGTAACTACAAACATCAATTAAATTCGTTGAGTGTTCTATACGAGATGTACTATTTGCTATTAGATAACATGAAGAAGCCAGAAAAGTAATTGATGCATATGAAGAGGAAAAACCACATAATAAATAAGCAACATCAGACCTAAAAACCCTAAAATACTTGAATAACACAAAACTACCTGATTCATTGTCCATTGTTCTCTCCGTTGGATGTTCCGTTCCAGATTCCATATGTTTTAACAAGTACAATGATAACTATGATGAAACTGAATAAAAGGAATTGGAAATGTAATACAGAGAGGTGTATGTACTGGACATATTAAATTTTCAAATTACATGATTTAATCAAATTTATTTTATTACCATAAATGATTGAAAATTTTAAAAGAATCGTGGACAACTGTGATCCTTTCAAATTTAGAGTAAATTGTGCTAATCAAAAATGAATTAAAATGGAAAAAATATAGAGCAAATATCGAGTTGCAAATGTAGAGAAATTTAGGTTAATTACAATTAACTAATATGGAAAGAATTTGAACTGTAAATATTAAGTTTAGTTATAACAATATATTTTCGATGAATACCCACAATACCCTTTTCATAGAATTATATTAATATTCTAATAAATTTCTAAAGATTAACAGCCGTCAGATTGAAATTCAAATCAATGGTGATTATGTGGGTTCTCTCGTTCTCTCGAAAAGATGAGTTCTCCCTGGATCTTTCCCCTATATATATATATATATATATATATATATATATATATATACATATATTTCAAAACGAGTGTTGCACAGTTTATATGTCAAGACCGATAAATTGTAAAATAGTTGAAATAGCAGGGTATTTCAAATTTAAAACTGAAAGCTTTAAAGAAACTGAAATGCACGAATATATACATAAGTGACATAAAGTCACGAGATACTGAAAGTCAAGGTTTTCAACAAAAGCGAACACATCGCTGAAATACATCATCCGTACAACAGTCAAAAGCTAAGTACTACAAGTCATCTAGTCAACATCTGCTAGCGTCAGTCTGATCAGCCTATCTCCAACCCAGAAAGGATACTAGTGTACAACGGAACCATCCCACAAAATTGGCACTACTAACGGCCATCTGAGATTAGAGAACTAAGCTATCTGTCACCCATCAAAGCTCCTCCTCTGGGCGGGTCAGGCTCCTGACACGCGCCATGGCATCTGTCCAAATCAACTTCGTGGCATGTCGGGATACTAGTCCCTCCGCAGTAACAGGTAGGCACCTCATGCTAACTCGAGCTCTTACCTCAATGCCAGTAATCTCACTCCTCAGCTCACCAGGGGTCGCAAACCTCATCCCGTCCTGATAGGAATGACGGGTCTCTCTCTCTGCAGCCAACTGTCTCCTCAGCTCATCAACTCTAGATTCTGCCGCTGCCAAGTCAGTGGTCAGTCGGCCAATCATCCAATCATGAATCACAGTGGGTACTCCAGTAGGTGAGGGATGAGGTGTGTCCGGATCAGTCATGGGCTAGTCCTCCTCATATCCCTCAGGGGCGAGGTCGTAGTCATCGTCTGATGGTAACGAGCTCAGTGGGGGCACAGGAGGGGTAAAGGCTCTCAAAGTAGGCAGAGGGTACATCCTGATGCCTCCTCGGCTAACGATGTCCTCAGAAGTCTCATCGTCCTTCGTGGTACCTACATCAGGCACAACCTGATCCCTCTCAGTGGGATCATCACCCTCAGTCGACTCTCCATCAACAGTGGGAGTAGGAGAAGTAGGAAAGTCAAGCATAGTCGTGGGGTCCTCTTACGGATCCTCATCTGGGTCCTCTGTATCCTCCTCGGGATCCTCCATGGGTTCGTCCATGGGGTCGTCCTCAGCCGCCAGCAGAGCATCGTCATGCTAGGTCTTAAAGTCATCAGCCTCCTCGGCCGCAAATACCTATACAAACGAAAGCTAGGTTACTTACTGTATAATAAAAGTTGCCTTGCGGGTTTTAACGGTTAGTGCTACATCTGGTAGCCCAACCATGAACTCGATGGGAGTTCTCTTTATTATTATAATTGCATTTATTATTCCTAACGCCCTATCGTTTCTGAGATTAATAACTATACGCTCTGATACCATTTCTGTAACACCCCCAGATCCGGGGTCGGAGATCTAGGTTGTCACACTCCTTATTCCATACAAACACTTGATACTTGAATCATAATAATAATAAATCAACACACATGGTGACCCCACCATCATTATACACACACCAGTTATGTTTCAGAAACGAAATTACAAAAACAGTAGTCATATGAACCACAAAGTAAAGTTATTACAACCCAAAAGTAAAATGCTTGACACATACTGCCAATATGATTTCTACTTAAAACCAGAAAGGCAGCACAATTGTTTGTTCTTGTTCATTAATATACATAGGTGATACTTATAATAAACCGGAGCAACAAGAGTTGCACTCCGAACCAACTCAGTACTTCTACCTGAGGTGCTGCTACAACCATCGTATGGGCGGTCTGCACGGCCCAGACGCGCTTCCGAGCGGTACGGCGGATCCTGGCCATCTACTATAGCTGTTGTGTTGTGATATATATAAAAGAAAACAAGAGTGGGCACTAAGCCCATCAATAAAATAAGGCAACATAATCATATATGTAAGCTTATATCATAGTTGAAAACTTTTAAAAACTTCATTCGTATACATAATGATATAACGAAATATTCTTTTGTCAAAACATGCCATATAGTTCAAATATCGTACGAGGAACATCATTGTTGAATCACTATCACATTATCGGTAACTCAGCACCTAGGCTTTCGTTACAATGTGCAGCACAACTCCAATTGGAGGGAAGGGACCTTCTGGAGCACACCACGATACACGATGGTTAGTCGTTGTACTGAACTCACATTTTTCTACTAGTAGATGGACGATATCTTAACACGATTATCACCCCAGCCGCATATGGGCTTTGTATCTGCTGGACTGTCCAACAGCCTCCTACGCGAGATAGTTGCTAGACTGCCCCGCAGCCTCTTACGCCATATAATTTGATGGACTGTCCCACGGCCTCTTATACGTTTCCTCCTAGTCCCAGATGAAAAATCAATGAAACAGGAATCGGAAATTTAATCCTGTTTCCCCAAGTACAAGATACTTGTCAGAACTTTGCAACAGTTCAGATTTTCTTACTCCAGAATGTTTGAAAGGAGTAAATCACAATGTGGGTTGACTCTTGTCAACTGACAGGGAATATGTCAGGAAATTTTGAAATCACGACCCGGGAGTTTTTGTAAAATATCTTTAGTTCTTGATAATTCAGAACTCAAAAATATACTCACTTTTAATGAAAGAGGCAAGTGAAATCATATGTTCACTTCCTGGAATCGATTCCCAATTTTTGATAAGTCCAAAACCATAATCATCATTTGAGATAAATAATTAAAAGTAGTTGGGAACCTCTATTATAATCACATAAATCTTTTTGAGATCAGAATATATTTTAAATAACTATTGGAACCTTACGCAATATTTAAATAAGGTTCTATGATTTTTAAATCATTTTTGGGAATATTTAATAAATATTCAATTAATAAATATTGAATTATTATTCAATAAAATTCTACCTAAGTGAATATTCCAAGATAATATTCACTTATTTAAATAAATATTCAAATAATATATAATAATATTATTTAAATATCTCACATTAAATATCCAATAATATTAATCTTGGAATATTTAATCAATATTTAACATATAGCTGTCTCTGGACCCTCCAGCTTATGACAGTATAGTCAAAACAAAATAATAATTTGACTCCCGGTCTAAGTTTTAAAACCATCATACAAGTGCTCTACGCTTAGAGCCTTTATAAAAACTCGGTTTATATCTAATATAATCATAGCATATAAACCATATAATCTTACGAAAACTTTTAATCAAAAGCATAAATCAGTTCATAGTTCTTTTAAAGCAATAAAACAGTATATATCAAAATCACAACATTAAATCACAACAACATCTCTATAAGATGTAGGGTTTGAAAACTTTCTTGGGTGTCTCGGTGAAGTGGTAGTGGGGGCTTGGGAGTGTGCTCGTCGATCAATAACAAGATACACAATACACAATCAGTCCCCTAGAACCAATTAATGTGCCATTAACTTAAGCACTAACGTTCTATTAACGAAAATCAAATGTCTCGTTCTTGGTCACTTATAACCTCATGACATTCCTTAATCTCTTAATTCAAAAGTTTGGGTGGTAATCTATTCACAAAACTCAAGTACTTTACCATTACTAAACTCATGGTCTTAACCATCCCCTTAAGGGTATTTCACTCGCGCAACTTTTGTTCCCGCATTTTTATAAAATCGAAAAATTATCTTTTTAACACGAAACCTTCTCGGTTCCCTCCCTAACTGTCCATGCTAGTATCAATTTTAATATCATGACCCAATTCCATTTTTAAGGGGTTTGATCACAAGCTCAAAGTTCATAAAGTGAACTACTTAGTTACCTGAAACCACTTTCACTAAAACGGGTGTTTCTCCTAAACCATAAATCGAAATGATACAATTCTTTCGCCAAAATAAACTACAAAACAAGATATACATGATCATGGTCAGTAAGCATTGTTGTTATGTTTAGAAGGTACCCGAGGTTTCTGTCTAATCTTTCTAATGAAAATCTGACATGGTAACGACGCTTAATCAAGATTCTCGTGTTTAAAACACTCCAATCATCCACCAATCAATAATAAATCAATCATAACTCTAATTTCTCATTTAAAACAACTTGTTTTCTGCCTAAACAAGTTCATACCATCATTCACAAGTTCGACCATCAACTAACCACTAAACATCATTCTTAACAAGTATTTCACTTCTAAATCATACTATCACTAATCATCATCAATTTAATCACTAATATCAAAGTATAAGTAAAAGTGTGAGAGGGTTTATAACTTCCTTGGTACTTAGTATGGACTATAAATGGCTAGTATGCTCTTCCTTGCTCCTTAAATATCCTTATCAAACCTTAAACTTCAAGATCAAAACAAGAAAATCAAGAGTTACTATTCATTTCACTATTCATCGTCATCTTTAGCTCATGATTTGAACATGATAACATGAATGGATGAAGCTAGGATCAAGGATTTACCTTAGTCTATGGATGAGGAAGATTTAATGCCCAATATCATGATTTTTGGTGGAGTAGAACTTGAGGAAAAAATTTCTTATCCTTGAGGAAGAAAGTGGCCGAATGTTCTTCTTCTTCTTGTGGTTTCTTTCTTGATCTTTCTTTTCTTTCTTTTTGTCTAATAAAAACTAATTAAAAGCCTTTTAATTTGTGTGGTCTTAAGTGGGTTTTGTCATCCCAGGCCACATGTCAACCATTTGTGGTTTTGTGGTGAAATTGGTGACAAGGTGGTGATTCTTCACCTTGTCATCACCTTGTCATCACTTTGTCATCACTTATGTCATTGCTTATGTCATGGTTTGTGTCATCAATCCTCTTATATGTTACACTTGATGATCTTATATGATACTTCCCCTTTGGTTAGGGTTCAATCCATAATTCGTTACGCTTTCGCTTTGTTGCTATGTTTTGATATAGGTTGAAGTGGTTTTGAAAACGTTTCATTGTATCAATGCTAGAGGATACTTCCTTGACCTTTTTATTACCTTGGCTTAATATGTGATCATGGATTTCTCATTCTATATATTTTCTCAAAATGATCAATTCAATACATCCTTGATTGTCCAATGAATAGTGATTCAAAACTTGAATGGAAATCTCCTGATTCTAATTACGTTTGCATTCACTTATTCTCCCTATACATCAATAATATACCCTCGAAACATTCATTCCATCTCTTCCATATAGGGTGGTCTGAAAATATTTTCATCAGCAAAATTTACTATTCATCAGGGTTTCAAAATATTACAAAATTTTGGGATATTACAGTTAAGGTTTGCTAGCGGCCCAACAAGTGAAATCAGAGTTATGGTTATATCGGTCCATAACAATCTCAAGATGGGCTCCTAGATGGACCTAGGAATGGGCAGGTGGGCTACCTCAGGTTGGGCTTAACGGGAGGCAGGTGAGCCTTCCAATATGAGCCTAGGGGAGCCAGATAGCTAGGTGGACTTCCAGTATGGGTCAAGGATGAGCTAGATCACACAGAAGGAGGCAGATTCGATAGGTGTCGAGCCCGATGTGTGAAGGGGGGGATTGATGGAAGTTGTCCCACATCATTTGTGGGAGGGGCAGATGGCTAGTTAATAAGCAATCAATTAGCTCCGTTTCTGTTATGTTTGTAAGGTTTAATCTACTTCTATATATTAAATGGGGTCTTGGAGGAAATTGAGCCAATAAAATGGTCGTGAAATTACAGTTGTACTCTTTTTTTTGTTGAAAAATCACAAAAATGGCATCCTTTACAATTTATATAATAAAATAAATAAGTTTGAGTTCCTTTAAGGAATCGAACCTCCAACCTCCTCTTTGAAAGTTTATGTCATAACCGATTGTGCTACACTGATTATTGAGTTTACATTAAAAAATTATTAGATTACCTACGTTTTCGATTATTATCCTATATTTTTTTTTAAAAAATTGAGTAAATAAAATGTTGATTTATATTATTTATATAACACTATTTTTTAGTTTTCGTGTTTTTATGTATACAGTAATGTATTCAATTATCTTTTGAAAATTTTACTCCACTTATATTTTTTCGATTAAATATCAATTATGTTGTTGATTGTTATATGATTTATATTTTTTTTATAATAATATGTTACCTATTATATTTTATCTGAAATATTCAGGTGCTAATACATAAATATAATATAAAAATCTATAAGTAACATATTGTTGGTTACTTCTGTTATTTAAAAATAGATTTTAAGTTGCACACATCATTGTAAAAATTGGGAATCATGGGTTGTTTATGGGTTAGAAGAATTTTTGCAACTAGACCCACTTATATCATTTTGATTTTTTTTTACCCAACCTGCAAAATATAAATTAGCAACTCAACCCTACTTATAGTACATTATTTTGGGTCGGGTTACCTGAGTCTGAATGGTTTAAATAATTTTATTAAAAAATAAATATTATAAAATATCTCTCATTTCGAAAATCTAAGTAAATTAAAACACGTATAACTTACGATTCAGTGTTAATATTTTATTTTTGAATAATTATGTACACATATATCTATAAATATCAATATGATGTATTATCTAATGTATGATTGTATGTACAATATAAATATATATGTAAATATCAAAAAACAATTGTAAGTTAAATCGAGTTGGCCGAAAAATATAAATTTTATACCCAACTCATTTAAATCAATTTGAAATGTTTTTAACCCAATTAGGTATCAAGTTTTCTTCTGTTGGCTTCGTCGGTCAAAAATAGGATTGGGTTGGTAAACCGTAAACACCTCTGATCGGAGTATTTGACTGAGCCACCGATGTGATCATAGTATAGTATTACATTTGTGACCAACTTTATATTTTATTTACAAATATAATGTTATTTCATTAAATACACATAAACTTAGATACATCTATATTATATACGGACAACTAAACTAAAATTATCATTTATATTATAATTAATTATTAAATTTGATAAAATGCATTTCACATAATTTAAAATTAAATAAAATTTTGGCAAATAAAAATAAAAAAAATTATCTTTATCTTATAGAAATTTATTCAAATTTTGTGAAATTTTATTAAATTAAAAAAATAGTTAAAAGAATTTACCTACAAATAAAGATAAATTCAAAAATATTATCATTTTTCATATTTTTAATTACAAAACACTACAAGGAAAACAGCGTTTTACAACGGTTTTTGCCCATTGTTTGAAGCTTCGAAAACCCGTTGTCTATTGAGATGTCGTCTGTTACGTGTATCACACAACGGTACGTACCGTTGTGTGACATTCCTGAAGACAACGGTTATCCCTTTGAAGAGTGTTGTTAGAATGTTGGTGTACACAACACTTTTTCTAGAAACCTGTTGTAAAACCTGCAGTTCCTCAAGTGTTTGTGATAAAGAACTCAATGTCTGAATTTCTTTTACACAACAGTTCCTATAAAATTAAGTGTTGTTCTCAATTCGCATAATCAACGGTTTCCAGAACAACGACAATTGTCGAAAACGTATTACCACAATGGTTCATGTATAAGAATCAAATGTCTGAATTAAATTAACACAATGGTTCCTATAGAAGAAAAGAGTTGTTCCTTTTCCTTTAGTCAACAGTTTCTAAGAGCATATACATTGTCTAAACTTATTACCACAATGGTTTCTTCAAAAAAAGTGTTGTAAGAAATCTAAGTGACAATAGTTCCGTCTAACATTCACAAAATCGTTTAATTTAAACATATTCCTATTTTTTTTATAAACAATGGTCAACCAATGTTAATCCCAAATGACCTAACAGAATTGTAGAAGGGGGGGGGGGGGGTTGAATACAATTCTTGATATTTTCTTAAACTTAAAACACTTATAAATAAAACTGAACTGAATAAATAAAAACACAAGATATAAATAATTCAGTTGGATTGTTTGATGATCCAACTGAAGTGTTTTTATTGCGGAAATAATCTGTGATACAAAAGTACACAGCTGCTCAGTTACAAGGGTGTAGAGAAGAATGCTCTCAAAGATAGCTAATACAAACTATTTGTTTTTCTTCTCTTGCCCTTATTTTAACTGCTACACTTGGTTATATATTCCCAAGTTTACAAAGCTATTTTTGGCTACACTAAAGTACACTAAAGGTAACCGCCAATATTTTGCTTTTCATCCCTTTGTCCAGTGGTCCTTGGAGATCCTTGCTTTTGTCTTCATGCTTATTATGATCACTCCCAAGAGCCCAATTGGAAACTGGGATGTTTCCTTATTCCCCATGTCCATTTTAATGGTTTCCAATGCAAAGTACACTTCCACATCACCTTTAGATCTGTTCAGTAAACTGTCACTATCACTTTGTCAACTATTCAGAAAAGCAATAATGATTCGTTGATAGCAGGGAGATGTGTTTCGTTGATAGCTTTATTCTTCATTTCGTTGATGAGTAAACTTCATTTCGTTGATGAGTAAACTTCATTCCGTTGATGGTGTATCCTTGTTCCGTTGATAGAGTAATCTTCATACCGTTGACATGTCTTCACTTAGGCAAAATTACAAGGCATGATGTACTTACAATTAACCAACCTATTTTGCCTATCTAGTACTTAGTCAACATGACTTAGGAAACCTATCTAATACATACATCAAATGCATATCAAACTGTGAAGTATTGTACAGTGCAATTGCTACAACACTTATTCCGTTGATGAGCTTCCTGTCAACGAAACACTGCAAAGCATGCCATTCCGTTGACAGTTACAAAATGACTTAATACAAAATCTACTAAGTGTTTTTATAATTATCATCAAGAACAACATATTCCTAACAATCTCCCCCAATTTATGACTGATAGAATAACAGCCATAAATCAAGAGCCTTGATGATAACAAAAACACTCAGTTAAATTACACATGATAAAAGTAGAAATTGCATTGAGCTTCATTGAATTTAATTAAAATACAAAGTAGAAAATCTTACAAAACAAGTGCACAGAGTTGCTCCTCTAGACTGAGCAGATTTTTCATCTTTGCCTCTGTGGTCTTGTTTTCTTCCCTTTTCTTGCATTGTTCTCCTCAATCTGAGCTTGAAGTCTTCTGTAGAAAATCTTCTCTTCTTCATCTTGATTCCCCAACTTGGATTGCATTAATCTTAGAGTTTCATTGGATGCCTTCTCCAGTTGGTCTTCTATTCTGAAGAATCTTCTACAGTTGTCCTTGTCTCTGAATTCCATCATCCAAAAAGGTTGGAGATGAATTTTCTTTCCTGTTTGAGGGACCTTCAATACTCTGGGAAGTGCACCAGGCTTGTTCCAGCTAGCTTTGATTTGGCAAATCTTGGAAACAACTTCAGACTTAGCTGTTTTGGTAAAACCAAAATCTTTCTTCAGGCTTTTAAACACAGATAGCAGTGTGTGATAGTCTTCTCCCAGAATTCTATGTAGAGGCCAAACCTGTTCTCTCCCACCCTTGTAGACAAACACCAATCTCTCTGGTAGTTTGTAAGAAGCTGCTATTCCTCTCACTTCAACTAGGTCATCAAGATTGATGTATAAGTCAGACTCCTCCCTGATATCAGCAATGTAGATGAAGTCTTCTGGGTTGGTAGGAGGTTTTTCAGCTTGTGGTCTCCTTACTAGAATTGGCTTAGCCTTGGTAGCCCTTTGCTTAGATTTCTTCTTTGGCTCCATCTCAAAGAGGAATTTTGGAAAGTTGGCCTCATCAAACTCAATTGGCTCTTCCTTTGGCTCAATTGGCTGATCATGGAAATTAACAGGATATTTAGGATCAAAGGCTAACTTTTCCCCTAGAGCTGGATCAGGAATTGTTGGAGGTGCAGTTGGTACAGAAGAGTCTGATGCAATACTCTGAGAGTCATCATTCTCAAAGGCTATATTTCTCCTAGTTCTTGCCTTTGGTTGCCTTGTGCTCTTCTTTGCACTCCTTTCCTCTCTGGCTTTTTCTTCTTGCTGTCTTTCTTCTTCATCAAGAGATTGAGCAACTGCAAGTGCTTGCATTGCTGCTCTTTCTGACTCTTCAGCCTTAGCTTCAGCAAAGTTTGGGTGACCAGCCCAAACACAGATTTGTTGTCCATTCCTGTAGACAATTGCCCTTTGCTTCCTTACCTCATAATCATTGCTTTCCTTGCTTTTTGTGATGAGTAGACCAAGAAACTTGAGCTCATCTGGGTAAGGTGCAGGATAAAAAGTCCTTTCTGTATTTTTGCCCTTTGGTTTAGCAGGAGACTTGGGAGATAGGCTTCTTTGCAATGTAGCTTGTTCCACATCCCTAATGCATGAAGTTTGTCCTTTCTCCTTCCTTGATCCTTGAGTGACTCCATGTAGAAGGGGCTCTACCTTATATGAAGAATTGGTCTGTGGCTCCCATTCCGTTGATGCTAAAACCATGGCATCCGTTGATGGCTCTGTAGAAGAAGCTTGATTCGTTGATGGATCTGAAGTCTTTGCAGAATCAACTAACTTCTTGACTCTTTCATCTATCCTGGACCAGTGGTCTTTAATTTGTTCAGCAAGCTGTAGCTTCATAGATGCTTGCTGAATCAGGTCAATGCTGTCCAGTTTAGCTTTGCCTGACTCCCCCATTGCTAGTGGCTCCTGTGGTAGGGAAATGGCTGGAACCATATCCTTTGTGATTTGAATGTCTAGCTCCTTAGATTTCTCCCCCTTTTTGTTATCATCAAGAGAGATGACTGGGAGTCCTTGAGCTGCCACTAGCTGGGCCAAGAGTTGTGTCTGCTTCTCCTGTTCCTTTTGCATCTGAGATAAAGTAGCTTCCACCTTGTCCACTCTAGAAGAGAGAGTCTTCAAGGAGGTAGCCACCTCAGGTTCCTTAGAGAAAAACCTGTTCATCTTGGACACAGTGAGAAGAGGAAGCTTTTCATCTAGCCTCCTGTCATTAGCATCTCTGAGATTGCTAATTGAGTCCTTGATTTCTCTAGCCTCAATCCTTGTCTGCATCATCTGTAGCCTTTGGATTTCCAGTGAATCCATAATAGCCTTGTAGAATTTCTTGTCATTGGCATTTGTAGACTCATGAGCCAGATAGGCCTCATTGTACTGCCTTGTGATTGCGGCATCCAGGGAGATCCTTCCTTGTAAATCTTGAGAAAGCCAGTTTGGTGTAGGAGGCACCACAGAAGTCCCAGTCTGTGAAGTAGTGGCCACCTGATTGTCACCAAAGCTGTCCTCATCATCAGAGAAATCAAACTCACCACTTGCTGCAGCTCCTGGAGATAGATTGGTCAAGGCATCCTTTGCTCTTTGCATTGATGCAGTTGTATGAATTAGTTGTAGTGACCTCTCTGCCTCCACATTGCCCTGTTGAGCCAAAACTTGATAGGCTGATACAGGATGAGTAAAGGTCTCAGGATCCAGGGAAATACTATCCAGAGTTTGGTGATAATGCTCTTGGAAGGTAAGTTCCCTTTCTCCCTCATTGACCTCCATTGACTCACTAGCAATGGCTGCTTCCTCCCTTATGACTCCTGTAGTCCCTTCTCTCTCTCCTCTATTTTCTTGCATCATGGGCTCCCCATGGCTCACACCTCTCACACCCTCACCTTCACCTACTAAGGTGGAACTCTCAATCTCTCCTTTTGCCTGGCTGGAAGAAATAGCCAGCCTCTCACTCTCATTCTCTCCTTTTGCCTGGCTGCAAGCCAGCCTCTCAGTTTCACTCCCTCTCAATCCTAAAAGTGTCTCAACTACCACCAGGTCATCTACACTAGTTGTGGAAACAACTAGATTTTCAATAAGGGGTGTAGAATGACCTATCAACGGAATGGTAGTTTGAACTGTCAACGGTATGGATACCGTTGATGGAGAAACACTTGTCAACGAAATAGACTGTTCCGTTGATGAAGTCAAGAAAGCACTTTGAGAATGAGAAATTACAGTAGAGTCTGTGGTGATTGATTTGAGAGATTGGTCCACAGATCCCCTTGCAATTTCAGAAAAAATTGGTTGATGGCCCAACAAATCACTTAACAAGTGATGGCCACCAGCTTCAGAGTGGGGCTTCTCCAAGATTAGAGTTGGAGAATCAGGAATAGATGTATGGATCATGTCCACATCTAGAGATAAAGTTGGTGAATTTGAAGGAGATAGTTCAAGGTTGATGTTTAGAGAATGGGACTGTAACCCCAGAGTGATAATAGGGGTTACATCAAACTGAATTTGAGAAACTGGAAGTGTTGCTTCCAGTGTGTGTGCACCCTGTGAAACCTTGGACTTTTGCTTCACTCTCCTTTGGTATTGGGAAAATGTAGACTGTGGGCTTGAAGTGTCCCTTACCCTTTTGGACTGTGCTCTAGGTTGAGAGCTTGTTTCAATAATCACATCCTTTTGGGAGGATGCAATTAGACTTGTGCTTAAATCCATTTTACTCATTGTGCCTTGTTAGGAAGACACAATGGGGCTAGGCTGGGAAACATTTACCTCACCTTCCTTATTCTTGGGGTTTCTTTGACTTTCACCCCTTCCCTCACCTCTCACAACTCCAGACTCACTCCCCTTAGGTTGTGTGGTAGTATTTACAACAGGTGCCTTGTGAGAAGCACCTGAGGTTGGCTTGGAGAATTTCTTAGATTTTGGTTTTGTTGCTGGGGCAGGAGCCTGTTGGGTCACAGCTACAGACTCCATATCAACTGGGTTGGATGAGACAATGGAAGTAACAGCTATACTAACAGGGATAGCAGTAGTTACCTCAATGATTGGCAGATACACCACTGGAACATCACCATTGTGGTTCAGCCTCAGTATGTCTGTCAATACTCTCTTCTCTTGCACAAAGCACTCAAACCTGGCAGTAGGGTTAGAGATAACTAATGGTGCTGGACTAACATGATTAGCCAGCATCATCAGAAACCTTGCATAATAGATATTTTTCTTCCTATTTGCCTTATCACCCAACTTAGCACCAATTTCATACATAAGTTGGGTGCTAAAGTTGTAATATCTATCATTTAGAAGCATGGTTAGGAGAATTAACATAGAGTTAGTTAATGCATCAAAATTACTAATCTTTCCAGAAAAGACCTTAATGAATGCATCAGCTAAATAACTGTATTCCCTAACCAAACCTCTCCTAATTATCTTACCCAAGTTATCAGTAGGCAAAGAGTAGTTTATAGAATTTAGCATGGTAGTTATTTCAGTGTTAGTAGGCAAAGCATCACAGTTATTATCAGGAATTTGTAAACATGCTTGCAAAACATCAAAATTAACTATATACTCATTACCTTGAAGAGTGAATTGCAGTGTGCAGTTTGTTCCACTATACTCACATGAGGTCCAAATCTCCTCGATTATTTCATTGTAGAGTGGTGTAGAGTGAAACATCGCATAGCCCAACTTACAGTTCCTCATGAAGTCCATCATCTTGAAAAAGATGTTGTTCGGACTCTCCTTAACAACAAATGGAATAGAATTGTTCTTCTCATAGATGAACCCACCATCAGACATAAGCTTGACTATGGGTGCCATTGTTGAGTGAGGAAAAGCTTCGAGCTGTATTGCTTGTTAGAGAGAAGAAGATAGAAAAACTTTTGGAATTTTTGAGAACAGGTAGAAATGAAATAAATAAATTAAAATTTCTTAAATACTCCCCCAAAAATTCTCAGAAATTAAGTCCAATAATTAATCTAAATTACCTGATTGGCTTAAAAAAGTAACCGTTAGAATTAAATATTACCACGATTTATACTTACAGGGGTGTATGTATAGATCGTGATAAAGAACGTGCAATTTCAACGGTTCAGATTAAAAAGCGCTACATCAACGAATCAGAATTGGGCATTTTAGGTCCCTTCTATTCCGTTGATAAAGCTGCGTTTCGTTGATATAAAAGAGCTATCAACGAAACACCCGGAAAAATGCTAAGACTATCAACGAAATGGTGCGTTTCGTTGACATAGTAATTTTGACTTAGACAAAATTTCACCTTTTCCTGAGAAAATCGATTCACAGAAAAATTATAGCAAATTCCTGGCTGCATTTTAACTTGCAAAAATCTCAAAATGATTAAGAGAAATTTAGCATACCTAGCTCACTTACTAATCTTGAGAATGTGGATTCATCAAGTGGCTTGGTAAAGATGTCTGCAAGTTGTTGTTCACTTGGAACAAAATGTAACTCCACAGTACCATTCATAACATGTTCTCTAATAAAGTGGTACTTGATGTCAATGTGCTTGGTCCTTGAATGCTGTACTGGATTCTCAGTAATGGCAATGGCACTAGTGTTGTCACAGAAAATAGGAATTTTCTCAACTCTTATTCCATAATCAAGTAGTTGATTTTTCATCCATAAAATCTGTGCACAACAACTTCCAGCTGCAATATACTCAGCCTCAGCTGTGGAGGTAGAAACTGAGTTTTGTTTCTTGCTGAACCATGAGACAAGCTTGTTTCCTAAGAATTGACAAGTGCCTGTTGTGCTTTTCCTGTCAATTTTACATCCTGCAAAATCTGCATCTGAATAACCAATTAGTTCACAGCCAGATTCTCTAGGATACCAAATGCCAAGGTTTGGTGTTCCTTTGAGATATCTGAAAATTCTTTTAATAGCAACTAAATGGGATTCCCTAGGATCAGCCTGAAATCTAGCACATAGACATGTAGCAAACATAATATCAGGTCTACTAGCTGTTAAATATAAAAGTGAGCCTACCATGCCTCTGTAACCTGAAATGTCCACAGATTTTTCCTTAGTATTCAATTCAAGTTTGGTGGCAGTAGGCATGGGAGTTTTGGCAGGAGAGCATTCCATTAAATTAAACTTCTTTAATAAATCATGAATGTATTTTGTTTGACTAATGAAAATGCCTTCATTAATTTGCTTCACTTGAAGACCAAGAAAGTAAGTTAATTCTCCCATCATGCTCATTTCATATTTACTTTGCATAAGCTTGGCAAACTTTTGACAAAGTTTCACATCTGTAGACCCAAAGATTATGTCATCTACATAAATTTGAACAAGTATAGTAGAACCATTCACAACCCTGTGAAAAAGAGTTTTATCTACAGTACCTCTAGTGAAGTGATTCTCAAGAAGGAACTGTGAAAGTGTGTCATACCAGGCTCTAGGTGCTTGTTTCAAACCATAGAGTGCTTTGAGGAGGAAGTATACATATTCTGGAAAATCATCATCTTCAAAACCAGGAGGTTGACTTACATACACCTCCTCTTCCAATTCCCCATTCAGAAAAGCACTCTTCACATCCATTTGATAGACTTTGAAATTGGCATGGGCTGCATAGGCTAGGAAAATCCTTATTGCTTCTAGTCTTGCAACAGGAGCAAAGGTTTCATCAAAATCAATTCCTTCTTCCTGTGAATAGCCTTTTGCAACCAATCTAGCTTTGTTCCTTGTGACTATGCCATTTTCATCCATCTTGTTTCTGAACACCCATTTTGTGCCTATGACACTCCTGTCCTTAGGCTTGGGCACCAGCTTCCAAACAGTGTTCCTCTCGAATTGGTTTAGCTCCTCTTGCATAGCCAAAACCCAATCTGGATCTAGAAGTGCATCCTCAACTTTCTTTGGCTCTTCTTGAGACAGAAAGCTACTATATAGACACTCCTCTTGAGTTGCTTTTCTAGTTTGAACTTTTGAAGAAACATCACCTATAATTAGTTCAAAGGGATGATCTTTAGTCCATTTTCTTGAGAGAGGTAGATTTGCTCTTGAAGAAGTAGCTTCATGATCATGATTGCCTTGATTAGATATTTGTCCTTGAGAAACTCCCCCTGAGTTTGTTGTCCCTAATTGATCACTCCTGGAAGCATTTCTGTGACTGTCAACGGAATGTCCATTTTGACTGTCAACGAAACGCTCATTCTGACTATCAACGGAATGTCCATTTGGTCTACTAGCAGCTATTCTTTTCAATCTTAATGCAGCAATTTCATCTTCACTGCTGCTTTCATCTGTGCTAGATACAACAACTTTGGACTGTTTCTCAATAGTCTTATCATGATCCATCTGTTCTCCTTCCTCATTCTCAAAAGAGAGACTTTCATGGAAACCTTCATCACAGAGACCCTGAATTTTGAGATCATCAAAAACAACATGTACAGATTCCATAACAATGTTGGTTCTGAGATTATAGACTCTGTAGGCTTTCCCTGCTGCATATCCCACAAATATTGTTTCATATGCCTTTGCTTCAAATTTCCCCAAATGCTCAGCTTGATTTCTCAGAACAAAGCACTTGCATCCAAAGACATGAAGAAAATCCAATAGTGGCTTCTTTCTTTTGAGTAGCTGATAAGGGGTCATTCCTTTGGTCTGATTAATCAAAGAAATATTCTGAGTGAAGCAAGCTGTATTAACTGCCTCAGCCCAAAAATAAGTTGGTAACTTTGATTCATCTAGCATTGTCCTTGCAGCTTCAATAAGTGTTCTGTTTTTCCTTTCAACTACACCATTTTGCTGTGGTGTCCTTGCTGCTGAAAACTCATGCAAAATACCATTTTCTTCACAGAACACCTTCATGCTTGAATTCTTGAATTCTGTCCCATTGTCACTCCTAATCCTTCTTACTTTCAGGTCAGGATGATTGTTTACCATCTTGATGTGATTGATAATGATTTCACTTGCCTCATCTTTGGAGAGCAAAAAGAAAGTCCATGTAAATCTAGAAAAATCATCAACAATCACAAGACAATATTTCTTCTTTGAAATAGACATGACATTTACAGGGCCAAACAAATCCATATGAAGCAACTCAAGCTGATGGACAATTGATGTCTCTGTCTTGCTTTTGAATGATGCCTTCTTTTGTTTCCCTTTTTGACAGGCATCACACAAACCATCCTTGGAAAACTCCACTTGTGGAATTCCTCTAGCAAGATCTTTCCTCACCAAATCATTCATAACTTTAAAATTCAGATGAGATAATTTCTTGTGCCATAGCCAACTTTCATCCTTGCTTGCCTTGCTGAAAAGGCAAGTGATGGTTTCTGGACTTGTGCTACTAAAGTCAGCAATGTACACATTCCCTCTTCTGAATCCAGTCATTACCACATTGTTGTTTCCTCCTTTAGAAACAACACAGACTTCTTCAGAAAAAGTAACTAAAAATCCTTTGTCACAAAGTTGGCTGATACTAAGCAAATTGTGCTTATGACCATCCACCAATGCAACTTCATCTATGATGACATTCTCTTTTGAAATCAAGCCATATCCCTTAGTGTAGCCTTTGTTGTCATCTCCAAAAGCAATACAAGGGCCAGCACTTTCCTGAAACTCTGTGAGCAGGGTAGAATCACCAGTCATGTGTCTTGAACAACCACTATCCAAGTACCAAAGATTCCTTTTGTCTCCCTGCACACAATAAAACCAAATCAAGTCGATTTTGGTACCCAAGTTTCCTTGGGTCCTGTTTTGTTAGCCTTTGCTTTTCCTTTTATATCATTTTTCACCTTGGGCTCAGATTGATTTAAATCAATCTTTATCCTTGGTGTTGATTTCTGAGGATTGCTCACATTTTCATTCACAACATGCATAATTGGAGGAACAAACATGTTATTCATATTCCATGGCATTTGTGGCACATTAAACATATTCATGTATGGATTAGACACAAATGGCATGCTGGCATATGGATTTTGAAATTATGCATATGGAGCAAACATGTTAGGCATAACCGGCATTGTAGGCATAGAACTATTCATTACAGGCTTGGGAATTTTCACTTTAACAGTCTTCTTAACAGATTTGCAGTTAGTAGATAAATGACTAACACTTCCACAATTAACACATGTCTTTCTAGGAGCATATTTATCAGGTGTGTAATTGTTGTGTTTGTTAATTCCTACTTTGCCATTCCTGTTATTCTTTTTATTTTCCTTAGCCTCAACTTGAACATTCTCTAACTTATCTTTCAATTGCTTGTTGGACAAGTGACCTACATTAGCTCTCTCAACAGGCTTCTCAACTTTCTTTGATTTACTAGACTCACCTTGAACAAAGTTCTTGGTGACAGGACCATACTTATTATTAAGTCTAGTGAGTTCATCTTTTCTTTTCTCTGTCAACGAAACACCCTGATCGGTTGATGGTTCATCTGTCAACGGAACATTGCATTCCGTTGACATATCAACCTTCAACAAATGATCATTGTTGTTTGTTGACTCTGTTTCTGATTCTAAGGTTTCACAAACATACCCTAGTTTCTCTTTGTTCTTTTTCCATGATTGTTCACAGAAAGATTCCATACCTTGAACATTAATGATGTTGGTAGCAACATTCCTGGCATCTTTCCATTTAGCAATCACACTTTGTTCTATTTCAAGTTGTGTCTTAAGAATTTCTTCCCTTTGTAACACATTCTCAAGTTCCTTCTTAGCATCCCTACTAACACATCTCATTTTCTCAAATTCAATGAGCTGTGCTTCTAACATTGCATTCTTATCACTTAAGAGCAAATTAGTCTCTTTTATTCTTGAATTCTCTTTGGTAAGTGATTTAAGAGTAACACGTAAATTATATAATACAATAGACATTTCATTTACTGCACTATCGCATTCCTCTTTAGAAAGCTCAGAAAGATTAGTAATTGTTACCTGGTTGCTTGAGGAGCTTGCTTCCTGCTCATGATTGTTAGCCATAAGAGCCAAGTTGACATATTCAACATCATCATCAGAATCTTCACCATTACCAGCCCAATCATACTCCTGAGACATGAAAGCCTTTTCTTTTTGCTTGAGAAGTTCAAAGTATTTCTTTTTATAATCAACAGGCTCAAATTTCCTGTTGCTCTTCTCAATCTTGGGCTTTCTGCAGTCTCCAGCAAAGTGACCAAGCATTCCACAATTGAAACATTTAGATTTAGACTTTTCAATCCAGTTACTTTTGTTAGGTTGAAAGTCTCTCCTTGGTGGCCTTGCTTCTGAGTTTCTCTTGAACTTGAACTTAGAGAATTTTCTTGACAGAAAAGCAATGTGTTCATCAATCTCATCTAAGTCATCCAAGTTGGCTGGTTCTGGTTCTTCTTCTTCTGTCATCTTACCTTTACCCTTGCTAACATCACTTCTACAACTAGCTCGACTAGTTGTGGCCTTTGCAGCTTCTTCAGTATCATCTTCCAGTTGGTTCACAGATGCAATCAATGCAATGGATCCACCCTTCTTCTGTACCTTCTCAATTTCTTCATCTTGCTCCATTTCCAACTCATATGTCTTTAATGTTCCATACAGCCTTTCAAGAGTGTAGTCTTTGTACTCTTGAGTGTTTCTGAGAGAAACAGTCATAGGCTTCCATTCTTTTGGAAGAGCTCTAAGAAATTTAAGGTTTGAATCCTTGGTTTGATAGATCCTCCCATACAACTTTAATCCATTCAAAAGCTTTTGAAACCTACTAAACGTGTCATTTAGGGTTTCACCAGCTTTAAAGTGAAAGTGCTCATATTGTTGTATAAGGAGTTGCATTTTGTTCTCCCTTACTTGCTCAGTTCCTTCACATAGTGTTCTGACAGTGTCCCATACTTCTTTGGAGGTTGTACAGTTTATGACATTGTCAAACATCTCTTGCTCCAAACCATTAAACAGAATGTTCATGGTTCTTTTATCTTTATGGACTTCTGCAACATCTTCAATAGTCCATTCTGAGACAAGTTTTGGAATATCCACATCAGGAGCATCATCTGGCAGTCCAACTCTAGATGCAAACTTCATGGGAACGTGTGGACCTTTCTCAATGCAGTCTACATATCTCTCATCCATAGACATGAGATGTAAATGCATCTTTACTTTCCAGTGAAAGTAATTGTCCTTATCAAGAACTGGTATCTTCACACCTGCATCCTTCTTTACCATGGTTTCTGTTTTGGTCTTGATCTTTAAACTTCTTGTATGTTAGAAGCTCGCTCTGATACTAATTGTTAATCCCAAATGACCTAACAGAATTGTAGAAGGGGGGGGGTTGAATACAATTCTTGATATTTTCTTAAACTTAAAACACTTATAAATAAAACTGAACTGAATAAATAAAAACACAAGATATAAATAATTCAGTTGGATTGTTTGATGATCCAACTGAAGTGTTTTTATTGCGGAAATAATCTGTGATACAAAAGTACACAGCTGCTCAGTTACAAGGGTGTAGAGAAGAATGCTCTCAAAGATAGCTAATACAAACTATTTGTTTTTCTTCTCTTGCCCTTATTTTAACTGCTACACTTGGTTATATATTCCCAAGTTTACAAAGCTATTTTTGGCTACACTAAAGTACACTAAAGGTAACCGCCAATATTTTGCTTTTCATCCCTTTGTCCAGTGGTCCTTGGAGATCCTTGCTTTTGTCTTCATGCTTATTATGATCACTCCCAAGAGCCCAATTGGAAACTGGGATGTTTCCTTATTCCCCATGTCCATTTTAATGGTTTCCAATGCAAAGTACACTTCCACATCACCTTTAGATCTGTTCAGTAAACTGTCACTATCACTTTGTCAACTATTCAGAAAAGCAATAATGATTCGTTGATAGCAGGGAGATGTGTTTCGTTGATAGCTTTATTCTTCATTTCGTTGATGAGTAAACTTCATTTCGTTGATGAGTAAACTTCATTCCGTTGATGGTGTATCCTTGTTCCGTTGATAGAGTAATCTTCATACCGTTGACATGTCTTCACTTAGGCAAAATTACAAGGCATGATATACTTACAATTAACCAACCTATTTTGCCTATCTAGTACTTAGTCAACATGACTTAGGAAACCTATCTAATACATACATCAAATGCATATCAAACTGTGAAGTATTGTACAGTGCAATTGCTACAACACTCATTCCGTTGATGAGCTTCCTGTCAACGAAACACTGCAAAGCATGCCATTCCGTTGACAGTTACAAAATGACTTAATACAAAATCTACTAAGTGTTTTTATAATTATCATCAAGAACAACATATTCCTAACAACCAAAATAAAAATACACAATCAAAACATTTATCAAAATTTCAAATACTAAATATACAATTATACATTGAATGAAGAACATAAAATCTTTCATGTAGACATAAAATTATATTAGTTTCTAAGTGATATCCTTGAATGAACTATAAAACCATATTGATTTCTAAGTGTGATCCTTGAATGAAAGATTGTCCTTCGTTCGAGCAACGCACTTCTGCCAAAATAAAGTAGATATCGTCGGACCATTCTCGTCCACCCACCTGTAACGTTTCTGCATAAAGAAACAATTATGAATGCATTAGCATGTAATTATGGAAGTTGCAATAATTAAAACTACTAAATGGAAAAACAAATTCTAGCTGCCATGACTGAAAAAGCTTATCAGAGAAAAATGATGATATCAAACACATCCATAGTTTGGTATGCATCTTGGGGAAGCGACAACCTCCATAGAGTAAACCATGATAAATTAGCATTTCAAACATGAAAGCAGAACGTGACTCATGTTCATGTTTCAAATCAGTAACAAGCCACGCATTATTCTTCCACGCATTTTTCTCACCAATTTCCTTTACTGAAATTACTTGAGATAATTAACATAACATCTCCACCTTACAATCAGTATTTAGAAAAAAAACAAAGAGAGGACTAGATTTTAAATACCAGTATGCAGTTTTTTAATTAAATACATGAAACCTTCTAGTGAATAAACACACCAGCACGCCTGGACAATAACCAATTCAAGTAAGCAACATGACCATGATCATATAATGACTCTTTTTGACGCTAGGAGGCAGAGAGCAGTACACATGACATAGTGATTCCTAAGTTTAAAAATTTGAACTCTACTTGAACATTTCTATGCATCATAAAAAACTTCTTTCTTGACTTAAATGTGTGATCTAACCGATAACAAGTAGACATCTAACATATACTACGTAATATATCATAACCAACTAGCAAGCATTAGGTTACTTAGTTCTTATATGTGTTTTTTGATGCATAAGGTAGGATGTTTTAGTTTATAAGCCAGATTAAAGAAAGTGGAGTATGGAATGAGTAACACTAGTGAAAGAGGTGACATGGACCACCTAGTACATTGACACAGACAACAAGCATACTAGTGAAAATCGGCCCAGCGATTCCACGTCTTTATTGTCAACTGAGAAAGTAATGGAAGCATTATATAAACCTGAGTAGGAATCATTATATATTAGTCTAATTGAAAATTATTTTTTATATTTCTGGCCTCCTATATAAAATTTTAAGAACTCTTCAGTTTTGATTACTAATCTAAATAATTAAATAGATTTACGGTAGCAAAAAATTTAAAATATGGAGTAAAATAAAATAGGTATCGAGTATGTACATTGTAGTGCTAGATCAGGAAGCTAACATCATAATTACTGGGCTGACACTCTGCTCCAAATTCTTGAACATACATGCCAAATAGGCACACTTCCACGCTCTCAATTTTTTGAAAGAGCAATACCACCTGGTAGAATAGTACCATTTAATATAAGAGCAAAAATATACACTTTGTAGGAGAATCAATGTCATAAATAGGTTGCATAATTCATTACTACCTTTGATTATACCCAAATCTCAAGGAATTTCTACTTCACGTCCAACTTCTTGTTGACAGATGACACAACTCTAATAAAAAGAAAGAAGTTTGCTCCTGAACTTGGTATAACACAATGAAAGATTCTAGCACATATAACACAAGTCTGAAGTTCCTAACCCATCCAAACAAAAACTAAAAAAAAAGCATAAAAAACATGCTACTTGTGCAAAGTAAAGAACTTTGTCCAGTAATTAACTTCAAAAAAAGAACTCTTTTCTGTGAACCCATCTCCTAAATTCCCCCAAGGCCAACAATTCCACCGACCTAAATTAATTGAGCTATGTCTCTCTAACTCTCTCACTCACTCCATCATATATCAAGATATAAGCAAATATCAAGCAAATATAATACAAATATAAGAATCAAATCAGTAGTAACCAAATACAAACAAACCCAAGGAAAAAACCAATTTGAATCCTAATTTGAATCCTAATTTGAATACAACCAAAACCCTAATTTGAATTCCTAACCATTCAAATACAAAACCCGAAATGAAAGCCCTAGACTGGAAGTCCCAAATTTAATCACCTGCAAATTAATAAGAAAAAGAAGTATAAATTAGTCGAGAGTAGAAAACCAATTACAAGAAAAATGAGTTTTAATTACCAACCTGATCTAGTAATTCAATTTGTTCGAGAGTATTACCACCCAGATCTAGTATTCAATATTTTCGAGAGGGAGTAGAGTGTTAGGGGAGAGAGAGAGAGAGAGAATACATGAGTAGTAGAGTAGTGTAGAAATTAGAAAAGTAAGGATTTTTGAGGGAAAGTAGTTTGTGAATTATTGCCTTAGAGGGGGAAATAGTCGGCCCAAAAATTTGGAAATAGTCCGCCCAAAAGTTTCAATTCGTAACATGTGCTGCATTTGTGCTTTGTAGGTGTTTGTGTTGTGCTTTGTTCTGACTGTTTAAATCTCATAACAAATAAATTAATTTTTCTGAATTTTTTGGAAATTCACTACAGTATATAGATCTTCACATCTATACGGTTGGATAGTCGAGATTTTTTTTAAAGAAATTGAAACATCAATCCGGGATGAAACATTAGTTAGAAGTACTAGTAAAACCACAAGTTGACAATTAAATCCTCAAATCAAATTTAAAAAAATCCTAAATTTTTGTAATATCATTAAAATAAATAGATCTTGATATCCATACGGTTCAATCGTCGATAAATATTTTTAAAAAAATCGAAACATCAATCTGGGACGAAACACTAGTTAGAAGTACTCGTCAAATCACTAGTTGACCGTTAAGATCTCAAACCAAATAAATTTCTTTTTTTCTAAATTTTTTGTAATATCATTAAAATACATAGATCTTGATATCCATACGGTTGGATCATCGATAAATATTTATTTAAAAATTGAAACATCAATTAGGGATGAAACACTAGTTAGAAGTACTAGTCAAATCACTAGTTGGCCATTAAGATCTCAAACCAAATAAATTTATTTTTCTCTGAAATTATTGTAATATCATTAAAATACATATATCTTGATATCCGTATGGTTTTATCGTTGTTAAATATTTTTAAAAAAATCGAAACATTAATCCGGGATGAAACAGTAGTTAGAAGTACTAGTCAAATCACTAGTTGAACATCAAGATCTCAAACAAAATAAATTTATTTTTCAAATTTTTTTGTAATATCATTTTAATACGTAGATCTTGATATCCATATGGTTGGATCGTCGATAAATATTTTTAAAAAAATCGAAACATCAATTCAGGATGAAACACTAGTTAGAAGTACTAGTCAAATCACTGATTGACTGTTAAGATCTCTAACCAAATAAGTTTATTTTTTTCTAAAATTGTTGTAATAACATTAAAATACATAGATCTTGATATCCATACGGTTGATTCGTTGATAAATATTTTAAAAGAAATCAAAACATCAATTTGGGACGAAACAATAGTTAGAAATACTAGTGAAAAATCAACGCTTTTGATATAGACAACGGATTTAGCTAAAAAAACATTGTAACGTATATACTCACACAAGGATTTTGAAAAAAAAACCATTGTCTATATCATACAACGGTTTAACAACATAAACAATTGTTACAAAGATTATCAAACAACGGTCGGATAAAAACAAAAACACTTGTGTATATTATACAACGGTTTTTAAAACAAAAACATTGTTAAGTCTTACAACTTACAACATTTTTTTAAACAAAAACCATTGTCTGATCCTTTTATAAAACCGAATAAACAAAACATACGTGCGGATTGGTCAAATTAGTAGTTGACTATTAAAATCTCAAACCAAATAAATTTATTTTTTTCTAAAATTTTTGCAATATCATTAAAATACATAGATCTTGATATCCATACGGTTGGATCGTCGATAAATATTTTTAAAAAAATTGAAACATCAATTGGGGATGAAGTACTAGTTAGAAGTACTAGTCAAATCACTAGTTGGTCATTAAGATCTCAAACCAAATAAATTTATTTTTCTCTGAAATTATTGTAATATCATTAAAATACATATATCTTGATATCTTTATGGTTTTATAGGTGTTAAATATTTTTAAAAAAATCGAAACATCAATCCGGAATGAAACACTAGTTATAAGTACAAGTCAAATCACTAGTTGACCATCAAGATCTCAAACAAAATAAATTTATTTTTCAAATTTTTTTGTAATAACATTTAACTACGTAGATCTTGATATCCATATGGTTGGATCGTCGATAAATATTTTTAAAAAAATCGAAACATCAATTCAGGATGAAACACTAGTTAGAAGTATTAGTCAAATCACTGATTGACTGTTAAGATCTCTAACCAAATAAGTTTATTTTTTTCTAAAACTGTTGTAATAACATTAAAATACATAGATCTTGATATCCATACGGTTGGATCTTTGATAAATATTTTAAAAGAAATCAAAACATCAATTTGAGACGAAATAATAGTGAAAAATCAACGCTTTTGATATAGACAACGGATTTAGCTAAAAAAAACATTGTAACGTATATACTCACACAAGGATTTTGAAAAAAAAACCATTGTCTATATCATACAACGGTTTAACAACATAAACAATTGTTACAAAGATTATCAAACAACGGTCGGATAAAAACAAAAACACTTGTGTATATTATACAACGGTTTTTAAAACAAAAACATTGTTAAGTCTTACAACTTACAACATTTTTTTAAACAAAAACCATTGTCTGATCCTTTTATAAAACCGAATAAACAAAACATACGTGCGGATTGGTCAAATTAGTAGTTGACTATTAAAATCTCAAACCAAATAAATTTATTTTTTTCTAAAATTTTTGCAATATCATTAAAATACATAGATCTTGATATCCATACGGTTGGATCGTCGATAAATATTTTTAAAAAAATTGAAACATCAATTGGGGATGAAGTACTAGTTAGAAGTACTAGTCAAATCACTAGTTGGTCATTAAGATCTCAAACCAAATAAATTTATTTTTCTCTGAAATTATTGTAATATCATTAAAATACATATATCTTGATATCTGTATGGTTTTATAGGTGTTAAATATTTTTAAAAAAATCGAAACATCAATCCGGAATGAAACACTAGTTATAAGTACAAGTCAAATCACTAGTTGACCATCAAGATCTCAAACAAAATAAATTTATTTTTCAAATTTTTTTGTAATAACATTTAAATACGTAGATCTTGATATCCATATGGTTGGATCGTCGATAAATATTTTTAAAAAAATCGAAACATCAATTCAGGATGAAACACTAGTTAGAAGTACTAGTCAAATCACTGATTGACTGTTAAGATCTCTAACCAAATAAGTTTATTTTTTTCTAAAACTGTTGTAATAACATTAAAATACATAGATCTTGATATCCATACGGTTGGATCTTTGATAAATATTTTAAAAGAAATCAAAACATCAATTTGAGACGAAACAATAGTTAGAAACAATAGTTAGAAACAATAGTGAAAAATCAACGCTTTTGATATAGACAACGGATTTAGCTAAAAAAAACATTGTAACGTATATACTCACACAAGGATTTTGAAAAAAAAACCATTGTCTATATCATACAACGGTTTAACAACATAAACAATTGTTACAAAGATTATCCAACAACGGTCGGATAAAAACAAAAAACACTTGTGTATATTATACAACGGTTTTTAAAACAAAAACATTGTTAAGTCTTACAACTTACAACATTTTTTTAAACAAAAACCATTGTCTGATCCTTTTATAAAATCGAATAAACAAAACATACGTGCGGATTGGTCAAATTAGTAGTTGACTATTAAAATCTCAAACCAAATAAATTTATTTTTTTCTAAATTTTTTGCAATATCATTAAAATACATAGATCTTGATATCCATACGGTTGGATCATCGATAAATATTTTTAAAAAAATTGAAACATCAATTGGGGATGAAGTACTAGTTAGAAGTATTAGTCAAATCACTAGTTGGTCATTAAGATCTCAAACCAAATAAATTTATTTTTCTCTGAAATTATTGTAATATCATTAAAATACATATATCTTGATATCTGTATGGTTTTATAGTTGTTAAATATTTTTAAAAAAATCGAAACATCAATCCGGAATGAAACACTAGTTAGAAGTACAAGTCAAATCACTAGTTGACCATCAAGATCTCAAACAAAATAAATTTATTTTTCAAATTTTTTTGTAATAACATATAAATACGTAGATCTTGATATCCATATGGTTGGATCGTCGATAAATATTTTTAAAAAAATCAAAACATCAATTCAGGATGAAACACTAGT
This sequence comes from Heracleum sosnowskyi, assembly GCA_030848705.1. Classification (NCBI taxonomy): domain Eukaryota; kingdom Viridiplantae; phylum Streptophyta; class Magnoliopsida; order Apiales; family Apiaceae; genus Heracleum; species Heracleum sosnowskyi. The sequence continues at coordinate 74,867,580 of CM061240.1, forward strand.
TAGAAGTACTAGTCAAATCACTGATTGACTATTAAGATCTCTAACCAAATAAGTTTATTTTTTTCTAAAACTGTTGTAATAACATTAAAATACATAGATCTTGATATCCATACGGTTGGATCTTTGATAAATATTTTAAAAGAAATCAAAACATCAATTTGAGACGAAACAATAGTCAGAAACAATAGTGAAAAATCAATGCTTTTGATATAGACAACAGATTTAGCTAAAAAAAACATTGTAACGTATATACTCACACAAGGATTTTGAAAAACAAACCATTGTCTATATCATACAACGGTTTAACAACATAAAAAATGGTTACAAAGATTATACAACAACGGTCGGATTAAAACAAAAACACTTGTCTATATTATACAACGGTTTTTAAAACAAAACCATTGTTAAATCCTACAACTTACAACATTTTTTAAACAAAAACCATTGTCTTATCCTTTTATAAAATCGAATAAACAAAACATACGTGCGGATTGGTCAAATTAGTAGTTGACTATTAAAATCTGAAACCAAATAAATTTATTTTTTTCTAAATTTTTTGCAATATCGTTAAAATACATAGATCTTGATATCCATACGGTTGGATCGTCGATAAATATTTTTAAAAAAATTGAAACATCAATTGGGGATGAAGCACTAGTTAGAAGTACTAGTCAAATCACTAGTTGGTCGTTAAGATCTCAAACCAAATAAATTTATTTTTCTCTGAAATTATTGTAATATCATTAAAATGCATATATCTTGATATCCATACGGTTGGATCGTTGATAAATATTTTTAAAGAAATCAAAACATCAATCTGGGACGAAATAATAGTTAGAAATAATAGTGAAAAATCAACGCTTTTGATATAGACAACGAATTTAGCTAAAAAAAACATTGTAACGTATATACTCACACAAGGATTTTGAAAAAAAAACCATTGTCTATATCGTACAACGGTTTAACAACATAAACAATTGTTACAAAGATTATACAACAACGGTCGGATCAAAACAAAAACACTTGTGTATATTATACAACGGTTTTTAAAACAAAAACATTGTTAAGTCCTACAACTTACAACATTTTTTAAACGAAAACCATTGTCTGATCCTTTTATAAAATCGAATAAACAAAACATACGTGCGAATTGGTCAAATTAGTAGTTGACTATTAAAATCTGAAACCAAATAAATTTATTTTTTTCTAATTTTTTTGTAATATCGTTAAAATACATAGATCTTGATATCCATACGGTTGGATCGTCGATAAATATTTTTAAAAAAATTGAAACATCAATTGGGGATGAAGCACTAGTTAGAAGTACTAGTCAAATCACTAGTTGGTCGTTAAGATCTCAAACCAAATAAATTTATTTTTCTCTGAAATTATTGTAATATCATTAAAATACATAGATCTTGATATCCATACGGTTGGATCGTCGATAAATATTTTTAAAAAAATTGAAACATCAATTGGGGATGAAGCACTAGTTAGAAGTACTCGTCAAATCACTAGTTGGTCGTTAAGATCTCAAACCAAATAAATTTATTTTTCTCTGAAATTATTGTAATATCATTAAAATACATATATCTTGATATCCATACGGTTGGATCGTTGATAAATATTTTTAAAGAAATCAAAACATCAAATTGGGATATTATTATTATTAACATTTATCTAAGTATTCTAATTCGACAAATTTATATATTAATATTTACAAACAAGAGAGTGATAATGTATCATCGTATAAAGTGTGTACCTTAAACTTATGTATCAAGACCAACATATAATTAAAGTTTCTTAAAAAAATAAAACTATATAAAAAAACCCAAAAACATCATACAATGGTTTTTAATACAGACAAAAGAAGAACGTTGTATGAAAATAATACAGACAAAGATTTTTATCTAAAACCATTGTTTGACATGTACTCAAGTGATTCAACAGTAAAAGGAGTGACACAACAGTTTTCCAGGAGAAACCGTTGTCTGAAAGAATTTAAGACAATAATTTATTTTGTTACAAACCGTTGTATGATATTTCAGTAAAATAAACATTAATTGCCAAAATCTTTGTCGGGTTCGGTTTTTTTCTCCCCCTATTTCGATTTCAACTTCCCCCTCGCCGAAATTTCGATTTCAAATCCCCTCCCCCCCCCCCCAAATTTCGATTTCAACCCCCCCCCCCCCCCACCCCCACCCCCACCCCCATTTTTATTTCAACCCCCCACCCCCACCCCCACCCCCACCCCCACCCCCAATTTCAATTTCAACTTTTTTTCCTCCAAATTTTGATTTCAGACAACAGTACAAAAACCAATGTGTAAAGGACTTCAGACAATGTTTTCTAAAACCGTTGTTAAAATCAGACAATAGTATCTAACTACCGTTGTGTGAATTATATTAAATCGATTGAAAGAAAAAACACTTGTCTAAGTTTAACAACGGTTTAAGAACATCTTGTATGCGTACTCTTCAGACAATGGTTGATAGAAACCATTGTGTAAATGATATATGTTAGACAACAGTACATTGAGAAAGCCTTGTGTAATTCGATCTAAATAGGAATAATAGACAATGGGTTTTGAAACCATTGTAAAGTATGTGGGATAGACAATACAATATTTTTGCTGAATTTTAAATCGTTGTCTAAAAATTTCAGGCAACACTTTTTCGTCTGAGCGTTGTGGGATAAGTGTTGTCTGATTCAGTTTTTCTTGTAGTGAAACTATTATGATATGTGTACATGTTCGTGCAAGAAATTATTTCAGTATCTCCTTTTTTGAAGTCGGGGTTCTGTAATGGAACCCGGTATTATCTTCTATAAATATAATCTGGATGCGGAAAAAAAAACTATATATGCATAGTTCATAATAATTTATATATTTCGATAGATATGGACGAGGATTTTAAATATGAATGGGGAGTATGAAAACAAAGTTAATAAAAATGAGAATAATATAGAAATCAATTTGGATTAAATGAGTGACAATAGCGGTTGCAATTAGAATTAACAGGACGAAACACCTCCTATATATAATTGTCCCTATGAAAAAGGTTGAATGTAAGTGCAAAAACATAGCTCACAAATTTAAAAACTTGAATCCCGTTGATACTTAAGATTTTATCAACTAAAAATCTTAAAAAATAAATCAAGTCAATATATTTTGTAATCCATAAGATGAAAATGATTGACTACACTTAGAGAAAGGGCGACTACAAGTAAATAGAGGCTCGTCTATTGTTTTTGTGGTTGCTAAACAGATCCAAGTACAGTTTTCAACACACACATGTAAAACATTTTAATGATAATATTAATCTGGACACTTCTGCATGTAATGCGTTTAACATCAGTTTAACGACAAGCTGACAAGGAGATTATCTTCTTCTTATAAATTTCAGATAGATGTGCACAAAATCAGGGGGTCAGAACCCCCAGTTTCAAGTGCTCTCACTTAAATCACTTTAATTAAAGTGAATCACCCCAAATTACGATTAAAGTGGCGTCAAATATTTAAATCATTATTTACATTTTTTTTTATCAGAGTAGTAAATCATTAATACAACCGTATCTAAAATCCCTGCCAATACGTCTATATTTAAGTAAATATAGATATTTTTTCCGTTTCACAATATGTATTATAAAATATTTTGAACGAATAGCTACATAATTTTTTTTTATTATTTTGTGAATAAAAATTTAAATATCAAACTCTTATTCAAAAAGAAATTTAATTTTTTTTTATATAACTATCCGAACAATACACTTTAAAATACATGTTAAAAATTAAAAACGAACAAATATTTTGAAACGGAGGGAATATCATTTTAAGACATGTGCAAAAATACCACATTTATTTCCTTTAAACTCTCTATGAGTGTCATTTATGCTATTATAATTTATACCAAAGATACGGTTTCATAAATTTTGGTCATGTTTAGCAATTAACAATTAGGTACTAATTGTTACTAACTATAGTAGATTGAATTAGTCATTTTGACTAGTAGATTTAAATTAGCTGTTTCATATGAAAATGTTTGATAATTAGTTGTTTGAATAAAATTTTTGTATTTTAACTATACATTTTATAAAAATTACTCTAATTAACTTTTTCAAAATTAATTTATTAAATCCTAATTATTATTTTAATTCGTCAACTATCAAACATTCATATTAAAACTTTCATTCAATTAAATCTCTGATTATAACTCAAACCTTTAATTTTCAAAAGCGTTTGTCGCTAAGTACATTTGAGAAAGAAAAATATGTGTTAGGAAATGATTGTTTAAATGTTCCGGCAACCCCTACTACTGGATAGAAGCCCAATCCTATATTCCACAAGTTAAAAAGTAAGTTACATGGCTGAAATTTGGTGTTCCGTTCACACATCATATATAGACTTCTCAACATTTTATAATGCAGCACACATGTAAAACATTTTCATCATTATTTACAAAAGAACACGTATCTCAAGCTCTCCAGACACTACTTCAAGTTGGCATACCATAAGTAAAGCATTTATCATCGATTTAACAACAAGAAATTAAACTTGTTCTGGTAATACTATTAGATATGCATAGAATCAGTGGTCAGAGCCACTATTTCAAACAGTGGTAATTAAGTATATATACTTATAGCAAGTTGATGTGCACCTTTTTATAGTGAGTCATTAACCGATAATGCATTAATCACTAAATTAATTATTCTTTTTTTTTCTATTTATCCTACTATCCCATGCGCGTATGTTACAAGCTGTATTTCAGCTCATTAATTACCAACTGTATATAAATTTAAAAAGAAACAATCTTTACGTTGCTTACGGTAATCAGATTACACACTCAAGATATTAAGAATATATCGAGATTACACAGAGTTAACAGAACAAAGATTCACAGAGAGAGATATGAATGAATGGGATAGAAGAGAGAATGTATCTGCATTATATCTAACTAACTCTCTCGACTATCAAGAGAGATTCTGTTATAACAACTTTCCAACTATTGACAGCTGGAGTCTAATCAACAATGCTTATGTGGCGGGAGTAATATCACTAATAACGTATCTTCATTTTCACTGATTGTTGGATGATCGACCATTAAATGTTGAGGAATAATTTTGGAAAAATTGTATTTTGAGTTAGGGTGAGTGGGTAACCATAACTGTATAACGCTAAACAATAACACTATTGATGTACGTTATTAGGTGTTGCGTCCATCTCGGTTACTTTTGTTCTCCAAAAACTATGTTTGACTTGATCATTGTGTGGCATTATGCAATCTTGCGAAAAAGAAAAAGCAAGCTGAGAAAAGGATAATGCCTTAGTGAAAAGATCAGTAGGCTGCTGAGTAGGCCACTCATGAGTGGAGATGTGATGTGTAATAACAAGCCCATCCTTCAATTTCTGACGCACCAAGTGACAATCTATCTCAATGTGCTTGGTGCGTTCATGAAACACGAGATTGGATGCAATGTAGAGAGCGGATTGATTGTCACAAAACAAAGGGACATGTAAAAGATTTGGCACCTTAAGCTGAGTAAGTAAAGAGACAATCCAAGTAATCTCACAACATGTATCTGCTAGACTGCGATACTCCGCCTTTGCAGACGAGCGAGAGACCACATTTTGCTTCTTGCATTTCCACGCAATTAGAGTACCACCCAGAGTAACACAGAAACCTGATAAGGATTGTCTAGTGAGTTTACATCCTCCTCAGTCCGCATCACAAAATGCAGTTAAAACAGGATTAGTATGAGAGGCATAAAACAAGCCTCGCTGAGCACTTTGAGTTAAGTAACGAACTAACTTCAAGGCTGCATGCCAATGAACAACACGAGGAGAATGCATATACTGAGCTAAAACATGAACTGAATAAGCAAGATCATGCCCGGAAATGGTCAGATAGATGAGACGGCCAATTAAACGCCTATATGAAGACAAATCTTGAAGCAACGGACTATGTGATTCTTGTAACAACTCATGATGTTGAGGCATAGGAACAAGAGATTTATGGTGTAAATAATCAAACTCCTGAAGAATATCTTGCACATACTTATGTTGATTCATAAAAATCCCAGTGTTATTGCGAGTAATTTGCAGGCCTAAGAAGTATTGCAACGGGCCAAGAACCTTGATTTTAAAGTGAGAGCTCATAAAATCTGTTATGTGAGACATGAGCTTAGAGTCATTACCCGGGAGGACCATGTAATCAACATAAATCAGTAAGGGACTTATCTTTTGCAAAGACAAACAAACTTGGATCTCCGCAAGGTTGACAGAAGCCAAAAGACAACAGAGCTGCAGAAAGGGCAATGAACCACTGCATGAGCGCCTGTTTTAATACATATAAGGATTTAAGCGATCGACAAACAAGTTTCTGATTAGGATATAACTTGGAAATGTGGTCGGGAATATGATAACCAGGTGGACAGTCCATATAAACCTCATCATCAAGTGTACCATGAAGAAATGCATTCGTTACATCCAATTGAGTAAGAGGCCAATTAAGCATAGCAGCTAGAGCAAGGAGAACCCGAAATGAAGTCATCTTAGCAACTGGGGCAAAAGTTTCAAAATAATCCATATTGACAGTTTTGGTGAACCCCTTTGTCACTAAACGAGCTTTGTATCGATCCACTTGACCATTGGAGCAATACTTAACTTTATATAGCCAACGACACCCAACAGTCTTTTTGTGAGCCGGTAATGGGACAATCTCCCAGGTGTTATTCGATTCAAGTACAGCAAGTTCAACACCCATGGCCTCCTCACACCATTCAGGAAGTTGAACTGCCTGTTTGTAGTGTTGAGGTTTCATGATCTAAGCCGAGATAGAAAGAACAACAGTAGCAGCATTAACTGATGCAAGATGAGCAGGCAACCCCGTATAATCTTGGAGTTTGACTGGTAGTTTCCTTTGACGTTGAGGTCGAACAAAAGGCTCAACTGTATGTAAATCTTAAGAAGAAAAAATCTTTATATTACTTACTGTAATCAGATTACACACTCAAGATATTAAGAGTATATCGAGATTACAGAGAGATGACAGAACAAAGATTCACAGAGAGAGAGATATGAATGAATGGGATAGAAGAGAGAATGTATCTGCATTATATCTAACTAACTCTCTCGACTATCAAGAGAGATTCTGTTATAACAACTTTCCAACTATTGACAGCTGGAGTCTAATCAACAATGCTTATGTGGCGGGAGTAATATCACTAATAACGTATCTTCATTTTCACTGATTGTTGGATGATCGACCATTAAATGTTGAGGAATAATTTTGGAAAAATTGTATTTTGAGTTAGGGTGAGTGGGTAACCATAACTGTATAACGCTAAACAATAACACTATTGATGTACGTTATTAGGTGTTGCGTCCATCTCGGTTACTTTTGTTCTCCAAAAACTATGTTTGACTTGATCATTGTGTGGCATTATGCAATCTTGCGAAAAAGAAAAAATTCATTATTCAATCTTGATTGCGACCAAATCTCACATACAATCTTAGCCTCCCCGAATCAAAAACCCTAACTCTCACGTCCAACATCGTTTGTCGTCATCAATCATCACCACAATTTCAGCAACCCTACCCCAATTTGTTTTCACCAAATTTCCCCGTTAACATTACGTGAAATACTTCTTTTAAATAAAATTCTTAATGCATATATTTGTAAGAGAGTTGTGTTCGGTATATACCACTTAAACCGTATATCCATTTGACCATATATATACTAATAAATTTTTTATTTTTATAAATTTTAGGCATTATATCTCTAGAAAATCTACAATCTATTTTTTCATAATTGAAATGAACTTGTTTTGTAAATTAAATTGATTGTACTGTAATTTTTGAATTTATTGTACTGCAATTTTAGTGTTGTTATATAAGTGAAAATACAATGTCCTGACCATCTAAGAAATCTATAATTTATAAAGTGGTTTACACTCTGAACATTTGACATTGTGCGTGTTTGGGGTATCATAAAAAAAGTTGACTTATAGCTTAAAATGAGTAAGTGCTTTATAAGTGATAAGTTGATGAATTCTTATAAGTTATACGGGTGTTTGGATAAATTTACTTATAAGTTAGTTAAGAGTTTGCTAAATTAAATTTGAAAAAATAATTATTAAATACAATGATTTCAACACTTGCATTTTAAATTAAAAAAATATTTAAAAACACAAAGGTAAAAATATAAAGTATTAAAAAAATAAAGAAATCAAAGAATAAGTTGATAAGTTGAGTAAAATGTTGGTGATTTCTAACATTCAACTTATCAATTTATAAGTTATAAGTTATCAAATAAGTTGAGTACACAAACAGCCCTCGTAAGTTATGGATTTATAAGTCATAAGCCGACTTATTCTGTGTTACCCAAACAGGTTTGGCCCATTGATAAGATGTTATAATCCTACAAAATAAGTAGAACGTGTCCAAAGCACAAATCTAGATTATTTTATACTTTTTTTTTTTTTGAAACCAAGATTATTTTATACTTATATGCAATTTGTTAGAGACATATTCTAAATTAATTAAGTTACGTGTGTTGTAATAAAAATAATTTTTAAATAATCAAAGTTCTTAAAATAAAATTTTGAAAAGTATATATAATCGTGAAAATATGTTTTTGTAAATAAATACGTCTGTGAAATGAATTTAAATAAATTGACGCACATGGAGATCACCATCAAGTCACCAACTACTAAATTTTAATATTTTAATTTTAATAGGATAGATATTATAAAAATTGATTTCAATTTATAAAATCTATCTCCTATTTTTTGTCAAAAAAAAAAAAAAATCTATCTCCTATTTATTTGTTTTGGCCTTTTGGGTTACTTTATAGTAAAGACTAGACTTTCTTGCACTTCAACAACAGTGGCATTATATGGCTTAACAAGAACTCAAGAAGTGTTTATGGTTATGTTACTACTACTAATACTACACCTCAGTAGAATAACAATGAGATTTTATTAGAATCAGATGGTCCAAACAGCATCTAGAATGAAAGTAACCTCGCATTTGCTTTAGATATACAAGCATTTGCTGCAAATTTACAAGAAATTCCCATATTTTGGCTTTATTAAAATCATTTCAATTCCAAAAAGACAAATAATTTGTATGACTATATATTTTGTACAACTGCAACTCTTCTAAACAAGAAGTTGCATGAACCTGAATATCCTACATTCAGCTTTATAAATATACCTACAAAATTGAATTTAAATCTTTTGCCAATTATTTGAAATGTGGGCTGTCTTAAGAACTGATGAATAATTTCACATTTACACTTCTGAATTAGGATCATCAGACTCTTTGTTGGCTGCCTCGACTCTTTCAAATTCACTTACATATGCTGCAAAATGGGGCTTCACTGAACTTTCTGAATAGTGGTCTTTTCGCCATCGCCCTGCTTGATATGTCCATAACAGAACTAATATTACCATTACAGACGATAAATAGGCCATGGATGCCCATACCATATGTGTATCTCTCTTTAGTGGCTTGCAGTGTTTCTGAAGGATTTCAGCGAAAGCGTTTTTCACTGTTTGGCATTCAACTAAACTGTCCATACCCGGATAAGCATTGAGTAGGTTCTGGATGGAAGTTGTGTAAGCCTCCAGCCTCCGAAAATCGCTGTTGGATATGTATATTCCTCCAACACAAGTTCCATTGTTGTCATCGGAATCGGTACATGCAATCAGCTTTACTGCCTTTATCAAAAAATAAATAAATAAATAAGAATTCAGATTATGTACTGATATTTTTGATGTTTTGCTGTAATAATTACGTCGCAATAAAGAATATTCCATACTGCGGGAATGTCTCCAATGCGTATAGAAGAAGGTGGACAATTCTCTGGCTGGTAATTGTACTCTGGTGGTCCTGAGAAAGGATTGCAAATCTGAACAAATGAATCTGCTTCTTGAGCCGATAAATTTGCGTTAACCTGCAAAATTTGTAAAAAACTATTGAGAAAATCTGCAAGACATTAAACATTGGAAAAGAATTTGGACCAAGTCAATTGTATAATAAAAGGCTTAAATTTGGTTAATTATAATCAAGTGCAATGAGTAAGATGATTCATTAAAGTCTATATTCTCTTGTGCTTACAAGTTACAAGTCTACACAGTTTTCAACTATCACCTGATTCACAAGGTTGTAGACACCAGTACTGACATCTTTTAGGTCTGATTGAGTCGAAACCAGCTCATCACATGGAAGAATTGAGCTTAAAGTGTTGTTATAAGGATCTCGTTGGAAGCTTTCAAGGGCTGTGCATGTATCTTCTGCAAAACTGAGGGAAATACTGGTTTATTATGATTCATGACCCTGCTAATACTCTGCATACATCTTATGATAGTAGATTTCTCGAGTGTAGAAACAAATAGAAGGAGAACAAATGGACTTACTTTTCTAGGAAGAAGTACAAGCCAAAGAACAGCCAGCAAAAGACAGCAAGTAGCCAGCATATTATGACAAACCTGTATGTTTAGACAAAACACATTAGGAAAACTTATCCATTGCCTCCTTTCTCTCAAGCAGAAAGATTGTTCATAATTCGAAAATCAATTAAATTTAACTTACAGGTAAAGGGCTCGACGTTGTTTTAGGATTCCAAACACTGGTAAAGATAAATAAATGTTACCATTAAGTTGAGTAAGAAGCATGAATATGAAGACATTTGAAGTGAAAATCAAGCACATCATAAAAACAAACCTAACAAAGCTATGGAAGCAGCCAATGTCAAGGAAATAATGGACATTGTCACTATATACACAATCTTGAGTCCGAGGTCAATTAAGTGTCTGTTCTTCCTCGCTTCTCTTTCAATATCTGAAGCTGTCGAGTCAAGCCTTACTGAAGTAGAATTCAGGAAGCTTGCAGCCTCGGCAGTCCCCCCATATGCTGAATCCAAGTTTTGACTCATAATTCTCATCGCATCCGTTGTGTTAAATATGGTTGTTGATGCGTCTTCCGCGGTATCAATAATTATATCCACCACAGTTTTTGCTCTAGAATGAAACTTTGCATCCCCTCCAAGAACTATCCCACATCCAATTCTACAAAGGTTAATAAGAGAAGCTCATCAAAGATGGAAAGTTTGCTTACTAAGAAGCTATGCAATAAGAAAATAGCTAGACGTACATTGCTAAGATTGTGAAAAATACTGCTAGAAGAACAGGCCAGATGTAATATTGCCTTGAATACAAAGACCTCTTCCTCAGCTTTCTTTTATCATGACACTTGAAACAGAATTTGGTGACAAGAAGATATAATGCATATGATATTCCACAAAGAAGCCATAACACTCCCAAGGCATAACCAGGTATCCCTGTATATACAGTTGACTGCACAAGATGATTACAGAAAATAAAAATCATAATTTCCAACACAAACTCGCGCGCTCACACACACACAATTAAAGGGAAAAATGCAATCTTACACTCCAATAATGCAGGTCTCTAATTTCATATCCTCCTCTGTATTTCTTTAGATGATCTAAAGGATCCACCCTTACTGTATCATCTTTCTGTTTAATGGGCTTGGTGCCATTTTCGACATCTACCAAAGTATTTTCTGAAAAAGGAAAACCCAAGAAATATTGTAATTCTAAAATGGGAAAAAAAAATTAATTCAGCAATAATTTGTAGACCATGCATATCTTCACATAATAAAATAATTACTCTATCCAAAACATGTTAATTTAGCAACACATCCTTAATAAATTACATGTCATTTTAAAGAAATGAGATAGATTAATCACTGTCAATCTAGGACAATGGTAAAAAAGACACAAGCATATATATATATTAGTAAGTGAAACATAAAAGAAAAGCAGAGACTCACCTGCTTCAGTCCCAGAAGAGATTGGTTGGCCTGTACTACTAGAGAAGCTCAAGAACAATATCACCAGAATTGAGAGAGATACAACCATTTTTGTCAAACCCATCTTCAAAACCTGTCAATCCAATAAAGTTGAGTACAATAAACACACACTCTCTTTTATAATCAATAAATAGAAAGGTTATGATTTCTTCTGAATATTGTATAATAAAGTTATGCAGAGCTTTTTTAATCCATGGGATTTTTAAAAAGCAAGTGGTTTTGAATGTGAAAACATAACTCTTGCCTTGTAAGTAAAGAGCAGTTTTTGCCTGTACTTTTTTATATAACCACAAAGTAGAATCATTTATCTACAAGCTCAAAAGATTTCAAAAGTAACATCTGAAAAATACCCTTGGAGAAAGATTGCACTCTTATCTTTATTCTTTCTTCCCCCCAGAAACCAAAATTAATCATTTCTGATTATTCTGAACATAAATTTAAGACTCCAACATTACAAATTCATGCACCAAATCCAGAGAAAATAATAAAAAATAAACTATAAAAAACCCATGAAAAGTGAAGTGCCAGAAAATAACAAGTTGATTAAAATAAATGCATGGTGCAGCAGGTACCTTCACTTTTGGTTGGAACACCTTGAAGAAACTGTATATATGATGAAAAGGAGGAAGATGGGTTGTTTTGTATAATTGTATGGAAGAGGGAAATGGGAAGTAAAGCTCTAGAATTCTACTTTTACATGCTATATATGCATTCCATATAAGCAAAAAACATGTATCTACAAAATTATGTGGACATTTCAAACACAAAATCCTAGTTGGCTGCTTAGCATTGACACCAAAAGTCAACATTTCAACCTAAATTTTCAAGTCCAATATTTAGTTGTGGACCCACTAACATAATAGATTTATTTAAGATTTCTTTCCAATTTTAATTGTCGGCCCTGCTTGTTCTTTACTAAATCATTTAATTATTTTATTTGGACCAATGTTCCCTTTACGTTTGCGCAAGTTTATGTTTATCACAGTCCACACGCGTTCAGAATCCTATATAACTAAATATACTAAAACAGAAATAAATTATTTAAGAAGATATAGACATATTTGAATAATAGATTTTCATAATTAAAGAGATATTAAATAAATAAATACATTAAATATGCAAGTTCTTTCAAAATCTAATTTTTTTTAGAATATTTGCAAAAATACATTTTTTTTATTTTATTTTTTGTAAAAATACGATTTTCAGAAAATTTTGCAAAAATATGAATTTGCAACCTAATATAATAGGATGCAACCTCAAATGCAACTGCAATTATTTTTAAGAAAAACGTAAATATAAGTTGCATTTGGTTGCAAATCGTAAATAGAAAAAGTTGTATTCAGTTGCAAATCGCGCAAATTGTTTTTAAAAAAATAGTACGATTATAAATACATTCAGAAAAATTAGTATTTTTTGATAATTTATCTTAAATATATAACTTAGATTATAAGATCATATAATAAAATATTAATATAATACAGTAAAATCTCTATAAATTAATATCCTTGGGATCAGAAATATTATTAATTAATCAAAATATTAATTAATCGATAAAATAATAATTTATTAATTTATCAAGATATATCATTTTAAAATTGTATAACAAATGCAGTTATCAGAATTATAAGTTTTGTAAATTTATATTTATTGTGATTTCATCTATAAATACTCAAAAAGAAATCATAAATTTGAGTATATAACATTTATGAATTTAAGTAAGTTGAATAGATTCACGAATTTAATTAAATTATTTTAAATAAATTAAGTACATTCATTAATATTACTGAACCTAATTCATTCATGCATGCAGTACTACCATAAAAAATAAAATAAATTTATGAATATAATTAAACTAAGTTCATGAATATTAATATGAACATAGTACGCTAAATTTAAGTTTTCTTCTTCCGTGCTCCCTAATGTATTAAAAAGGATTCAAAATAAAATACAAGAAGACATCAATTTTAAAAGAAAGAAAGTTATATTGAAGTCTTTTTATAAAAGTGTATCCTTGAATAAATATTTATAATTTTGATACAATATGCAATTATTAATTTATATTTTAAATGGGACATATACGCTTTAATAAAAATATAGTATCTTATAATTTTAGTGAATTATTAATTTATATTAAAAGACCCGAGTTGTGACTACAAAAAAATATTAATTAATCGAGTATTAATTTATCGAGGTTTTTATGTAGTAGCAACTAGTTGTGACTATAAAAAAAATATTAATTTAATCGAGTATTAATTTATCGAGGTTTTTATGTAGTAGCAACAAAACAGTCCTCTTTTGTTTTGACATGAATGCTTTGTTTGGACGGGGTTGGGAGGGGAAGCGTTATTAAAATTCATGTTTGGCAAAGTGATTTGAGGGGAGGGTTTGGTTTGAGAGGGGTTGGCTAGGGGTTGGATAAAAGTTGATGATAGTTAATTTTGGAGGAATTTCCAACACTCCAAATTGGGGTGTCGAAATTTTTATCTTATCACCTACCTACCCTTTCATACATATTAAAACTTTTCTCGAGAATATTTTTCCCGGGAAATTTTTTCTGAAAACTTTTTTTCGAGAATTTTTTTCCAAACACTTTTTCTCGAGATTTTTTTTTGAAAACTTTTTATCGAGAATTTTTTCCCAAGAAACTCTTTTCGAAAAATTTTACTCGAGAATTTTTTTCCGGAAATTTTTTCACGAGAAACTTTTTCCGAAAAAAAATTTCTCCATAACTTTTTCCTCGAGAATTTTTTCCCGAGAGATACTTTTTCCAAAAAAAAATTCGAGAAATTTTTTCCCGAGACTTTTTCTCGAGAATTTTTTCTGAGAAACTTTTCCGAAAACTTTTTCCCAAGATATTATATCTGGAAAAAAATCCGCTGTGCAATTTTTTTCTTGAGAAATTTTTCCGAAAACTTTCAAAAAATTTCAAATTTTATTTTACTTTAAAAAATATTATAACATTTACATATTCAACCCTTACTCCCAACACCCCTTAATCCTTAATCCAAACAATGTAAGGGTTCAACCCAAACTAACCTAGCCTAATCCACCTCAACCCAACCCTTTCCTTCTCAACCTCCATCCAAACAGACCCGAAGAGTTGGGAGAACCAACGGTTAAACAAAGCACCTGTTACAGGAAAATCACTCTTCAAAGTAAGTTCAGTGTAATGTTAAATTTGGTGACTGTGTCATTATTTAGCTCCAAACGTTAAAAATTTAACTTCGAAGTGATTATTTACTTTGATACAAATATGCATAAATATATATTTGGTATCAAATTTACATTCAAGTATATATATATATATACACACATCTAATCATAATCATTAATCAATTATAAATATTCGAAATTTTAATATTTAATCATTTTTAATCATAATTTGCACTGATTCAAAATTCATTCAAATATTTATATCTCTAGCAACACAATTTAAAGTGGACAATTAAGATATTATAGAATTTTAATATTTTAAAAAAATATATATTTAAAATTATTTTAAGTATATCATTGTAAAACAAAAATTAGCATGTTTGGAAAACACTTTAAATATGTAAACATTATCGTATATTTCAAAAAGAGCAATGACAAGTGTTGGTCATAGATACATTCCTGCAAAACATAAATAACAAGCCTATAGTATTGTGTCACTTACTTTACCCTTTAACTAGGAGATCCCTTTGTTCCTAAAGGTTCTACATCTCTGTAAACTCAATATATGTAACTATGTAATAAGTTCTAATTATGACTTGGAAGAAGATCGCACGATCATGCCTCAAGACATTTGAAGACAAGATGAAGAATAAATATGTTACAATTTTGAAGAATAAAGTTTGTCTAATTGATGATTCGAGAAGTGTCAAAATGTACTGATTCGAGAAGTCATCCATTCAAGAAGTGATAAATGTGAAGATTCGAGAAGTCAAGTATTACTGGTTCGAGAAGTGAAGACAACTGATTCGAGAAGTGTACTTATACTGATTCGATAAGTCAGTTTACACTGATTCGAGAAGTCAAGATATAAAACCAAGCATCTCTGAGATATCGAAAGAAGGACTTAGCAGAATCTCTAATCAACATCAGACAAAAGTTTTGGGAACAAGGAATCAAATCAAACCAAGGCATATGTAATTGTCTTTATCAGTTGCAATATGCACATGGAAAGCCTACAAGGAAGCTTAGAGAGACAGTCAATGAAAACAGCTAAAAATATGGATCTAGCAGTATGCAAAACAAAGCAAAGTCACATGTTGCCATGGTTTCACCAAAATAGTATAGACAGGGTTTGGCAAGCATTTTTTCTAGTACTACTTTTGTATTCGTGAACTGTGTACATGATATAAGTATACAGACTCATAGCTTTAGTTGTAAGTTTTTCAAATTTTTCAATCACGCTAAAAGTTGTATCTCTCTGAAAAAACGTAGCTGAGAATTTAAGTTCGAATTCACAGTTTGTAGCACCTTTCGATCTAATACAATATTATATTAAAAGTAAACTTGTTTGTTGTTTCCATTCCGCATTACCCAGTATACAACTAACAAGTTTAAGCTACAAGGAAGAAGATTCAAAAACGAAGATAATTAAAGAAAACATATATAATATATTCACCCCCCTCTATATTATCTTCTAGTGAAACTCATATCCAACAAGTGGTATTAGAGCAGGTTGTTGATCAAGACAGGGAAAGATCCAGGATGAGTTCACAAAAGACTACAGGCACAGTGAAGGTTCCAAAGTTTAGTAAGGAAAGTTACAATCTATGGAAGATAAAGATGTTGTTGTTCTTAAAGGCTGCAGATGTGTAAAAATAATGTAAACTGCAAGCGCACAGTGTTTAGTTGTAGCAATCACAGATCGATCCACAGAGACTATGAATTTTCGAAAACCCTAACAATTAACTCAGGCGAACTAGACAATAAGATTTGAGTTGAGATTTGTTTAACCTAATTAACAAATAGAATCAGATAAGGAAAACCTAGGAATCTGAATCCATTAATCAATCACAATTAATATCAACTCGCCCTAAAATCAATTCTCTTTCCTTCACAAATAAGATATATCAATTAACGAGACAAACATATACTATGAAACTTGCTATCTAACAATAACCTATCAAAACTTCAAGGAGCAAGCATAGGCTATGAAAAATAAATCCGGTAACAATAATATATCAAAATCACTTTGTCAATTGAACAATTAAGCACCAAGAAAAATTATGAGAATCAATTAATAGGAACAAGAAGAAATCAAAAGTAATTAAATTAACTTCATCTTCATCCTAGGCCAAGAGAATTAGCTACTCATGATTATTAAATAAACAAAACAAATAATATAAAAACTAATATTATTGAACATGCGTTGATTTAATAAACTAATAGAAACTAATTAGCTCGTGTGTCATGCAAGGCAAGGTAGTAGAATGGATTGGCAAAACAATTAACTAAGTAAACAGGGCAGACAAAGGCAAATAGAAGATTTAAACACCAGGACAAATTAAAGTGAATGGCAGTAAATGGCAGTGAGGTTTTAACGTGCAAACAAACTAAATATATATAATAACTGATGTTAATCTAGCATGCAAGAAAATGATGCAGGAGAGAAACCAGGAATTAATAGTATATTAAATAACACAAAGCAAAAGAATATGTCGGATACAGAAAACAAGGGACAATAAAATTCTAGGTGTCTCAAATACAAGAGAGGAGATCTATATATATAGGAAAAATAATGGGTTTGGGCTCTTTGACTACAAATCGGATTCTAGAAATATTTCCTCAATTCCTTTTTCTTCTCCGATAAGTTTTCCAATTTTTCTCCAATTTCCTTTTGACTTCAAGTATTTCCATCTCCTTGCCCTTTTCACCTTTTTCTGCTTGAAATATGATTTTTATTTATTTTCCTACAAAACAAAAGAAAACAATTTATTAAATAATAAAATTATGAAAACAAACATAAAATAGGTATTAAAATTGTATTGAATTATGGACCTATCAAATGCCCCCATACCTATCTTTTGCTCGTCCTCGAGAAAAACTAATATAATATAAACTACTATCTAATAGATAATACCACTTCCGTAGGTGATCACGGTTGCATTTGGCATTTGCAACAAGCCCTTTAAACCCCTAGGCAGCCCTAGTGGACGAGTGAGGTCTCGTGAGGGCCTATAGTGAATGTACCCACAAAATTCATCTAGCTCATGTAAAAGATCGCATGGCAATGCAACGCCACACATACAAGTCCTCTCATGCTACATCAACTTACGAATCAAAAATGAATTTGCAATGTCTTGTCGTGGAAGATGCAAGGATTCACATAGTTTACTCAAAGAAATATGCATAAGTGCTCAAAAGTCCATGTCAAGTGTAAGAATAAGTTGGTAATCATGCTAAGTCCACAAGAGTACACCTTTGAGTCAAAACTTGAGATCTCAAATGTAAAAACAAGCAATCATTCACCTTTAACTCACAAAAGAATATTCACTCAAGAACAAGGGTAAATGTATCACTCTATTCCAACAAAATCATAAGAATGCTTGACATTTGGTATCAATCTAACTTTAACACAACATACATCAATGATGATAATCAAAAGGTCTTTATTTGGGTTGTAATGGGGCTAGGGACAAGGTATGTCAAGTAAAGCCAAAGAAGGTGAAGTGTCAAAAGCTAGTAGGCACCATATTTAATCATACACATCACCAAACATCCTCCCCAAAACTGAATTTTCTAATTTTCTCTTTTTTCAACAAAAGGCTTCATTAGTCGAATGAAGAAGGATCACACAAACATAATTATGCTCTCATGATTTTTTTTTTCTTCATATATATATATATATATATATATATATTTTCCATCTTTTTTTTTCGAGAGCTAAAAGATAGATATAAGCAACCACAATCCTCCTTCAAAAATTTATTGAATAACGACTATCAAGTAAGCAATCATACCAAATATTTCCTCAAAAGTAATGAACAAAAGTAAACCCATCTTACACACCTTATTACTCCCTCAAGTTCCTACTAGCCATTGACAATTTAGGATCAAGCATAAGTAAGGCTAAACAAGAAAAAGGTCTAGGCAAGTAATGTGGTGTGTCACCGAAAAAAATAGGATTAAGCTCAAGAGGGTAACTAATTGATCATATAGAAATGGTGTGGTAATTTGGAAAATATAGGTTATTCCTAAACGCCTTTATCATCTTATCATCAAATAATGTCATGCGTTCCAAGAAAGGTCTCAAACAAGTGCTAGCAATGCAAACAACATGTGGACACTCAAGCAAACAAATATAAAATGCAAAAGATATGCATATAGGCTCAAAAACTCACTTGGCGGTAAAACATAATCAATCCCAAGTAAAAAATCTCTTCAATGCACCAACTTGTACTCAAAGCATGAAAACCAAATCATTTTGCACATATTCATGTCCTTCTAATTACTTGCAATATTCAGTAAGTCTACTAGTTTCACCTTGCTAGTGTATGTGTGTGAACAAGAACTTAGCATATCACTTCTCAATCAAAAGTATCAGCAACACAAGATTACTATAGCATGTAAGGGTGCATCAAGCCACAAGCAATCATTTTACAAGGCTAGAATTCTATAATTTACAAGACTAAAATTCTTTTTGGGATTTTTTTCATTTTTCAATTTTTTTGGATTTTTTTTTGTTTTTTAATAATACTACTAAACCCCTCCCCCATACCTAAATCACGCATTGTCCTCAATGTATGCAAATGAGAGAAAAATGACAAAGTAAAAGGACGGGAATACCTGATAATGGAATGACAGAGGAATAGAACTTGTTAATCCCAAATGACCTAACAGAATTGTAGAAGGGGGGGGGGGGGGGTTTGAATACAATTCTAGATATTTCGAAACTTAAAACAACTTACAATAATAAAACTGTACTGAAATAAAAACACAAACAAATATAAAATTTTAGTTGGATGTTTTGAGGATCCAACTGAGATAATTTTATTGCGGAAATAATCTATGTTACAGAAGTATCACAGCTGCTCAGTTCTTGATACAGAATGAGAGTGCTCTTGAAAGAAGCTAATACAATCTATTTTTATCTCACTCTTCTATGTCTAAAATGAACCGCTACACTTGGTTATATAACCCAAGTTTACAATGCTATTTTTGGCTACTCTAAATTAATCTAGAAGTAACTTTCAGTAGCTTGCTTTTCATCCCTTTTGTCCAATGGTCCTTGGAGATCTTGGCTTTTGTCTTTATGCTTATTATGATCACTCCCAAGAACCTAATTGGAAATTGGAATGTTTCCTTATTTCCAATGACCATTTTGATGGCTTCCAATGCAATGTACACTTCCACATCTCCTTTTGATCTGTCAGAAAACTGTCACTATCACTTTGTCAACTATTCAGAAAAGTAATAATGATTCGTTGATAGTAGGGAGATGTGTTTCGTTGATAGCTTTATTCTTCATTTCGTTGATGGGTAATCTTCATTCCGTTGATAGAGTAATCTTCATTCCGTTGATAGAGTAATCTTCATTTAGGCAAAATTACAAGGCACAATGTATTTACAATTAACCAACCTATTTTGCCTATCTAGTACTTAGTCAACATGACTTAGAAAACCTATCTAATACCTACAACCAAATGCATATCAAACTGTGAAGTATTGTACAATGCAATTGCTACATCATTCATTTCGTTGATGAGCTACCTGTCAACGAAAGCTGCAAAGCATACCATTCCATTGACAGTTACAAAATGACTTAATACAAAATCTACTAAGTGTTTTATAATTATCATCAAGAACAACATATTCCTAACAATCTCCCCCAATTTATGACTGATAGAATAACAGCCATAAATCAAGAGCCTTGATGATAACAAAAACACTCAGACATATTACAAATGATAAAAGTAGAAATTGCATTGAGCTTCAAAATGTTTTAAGAATTTATTGAAATACAAAGTAAAAAGTCTTACAAAACAAGTGCACAGAGTTTCTCCTCTAGCCTGAGCAAATTTCATCTTTTTCTCTGTGGCAGTGTTTTCTTTCCCTTCCTTGTGTCGTTCTCCTCAATTTGAGCTTGGAGCCTCCTATAGAAAATCTTCTCTTCTTCATCTTGATTCCCCAACTTGGATTGCATTGATCTCAGAGTATCATTGGATGCTATTTCCAGTTGGTCTTTTATCCTGAAGAATCTTCTACAGTTGTCTCTGTCTCTAAACTCCATCATCCAATAGGGTTGGAGATGGATCTTCTTTCCAGATTGAGGGACTTTGAGAACCCTGGGAAGTGCATCAGGCTTGTTCCAGCTTGCCTTGATTTGACAGATTTTGGAGACAACCTCAGACTTGGCAGTTTTGGTAAAGCCAAAGTGTTTCTTCAAGCATTTGAACACTGAAAGCAGTGTTCGGTAGTCTTCTCCTAAAATCCTGTAGAGAGGCCAAGTTTGTTCCCTTCCACCTTTGTAGACAAATACCAATCTCTCTGGCAATCTATGAGAAGCTGCAATACCTCTCACTTCCACCAAGTCATTAAGATCAATATTTAGGCTAGACTCCTCCCTGATGTCAGCAATGTACATGAAGTCTTCTGGATTGGTGGGAGGTTTCTCAACTTGTTGCCTTCTCACAAATACTGGCTTAGCCTTAACATCCCTTTGCCTTGCTTTCTTCTTTGCATCCATTTCAAATAGAAACTTTGGGAAGCTAGCCTCATCTAGCTCAATTTGCTCTTCCTTTGGCTGAATTGGCTGATCATGAAAATTTACTGGATGTTCAGGATCACAGGCTAACTTATCTTTGAAGATTAGATCAGGAAAAGTTGGAGGTTCAATTGGTGCAGAAGAGTCTGTGGCATTACTCTGAGAGTCATCATTATCAAAAGCTATGTTTCTCTTAGCTCTTGCCTTGGGTTGCCTTGTGCTCTTCTTTTTACTCCTTTCCTCTCTGGCTTTTTCTTCTAGCTGTCTTTCTTCTTCATCAAGAGATTGAGCAACTGCAAGTGCTTGCATAGCTGCTCTTTCTGACTCCTCAGCCTTAGCCTCAGCAAAATTTGGGTGACCAGCCCAAACATAAATTTCTTGTCCATTTCTGTAGACAATTGCTCTCTATTTCCTTATCTCAGGATCATTGCTCTCCTTGCAATTTGTGATAAGTTGTCCTAGAATCTTGAGCTCATCTGGATAAGGTGAAGGATAAAAAGTTCTTGCTATATTTTTGCCCTTTGGTTTAGTAGGGGACTTGGGAGATAGGCTTCCTTGAAGTGTAGCTTGTTCCACATCCCTAATGCATGAAGTTTGTCCCTTTTCTTTCCTTGGACCTTGAGTAACTCCATGTAGAAGGGGATTTAGATCATAGGAAGAATTAGACTGTGGCTCCCATTCCGTTGACACTAAAACCATGGCATTCGTTGATGGTGTTGTAGAAGTAGCTTGATCCGTTGATGGATGTTTGGTCTTTGCAGTTTCAGCTATCTTCTTGATTCTTGCATCTATGCTAGACCATTGGTATTTTATCTGCTCCTTATTCATACCAAACTCTTGGTAATAATTATCCTTGTAATCGTGTTGCAAGTCTAATGAGCAATCTGACTCGACGTTCAGTCTTTCTCTTAAAACAATTTCCCAAACTCGATCAAAACAAATTTCCAGTCAAAGTAAGTACAACTTAACACCCAGAATACCATTATCTTCGCCTTTGTGACTTCCAATCTTTGATACCTTTAAGAGTCGTAAGAGTTTCCGACAAAATGAACCAATAGATACGAAGGCGTCAACAAATATGGAAATATAACAAGCATGTTTAGTAAGAATTTCTGGTAAAAAGAATTTAACTAAGATATCAAGATGATCATCGAACTTTATCAGGTTGCATTTGTCATTTTAATCAACACAGTACAGAAGGTGGCCAACCTTTAGTACTTCCATGACAAACACACAACCAGTGGCGTCCCACCAGACTTCTATCACACAGATAGAAAGTACCTGAATCCCCTATATATAGGGTTGTTCATCTCAGTTACAACAAGGAGGATAAAAAAATTTAAGAGGAACATAGGAAAGGTTTAAGAGTTTCAACAGTTTATATAATATTGGATCAAGTAGCTCCTTCTTTCTTCTCCGGTTAAGCTACTTGTATTTTGGTCCATCATTTCAGCTTGACATCTTCTAATCTTCTCAAACAGTTAGGTTGGATAGTCCTTGTATATATCATCTCTGTAGCTGGATCTGAAATACGAACCTCTACTTCCACTTCCTCAAATTCTTTGGTCAATTCTTCAGATGAAGTCACCATTTTCAGTCTCTCATTTCTACTCAGAGCATCTGTTATCATATTTTCTGCTTGAATGGTAATTGGTAATACAGTCGTAATCCTTGATTAGTTCTAACCATCTTCTTTGTCATGTTTAGCTCCCTTTGGGTGAAAATATATTTCAAACTCCTTTGATCCGTATAAATTTCACACCTTTCTTCGTACAAGTATTGCCGCTAAATCCGTGCAAAGACTATTGCGGCTAATTCCCCGACAGGTGTCTAGTATTTCTATTCGTGGTTTTTCTATTGTCTGGAAGCGTACGCAATCACCTTATCATGTTACATCAGTCTTGATTCTTAACACAAATCTGTCATCTCAATTTATTTCTTGGTATTGTCCTAAGGTACATGAGTCATAATAGTCTACTAGAAATTAATATAGTTTACTAACATGGCTCGTCTAAAGAATTTCGTTCCTCTAGCAATTTAAGTACTTCCTTATCTATTTATCTTATTCTTTATATATCACAAAATATCCTTCTTATCCAGTTGCACTAACATTGGAAAAGTTATTAGTCTCCTCTTTAACTTTAGAAAGCTTTCTGGTAAGCTTGGTTAATGGTGTGGTTATCTTAGCAAAATCCTTGACAAACCTTCGATAGTCTCCATCTTATCTCGTAAAACTTATGTAGGTGTCTTAGGCTTTACCTAATTCATTATCACTTCAATCTTCGCTGGATCCACTTTGATTCCTTCGCTACTATCTACATGTCCTAGAAATTGTAACTCTTTCAACCAAAACTCACAATTAGAAAACTTTGTGTATAATCTCTTTCCCTGTATGACAAGTTAGAATTTCTCTGTTTGTTTCTGACCTAGGAACACAGCTTCTACTTTATATGTGGCTCGCAATTCCATTTTTCCCATACTCTTTTAACCAATCTATTCTTAGAATTTACATCAAACCTCCCTAACTTGACGGGAATCAAGTCATCCTAAGAAAATGGTGATCTATTATATCAATCTCATAGTGAGGAAAAATCTAGATGAATCGATATACGCTCCTGATTAGCTATTCCTATAGTCAAAGCTTTACTTAATAGTTGAATCGTACAATGCGGTTTAGGAGCAAATTCTATGGAGATAAAAGTCTTGGTAGCTCTAAAATAAATTAACACTTTGGCATTTCCGTAATCTATGTGAATCGTATTTGTAACTACATCCTTATTTGCACTACATCACTTATGGTCATATTAAGGGTTCTTGTCCTTGGTTGCTTAGTAAATGGTGGTCCATTTATCCTTAACATATTGCTTACTGGACTTAACGATTGCAATCTCTTAAGAAACGTCACACCTCTCCATACTTGTTACACAGAACTCTTGCCTTTGGTTTATGGTTCTCATTGGCGTAGTGTCCTCTCTGATTACACTTGTAAAATACCATATTGATCTTATTACAAACTCACAGTTGCTTCTTTCCACAAGTTCAACATTCTGGTATCGGAGGTCTCATAGGTCTTTGTTGATCCAAATCTTATGGACGGTTCCCTTGCCCATCACTTCCAGTTTCTGGTCTTCCAAATCCAACATTCCTATTTGACTGAAACTCAGACCTTATATTGAAACGGTTCTAAAAGTTCCTTAATTATTGGTCTTTTTTCCGTGTCTCCGCCTTCCCTTTTCTAGCTTCTTCTGTTTGTAATCAATAACTTTACTCCTAATCCATGACCTTACTTTATGTTGGAGTGTCTTAACTCTCTTCTCATTGATATTCACATATTCGAACACAAACCTGGCTAGCTCTATAAACTTTCCTTCATACTCCGCTATGCTCAACTTATCCGACTTCGGTTCTAAATTTTATGTCCAACATTTGGTCTCAAGACGTTCAAAACCTCGCAATGGTCTAACTACCATATCCAAAGTGAAATATTGAATAAACAGGTGCTCATATATATATATATACTTGCCCGACAAGTAGAATAACAGTTTTCCACAAACAATAACCAATGCCTCTCCAATATCACTTTATTCCATACTTCATCATGATTAGTATTGGTATATCCTTGTTACATTCTCCTTATTCATACCAAACTTTTGGTAATAATTATCCTTGTAATCGTGTTGCAAGTCTAATGAGCAATCTGACTCGACGTTCAGTCTTTCTCTTAAAACAGTTTCCCAAACTCGATCAAAACAAATTTCCAGTCAAAGTAAGTACAGCTTAACACCCAGAATACCATCATCTTCGCCTTTGCGACTTCCAATCTTTGATACCTTTAAGAGTCGTAAGAGTTTCCGACAAAATGAACCAATAGATACGAAGGCGTCAACAAATATGGAAATATAACAAGCATGTTTAGTAAGAATTTC
Organism: Heracleum sosnowskyi; assembly: GCA_030848705.1. Classification (NCBI taxonomy): domain Eukaryota; kingdom Viridiplantae; phylum Streptophyta; class Magnoliopsida; order Apiales; family Apiaceae; genus Heracleum; species Heracleum sosnowskyi. The sequence goes on from CM061240.1 coordinate 74,893,096, forward strand.
TGGTAAAAAGAATTTAACTAAGAGATCAAGATGATCATCGAACTTTATCAGGTTGCATTTGTCATTTTAATCAACACAGTACAGAAGGTGGCCAACCTTTAGTACTTCCATGACAAACACACAACCAGTGGCATCCCACCAGACTTCTATCACACAGATAGAAAGTACCTGAATCCCCTATATATAGGGTTGTTCATCTCAGTTACAACAAGGAGGATAAAAAAATTTAAGAGGAACATAGGAAAGGTTTAAGAGTTTCAACAGTTTATATAATATTGGATCAAGTAGCCCCTGAAAAATAGAGGTATTTCTTAAAGAATAAAATAATAGAAATGAAAAATTGAATCTTTTAAAAAGGTAAATTAAATAAAATCCATGACTAGTTGTGAATAGACTTATCCTTACATCGTACGAATGGAGGTAATCACGCCTTGTCTCATGTAGATGGTCCTTAGGGGAGTAAATTTCTAGTCTGAGCTTATAGGTATGTCCCGCTAGTAAATCGACTTATGCAATCTTGTATAAAGAAGGAATATACACTCTGGCCGCTCTTCTGGATGAATGTCTCTATCGCGGGGAAAAATCATTATTATATCGTAAAGAATCTATGTAAGTGTTTCTAGACGTTATCTTAGAGCTTCTACTCTCAATCAACTCTAACTATACTTGGTTCGGAACTTTGCGCGGTGTTTCCTATAGCGTTCGCGATGTAGCCGAAGTCACAGATGAAATTCAGGAAAGTACATAAAGATCTGCAGGTTATGTCTTCCGAACTAGGAGCTCTGACTCTCCGATTGATTCCTCCAGCTTCGTATTAGTTTCCCCGTCCATAACCAGATCTTCAAATGGTTCCAGCGCATACTTACTAAATATGTCTGAATACTATATAACGTTCGAATGCCTAACTTAATAGTCCTAGAGCGAACCTTATCCTATTAGTCAAAACTATATTCATAAATCCTAACTCAAACTCTATGTGAGTTTGCTCATTGTTTTTCCTATCTTAGACTCTTCTACCTATTCTTGTTTCAGTGACCAATAACCTGTATCTCTGATACCAACCTGTGACGCCCCCAAATCCGGGGTCAGGATTTGGTGCCACTATCACTCTGAATAAAACATAATTAAACAAACGACCCCTCAGTTAAGGATCGATCACAGGTTATGGTGTGAAACAAGAATCTAACATATCAAAGTTTATTACAACATCTAATTCTGTTTTATTACAAACCATTTGCCACCATCTAACCATTGGTAAGAACTAGCATGAATTCTATCTGCCTGACAACATGGAACCTAAAATCTCGAATCGGGCCTTCTCACGGTCTCCTTAGCGGTTACCCGAAGATAGTTAACTTCGTTCTTAACTGAAAGGTTAGGAAAAAACAGCAAGAGTGAGCCAACAATGCTCAGCAAGTGTATAATAAAAGCCAGCAACTTCAAACAGGATAACAGAAATGAATCAAAGTATTTGATGTATAACAGGGTTCATAACAGGAATCAATAATTAAACATATTGGAATTGGAACCACACGCTACGAGCTAAGCTAGGTGATCAGCCAACGCATTAGCTCCGGATCACATATATAATGTGATTCCAAACACACACTGGATCCATAGGCAACATATTGGCCTTAAATAATTCATAAACCAGACCGGCGTAACGGTCAAAAACAAATTTCCAATTCCAGGGTTGAATAAAATTTCAGATTAATCACAACGAATAAAGGTGTCAAGATTTCAATTATAAATCAAGTCTATATGAACAACTTGTTTCAGTCTTACAGATTTCAATTCATGATAACGCTTCAGGGATTCAAATGATAATGAAAAGTAGAAAGATCATGTTATAGGGTCAAGCAAAGGTATTAGACAATAATCAAGCTATAAGTAAGCATGTAAATAAATGGGTTTAAGACAAAGCAGGATAGGTATACAAAGATATAGTTGCAAGGTGGAACAAAATGTTCAAAGGTATTATATGAAAAGAAAGGTAAAAGAAGGAATTCTGGTTAGAGAAAACATTCGTATCATAATTTAAGAGAAACTGCCACTTGAACAATAAGTGGAGGGAATAAACACTTGCCTCAAAAGCCGATAAACTAACTCAATAACTTGTATCTCACAACTCCAACTTTACGTACACATGCTCCTTTCTTGGCCTCCTATTTGTACCTATATAAAGGTATAATACCCTATTAGTACCTCAGCTTGTTTACATTAGCCTATCAACCCATATTCTACCCCAACGATATGTATTTACACGCATATACCACATTATAATATAGCACGTTGCCACATAACACATGATATTTATATCACTTATAACTCTTATCCATATAATAAGCACAAAACTCACATAAGCGCACATTGCCATTCAAGTTCACATAATATACTCCTTTAATACATATATATATATATATATATATATATATATATATATATATATATATATATATATATATATATATATAATTTAACTTTCAAATCATACCACACTTGGTATAACCTTAAATCAACTTGATCAATGCTAACCATATCCTTAACACCTTCACAAATAATGCATTCAATCTCAAAAGCTGAAAATTCTGCTGCGCACACTCTACCAAAATATTTATCATAAATCCAAAAATAATCAAACAAATACCACATTTGACAGGATACTTCCTGATTACTAATTCAACTTAGCATAAAAGTTTCAACTCCAAAACAATTCATTTAGACTAAAAACGAACAGGTTAAAGTATGTACTGAAGCACAGAAAATTCCTGCTGCGCAACTTTTAGTAAAACATGCATAACTCTTTATTTGCTAACTCTATTGATACAAGGTTTGCGCGTGCACAAACTAGACTCCGATTAGAACAATTTCCTCCTATACTTTCTGTCTAAAACAGGCAGCAACTATTCGAAATTAACCAAAACAGAACAGACAGTTTCTGGGTATTTCACATCCTTCCATATAAATCTTTAAACACTAACATTTTTAATAAATCAAAATTCATGATATCTATTTGAAATTTTTATGAGACCTTCATAAACCTACTGACTTGCTACAGAAAAAGTTTCAACTTGAAATTAAAAGTTTAAGCAATTAAATTGTAGCTTAGAAAATCAGAAACCGTAACAGTTTTATACTCTGCGCGTACACTACCAAGATAATCATAATAAATAGCTCAAAAATCGGATTGCTTCCAAATTTTTGCGTGCTTACACTAGATTCTGAGGAGCTCATGAATCTCAGAGAATTGCAACCCAAGGGTGATCTTGAGCTTCTCGAAACAGAGCTCCAACAGAGCAGTGCTGCTGCAGAAATTTGAGCGACTATGGACTTATGTAATTACAACAATACTTTACACATTCTATACAATTCACACACCAACCACACAAACACATATCTCACACACACCATATATTTTTGAAAGAAGCACTCACATGTAAAGATATAATTTTTAAAACAAGAAACACTTACACAAATTATATTTTACGAAAATAAAACACTTCCTTTGTGAAAATCTCCTCAAGAACATAGTTTTTAAAAAGAACTCACACACACAAACACACTTTGAAAGATCACATATATACTCACTCAAAATCATATTTTAAATCACACACACAAAATCATATTTTAAGAATCCAAACTCTCTTTTCTTTGCTCCCCCAATCTCTCACACCATCTCCCTCAATCTCTCTTTCAAAAACTCCTTTCCACCTTAACTCCCATCTTCCAATCCAAAATTCACATCACCAAGAAATTGCGTTTCAATAACATTTCAATAACAATTAAATTACTAAAACTAATATTACTAATAATCAAAGTTCATCATAAAACTAACATGCAAGTTTAAATCTTCAACATAAATCACTTTCTCAACACATACACCACTTTTATAAATACAACCCAGTTACAAAATCATACTAATTACTCAAGAATCCTTAAGATTACTAACATGCACTTCATAAGAGATTGAATTCATACTACCCATATCACATACAACTCATATTCTTAACAAAAATCAAAACCCACTTCTAATCTTTAACTAATATCACCAATTATCATAAAATAAATGACATGCATCAACTTATAACACTCAATCAAGCAAGAATAGACTTGAATCAAACTTGTAAATATGAAATCAAGACCATGGCTCACAAGGATCATTGCCCATGGTCGGGTTTCTTCTCGGATGAGCCCAAACATAATGGGTCTCATCGAGAATAACCCCTATTACCAACAATCAACCATTGCATGTAAGTTTTAAACAAAGAGATAGCAAAATCCGAAAATTCCCAAATTTAAAATTGAATCAAAACTTGGAATTAACACAAGAGGGTTGTAGAGATTAGAGAGATGAGTGTTTTGGTTACTCACACTTGAATTTTGGTGAAGAGAAACAAGGGTTTTGGGGAGTTTAATTTTTGAAGAAATGAAGAACAATGGAGAGTGTTGGAGAAGAAGAGAGCCTGGGGAGAGAAAGGGAGATGAGAGCGTGAGAGAGAGAAGTGGGGTGGGTGGGCTTTGGTGAGTGTAAAAACAAAGTAATGTTATCTATTTAAATAGTTCTAGAATTAACTCTTAAAATTACAAAATTGTCCAACTAATAAAAATGCTTAAATGATAAAATCAAGGATTATGGTGTAAATTCATAATCCCACTTCTAGATCAAATGGAAATATTATTCTACAAATAACTTTTGTAGATTAAATAAATAAAATTGCATTTACCAAGAAATAATCAAATAAAATGCCTTTTTATCCCAAAACAATATTAAATAAAATTTTACCCTTTAAAATAAATAATCTAGAAGGTGTAGCATCTCTCAAAATAAATAATTAAAATAATTAAGTGGTTATAAAATTTAAATCATGAGTTTAAAACTAAAATAGAATAAAAGTAATGCTAAGAAATATTTTATGCTATTAATTAAATAATTAAAGCATTCTCTAAATTTAATATAAATATTTTATGACTCAAGTAAATTCTCAGAGCACTTAAATAAAATTTAGAAACCACATTCACAATTAACTAATTATTCACCACACACATAATTCACATTTTAAGCACCTAACAATTATGGCACATAAAGAAATTTCAAAATTATAGGACTATATCAAAGAAATATTTTTATCTCAAATAAGTATAACTAAAATATGAGCTTACACATAAATCACATTATACCAAGATCATCATTTCTAAATAAAATCTCAATTGCTAATACTAGCAATAAATATAAAATAATTTTAAACAACTCTTATTAACAAAATAAATTTAAGAATACTCTAATTAGCACAAAGGGCCTATTAAACAATTATCACGCACATATAAAATTAATCGTATTCAGGTAATAATTTACAAGTCAAAAATTCTAAGGCGTTACAATAGGGGTTACATCAAACTGAATTTGAGAAGCTGGAAGTGTTGCTTCCAGTGTGTGTGCACCCTGTGTGACCTGGGATTTTTGCTTCACTCTCCTTTGGTATTGGGAAATTGTTGACTGTGGGCTTGAAGTGTCCCTTACCCTTTTGGACTGTGCTCTTGGAGGAGAGCTTGTTTCAATAACTACATCCTTTTGGGAGGAAGCAATTAGACTTGTGCTTAAATCCTTTTTACTCATTGTGTCTTGTTGGGAAGACACAATGGGGCTTGGTTGAGTTTCACTTATCTCTCCTACCTTATCCTTAGGGTTTCTTTGATTTTCACCCCTTCCCTCACCTCTCACAACACCTGCACCACTCCCCTTTGGTTGTGTAGTGGATTTTACAACAGGTGCCTTTTGAGAAGCACCTGAGGTTGGCTTGGAGAATTTCTTAGATTTTGGTTTTGTTGCTGGGGCAGGAGCCTGTTGGGTCACAACTACAGACTCCATAGCAACAGAGATGGGTGAAACAGTAGAAGTAACAGCTATACTAGCAGGGATAGTAGTAGTTACCTCAATTATTGGCAGATACACCACTGGGACATCACCATTGTGGTTGAGCCTCAGGATATCTGTCAAAACCCTCTTTTCTTGTACAAAGCAGTCAAATCTGGAAGTAGGGTTAGAGATAACCAATGGTGCTGGACTAATATGGTTATCCAACATCATCAGAAATCTAGCATAATAGATATTCTTTTTCCTATTAGCCTTATCACCCAATTTAGCACCAATTGCATACATAAGTTGGGTGCTAAAGTTATAATATCTATCAGTTAAGAGCATGGTAAACAGAATTAACATAGAATTAGTTAATGCATCAAAGTTACTGATTTTACCAGAAAAGACCTTAATGAATGCATCAGCTAAGTAACTATACTCCCTAACCAAACCTCTCCTAATTATTTTACCCAAATTATCAGTAGGCAAGGAGTAATTGATAGAGTTAAGCATGTTAATCATTTCAGTATATGTAGGCAAAGCTAAGCAGTTATTTTCAGGAAGGTGTAGGCATGCTTGCAATACATCAGAATTGACAATATACTCATTACCTTGAATAGTGAATTGTAGAGTGCAATTTGCTCCACTGTATTCATAGGAGGTCCAAATCTCCTCTATGATTTCATTGTAGAGCGGAGTTGAGTGAAACATTGCGTAGCTCAGTTTGCAATTCATCATGAAATCCATCATCTTGAAAAAGATTATGTTCGGGATTTCCTTGACAACAAAAGGAATGAAGTTGTTTTTTTTTTGTAAATGAACCCTCCTGCTGACATAAGTTTGACTATGGGTGCCATTGTTGAGTGAAGAAAGCTCGAACTTTGATTTGCTTTGAGAGAGAAGAAGTAAGAAAGCCTTTGGAAATTTTGAGAGCAAGGTAAAAAGAATTAAAGAAAACAGAATTTCTTAAATACTCCCCCAAAATTTCTCAAAAATTAAGTCCAATAATAAATATAAATTACTGGATTGGCTTAAAAATCTAACCGTTACTTTTAAAGTATTACCATGATTTATACTTACAGGGGTGTATGCATAGATCGTGGTAAAAGACGTGTCAATTTTCAACGGTTCAGATTAACTACGCTATATCAACGAATCAGAATTGGGCGTTTAGGGTCCCGTCTATTTCGTTGATAAAGCTGCGTTTCGTTGACATAAAAGTACTGGCAACGAAACACCCAGAAAAGTTTTAAGACTGTCAACGAAATGGTGTGTTTCGTTGACATAGTAATTTTGACTTAGACAAAATTTCACTTTTTCCTTAGAAAATTAATTCACAGAAAAACATAGCAAATTTCTGGCTGCATTGTAACTTGCAAAAATCTCAAAATTAATTAAGAGAAATTTAGCATACCTAGCTCACTTACTAATCTTGAGAATGTTGATTCATCAAGTGGCTTGGTAAAGATATCTGCAAGTTGTTGTTCACTTGGAACAAAATGTAACTCCACAGTACCATTCATAACTAGACCTGGCAATCGACCGTGTCGTGTACATTCGTGTCGTGTACTTTCGTGTTTTCGTGTATTTGAATGTAAAACCCATATCCGACCCGTTTTGAATTCGTGTACTAAATTTGAAACACATATCCAATTCAAAACGTGTCGTGTACTTTACGTGTCGTATTCGTGTACATTAAACAAAAATATAAATATAATTTAATTAAAATTTATATATTATAAAACTATTTTAATTATGTAAATTTTTATAAAATGTGTATTAAATATGTATTACATACAATTTTACAAAAATTTGTAAATATAACTTATATATATAAATGTATACTTCTTATTTATAAATGTATAACTTACTGTCAATTAGTCGTGAAACTTTTATTTATTGTTTATATGTAATTGCTTATATATTTTCTAAATATGCAATACTATAAATAATCTATATTTTTTAAAATTACTTATTTAATTCATTAATTCGTGTACTTTCGTTCCGTGTCGTGTACCTATTGTGAAAACCCAAACCCGACACTAATTATATTCGTGTTTTTTCGTGTTCGTGTATTTTCGTGTTCGTGTACCAAATTTTTGTATCCAAACACTAATTATTCGTGTCGTGTTCGTGTCGTGTTCACGTGTCGTGTACCAAATTGCCGGGTCTATTCATAACATGTTCTCTAATGAAATGATACTTGATGTCAATGTGCTTGGTCCTTGAATGCTGCACTGGATTCTCAGTAATGGCAATGACACTAGTGTTGTCACAGAAGATAGGAATTTTCTCAACTCTTAATCCATAATCAAGTAGTTGATTTTTCATCCATAAAATCTGTGCACAACAACTTCCAGCTGCAATATACTCAGCCTCAGCTGTGGAGGTAGAAACTGAGTTTTGTTTCTTGCTGAACCATGACACAAGCTTATTTCCTAGGAATTGACAGGTGCCAGTTGTGCTTTTCCTGTCAATTTTACATCCTGCATAATCTGCATCTGAATAACCAATTAGTTCAAAGCCGGATTCTCTAGGATACCAAATGCCAAGGTTTGGTGTTCCTTTGAGATATCTGAAAATCCTTTTAATAGCAACTGTTATACTGGATTTTCGGTAATGGGCCCTAGACAGGTCCCTAAGTGATTTGGGCCTAGAGAATGAACTATATTTTGGAGATCGGTGTAGACTGGAATTAGGGCTCGCATCATTAAGCTATGTTGAGCCCAAAATCCTTCTAAGTATGGTGGGCTCACTTCGTTATGAGTTCCCACCTTGACAAGAGGTCGCATCATAATCGGGCTTGCTTCGCTATGAGTTCACTTTGATGGGCTCGCGTCTTTATTTATGAACCCTCGCCCTAAGCTTATGGGCTCTCACCATTATGAAGTAATGGGCTCGTGTTACTTATCAGAAATAAGAATATTTGAACATAGGTGAGCTCGCACCACTTGAACTTTGAAAGGGTAATTTTCATATGTTTTATGCGATGCGAGCCTGGCCAGCTCGCATCGTGGGTGAAGCCCAAAATATGGAAATTCCCATTTATGGAATGTAACTTGGTTGACACGGGACAGACCTACAATCATGGGAAGAAATGCGGAAATGCCGCGAGATTGTAGGAAAACGTGTGAAGACCGGATTATTTATGGGAACTTGAGGAGGATTGATGATCCTTAGACTATTTATGGGAACTTGAGGAGGATTGATGATCCTTGGAACTATTTATGGGAACCTAAATCCTGACTATTTTATGGGCTTGGACTAAATGGGCTTATTCAATGACTTGTTCTCCAAGAACTACGTGAGGCTTGATCCCTATATAAAGGGGTACGTAGGCACCTTGTATGATACACAATTGACACTCGACAAGAGCAAAGAGAAAAAACCCATTCTCTATTCAATTTCTGAGGAGTCATCATACAAGTCCAGCCACAACTTTCCATAAACCTCCAACACACTGTTGTACGAAATTCTCCTAACAACAATTGGCGCTTGAAGGAGGGGCCTCTTTACATCTTAAGGAGAAGGATGTCGAAGAACAACAAGAACGGTGATAAGGGGATTGAGCATAAGAAGGATGCCACACCACAAGGAGCAAGGACGGATCCACCACCTCACGGAGAGGGCTCGCCTCGCAAAACTACCCCTGTCATGCCTCAAGTGGCACCAGTTACACTAGATGGCCAGAAGGTCTTAGGCTACCTCGAGGGGATCGAGCTCCAATTCAAAGCTATGAACGCCCGGCTAGCTAAGGTCGAGCAGAACTCAATCAAGAATGCGAAGAGGAAGGCTCGAAGGCTTAAGGGCACGAAGGACAAGAAGGATAAAACCTCTAAAAAACTCATACACGAGTTCGACGAGGTAGCTGATGGGCTAAAGAAAACCGGGTCTCTTGAGACAGACGAGATATCTCCAAGCCAGGAGGAGCGAGGCAGCCAGGCTCCGAGCGAGCCGCGGCATGAGCCAGCTTCATCCGAGGCTAGATCCACTAGTGTGTTGGATCGAATTGGGAAGAAGCTAACTGAGCACGATCTAAGGCTTAGATTGGAAAAATCCAAGGCACGGAAGGAGGCGCCAGAGAGGACTCCGCCTAGAACAGAGCGAAGGGAGAGGACTCCGCCTAGAACAGAGCGAAGGGAGAGGACTCCGCCTCGAACTCATAGAAGGGAGCGAAGGGAGAGGACTTCCTCTCACCATGCTAATGAAGAGGGGTCTGATGAGAGAATTGGAGACCTAAGGGTTGGTGACCTGAGGCGCTTGCTGGTGCAGATGGAACATGAGAAGCGAGCCCCACCCCCTGCTACGGCCCCATCTCCTTTTACTCCTGCGATAAGGATGTCCCCTCTGCCCCCGGCATTTAGAAGTAACCTCGAGCTTGCCTTCAATGGAGATGCGGATCCTGCTGAATACTTGGCCCGTTTCAATACCGAGATGGAGGTCTACCAGGTTCCTGACCTAACTCGTTGTCGATTATTCGCTGCCTCATTAAGGGGGAGTGCCCAACAATGGTTTACTAAGTTAGGGCCAGCTAGCATTAGCACATGGAGACAGTTGGGAGATCTATTCTTGAGGCAATTTCAGTCCACTCTTCATTATGCCCCACCGGTGGCTACCCTTGCAAACATTAAGCAGGGGGAGACGGAGTCCCTGCAGGATTATTTCATGAGATTTAATGCTGAAGTTCCTAGAGTCCGAGGAGCAACTGAAGAAGCCCAGAAGAATTTCCTAATCGCTGGATTGAGGGAGGGCTCTAAATTCTGGAAGACTTTACAGGCTAGGGAACCGGAAACTTTGGCCGAATTTTATGAACAAGCGGAACCTCACAAAAGGGTAGAGAAATCTATGAGAGATCTAAGAAGCAGTGGTCGAAGGATGGAGAAGAGAGGGAGGTCTTCTAGTCCAGAAGAAAGGAGAAAGACTTTCAGAAGGAGCCCTAGCCCAAAGAAGTTTAACAAGACCAAGGAAAATAAAGAGACTGGAAGGCCTTACACAACCAAATGGCAGAATCATACCCCTTTGGTGGCTTCCATTGATCATATATATGCCACTTACGCTGGGAAGGGGGTATTCAAGAAAGCCACCCCGCTAACGAAATATAGTAAAAGGGACACCTCTAAATACTGTGCCTACCATGAATCTACAAGACATCACACGGCCGATTGTCGACAATTGAAGGATGAAATTGAAAGCCTGATTCGACAGGGAAAGCTAACAGAATGGGTCGTAAAGGAAGTACGGAAGCATAAGTCTGAGTACCATCAGGTGCCCCCTCCACCCCCGATAGCAAAGGATGATGACACAAAGAGAACTGCTAGGGAAGATAGCATTCACGTTATTATTGGAGGACCTCATGTGGGAGGAGATAGCAAGAAAGCCATGGAGAGATATGCCCGAGAGGCAAAGGACCGTCCTCTCACCAACGTTCATCGTCTTGAACAAAGGCCTCCCCACCTGTTCACAAAAGAGAGGGATGACATTATGTTTAGTGAAGAAGATGCCAAATGGGTGCACCACCCTCATGCTGATGCTCTTGTTGTGAGGATGAAAATCGGGTCTACCAATGTATATCGGGTACTGGTGGACAATGGGAGCGCTGTAAATGTCTTAACCTACGACACTTACAAAAAACTTGGATTCCTGGACAGAGAGTTGGCCTCAAGCGGAAACCAGCTCTACGGATTCACCGGGGCTTCAGTAGGAATTCGGGGAACAATCCAGCTACCGGTCAGTTTGGGAGACAACCCCCACGTGGCCACACAAATTGTCACTTTTACTGTGGTGGACCAGCTGTGTGCTTATAACGCCATAATTGGGAGACCGCTCCTTAAGGAGATGAGGGTAGTTACCTCTGTCTACCACTTAACCATGAAGTTTCCAACTCCTACAGGCATCGGACAAGTGAAGGGATGCCAATATGACTCAAGAGTATGCTACAACCAAGCCGTGAAAGGGGCAGAGAAGTTAGATGTTCGACGAGAAGTGGCAGACCTTAGGAAACAAGAGCCCGTGGAAGATGGTGAGGAGAAAAAAAGGAAGTGTGTGGACACTCTCATGTCAGATGTTTGTAACATGATATCTATAGAGGAACTCCCGGAGAACTACTTTGAAAATTTGGGAATTGAAGTGGAGCCTCGGCCCGGGGCCTTAATGATGGAACCCTCTCAACCCATAATGACACTGCAGGAAGGGATAGTAGAGGAGGCTAGTGATGATGAGGAGAGCCCAGAACAGATGGCCGCTAGGTTGAATAAAGGCAAATGGGTGAAGAAGGAAACTTCAATCTTAATAAACCTACCAACCGGGGTCTCCCAAGAAGTCACTATCACAACAGAAGGGAACCTCCCACAGGAGGAACCAAAGGAATCCATCACCAATGGGGGTCATCCTAGCATCATTGAGATAGGAGAGCCTAGCAGGGATATAAGTTTCGATGAAGATTTGGACCCAAGAATGCCTCCCCTACCAGACGGAGCTGGAACATTCGAGGATATCATTCCTATCTTGGTGGATCCAAATGACTCGGCTAAAGTTTTGAGAATTGGAGCAAATCTCGGCCCCAACATAAGGAATAGTCTCGTCTCATTCCTCAAAGAGAACCTGGATGTGTTTGCATGGTCTCACGCCGACATGATAGGGATCGACCCAGAGGTGATGTGCCATAGGCTAAACTTAGATCCCAGCAAGAAGGGAATAAGGCAGAAGAGGAGACCTGTTAGTGAAGAGAGGGCAGAGGCCCTCAGGGAAGAGGTGGACAGGTTGATGGAAGTCGGGCTCATCAAGGAGTCATTCTACCCGACTTGGTTGGCTAATCCTGTGCTGGTGAAGAAGCCAAATGGAAAATGGAGAACTTGTGTGGACTTCACCGACTTAAACAAAGCCTGTCCGAAAGATAGCTTCCCTCTTCCTCGTATCGATCAGCTCGTGGATGCTACGACAGGACATGCATTGTTAAGCTTCATGGATGCCTACTCAGGCTATAATCAAATTCCTATGTATGGGCCAGATCAAGAACACACTTCGTTCATCACTGATCGAGGCCTATACTGTTATATTGGGATGCCTTTCGGGCTAGTGAATGCAGGAGCAACTTATCAAAGATTGGTGAACAAGATGTTTAAAGATCACATCGGGAAGACAATGGAGGTGTATGTTGATGACATGCTTGTTAAGTCAAAGGAGGCCAAAGATCACATGCGGCACTTGGCAGAAATGTTCACTATCTTACGGATCTACAGAATGAAGCTCAATCCCCAGAAATGCGTGTTTGGAGTAGAGTCGGGAAAGTTTCTAGGATTCATTGTTAACCACCGGGGAATTGAGGCTAACCCGGCCAAGATCAAGGCTCTATTAGAGATGAAGTCCCCTCGAAAGGTGAAAGATGTGCAGAGTCTCACAGGGAGGATCGCGGCATTAAATAGATTCGTCTCCAAATCTTCTAACAAGTGCCATGAGTTCTTTAAAGCTATTAAAAAGGTGGGCAAGAATTTTCAATGCACAGAGGAATGTGAAGAGGCCTTTCAGAATATAAAGAAGCATCTGAGCACACCACCCTTACTGTCTAACCCACAACAAGGGGAGGTACTGGTGCTTTATTTGGCTGTATCTGAGTATGCGGTGAGTGCGGTGCTCGTTCGAGAGGAAGGCGATACTCAGCTCCCCATATACTATATGAGCAAAAGGCTAGTCGGTGCAGAGACTCGATACTTGAACATGGAAAAACTGGTGTATGCTCTAATCCTCGCCTCAAGGAAGCTTCGTCCCTACTTCCAAGCTCATAAGATCGAGGTAAGAACTGCCTATCCTCTTAGGCAAGTGTTGCACAAACCAGAAACCTCAGGGAGAATGTTGAAATGGGCGGTCGAGCTAGGGCAGTTTGACGTGGAGTATAAGCCTCGGGTCGCGATTAAAGGGCAAGCTCTAGCAGATTTTGTGTTGGAATTCTCACCTCAAGCAGAAGAGGACTCTAGGGCCTTGCAAATTTGCCCAGAGGTGCCAATGGAGGAAAACCAGAATAGTGCCCCTTGGTGGAGCCTATATGTTGATGGGGCATCTAATGGAGATGGAGCCGGAGCTGGATTCGAGTTAGTGAGCCCAGAAGGATGTAGAGTGAAGAGGGCTGTTCACTTCACTTTTCATGCAACAAACAATGACGCTGAGTATGAAGCCTTGATCAACGGATTCAAGTTGGCATTAGAGCTGAAGGTGGAAAACCTTAACGCTTTTAGTGACTCCATGATTGTGGTATACCAGATAAATGGAGGGTATCAGGCACGAGGGCCTAGAACGGAGTTGTATTTGCGTTGTGCAGAGAGGTTAATCAAGCTATTTAATGAAGTCAGCCTAGAGCTCATCCCTCGAGGCCAGAATGAGACGGCGGACGAGCTTGCTAAGTTCGGTTCACGTCGCGAGACCACTCTGTTAGGGTCAACACCCTTGGAAATACAGAGGAGGCCTAGCGTGCCAGAGGTAGAGCTCATGGTTGTGGCAGAACAGGCTACATGGATGTCTCCACTCTTAGCTTATATCAAAAATGGTGTGTTACCAGATGACAAGAATGAAGCGTGGCGGATACGCTATATGGCTGCAAGATATGCAATATATGATGGGGACTTATATAGGAGAGGCTTCAATGTGCCCCTACTCAAGTGTGTTGATGGAGACGAGTGCAACTATATACTAAGGGAAGTTCATGAAGGCATCTGTGGTAATCACTCGGGGGGTAGCTCATTAGCACAAAAGATACTTCGTCAAGGATATTACTGGCCGACTCTCAAGAAAGATGCTTTCGAGTTTGCTAGAGCTTGTGACAAGTGCCGAAGATATGCAAATTTTCATAACAGTCCAGTAGCACCTTTAACCTCACTCATGAGCCCTTGGCCCTTTGCCATGTGGGGGATAGATTTGATTGGAGAACTGCCTAAGGCTAAAGGAAGTGTGAAGTATGCTGTGGTGGCGGTGGATTATTTCACTAAGTGGGCAGAGGCTGAACCCTTGGCCACAATAACTGCAAAAAAGCTCATTGATTTTGTGTATCGGGCTATTGTTTGTCGATTTGGAATACCCTACAAGTTGATCTCAGATAATGGTAAACAGTTTGACAGTAAGGAGATGAGAGACTTTTGTGACCGGTTGGGAATGTTGAAAAGTTTCAGTGCAGTGAGCCATCCACAGACAAACGGTCAGACTGAGGCAATCAACAAAATTTTGAAGCACACGTTGAAAGCAAAGCTTGAGGATGCTAAGGGGAATTGGCCAGATGAACTTCCACAAGTTCTATGGTCTTATAACACCACTCCCCGAACCACAACGGGGGAGACCCCCTTCTCCTTGGTGTATGGATGTGAGGCTATGGTCCCAGTGGAGGTGGGAGCTGGATCTTTTAGGAGAGCCCATTATGACTCAGAGAATAGTGAGAAGAATCATCGTCTTTACTTGGACATGATTGAAGAAACAAGGGTTGATTCCCAAGCAAGGCTGCTAGCATACCACCAGAGAACCGCAAGGCATTATAACCGCAAGGTGAGAGCCCGACCTTTCCGGGTAGGGGACTTGGTTCTCCGTCGAGTAATGCCTAACACCAAGATAGTTAATCATGGGGTGTTTGGTGCAAATTGGGAAGGCCCATATCAGATCAAATCAGTTCTATGGGAAGGAACTTATCATCTCAATGACATACGAGGAAAGCTCATACCAAGGGCCTGGAATGCTGAACACTTGAGGAGATATTATCAGTAGTTTCTATCTATTTAAGACTTAGCATACATTGATATTTATCCTAAGTCTCGGGGGGTAGTGTCATATAGGCACCTTCCCTTGACATACAATGTAATATGTCTAGGTCTGTTATTATGTAAGAAGATGGAAGTTTTATTATCTAAATAAAGTTGAAGTTTATTGTGCATTACGCAAATTTTACTTTCTTTTTAGAAGTACATTAGATTGGGCCTCGGCCCATCAATTTTGCAAAATTAGCTCGTGTGAGGCGAGGCCTCTTTGAAAACGAGCTCATGAAAGTTGGGAAAATAAACAGCTGAGATACAACTCTGTGCGAGGTAAACACCTGTGCGAGGTAGACCTTGGAGCAAAGTAGAATTAAAACCGATGCGAAGAGGGGCCTCACATGAACAAGGCATAGTAGTCCCATGCGAAGTAAACCTGGTGGGAGTTGAATATAATTATAATACAAAAGAAAGAAAAGATAAACAGGAAAATCTGCAAAATCAGGAGCAAACACAAAAATACTTGATAAAATGATTAAGTGTTATGGGACCAATATTATCAAATGTTTACAGACTACGAGGCAAACGGGGTGCCCGCATCCCCAAAAGAAAGTAACTGAAATGAACTTAAGTTTGAGAAGTCTCCTCATTGGTTTCTTGGATAGGTTGAGCTTCCGGTTCGGGCTGGGCCTCGTCTGCGATGCGAGCCCTCTCTGTAGCCTCCTCCTCCATCTCCCTTCGCAGCTTTTCAGCATAGGCAACAGTGGCTGCACCCAAAGGACTCCAATCGAACTCAGGGACCTTCGACATGAAGCCCTTCATGAAGTTCTTGGACCCTAGGGCCTTTGCATCCCTGACCTCTTCAACCCGGCTCGCCTCTAACATTGAGAGCTTGGCCTCGAATTCAGTATCCTGGGCAGCCATTTTAGCGTCGGCCTCAGCAACTTGGGCTTTTAGAGAATTGATCTCAGAGATAGCATCAGTTAGAGCAACAGAATGTTCTCCCTTCATCTTTTCCACAAGTGCGTTAGCCTCGCGCAAGTCCTTCTCGAGACTTGTGGTCGCATCGAGAATACTTTGTTTTGACTCCTCAACCAAGGCCACATTGGCTCTCCTCGCTTCGTCAAGCTTAAACTTCAAAATTTTGTTATCCTTATCAAGGCGAGCAGAAGCCTGACCCATCGAGCGAAGTTCCTTGTGTCTATGAATTTGCCTTATGTACACCTCGGCTGTGGCCTTGGTAAGAGCATCATTGTTGGCTTCGAATGAACTCAAAGTCCATGCCCTCAAATCACTCTCGGTAATATGCGGGGCTCCTAGTCGAACTAGAGTACTGGCCACAGTACTTCCTTGAGGATTAGGGGGCAAGTCCTTGCGAGCTCGCTTCACTACCTCGGTTTCATGAGGGACATCCTTGGACTTCCTGGATCTCTTTTTGTGAGGAGAAGCCCCCCCAGTAGCCAAATATTCAGTAAGTGTCCTCGGGGGAGGGATCTCTTTTCTAGAGGCCACTTTGTTCGAGCCCTCGGCGTGAGAGCCGGCCTGGCTGGCAGAAGGAACGGTGCGAGCCTGAACCTCTGGCTCGTCCAAAAAGGGAGGAGGAGAAATTGCCATTCCTGAAATAAAACGAGGATAAAAGAGTTAGTACAATAAATAAAAGTGCTAGAAATAAAGTAACGATGCGAGCCGAGGGCTCGCGTCGACGGGAATTTACCTTTTCTTTTTGTAGACTTTTTGTTAGGGGTCAACCTAGTCCCTTCCTTTAAAAAGCCA
The DNA here is from genome assembly GCA_030848705.1 of Heracleum sosnowskyi. Lineage (NCBI taxonomy): Eukaryota > Viridiplantae > Streptophyta > Magnoliopsida > Apiales > Apiaceae > Heracleum > Heracleum sosnowskyi. The sequence goes on from CM061240.1 coordinate 74,910,445, forward strand.
TACTCGACAAGGTTAGCAGTTGTAATCAATTTTCTAATGTTGCGCTCGGAAACGGGGATCTTTAGAAGGTTATCAGCGTTAACCTTCTCCTGACCTTGCAAAGACGTTCTCACGGGGGGTTCTGCGAATAGAAATAAACTATGAGAACGATGCGATCTCAAAAGAACGATGCGAGACGACGAAGAAACGATGTGAGCTCAAATAGAGTACTTACCAGGGTCGTAGTAAAAATGAGTTTGAACTCGGGGAACTTCGTGAACATAGAAGAAAGGGTCCTTCCATTTGCCCGAGTTGCTTGGGCCCCCGTAGATTAACTTTTTCTTGTTGTAGTAAGGCCATACTGAAAGATAGAAGTAGCCAAACTCGGCCGAGTGCTTCAAATTTAAGAAATATCCCAGCTGCCTTGCGGTGAGAGTAGGGTAGCCTTGTTTTTTATAGAGAATGTACAAAGCAATAGCAGACCTGTACCCATTCGGGTAAATTTGTAGCGGTGCGAGCCCGTAGTACTCTAAAATTTCCTGGATAAAAGGATGAAGAGGTGCAGAAATGCCCAGCTTCAACAGGAAAGCTGAAAGAACCATGCGAGGTGCCCGTCCTCCATTTTCTGGATGATTAAAATGATAGCACCTCATATGCGGTGCGGGCATGATAATACGACCCTCTGGCCTAAACTGCTCTACGAGGTCGCGTAGAGAGTCCTCAGTCATCGAGGTAGACATGTCCCGGCAAGCTAAAATCTTACCGTCCTCGTGGAAAGCAGACGAGCTCTCATCGCCATCAGGAATTATTCGCTTCTTAAGAAAGACCACCCCTTCGAGCTCGGGTTGTTTGACAGGTTCGTATGGAACAGGGGACAGTTCGGGGACGTAGGTGTAGTTACAGAAATCTATCTCTTTTGATACATCTGCTACCTCCTCGCTAGCAGGGCTGTCATAGGACCAGTGTGAACTGGTGTCCTCGTCTTCGTCATCTTGATCAAACTCATCTTGAGGAGATGCGATGCGAGCCACAGCTTTGCCCTTACGTTTGGCATAAAAAGCACTCCCTAGGGAGCTGTCAGTGGACGACTCTGAAATCTCAATAGGAACATGAGCAGAATCAGGGTTGAGGCGAAGTTTTGCCCTCCTGTCTTGAAGTAATTGATTTATACGAGCATTAGCCTCTTCTTCGCTTAAGGGAGGAATTGGACGATTAAAAAGGTCATCAAGATCGAATGAGCTAGGAACACTTGGCCCTGTTTTCTTGTTTCTCCAAGAATATAGGTTCTTCTCCCTATTATAATCTTCTGGTGTAGAGTTGGGATCGAGCTGAAGTCCCAACGAACTGGAACCACTAGCTCGCATCACACTTTCTACCCGTGCGATGTTGGCAGCCCCTTCCGGAGTAATAGCTGAATTGGGAGAGATGGGCTGACTTAAACGACCTGAGATGGATGTCAGTTCGCGTTGGAACTCCTTGGAACCCCTGAGTTCGGGAGGATACTGATTCAAGGGAGATGGGGTCGCAGAAGAATGAGCCGGGCTCGGAGTTTTGAGCGAACCGACAGACGGAGATGGGGTCGCACTCGACATCTGAAAAAGATGGTGAAAATTAGTGTGTGCCCCTAAAAATAAGAAGAAAAAAGGTATTAACGAATCCTAAGTGTTCTCGCCTCGCATGGACAATTGGGGCTACTGTTCGACGCGAACAGAGGCCTCGTTTTAATATGCTACTAGGTTCAGCTCGAACCATGGTGTGAGTTCGCTTCTATAAGGGAACTCAGTTCGCAACTTGTCAAGTTCGAACAATGGCGCATTATAGAAACATAAAAAATACATATGAAAGAAGGTTTTTGAGATTAAAAACTCACTTTGGGAAGGATTAGAGGATGAACTTGAGGAACTTGATGAAGTTGCAGACGAACGCCGGGAAGTTATGATAATTCTCGCCGTGTTTGATCCTTTAGCAAATTGGACAGAGTTTCTTTGCTGTTTCTGATAAAATGAACTTATGAACTGAAATTTCGAGGTATTTATAGAGGATAGGAGAGAGAATACAAGAGACACGTGTCCGAATTTGAGTGGATGGCACGCCTTTTTATGAACAGCTGTCAAACGGTTGGGTGAACACGCGTCTGACAGTAGTGAGCAAAGCTGGATGCTATGCGAGCTGGATAATATGCGAGCTGGAAATTGGGCTCGCATCGTGTTATCGGGAACAAATGAAAAATTCCTTATCTAAGATTACTAAGGAATTTTGGGGGGTAGTTGTTATACTGGATTTTCGGTAATGGGCCCTAGACAGGTCCCTAAGTGATTTGGGCCTAGAGAATGAACTATATTTTGGAGATCGGTGTAGACTGGAATTAGGGCTCGCATCATTAAGCTATGTTGAGCCCAAAATCCTTCTAAGTATGGTGGGCTCGCTTCGTTATGAGTTCCCACCTTGACAAGAGGTCGCATCATAATCGGGCTCGCTTCGCTATGAGTTCACTTTGATGGGCTCGCGTCTTTATTTATGAACCCTCGCCCTAAGCTTATGGGCTCTCACCATTATGAAGTAATGGGCTCGTGTTACTTATCAGAAATAAGAATATTTGAACATAGGTGAGCTCGCACCACTTGAACTTTGAAAGGGTAATTTTCATATGTTTTATGCGATGCGAGCCTGGCCAGCTCGCATCGTGGGTGAAGCCCAAAATATGGAAATTCCCATTTATGGAATGTAACTTGGTTGACACGGGACAGACCTACAATCATGGGAAGAAATGCGGAGATGCCGCGAGATTGTAGGAAAATGTGTGAAGACCGGATTATTTATGGGAACTTGAGGAGGATTGATGATCCTTAGACTATTTATGGGAACTTGAGGAGGATTGATGATCCTTGGAACTATTTATGGGAACATGAGGTGGATTGATAGTCCTTGAGTTATTTATGGGAACCTAAATCCTGACTATTTTATGGGCTTGGACTAAATGGGCTTATTCAATGACTTGTTCTCCAAGAACTACGTGAGGCTTGATCCCTATATAAAGGGGTACGTAGGCACCTTGTATGATACACAATTGACACTCGGCAAGAGCAAAGAGAAAAAACCCATTCTCTATTCAATTTCTGAGGAGTCATCATACAAGTCCAGCCACAACTTTCCATAAACCTCCAACACACTGTTGTACGAAATTCTCCTAACAACAGCAACTAAATGGGATTCCCTAGGATCAGCCTGAAATCTAGCACATAGACATGTAGCAAACATAATATCAGGTCTACTAGCTGTTAAATATAAAAGTGAGCCTACCATGCCTCTGTAACTTGAAATGTCGACAGATTTTTCCTTAGTATTCAATTCAAGTTTGGTGACAGTAGGCATGGGAGTTTTGGCAGGAGAGCATTCCATTAAGTTAAATTTCTTTAACAAATCATGAATATATTTTGTTTGACTAATGAAAATGCCTTCATTAACTTGCTTCACTTAGAGACCACGAAAATAAGTTAATTCTCCCATCATGCTCATTTCATATTTACTTTGCATAAGCTTGGCAAACTTTTGACAAAGTTTATCATCTGTAGACCCAAAAATTATGTCATCTACATAAATTTGAACAAGTATAGTAGAGCCATTCACAATCCTATGAAAAAGAGTTTTATCTACAGTACCTCTAGTGAAGTGATTCTCAAGGAGGAACTGTGAAAGTGTGTCATACCAGGCTCTAGGTGCTTGTTTCAAACCATAGAGTGCTTTGAGGAGGAAGTACACATATTCTGGAAAATCATCATTTTCAAAACCAGGAGGTTGACTCACATATACCTCCTCTTCCAATTCCCCATTCAGAAAAGCACTCTTCACATCCATTTGATAGACTTTGAAATTGGCATGGGCTGCATAGGCTAGGAAAATCCTTATTGCTTCTAGTCTTGCAACAGGAGCAAAGGTTTCATCAAAATCAATTCCCTTTTCCTGTGAATAGCCTTTTGCAACCAATCTAGCTTTGTTCCTTGTGACTATGCCATTTTCATCCATCTTGTTTCTGAACACCCATTTTGTGCCTATAACACTCCTGTCATTAGGCTTGGGCACCAGCTTCCAAACTTGGTTTCTCTCAAATTGGTTTAGCTCCTCTTGCATAGCTAAAACCCAATCTAGATCTAGAAGCGCATCCTTAACTTTCTTTGGCTCATCTTGAGACAGAAAGCTACTATATAGACATTCATCTTGAGTTGCTCTTCTAGTTTGGACTTTTGAAGAAACATCACCTATGATGAGTTCAAAGGGATGATCTTTAGTCCATTTCCTTGAGGGAGGTAGATTAGCTCTTGAAGAAGTAGCTTCATGATCATGGTTGCCTTGATTAGATATTTGTCCTTGAGAAACTCCCCATGAGTTTGTTGTCCCTAAATGATCACTCCTAGAAGCGTTTCTATGACTTTCAACGGAATGCCCATTTTGACTGTCAACGAAACGCTCATTCTGACTGTCAACGAATCCTTCATCATGACTGTCAACGAAATGACCATTTGGTCTGCTAGCAGCTATTATTTTCAATCTTAATGCAGCAATTTCATCTTCACTGCTGCTTTTATCTGTGCTAGACACAACAACTTTAGGCTGTTTCTCAATAGCCCTAACATGATTCACTTGATCTCCTTCCTCATTCTCAAAAGAAAGACTTTCATGAAAACCTTCATCACAGAGACCTTGAATTTTGAGATCATCAAAAACAACGTGTACAGATTCCATAACAATGTTGGTTCTGAGATTATAGACTCTGTAAGCTTTCCCTGCTGCATATCCCACAAATATTGCTTCATCTGCCTTTGCTTCAAATTTCCCCAAATGCTCAGCTTGATTTCTCAGAACAAAGCACTTGCATCCAAAGACATGAAGAAAATCCAATAGTGGCTTCTTTCTTTTGAGTAGTTGATAAGGGGTCATTCCCTTGGCTTGATTAATCAAAGAAATATTTTGAGTGAAGCAAGCTGTGTTAACTGCCTCAGCCCAGAAATAAGTTGGTAACTTTGATTCATCTAGCATTGTCCTTGCAGCTTCAATAAGTGTTCTGTTTTTCCTTTCAACTACACCATTTTGCTGTGGTGTCCTTGCTGCTGAAAATTCATGCAAAATACCATTTTCTTCACAGAACATCTTCATAGTTGAATTCTTGAACTCTGTCCCATTGTCACTCCTTATCCTTCTTAATTTGAAATCAGGATGATTGTTTACCATCTTGATGTGATTGATAATGATTTCACTTGCCTCATCTTTGGAGTGCAAAAAGAAGGTCCATGTAAATCTAGAAAAATCATCAACAATCACAAGACAGTATTTCTTCTTTGAGATGGACATGAAATTTACAGGGCCAAATAGATCCATATGAAGCAACTCAAGCTGATGGACAATTGATGACTCTGTCTTGCTTTTAAATGATGCCTTCTTTTGTTTCCCTTTTTGACAGGCATCACACAAACCATCCTTAGAGAATTCCATATGTGGAATTCCTCTAGCAAGATCTTTCCTCACCAATTCATTCATAACCTTAAGATTCAAATGAGACAATTTCTTGTGCCATAGCCAACTTTCATCCTTGCTTGCCTTGCTGAAAAGACAAGTGATGGTGTCTGGACTTGTGCTAGTAAAGTCAGCAATGTACACATTCCCTCTTCTGAATCCAGTCATTACCACATTATTGTTTCCTCCTTTAGAAACAACACAGGCTTCTTTAGAAAAAGTAACTAAAAATCCTTTGTCACAAAGTTGGCTGATACTAAGCAAATTGTGCTTAAGACCATCCACCAATGCAACCTCATCAATGATGACATTCTCTTTTGAAATCAAGACATATCCCTTAGTTTAACATTTGTTGTCATCTCCAAAAGCAATACAAGGGCCAGATCTTTCCTGAAACTCTGTGAGCAGGGTAGAATCACCAGTCATGTGTCTTGAACAACCACTATCTAAGTACCAAAGATTCCTTTTGTCTCCCTGCACACAATAAAACCAAATCAAGTTGATTTTGGTACCCAAGTTTCCTTGGGTCCTGTTTTGTTAGCCTTTGATTTTCCTTTTATATCATTTTTCACCTTAGGCTCAGATTGATTTAAATCAACCTTTATCTTTGGTGTTGATTTCTGAGGGTTGCTCATATTTTCATTCACAGCATGCATAGTTGGAGGAACAAACATGTTATTCATATTCCATGGCATTTGTGGTACATTAAACATATTCATGTATGGATTAGACACAAATGGCATGCTAGCATATGGATTCTGAAATTGTGCATATGGAACAAACATGTTAGGCATAACAGGCATTGTAGGCATAGAACCATTCATTGCAGGCTTAGGCATTTTCACATTAGTAGTCTTCTTAACAGATTTGCAGTTAGCAGATAAATGACTAACACTACCACAATTAACACATGTCTTTCTAGGAGCATATTTATCAGGTTTGTAATTGTTATGTTTGTTAATCCCTACTTTGCCATTCCTGTTATTCTTTTTATTGCCCTTAGCCTCAACTTGAATTTTCTCTAACTTGTCTTTCAATTGCTTGTTAGACAAGTGACCTACATTTGCTCTTTCAACAGGCTTCTCAACTTTCTTTGATTTACTAGACTCACCTTGAACAAAGTTCTTGGTGACAAGACCATACTTGTTATTAAGTCTAGTGAGTTCCACTTTCTTTTTCCCTGTCAACGAAACACCCAGATCGGTTGATGGTTCATCTGTCAACGAAACCTTGCATTCCGTTGACGTATCAACCTTCAACAAATGATCATTGTTGTTTGTTGACTCTGTTTGTGATTCTAAGGTTTCACCAGCATACCCTAGCTTCTCTTTATTCTTTTTCCATGATTGCTCACAGAAAGATTCCATACCTTGAACATTAATGATGTTGGTAGCAACATTCCTGGAATCTTTCCATTTTGCAATCACACTTTGTTCTATTTCAAGTTGTGTTTTAAGAATCTCTTCCCTTTCTAACACTTTCTCAAGTTCCTTCTTAGCATCCCTACTAACACACCTCATTTTCTCAAACTCAATGAGTTGTGCTTCTAACATGGGATTTCTATCACTTAAGAGTAGATTTGTCTCTTTGATTCTTGAGTTCTCTTTGGTAAGTGATTTAAGAGTAACACGCAGATTATATAGTACAGTAGACATTTCATTAATTGCACTATCACATTCCTCTTTAGAGAGCTCAGAAAGATTAGTAATTGTTACCTGGTTGCTAGAGGAACTTGCTTCCTGCTCATGATTGTTAGCCATTAAAGCCAAGTTGACATACTCAACATCATCATCAGAATCTTCACCATTACCAGCCCAATCATACTCCTGAGACATGAAAGCCTTTTCTTTTTGCTTGAGAAGTTCAAAGTATTTCTTTTTATAATCAACAGGCTCAAATTTCCTGTTGCCCTTCTCAACTTTGGGCTTTCTGCAGTCTCCAGCAAAGTGACCAATCATTCCACAATTGAAACATTTAGACTTAGACTTTTCAATCCAGTTATTTTTGCTAGGTTGAAAGTCTCTCCTTGGTGGCCTTGCTTCTGAGTTTCTCTTGAATTTGAACTTAGATAATTTCCTTGAAAGAAAAGCAATGTGTTCATCAATCTCATCTAAGTCATCCAAGTTGGCTGGTTCTTCTTCTTCTTCTGTCATCTTGCCTTTACCCTTGCTAACATCACTCCTACAACTAGCTCGACTAGTTGTGGCTTTTGCAGTTTCTTCATTGTCATCTTCCAGTTGGTTCACAGATGCAATCAATGCAATAGATCCACCTTTCTTTTGTACCTTCTCAATTTCTTCATCTTGCTCCATTTCCAGCTCATATGTCTTTAGGGTTCCATAGAGCCTTTCAAGAGTGTAGTTTTTGTACTCTTGAGTGTTCCTCAGAGAGACAGTCATAGGCTTCCATTCTTTTGGAAGAGCTCTAAGAAATTTAAGGTTTGAATCCTTGGTTTGATAGATCCTCCCATACAACTTTAATCCATTCAAAAGCTTTTGAAACCTACTAAACGTGTCATTTAGGGTTTCACCAGCTTTAAAATGAAAATGCGCATATTGTTGTATAAGGAGTTGCATTTTGTTCTCCCTAACTTGCTCAGTTCCTTCACAAAGTGTTCTAATAGTGTCCCATACTTCTTTAGAGGTTGTACAGTTTATGACATTGTCAAACATCTCTTGCTCCAAACCATTAAACAGAATGTTCATGGTTCTTTTATCTTTATGGACTTCTGCAACATCTTCAATAGTCCATTCTGAGACGGGTTTTGGAATTTCTACATCAGGAGCATCATCTAGCAGTCCAACTCTAGATGCAAACTTCATGGGAACGTGTGGACCTTTCTCAATGCAGTCTACATATCTCTCATCCATAGACATGAGATGTAGATGCATCTTTACTTTCCAGTGAAAGTAATTGTCCTTATTTAGAACTGGTATCTTCACACCTGCATCCTTCTTTACCATGGTTACTGTTTTGGTCTTGATCTTTAAACTTCTTGTATGTTAGAAGCTTGCTCTGATACCAATTGTTAATCCCAAATGACCTAACAGAATTGTAGAAGGGGGGCGTTGAATACAATTCTAGATATTTCGAAACTTAAAACAACTTACAATAATAAAACTGTACTGAAATAAAAACACAAACAAATATAAAATTTTAGTTGGATGTTTTGAGGATCCAACTGAGATAATTTTATTGCGGAAATAATCTGTGTTACAGAAGTATCACAACTGCTCAGTTCTTGATATAGAATGAGAGTGCTCTTGAAAGAAGCTAATACAATCTATTTTTATCTCACTCTTCTATGTCTAAAATGAACTGCTACACTTGGTTATATAACCCAAGTTTACAATGCTATTTTTGGCTACTCTAAATTAATCTAGAAGTAACTTTCAGTAGCTTGCTTTTCATCCCTTTTGTCCAATGGTCCTTGGAGATCTTGTCTTTTTTCTTTATGCTTATTATGATCACTCCCAAGAACCTAATTGGAAATTGGAATGTTTCCTTATTTCCAATGACCATTTTGATGGCTTCCAATGCAAAGTACACTTCCACATCTCCTTTTGATCTGTCAGAAAACTGTCACTATCACTTTGTCAACTATTCAGAAAAGTAATAATGATTCGTTGATAGCAGGGAGATGTGTTTCGTTGATAGCTTTATTCTTCATTTCGTTGATGGGTAATCTTCATTCCGTTGATAGAGTAATCTTCATTCCGTTGATAGAGTAATCTTCATTTAGGCAAAATTACAAGGCACAATGTATTTACAATTAACCAACCTATTTTGCCTATCTAGTACTTAGTCAACATGACTTAGAAAACCTATCTAATACCTACAACCAAATGCATATCAAACTGTGAAGTATTGTACAATGCAATTGCTACATCACTCATTTCGTTGATGAGCTACCTGTCAACGAAAGCTGCAAAGCATACCATTTCGTTGACAGTTACAAAATGACTTAATACAAAATCTACTAAGTGTTTTATAATTATCATCAAGAACAACATATTCCTAACAGAACTATCTATTATATACAACAAGGGAACTTACTTGGATCACGAATCAAGGAGGTGGATCACCTCCTCCTCAGAATCAACTGGCAGTTCTAAAAATGGTTTAAGCCTTTGACCATTAACCTTAAATGTTTCACCAGTTGTAGGATTTTCAATTTCAATAGCACCATGAGGAAAAACAACTTTAACAACAAATGGTCCCTCCCACCGAGATCTCAATTTTCCAGGAAACAAATGCAGCCTAGAGTTGTATAAAAGAACTTGTTGACCAGGAGAAAAAGATTTTCTCAAAATAGATTTATCATGCAAAATTTTAGTTCTTTCCTTATAAATCTTAGCATTTTCATAGGCATCATTCCTAAGTTCGTCTAACTCTGACAGTTGTAACTTCCTATGGCTACCAGCAGTGGGTAAATCAAAATTCAATTCTTTAATAGCCCAAAATGCTCTATGTTCAAGTTCAACAGGGAGATGACATGCTTTTCCAAACACAAGCCTATAAGGAGACATACCCAAAATAGTTTTAAAAGCAGCGCGATAAGCCCATAGAGCATCTATCAACTTAACAGACCAATCTTTCCTATTTGAATTTACAGTTTTCTCTAGAATTTGTTTAATCTGCCTATTAGAGACCTCAACTTGACCACTAGTTTGAGGATGATAAGGTGTAGCTAACTTGTGAGTGATGGAATACTGCTTCAAAAGAGACTCAAGCTGATGGTTTTTGAAATGCTTACCTTGGTCACTAATTATAGCTCTAGGCGTACCAAATCTAGAAAAGATATTCTCCTTTAAGAACTTAAGAACTACCTTGTTATCATTAGACTTAGTTGGTATGGCTTCGACCCATTTAGACACGTAATCGACCGCTAAGAGAATGTAGAGGTTACCAAAAGAATTAGGAAAGGGACCCATAAAATCTATACCCCAAACATCAAAAATCTCAATAACTAAGATTGGATTCATTGGCATCATGTTTCTTCTAGTGATCTTTCCTAAATGTTGACACCTACTACAAGCGGCACAAAATTCTGCAGAATCTTTAAACAGATTGGGCCAATAGAAAACAGATTGAAGTATTTTAGCAGCAGTCTTTTTAGCACTAAAGTGACCTCCACAAGCCTGATCATGACAAAAGGAAAGTACACTTCTAAACTCATGGTTTGAAACACACCTCCTAATGATTTGGTCTGGACAATACTTAAAAAGATAGGGATCATCCCAAAAGAAGTACTTGACTTGTGAGAGAAATTTGGATTTATCTTGCTTAGACCAATGATAAGGAATTTCACCAGTGACAAGGTAGTTAACAATATCAGCAAACCAAGGAGTGGTAGAGATGGAAAGAAGGTGTTCATCAGGAAAAGACTCATTCAAAGGAATATCCATGGAGGAATCCACTACTAATTGGGAAAGATGATCAGCGACAACATTTTCAGAACCCTTCTTATCCCTAATTTCTAAGTCAAACTCTTGGAGCAACAAGACCCACCTAATCAATCGGGCTTTTGAGTCTTTCTTAGAGAAAAGATATCTAAGAGCAGAGTGGTCTGTGTAAACAATGATTTTAGAACCTATAAGATATGACCGAAACTTTTCAAGAGCAAAAACTATAGCTAGAAGTTCTTTTTATGTGGTGGAGTAGTTAAGTTGAGCATCATTTAGAGTCTTACTAGCATAGTATATGACATGAGGTATCTTATTGATTCTTTGTCCTAAGACTGCACCTACGGCATAATCAGACGCGTCACACATAAGCTCAAAAGGTTGATTCCAATCAGGGGATTGAATGATAGGGGCTGAGGTCAACTCTTTCTTAAGATGTTCAAAATATTGGAGACATTCGCTAAAAAACTCAAATTTTATGTCCTTAGAAAGAATATTGGTCAATGGTCTTGCCTTTTTGCTAAAATCTTTAATGAAATGCCTATAAAAACCAGCATGTCCTAAAAAGGAACGAATTTCTTTGACAGACTTTGGTGGAGATAGATTAGCAATGAGATCAATTTTAGCTTTATCAACTTCAATGCCCTTTGAAGATATTTTATGACCAAGAACAATTCCTTCTTTAACCATGAAATGACATTTTTCCCAATTAAGAACAAGATTTGTTTCTTTACATCGTTTTAAAACTAAGTCAAGATGGTGAAGACACTGATGAAAAGAAGAACCAAAGATGGAAAAGTCATCTATAAAGATTTCTAGGAACTCTCCTACCATATCAGAAAAAATGCTCATCATGCATCTTTGGAAGGTGGCAGGGGCAGTGGTTAAACCAAAAGCTAAACGACGATAAGCAAAGGTTCCAAAAGGACATGTGAAGGTGGTCTTTTCTTGATCCTCGAGAGCCATAGGAATTTGGAAATAGCCAGAAAAACCATCTAGAAAACAATAGTATGAGTGACCTGCTAACCTTTCCAACATTTGATCAATGAAGGGTAGAGGAAAATGGTCTTTCCTAGTAGCAGCATTTAGTTTCCTATAATCAATACACATTCTCCAACCAGACTGAACATGAGTGGGAACTAATTCATCATCCTCATTGACAACTACAGTGATCCCTGACTTTTTAGGCACTGCTTGAACAGGACTGACCCAAGAGCTATCAGATATAGGATAGATGATCCCATTATCTAGACATTTAAGGATTTCTTTCCTAACAACTTCCTTAAGAGCCGGGTTCAACCTCCTTTGAGGTTCTCTAACTGGTTTAGCATCATCAACTAAGTGAATCCTATGTTGGACAATGGCAGGGCTAATTCCCTTGATATCAGATATGCTCCACCCTATGGATTCCTTATTCTTTCTAAGTACAATTAAGAGTTCCTCCTCTTGAGAAGGTGTCAAATCAGATGCAATGATAACTGGAAAAGACTCGGAAGGACCTAGAAACATATACTTGAGAGTTTCGGGAAGAGGTTTAAGTTCGAATTTTGGTGGACTTGTCTCAACTGATTCATTAGCTTCATAAAGTGGCAAAGGAAAAGGTTCTAACTCTCGATTAGAACTAGGAATGGTCGACTCTAACATTTCATTAATCTCATTTTTATGACCAGTATCATCACAATCTTGACCAAAGTAGTTTTGACAAAAGTTAAGAACATCATCAACATTCATGATTTCATTATCAACTAACTCACCAATCATGTTAATTTCTATGGGTTGGTCAAAAAGCTCATTGGGTTGATTTCCTACATTGAAAATGTTGAGATCAATTTGCATGTTTCCAAATGTGAGTTTCATTAATCCATTCCTACAGTTAATCAAAGCATTAGAGGTGGCAAGAAAAGGTCTTCCTAGAATGATGGGAATTTGATTTTTGAGATTTTGGACAGGTTCAGTTTCTAGAATAATGAAATCGACGGGGAAGACAAAATCACCAACCTTAATCAACACATCTTCCACCATACCCTTAGGAATTTTGACAGAACGGTCAGCTAACTGAAGAGTGATAGTAGTCACTTTAAGTTCACCTAAACCCAGGTCTTGATAGACAGATAATGAAAGAAGATTCACACTAGCTCCTAGATCGAGTAAAGCTTTATCAATGAAAGTATTACCAATGACACAAGAAATGGTAGGACAGCCAGGATCCTTATACTTCAAAGGGATTTGATTTGACAAGATAGAGCTAACATTAGATGTTAGGAAAGCTTTCTTAGGAACATGAGTGGTTCTTTTATGAGTACACAAATCTTTTAGACACTTCGCATAAGAGGGAACTTGTTGAATTGCATCTAAAAGAGGAATGTTAATCTTGACTTGCTTGAAGACTTCCAAAATCTTATCTAATTGAGCAGATTGTTTGTTTGAAGTAAGTCTGTGAGGAAACGGAGCTTTTGGCTTAAAGACTTTTTCAATAGACACATCAGATTGGGGTTTTGAAGGTGGTTCATCGAAGGGTGATGACTCATTAGATTCAACTTCTTCAGGACTCTGGGGATTGGAAGATTGTTTAAGACTAGGATTCAAGAGTAACGGATTTGGTTCAGATGTAAGCTTATCTTCTGCTTGAGTATTGACACCAACATGATTATTGAATTGATTACCAGACCTTAGAGAGATAACAGAATTCACATTTTCATGAGACTTTTGATTTGGATGAAATTTGGGATTAGGCTCGGGTTGACTAGGAAATCGATTTTTCTCTCTCTCCCTAATGGTGTTTGTCAATTGACTAACTTGGACTTCTAGCTTAGATATGGCTTGAGCGTTGGAATTTAGCAATTGCCTATCTTGGGTCATAGTGTTCATGAAATTTTGTTGAGATTTGAGCAATGCCTCTAAACTCTTTTCAATGGAAGTAAATCTTTTGTTAGATTCTGCAAAACCAGGAGGATTCAAAGGAACTGAGTTTTGATATTGACCGAGATTTTGTGGAGGATATGAGTTAGGATTTTGAGTTGGGTATGGACCAGGATTGGGCTTTTGAAAAGCAGGTTGAAAATTTTGGTTATACTGATTGTATTGACCTTGGTTCCATGAGAAATTTGGATGATTTTTCCAACCAGGATTATATGTGGATGAATAGGGATCATTCCTAACTCTAGATTGAAACATGGCATTGGCTTGTTCAATTTCAGGACAATTTTCTATCAAATGATTAGGAGAATTACAATTTGCACACAGAAACACTTGTGAGGACACCTTGTTGGTTTCTAAGGCTTCTAGACATCTAGTGAGAGTAGCTAACTTAGCTTCAGTTGTAATAGAATTACCAACTACGTGTACGCCCTTAGATTTTTCAGTTTCCTGACTAGGTTCCCTAGTTGACTCCCACAACATTGTTCTCTCAGCTAACTCCTCAAAAAATTGTCAAGCTTCTTCATCGGTTTTATCCATAAACCTACCATTATACATAGACTCTAACAAGGCAGTGGTTTGGCTATCTAAGGCTTCATAGAGAATTTTACAAAGTCTCCATTTTTCTATACCATGTTGAGAACACTTAGACAACAACTTTTGAAATCTATCAAAATATTTCCAAAAAGGCTCATTTCGATTTTGTTGAAATTGGTTGATTTCATTCCTAAGCTTGTTAGCCTTATGGTTGGGAAAATATTTTTTAAGAAATATAGCAAAAAATCCCTCCCATGTGGAAATAGAATTAACGGGTAGACTATAAAACCACTGTTTAGCATCTTCTTTTAAAGTGAAGTTAATGAGTCTGAGCCTAATGGAATCCTCACTTAGTTGTTGAAGTTTTTGTAAAGCACACACTTCCTCAAATTCTCGAATAAAAAGATATGGATCCTCTCCCTCTACCCCAGCAAACCTAGGTAACATGCTAATGTTATGATGTTTGATTTCAAAATTGTTTGCGGTTACTGCTGGTAGCACTATGCATGAGGGTTGAGCGGTACGAGCGGGGTAACAACGTTCTTTAAGAGAGACATCCATGACGGTTGTTGGAACTTCTACTTCTTTTGACTCAATTTTAGTGGGTGAAGAGAAATCGAGTTGTCTTACTACTCCAGGTGATGAAAGGTCAGATTGTCTCACTAATCTAGATGTATTGTCTCGAACCCAAATACTTTGCATACAAGAGAAGCAATCAACTAAGCACGTAGCAGACAAGAGCTATAAGTAAACACCCAAGAATATGGAAAATCAAAAGAAAAATCTATCTTATCCTAAAAAAATCTAGACCTTGCTCCTAACAATAAGATACTACTAAAAGTAACAGCTCAAAAAGCATTCGTCGTGACTGGCCAGGTAGGAGGAAGTATTGCCAAGAGGCTAACCACCATTCTAGGCACCAGTCTAAAGGCCAGGTAAGCTTTCGCTAGCCTAGACACCACCGAAAAATACTTAGTGATTTGTTCCTCCTAGATTCTCTTCCTAGTTGAGCGCGATATCCTAGGGGCTAACGTCTAATTAATTTGATTAAGGAAAAGGAATGCAAGATGAACGAATTAGTGATTTGTGGGCCAAGGAAAGGGTGATGAAATCCCTCACCTTATCTTGAAATTGGGTGGCGCCCTTAAAATTGATTAAATGATGCAACACACAAAGAACGAGAAATAAACACTTATGGATGCACTACACTGCGTGTTCTATTCTAAATTGTACGTACCTCTTTCCTCCAACAATCACCATAATTGTATAAGATGGAAAGCGATAAAGACAATAAATAAATCTAGATGATGTGCTCCTATGTGAGAGAATGAATGATACAACAAATTGGTTTTTAAAAAATAAATATCTAATATTTTTGGATTTTTCAAATATTTAATTTTTTTGGATTTTTCAATAATGATGGAAAGAAAACAGAGAGAGGTGATACGGAATACCAAAAAGCGCTTCCAAAAATTTCACAAGAGACAAAGAGCCTTCTAGCACAGTGTTATGGAATAAAAAGTAGATTTAGATGTTGACGGCTGTATTCAATGAATGATGGTGGACAATCGTGTCTTTATGGCTGCTCTCGTGGTTCGTGACTAAACAGGTCCTCACAAGATGCCTACGTATCTCAATCCGTAATTGAGAATCAAGCCAAGTAAAAACGTAGTTCTAGAATGAAGGACGAGGGTCCTTATATAGGCGTCAGGAGCCTTGTATTTAGAGTAGAAGAAGGTGACTTGGAAGCCAAGTAGCCTTCTTAGATCAGGATTGTGAATCCTATTTCGTGGGAGGCTGACTCCTAGTTGATTTGTGTATCTTGATTGCTGATTCTCGAAGAGTTTAATATGTGTTGGACTCATTTAATGAGCTGTACATTTTCCCTATTTATTAATTACGAAATTAATAAATAATTAGGGTTTCGGGCCTTTTATCGGGCCTAATTCTTGGACCAAACTAGGTCTAATTAATATATCATTAATTATCTCTAGGGTTATATTTCAGCCCATATCATTTGCCCCCCAATTTCTGGAAAAATCATTCAAGGTTTTTGTAGAAATTATTTCATATTCTCCCCGGAATTTTCCATTTTTTTCAGGGTTTTTTTTTTTTTTTTTTTTTTTCGACCAGAAACTAAGCCAATTTCGACCAGGAATCCTGGTCATTTTCGACCAGGATTAGGAACGAGGTCGACATGTTCGACCAGAAATTATAGTTCATTTTCGAACTGAAATTTTCGAACTCAAACCTGTATACTTTCGAATAGGTTTTCGAGCAGGATTGGGACGAGGTCGGCATGTTCGACCAGAAATTACAGTTCATTTTCGAACTGAAATTTTCGAACTCAAACCTGTATACTTTCGAACAGGTTTTCGAGCAGGATTGGGACGAGGTCGGCATGTTCGACCAGAAATTACAGTTCATTTTCGAACTGAAATTTTCGAACTCAAACCTGTATACTTTCGAACAGGTTTTCGAGCAGGATTGGGACGAGGTCGGCATGTTCGACCAGAAATTACAGTTCATTTTCGAACTGAAATTTTCGAACTCAAACCTGTATTCTTTCGAACAGGTTTTCGAGCAGGATTGGGACGAGGTCGATTACCTCGACTTGGATTTCTAGTTCAATTTCGAATAGGAATATTCGACCAGAAACCTTGATGCAAAATCGACCTCGATTTTTTCAAACTTTATTTTTTGTAATTTCAATTTCAACATTTCGACTAGGATTCTGTATGATTTCGAACAGAAAATTCGATCAGGAATATGGTTGAGGTCGACCACTTCGACCTCATTTTGTAGTGCAACTTCGAGCTCAAAACTTCGACCAGGATGTATGCTTTTTCGACTTCATATGTTGACTTTAATCTTAATATAACTTCGACCTCAGTCAGTAGCAAGTTCGATGTCTTTGATCAAAAACTTATGGGCCAATTTCGACCTCATTTTTCCGACCTCGAACTCCTTTTTCGAACACGATTCTCAGCACTAATTCGACCAAGGTTTTAATGCTAAATCGACTTGGGTCTTCTATTACTTTTTCGAGCAGAAACTGGTTTCAGGTCGTTTAGTTCGATTTGAATTTCTAAGGAAATCTTGAACTAAATTTTTCGATTCTGATTCCTTGTAATTTCGACCTCAATTTTGAGTTAGATTTTGCCTTAGATTTTCTTCTAACTTTTGAGTTAGAATTCTCATGGGCTTGTAACCTATTGTCGGGCTTAAATTATTATTCAGCCTTTCTTGTTGGGCCTTGAACTCTCTTGGGTTCATTTTATGGGCCTTGCTTATTTTGATGGTCTTAAACCCTTTGTAGGCTCGCTAATTGGACCTGGGTTTTTCTTAGACTTTCTTTCACATTGGGCCTTGGGCCTTAATATTTATTTTGGGCCGAATTTTTTAACCGATTGAGTTCCCTGTTATTTCGCCTATAAAAGAGTGAGTTTTCACTTATCACTCTTCACTTCAAACTTTCCTAAAGTCTTTACTTTCTATAAATCTCCCTGCTTTCTCCCTACATTTCTGGGTTCCAATCTTCTTCCCAAGAAGATTTTCTGGGTTTAAATCTTCTTCCCAAGAAGATTTCTGGCGTTGATCTTCATTGTTTGAAGATTTTTCTGGGCTCATACACTTTTCTGGGCAGAAATCTCCTTCCCAAGAAGGTTTTCTGGAATTTTTCCAGTTGTCTGGGTTTCCACCTTTATCAGTTGAAGGTTTTCTGGAGTTACTTTGAAGATTTTTTTTTGAAATGGCTGATCATTCTGCTAGTCGTCTTCAGAAGATGAATCAAGCGTCCAAAAGAGGTATCATCATTCGTTCTCCCACTATGTCATTACAAGATATGATCTTAGAACGTAGTGATGAATATCCCTCAGTGTCGCATTTAGATTCATATAACCATAGCAATAGATTTAATGATGCTGCTGCAATTGCTAATTACAAGAACATGTATAAAATTAGGCCACCCTATAGGCTAGTTCTTGCTGGTCCCGGGGATCGTTCCTGCCATTGGCGCCCAGATGCTCTTTGCATTTACAAGGGGGTCATTGCTGCAGGTGTTCGATTCCCATTCCATCCTTTCATTCCTCAACTTCTGGCTGATGTAGGAGTCAACCCTTGTCAACTCCCTCCCAATGCTTGGAGACTTATTATGTGTTTTATTGTTTTGTGTTTAAAAAACAAATTTCCTCTCTCTGTTGCTCTCTTTAGAAAGATTTTTCAATTTAAAAATAGCTCTTCCCAAACTTTGGGTTGGGTATATATTAATCATCGACCCTCAACACCCCCCATATTCCACCCAAAATCCATTCCTGACAACAATCCCAAATGGAGAGATGAATTTATGTATTTGATGTGGGATGGAGGGGACTGGGGTACTTTATTCCAAAGCTCATTTAGTAGAGTTTCGGATGGTAGCCCTGGTGACATAGTTCTGACTGAGGAGGAGGCCTTTGCCTATACTGAACTCACCAAGGATGACTATGCCACCAAGGCTTGGGAGCTTCTGGACGAGTTTCTGCTTAAGGAACTGGGACTTTCAAGAGTTTCTGACAAGGGTAATTCTTTTTCTTATTTTCTTGTAGTTGTATTAAGATTGCCTTATACCAATTGTTTTCCTTGACTTTTGTTTGCAGCTGCTGAATTTATCAACAAGCAAAATGAGCCAGAAGACGGGCAGACAGCAAGGATCAAAAGGGCTTGCTTGAAGGATCCCAGGCTGATCGAGAAAGGCCCTGCCATTTTGAGGCCTCATGTGGCTGAGATAGATGAGGTCGAGGGCTCAACTAAGAGCTCTGTATGGCGCCCCAACTGGGGGATAAGGAAAAAGGACACTATAGTGGGGGTGTCTGCTCATGCTGTTGAATGGTCACACCATTCATTGACTCCTTGTGATTATAAGGACTTTGTTTCCAACTCCACCATCGAAGGGGTGGAGCATGCTGGATCTCAAGCAATGGCTGCTGTAAGTATTTTTCTCTTCTTTTCTTTGTAGTTAACAATGTATTTCAAGTTTAAGTATTTGACTTGTAACTTGCTCGTAGGTCAATGCCAACTATCAAGGGGCTTTGTTCCAAGCCAAAGCCTGGCGTTCATCTTCTGAGGCCAACAAGGCTAAGTATGACCAATCCCAGCTGGAGGTGGGTTCACTTAAGGCTTCCTTGACTCGAAGGGAGAAGGAGCTGTTAGATGCTCAAGCGGAGCTGGTGGAACTCAGGAAGGATAAAGATCGCATCATTGATGAGTATTTTGAGTCTGCTGAGTACCAGGATATCATTACTCAGCATGATGATCTACTTTTCCCCGTCCAGTTCACCAAAGGATGGGACGAGGCTTTGGCGGAGGTATCAAGGAGAATGCCTGGCTCTCTTACTATTTCAGACTTCCCCAGTCCCCATGCTCCTAACCAGTTGGAGAGGGCCTAGGCTGGAGAGGATGTTATGAATGAGGATGACAGGATTCCTAATCCTGAACCTGCTCCCCAACCTGGTGAAGAGTCAGAAGAATCCAGCTCCAGCGAGGAGGAGTCTGGTGAGGAGGAGGATGCTGAGGAAGAGGAGTCTGAAGAGGAGTCTGGCTCCGAGGACGAGCATGGAGGGGATGGCTCTCAGCCATAGTTGCTTTTAGTTATATTTATTCTCTGTAATTCTGCCTTCGGGCATAACTTAAACTTTATTTTAAGTTGTTTAATTTATTTGCCTTTTAATTTTCTCCCACTTTGCATACTTACTTAGTACCTTGAATCATATATAAACACCCATACACAATGCATGTGGAATATTCTTGATATTACCAAATAAATTCATAACTTGAAAAATGGGTTCAACCCTTACATAATATACTACTTCTATCTCAAGTCTAAAAGCTTGGATTGGTTTCATCAACCTTATTTCTACTTGTCCTAACAGTGAGTCCAATTAGGACACCCTTAAACATAATAAACTTTCAAGTTTGCAGCATGCCAAGTTCTAGGCACTTCAACCCCTTCCAGAGTTTCCAGCTTATATGAGCCTCGTCCATAAACATTTTTAACCCGATAGGGTCCTTCCCAGTTTGGGGCCAACTTTCCCTTTTGTCCAACTCCAGATGCTTCAATCTTTCTGAGTACCAAGTCACCTTGACGAAAGAATCTTTCTTTAACCCTTAGGTTATAGTAGAAAGATGCTCGTTTCTGATGTTCAACCATCTTGGCATTCGCCTCATCTCTAACTTCGTCAATTAGATCTAAAGCTAACCTCAAACCTTCTTCGTTTGCCTCTGGTTCATATGCTTCAACTCTAGGAGATGCATGAGTGATTTCTACAGGAACCACTGCTTCTGCTCCATATGCTAACAGGAATGGGGTTGCCCCAGTAGTGACTTTGCAAGTAGTACGATACGCCCATAGAATGGGGAGCAATTCATCTACCCAAGTATTTCTGGAGCGTTCAACCCTTTTCTTCAGTCCATCTAGGATTATCTGATTTGCAACCTCGGCTTGCCCATTTGCTTGAGGATGGGCAACTGAAGTGAAGCGCAACTTAATATCATTTTCATCGCAATATTTCTTGAACTCATCATTGTTGAACTGAGTTCCATTATCCGTTACAAGGACTCGTGGAATTCCATACCTGCATATCACACTTTCCCAAAAGAATTGCATCACTTGCTTGGTGGTTATCTTGGCTAATGGCTTAGCCTCAATCCACTTAGTGAAGTAGTCAATCGCAACTATCAAGAATTTTCTTTGAGCACTTGCCATTGGAAATGGCCCAAGTATATCCATTCCCCACATAGCGAAAGGGATAGGAGAGTTAATGGACGTCATCATCTCAGGTGGTTGTCTAACCACGGGTGCATGTTTCTGGCATCGTTCACATTTTCTCACATAGCTCTTAGCATCAGCAAGCATGCTTGGCCAATAGAAGCCTAGACGGGTGACTTTATGTGCAAGAGCTCTGCCCCCCAAGTGTTGCCCACAGATGCCTTCATGTACTTCTTTTAGGGCCAACTCCGCCTCTTGGGGTCTCAAACACTTCAGATAAGGAATGATGAAAGATTTTTTGTATAGGATTCCCTCAATTAGGGCATACCTTAATGCCCTGACGTACAGCTTTCGTGCTTCTGAAGTGTCTTCGGGCAGCCACCCAGTTTCCAAATGTGCTTTGATGGGATCTATCCAACAGCTGGTAATACCAATGGGTGCTACCAACTTTCCGTTGATGCTCGGGGTCTTCAAGACCTGAAAGTATACACTCCCTGCATAATTTTCAATTTCAGATGAGGCAAACTTGGACAAGGCATCAGCCTTCACGTTTTCCTCCCTCGGAACATGCTCCACATAACATTCATCAAACTGAGTCATGATGGCCTTAACAAGTTTCAAGTACTTGGCCATGACTTCATCTCTTGCTTCAAACTCCCCATTTACTTGAGAAACCACCAGCCTTGAATCTCCACATACTTTCAGAGTTTTGACCCTCAGGGCTCCAGCCAGCCCTAAGCCAGCAATCAAAGCTTCATACTCCGCCTCATTGTTTGTCGTTGGGAAGTCAAGTTTTAGTGCATACTCTATTATGAATCCATCGGGACTTTGTAGCACTAAACCAGCTCCACTCGATTTTGTTTTTGATGCTCCATCAAAATAGAGCACCCAGCATTCTTTGGACACCATGTCCTTATCTTTGCTATCTTCCACCAATACTTCCTGCCCCCCGACTTCTTGGTTGTCAATGGTACATTCAACCATGAAGTCAGCGAGTGCCTGAGCTTTTATGGCCGTTCGAGGCTTATACTTGATGTCGAATTCGCCCAATTCAATAGCCCATTTGATCAGCCTTCCACTAACTTGAGGATTATGCAAGATGTTTCTCAGAGGTTGATCAGTCATGACCTCAATCTTGTGGGCCTGAAAGTAGGGTCACAGTTTTCTCGAAGCCATTATCAAGGCTAAGGCAAACTTTTCAATCACTGAGTAGTTTATTTCTGCCCCATGCAAAATCTTACTCATATAATAGATGGGTTTCTGAACCTTCAGTTCTTCCTTTACCAAAACAGCTCCCAGGGCAATGTCGGAGACCGCCAAGTATAGATAGAGAATTTCTCCTGACTTGGGTTTTGCCAACAGTGGCGCTTCAGCCATGTATTTCTTCAAGGCCTCAAAGGCTTCTTGACTTTCAGATGTCCACTCGAAATTTTTCACATTTTTGAGTGCTTTAAAGAAAGGTAAGCACTTTTCTCCTGACTTGGAGATGAACCTTCCCAATGCTGCAACTCTTCCTGTCAATTTCTGTACATCCTTAACGGACTTGGGTGGTTCCATGTCTAGGATGGCCTTGATCTTGTCAGGGTTAGCTTCGATTCCTCTTTTGGAGACCATCAGGCCTAAAAACTTCCCTGAGCCTACTCCGAAGGCACACTTAGCTGGATTTAACATCATTTTGTGGTGCCTCAGCACTTCAAACGCTTCCTTGAGATGTTTTATATGGTCTGCCTTATCGAGGCTCTTGACTAGCATGTCATCCACATAAACTTCCATTGTTTTGCCAATCAGTGGTTCAAAAATCTTGTTTACCAACCTTTGGTATGTTGCCCCTGCATTCTTAAGTCCAAAAGCCATGACTAAATAACAGAAAACACCAAAGTCGGTTATAAATGATACCTTGGGAATGTCGTCCTTGTGCATTTTGATTTGGTTGTACCCACTGAAACCATCCATGAAACTTAACATCTCGTGCCCAGCAGTGGCATCTATCAACACATCAATCCTCGGTAAGGGAAAGCAATCCTTAGGACATGCATCGTTCAAGTCTGTGAAGTCCACACACATTCTCCACTTTCCATTAGCCTTCTTGACCATCACGGGGTTTGCCAGCCATTCAGGGAACTGAATCTCTTCAATGAAGCCTGCTTCCAAAAGTTTTTCTACCTCCTGCTTAATGGCTTCTTGTCTTTCTGGGGCAAAATTTCTTTTCTTTTGTTTTACTGTCTTCCTTTCAGGATCCACATTTAACTTGTGGGTTATCAATTGGGGATCAATCCCTGGCATATCGGCTGCTGTCCAAGCAAATACATCACTATTTTCTTGAAGAAAGGATGTCAACTTGCTTTTCATAGAATCAGGTAGTAGAGCTCCAATATAAGTGACTTTGTCTGGTTCTCCTAGAATGAGGGGAATGGGAACAAGATCCTCAGCTGGCTTTCCTCTCCTTTCTTCCTCATTTCTAACATCCATGTCTTCAATTGGGAGAACCTGCCCCCCGACTCCGTCTGGCCTTAACGCGGCTACATAACAGCTCCTGGCTGTCTTTTGATCACCTCTTTCTTCTCCTACACCATTCCTGGTTGGGAACTTAATTTTTAGGTGGTAAGTTGAGGCCACAGCCTTAAAAGCGTGAAGGCCAGTCCTTCCAAGGATGGCGTTGTAGGTCGAAGATGCCTTAATTACCACAAAATTCAACATTTGAGTTACCTCCTTTGGCTCCTTACCAATGGTTACAGGCAACAGAATTGTGCCTTCTACTTTAGACTCCACTCCATTGAACCCGTAAATGGGCATGTTAGTTGGGGTTAGTTGAGAATCATTATATCCCATTTTCAAGAAGGTGTCATGAAAAAGGACATCAACAGAGGCCCCATTGTCTATCAAGACTCGCTTTACCTCATTATTTCCAATCACTGGGGCTATCACCAGAGGATCATCATGGGGGAACTTCACCCCTTCCAGATCAGAATCATCAAACCCAATTGTTACCTCGGTTTTTGCACGCTTGGGTGCTTCTCCAACAATATGCATTACTTCTCGGGCATAAGCCTTCCGAGAGTTTCTTGTAGTTCTAGCTGCGGTTGGTCCTCCTGAGATCATATTGATCACTGGTCCTCGGGTTGGCGGGTTACGACCTTGATCTCGGTCATCCCTTCGATCATAGTCCCTCCTAGGGAGGTTCCTGTCTTCATCTTTGGTGAATTTATTCAACTTCCCCTTCCGAATCAGAAACTTGATCTCATCCTTGAGTTGTCTGCAGTCATCAGTATCATGTCCTGAATCTTTATGGTACCTACAGTACTTTTTTTTATCTCTCTTTTCTGGATCTCCCCTTAGTGGCTTCGGCCATCGGAAGTCCCTATCCTTCTCAATATCATAAAGAATTTGACTCCTTGGGGCATTCAATCTTGCATATTCAGTAAACTTTGCGCTTGGAACGCTCTTCCTTGGAGCAGAATCAGAGTCTCTAGTCGTACGAGGATATTTGTCCTTGACATCATACTCTTGTTCCGCTTTTCGCTTCTTCCACCCACCATTATTTCCACTTCCTGCTGCGAGGGTGTCAGTTTTCTTCATGCTCTCTTCAGCTTTTATGTACTTTCCCACCCTTTGTTGGAGCTCAGCCATGCTCTCGGGGGGGTGTTTGGCCAATGACATCTTAAAAAAGACATCCGTGGTTCCTTGTTGAAGAGCTATCATAGCTACCTTATTGTCTAGATCAGGTATATTCAATGTCTCCTTGGTGAAGCGCTTGAGATAATCTCTCAACGTCTCATTCTTTCCTTGAGTTAAGTTCATGAGTGAAGCAGAGCTTTTTTCATGTACCCTTCCACTAATGTACTGACTGATGAAGGCCGTGCTCAACTCTCTGAAACAACTGATAGAGTTGGGTGGCAAGCGGCTATACCATCTTTGGGCCATGCCAGCCAAGGTTTGTGGAAACGCCCTACATTTAAGAGCATCAGTGACTGGCTGCAGCAACAGTGCATTCGAAAAAGTTCTCACATGGGTTGCGGGATCGCCCGTTCCATCATATGCCTTGATAGTGGGCATCTTGAATTTCCTTGATACATGAGCGTCCATTACCTCTTCAGTAAAAGGTGGAATAGGATCGTCTGGATCACCCAGCTGTGTTAAAACACGGGGGTCTGACCTGGGAATCTCCGTCCTTCTAGCTCCTTCCTGCCTTCTTGAAGGTGTTCCTAAATCAATTAAGGGGATTTCCCCTGTCCCTTGATTTGAAGGCTGAGTCTGCTTCCTTTGTTGCTCCATCTCCATACTTCTTTTTAATTTCTGGATCTCGGCCTCATGAGCCTTTATCCTATCCATGGCAGTCATAGGTGCCCCTCCAGTTGCCCCCCGAGTCCTCCTTCCAAGGGGCTCTTTGCTAGCTCTTCTTCTTCTGGGTGCTCGATCTTGTCCTTCATCAGACGAGTTGTCTTCAGAGTAGGGCCCAGAATAATCCAAGTATCTTCCTTCAGGGATGGGTCCCAATCCTCGAATGTATGGTCCCTGATTTGCATGGCCACTCCCTCCGGTTTCAGGGGGATAGTTGGGCAATCCGTAAGCCGGATTTGTGCTCACAGGAAGCACAGTAGTGGAGATCTGTGCTCCATGGGGAAGGTTATAGTCGAGGGGTGAGACAACCATTTGAAGAGAGTTCGTCTCATTCTGAGGTATGGAAGTTTGGGGATTCGTCCCTTGTGGCTGTGAAACCATCTCCGCGGTGAGTGGTGTCGTCCCTGCTGGTTGAGAAACCACCTCTGTAGTGAGGGATAACGATCCTAGTTCCGTGGTGATTGGAGTAGTGGTGGTGACAGTTGATTCAGTAGCGGTTGTTCTTCGTGTTCTAGCCATGGTTGATGTAAGGATTCCCACAGACGGCGCCAAATGTTATGGAATAAAAAGTAGATTTAGATGTTGACGGCTGTATTCAATGAATGATGGTGGACAATCGTGTCTTTATGGCTGCTCTCGTGGTTCGTGACTAAACAGGTCCTCACAAGATGCCTACGTATCTCAATCCGTAATTGAGAATCAAGCCAAGTAAAAACGTAGTTCTAGAATGAAGGACGAGGGTCCTTATATAGGCGTCAGGAGCCTTGTATTTAGAGTAGAAGAAGGTGACTTGGAAGCCAAGTAGCCTTCTTAGATCAGGATTGTGAATCCTATTTCGTGGGAGGCTGACTCCTAGTTGATTTGTGTATCTTGATTGCTGATTCTCGAAGAGTTTAATATGTGTTGGACTCATTTAATGAGCTGTACATTTTCCCTATTTATTAATTACGAAATTAATAAATAATTAGGGTTTCGGGCCTTTTATCGGGCCTAATTCTTGGACCAAACTAGGTCTAATTAATATATCATTAATTATCTCTAGGGTTATATTTCAGCCCATATCACACAGTGTTTAGTTGTAGCAATCACAGATCGATCCACAGAGACTATGAATTTTCGAAAACCCTAACAATTAACTCAGGCGAACTAGACAATACGATTTGAGTTGAGATTTGTTTAACCTAATTAACAAATAGAATCAGATAAGGAAAACCTAGGAATCCGAATCCATTAATCAATCACAATTAATATCAACTCGCCCTAAAATCAATTCTCTTTCCTTCACAAATAAGATATATCAATTAACGAGACAAGCATATACTATGAAACTTGTTATCTAACAATAACCTATCAAAACTTCAAGGAGCAAGCATAGGCTATGAAAAATAAATCCGGTAACAATAATATATCAAATCACTTTGTAAATTGAACAATTAAGCACCAAGAAAAATTATGAGAATCAATTAATAGGAACAAGAAGAAATCAAAAGTAATTAAATTAACTTCATCTTCATCCTAGGCCAAGAGATTAGCTACTCATGATTATTAAATAAACAAAACAAATAATATAAAAACTAATATTATTGAACATGCGTTGATTTAATAAACTAATAGAAACTAATTAGCTCGTGTGTCATGCAAGGCAAGGCAGTAGAATGGATTGGCAAAACAATTAACTAAGTAAACAGGGCAGACAAAGGCAAATAGAAGATTTAAACACCAGGACAAATTAAAGAATGGCATTAAATGGCAGTGAGGTTTTAACGTGCAAACAAACTAAATATATATAATAACTGATGTTAATCTAGCTGTTAGAGGCCCACATCCAATGAGTCTTAGGCCGATCGAATATACGAATGTTATTGGGCCGACTGAAGAGTCCAGCCCGTTTAACCAACGGTTGAACGACTAGGTCAAGAGACAAGGGACACGTGGTCCATGACCGAAACGTGGAGATCGGAACTAACTGGTAAAAGAAGGGAATCAGGTTTGATCTTCATTCATACACAATTCACAATACACACATATTCTCTGTATGTTCAGTTTACCTATTTGGATTACCAGTTACTGATTCTCACACCGAAGGTGAATCGGGGGGCCCAACCCTCGCATTCTTCTTCTTCGCAGGTCCGACCGGACGTAGGTGACGAAAACTGGTTCCAACATTTGGCGCCGTCTGTGGGAACGTACAGATCGATTGTGCGTTGTGGTTTACTGAGATTATGACCACCGATGGAACTCCACACCCTGGGGGTTCGACCATCACGCCGCCGATAAATCGGCAATTGAATTTTGACTCTGAGGGGGACGAGGGTCCTTTACCGACCCCCGAAGAACAGAGAGAATTGCTTCTCAAATGGAGAGAAGAGCAGGCCACCAAGAAAGGAAAACATAAAGTAACCGAACATGCCGATAAGGAAGCCCAGATACGGGCTAAAAAGAAAGAAGCGGACATGCTCAGACTCAAAGCCATCAAACTCCGTAGGGAAGAATATGAATTAGAAGAAAGGGCATTAAGAGAGTCGATCGAGGCCGATGAGGTGACGCAGGTGTCGTCCGAACACCGAAGGGATAAAAGGCCGTATGACGATGAAGACGAGTCTTCGGACTCCGAATCGCATCCGCGAAAGACACGTTCCAGAACCACTCTGACCGATTCTGATGAAGAGGACGACTCGCACGTTCGGGATCGTATAAAGAGGATGGAAAAGGCCATGTTCGGAGAACGGAAGGTGAGCCATAAACCTATTGTCTCTGAAGAGATTGAACAGTATCGACCTCCTTCGGGGGGACAGTTCCCAAAAATGAACGAGTTCAGTGGGAAAGGAGACCCGAAAGACCACTGTGAAAAATATGAGTCTCTAATGACGGGTATGGGACACTGTGATATCATGTTGTGCAAGATGTTCAAGACATATTTGAAGGGACCAGCAACGATGTGGTATCGTTCGCAAAAACCCCGATCTATACATTCATACGACCAATTAAAGAGGAGGTTCTTGAGGCACTACTCTCACTTGTGCCGAAGGGAGAAGGATACTGAAGCATTGATTCATTGCCGTCAGAGATCGAACGAAGAGTTAGGGGATTACCTAGCCCGGTTTAAGGAAGAAGCAGGGATGGTCACCCACTTGGACAAAGTAAAGGCTGCAGGGTTTTTAGCCGCCGGATTAGACCCTGTGAAAGGTAAAAAACTCCGCTCTTCTCTTTATGATATTCCTCCTAAATCTTTGAATGATATATATGTGAGAGGAGAAGCCATCCGAAGGAAACTTGAATCTATTGGAGGGTATAAAGAAAGTCGCAGAAATGAAGGTTCTGGAAGAGACGACCGAAGGGGTCGTGGAGACATCAAAAGTAGACTGACGGATAATAGACCCGACCGAGGAGCAGACAAAAGAAGAGATAGAGATAGTACGGTGTTCACCCCTTTGAATGCACCTATCTCAAAGATTCTCCACGAGATAAAGGGGAAGCCGGGATTCGTTCGGCCAGCCAGAATGAAAACCCCAGATTACAAGAAAAATGGGGATAAGTATTGCGAGTACCATAAGGATAAGGGGCATAATACAGATGAATGCTACCATTTGAAGAAGCTAATTGAAAAAATGGTGAAGAAGGGAGATTTAGAACAGTACAAGGGCGACCTGAGGGATAAGCTGGAACCCAAGGAGCCCAGAAGAGAGAAGGGGCCTGAAAGGGAAGAAAAATACAGAGGTGAAGTTCGAACGATTTCAGGGGGCACGGTGCTGGAGCGGTGCACTAAGACCGCCCGAAAGAAATATGCCAGACAGGTCTACAACTTGTATCAGACCAATCCGGCCAGACAGCCCCTGCCTATCACCTTCACAGAGGATGATTTTGAAGACGTGATATGGCCGCACGAAGATCCACTCATCATAAATCCCATTATGATGGTGGTAGTTCGGTCAATATCCTATATCACAGAACATATTGCAGGATGAACTTAGGGGGCGAGCAGTTGGAGCCATGTCATGAGGCACCCCTGTACGGCTTCGGGAATCAGCCCGTACCGATCGAAGGGACGATCAACCTACCCATCGTGCTAGGCAAAGCTCCTTACACCTTGGAAAAAGAGGCCAAGTTCTATGTTGTGAAAGTTGATAGTCCGTACAACGGAATCCTAGGAAGGTCGATACTTAGTGCTTTCCAGGCAGTAGCTTCTGTCCCCCATCTGAAGTTGAAATTTCCAACAGAAAATGGTGTGGGGGAAATGAGAGGGGATCAGAAGGCTGCTCGAATCATCATGTTAGAGGATATTGAGAAAGACAAAGATGTCGAGATGACTGAAGGGGGAAAAGAAAGAGGAACGAAGACGAAGGAAGCAGTCGTCAGATGATGAACATCGAGTTAGAAAAATTTGGGGCAGATTTGTCCAACCCTATAGCCGAACCAGCAACTGAGATAGAAGAAGTAGAACTGTATGCTGGGCAGTCGGGGAAAATGATTCAAATAGGCAAAAACATGGAGCCTGAATTAAAAAAGAAGGTTATTGAAGTGATCAGACTGTACCACGATGTGTTCGCGTGGGGACCGGAGGACATGCCTGGCCTGGACCCTTCGGTTGCAAAACATTGTCTTAGCGTTAACCCCGATGCAAAACCTGTTAAGCAGAAGAAAAGGAATTTCGCCATGGAAAGGCAACAAGTCATCCAGGCCGAAGTGGAAAAGTTGTTAGAGGCTAAGTTCATTGAGGAAATTGAGTATCCCGACTGGCTGGCGAATGTGGTGGTAGTCAAGAAGTCGAACAACAAATGGAGAATGTGCGTCGACTACACCGACCTGAACAAAGCCTGTCCGAAGGATCATTACCCCCTACCTAACATTGATCAGTTAATAGACGCAACCTCAGGGCACCAGGTACTTAGCTTTTTAGATGCTTTTTCTGGATATCATCAAATTGCAATGAATGTCGAGGATATTCCAAAGACAACATTCATCACCCCCAAAGGTACATATGCATACATCAAGATGCCCTTCGGGCTGAAGAATGCAGGGGCAACCTTCCAGAAAATGATCAACAAAGTTTTCAAGCAACAGATCGGTCGGAACATGGAATGCTATGTAGACGATATGATCGTGAAATCCATGTTCAAAGACCATGCAGAGGACCTGAAAGAGTGTTTTGAAACACTCAGGAGAAATAATATGAAAATTAATCCAAGCAAGTGCACGTTCGGAGTTGCCAGTGGCAAGTTTCTGGGGTACATGGTAAGTGCCAGAGGGATAGAAGCCAATCCTGAGAAGATCAAGGCAGTGATTGATATGGAGGCGCCGAAGACGATCAGGGACATTCAGAAACTAACTGGGAGATTGGCTGCCCTGAGAAGGTTCATCTCCCGATCGGCCGAGAAAGCCCTACCGTTCTTCGAAGTACTCCGGGGGTCAAAAAATTTCGAATGGGGATCGGACTGCCAGAAGGCATTCGAAGAAGTTAAAGAATATCTGGTCAAAACACCACTCCTGATGAGGCCCGACCCCAAAGAAACACTGCAACTCTACTTAGCAGTGAGTGACCGAACACTAGGGGCTGTGTTAGTCAAGGAATACGAAAAGAATCAACACCCAGTGTTCTATGTCTCCCACATACTTAAGGACGCGGAAACAAGATACCCCAATACCGAAAAGTTCGCCTTTGGATTAGTGGTAGCATCAAGGAAACTACGCCATTATTTTTAAGGAAGAACTGTGCAAGTGGTTACCGATCAACCCCTGAAAAAGATCCTTCAAAGACCGGAAGCTTCGGGCAGAGTTGTGGCTTGGTCGGTGGAGCTGGGAGAGTATGACTTGGAATTTGTGCCCAGAACCGCCATCAAAGCCCAAACACTGGCCGACTTCTTGGTAGAATGTTCTTTCTCAGGACCGAAGGACTTGGCACCGGAGGAACAGATCATTCAGTCACCTGGGAAATGGAAACTTTTCGTGGATGGTTCGGTCACAAAAACGAAGTATGGGGCCGGTATGATCCTCATCAGCCCCGATGGTTTTGAGATTTGTCAGGCTATCAGGTTCACCTTCCCCTTGACTAACAATGAGGCTGAATATGAAGCATTACTAGCAGGACCCTCCCTGGCACGGAGTCTAGAGGTAAAACATGTACGGGTATTTAGCGATTCCATGCTAGTGGTGAAGCAATTCTCCGGGGAGTATGGCCAAAAAGACCCCCGAACGAAGGCATACACAGCCAAGGTACGTGAAACTTCACTTCATTTTGAGTCATTTGAATTAAGCCAGGTAGCTAGAGAAAACAACAGCAGGGCAGATGCGTTGTCTAGGCTTGCCTCAGCGGAAACCCAAAGTCTAATGGGGTCGATATACCTGACCGAAGTGAAAGTCCCCTCGATCGACAAAAAACAATGTCTGGAAATACATCAAGGAATCAATTGGATGACCCCCATCAGGGCCTTCCTGGAGAGAGGGGTATTGCCATTAGACAAAAAGGAAGCACAAAAGGTGAAATATCGTTCAGCCAGCTACACCTTAGTAGGGGGACAATTGTTCAGACGATCGGCTACACAACCTCTCCTCAAATGTCTAGCCCCCGAAGATCAAAGGTTAGTGTTGGAAACAGTACACGAAGGAATTTGTGGGGAGCATTTGGCAGGACGATCACTAGCCTTCAAAATCCTCAGACAAGGGTTCTTTTGGCCGACCGTAAGGGAAGACGCCAAACTTTACTCGAAGAAATGTAGACAATGCCAGCTGTTCAGCACTGTACCGAAGCAACCCCCGGAAGAAATGTCATCGGTCCTCAATCCCATTCCTTTTGCAATGTGGGCTGTGGACATTGTAGGAATTCTACCCACCAGTACCAAGCAGGATAAGTATTGCATTGTAGCCGTTGACTACATGACCAAATGGGTGGAAGCCCGACCGTTGTCAGCCATAACTGAAGAGGCAGCCAAAAAGTTCATGTTGGAACAGATAATCCTAAGGTTTGGCATTCCGATGATCTGCGTGTCTGATAATGGAACTCAATTCATCGGCAGTAAGTTCAGGAAGTTTCTGGCTAAATTTGGAATACAGCAGAAGTTTAGTTCAGTCGGACATCCACAAGGAAACGGAGCTATTGAAGCAGCAAATAAGATTATCTTCGATGGTATAAAGAAGTGGCTAGGGGATGCTAAAGGTATGTGGGCAGAAGAATTACCCTACGTTCTTTGGGCTTACCGAACAACTCCCAGGTCCTCGACCGGGGAAACCCCATTCAGATTGGCATTTGGGACAGATGCATTGATGCCAGCCGAAGTCGGAATGGAGTCCTACCGAACACAGGTGTTCAATGTGGAAAGCAACGAATTCGGTCTACGAGCTAATGTTGATATGGTGGTTGAAGAAAGAGAGGCAGCCCATCAGCGGAACGTCCGATACCAGCTTCAGGCGGCTCAGTACTACGACTCTGGCGTAAAGAAAAGATCCTTCCAAGTTGGAGATCTCGTTCTCAGAGAGCTAGCAACATCCATGCCGACCAAGCAGGGGAAGCTGATGCCCAATTGGGAGGGCCCCTACACAGTGGTTGAAGTAGTTCGACCAGGGACATACAAACTATCCACAATGGACGGCTCCAGGATAAAAAACACTTGGCATGCTTCACGCCTTCGTAGGTTCTGCCAGTAAGCCTATTGAAAATCCTCGTTCTTTTATTGTTTTGCTTTCAACAACCTTGATTCAGCATATTTTACTTCAGTATGAATGAAAACAGAAGGTTTATTTCCAATATAGTTTACTCGAATTCCTTTATGTCAACTTGAGCATATTCACTTCAGCATATTTATTTTAAGATGATGGATAGTAAATGCAAAATTGGAATAGAGTGAACGAAGGAACTGCGCTAGCATAAAAATTCCAAGCCCATACTTCAGGGCATTTGAAAGGAAGTTATGAGCTTGCAATTCCTGTTTCGTTGTCAGCCCCAAAACTGTTAATATTTTGAGATATACTTCCACTTCATCAAAATATTAAAGGGACAAACTTGCCGAAGAGGTATGACGAATTAACGTGCATACCAAAGGTAAACCTAAACAAAAAACACTAAGGCAAAACACAAAGCCAAAGATGTGTTACAAATAAAAAACACCAAGGCAAAAGATTAAGCCGAAGATGTGTTACAACGAGAAATACCAAGGCAAATCATTAGGCCGAAGAGGTATTATAAAGAAAAAGCTAAGGCAATCAAATAAGACCTAAAGCAAGTATGATCAAACGCCAAACACAGCATGTGAATGAAAACGCAAAAGTTTAATAAATATAAGCCCGAAGGCAAGAGTTGAAATAGACCCGAAGGCCAAATGTTAAATTACAAAGGCAATAATAAAAGGATGCTAAATCTAATCGGACATCTCCGACTCAGGGTCCGAGCTAACGATGGGAGGGACATCAGGCTCCTCAGGACGCCCGATGGGATCTTCCATTCCCTCCTCCAAGAGAAGCTTATGGTCGATCCCAGCGGCGTGAGCCTTGCGGATCACCTCCTCGTAGCCGGCCGTAAAACCTCTGTCTTCTGACATCAGCACCAGCTTCTGGGCTTTCTTCTCAGCTTTCCTGGAGGCTCTTAAATTTGACTTAACCCGGTTCAAACGAACGAAGGCAGCATCAAGATCGATCTTGACACTATCTCGGTCAGTCATCACCTGAGCCAGCCTCTGCTGCAAAGAGGCAACCTCCTTGTGCAACGAATCAAGTTGGCCCTCAGCAACCTCAGCCCTTTCCTCAGTCAGCTTGAGCCCACGCAGCTGACTCTCAAGGTCCTTGGCTTTCTGTTCTAGGGAAGCAGCCCAAGGGACAGCCTGAAAACACAACACAAGGAAGTCATGTACAAGTAAAAGAAACGACAGAGGATGAGGATAGAAATAGGACACTTACCATAGTGAGGTGCCCTAACAGCTCAGCACATGCCGAAGAAGCTGGAACCTTGTCATACACAGGCCGATCCCTCGGAAGGATGAAGGCACGACACAAGTCCGTCCCCACCTCCTTAGCAGCCGAAGGAGCTTCAGCAGCGAACCGATCAGTCGTCACTACCGACCAATCAGGCTGGTAAGTCACTACCGACTCGCCACTGGCCCCCCTAGGGCGCTTTGAGAGAGAATGAGACCTGGGATCGGTCGGGAGGACACGATCGGGCTCAGAAATTGTGAAATCTATGATCTCTACTTCAGCAACAGGCGGCGGGGATTGAGGCTCCGGTCGTGATTCTGAGGCTTCCGCATCCTGAACTTCCACCGTCGGAGTAACCTCGGCAGCTTGCCTAGCTGCTAGTTCGGCAAGTCTCTGGGCTTGCTTGGCCTGCTGCCTTTTAACCATGTCGGCACGGGTAGACACTGCAAAGGAGATGGAGATAAAATCAGCAAACAGAACCAGTTAATAAAAAATTGGAAAACAAAATGTAAGGGCAATTATGTGTTACCGGTACCCCATAGAGCTCGAAGCCATGTCCTATCCCTACTGACGGCTAAGGGGATGCGGTTCGGTTCTTGGGGAGTATACAGACGAGAATAATCCGCCCGATCCTCATTGCTCAGCTCGGGAGCAGTAATGAGCGATGGGTCGATCTCTCGCCATATAGAGTACTTAGACATTTTGTGGCCACTAATGTAGAACCAATGGTCATGTGTTCCTCGATTACTTGAATTGGTGACATCCCAGTCCTATCGGCCAGTCCTGCGGGATAACTGGTAGAACCCAGCACTCTTGCCATTCTTCCGAAAATCAAAGTGGTGCAGCAGAAGGGATAAACGAGGCCTCACTCCGGCTTTCAGGCACCTATTTTGGAAGGCATTGACGTGGATGAAGGTATTGGGATCCAACTGGCCCAAAGCTACTGAAGTATACTTCAGAAGTTTTTTCAGAACAGGCAGAAGAGGCAGACGGAGCCCGCAAAAGAATGCTCGTTCGGACACACCCAAAGAAGATGATCCAAACTCCTCTTCTACCGCAGGTGTATGATAAATCAAGTCGGTTTCGTCCGCTGCATACGTCCGAAAGATGGAGCTCGGAATATCGTATTTCCCCGACATCTTAAGGACTTCGGCCTCCGTCATTACCGAATTGAGATTAGCAGAAGGAAAGCGAGAAGCACTAAAGTGGGCCATAGCCGAATAGACAGGCCCATACTCCACGGGTTGGTCCATCGCCTGCATGGAACGCAAAAGGACAAAAATTAGCCTTGTACTCGGATGAATTAAGAGACTGAACGATCAAAATATTGGTTGGATGATCAAAACCGAGTACAGAGGGCCATGTCCGAAGGAAGGAAATCCCTATAAGTATAAGTGGCAGAATTTCGGGGTTCAGAAGAAAGTCAGAAGGGTGTTCTAGGAGTTTGAAGGCTGACCGAAGGGTGTTTATGTTCAACGAAATACCCAGGTACACGTCTGTTGTTAAAAACACTAAAATGGTCCCATTAAAACACTAAGGTGACCTAGGAAGTGCGGGGAATACACTAAAGTCGCGATATATGTATAAGCATATATGGAAGGCTATACTACAAGCATGTTAAACGAAACAGAAAGATCATTGCAACTTACGAAAGGGAGCAGTAGAAAAGGAGATACTTACTTTTAATGAGTGTGGAAGAGGTTGATTGGTTCCTGGATGTAGATCCTCGCGCCCCTATGTTGTGCTCGCCGGAAATCGGAAAAGTGAAAGTATTTGGGAGAGGAAGTTTCTTAAAATTCAAGGCATGAGTTAGAAATGGTAAAGAAAAGGCGGTTCTGTGATGTTTATACTGTCATTTGAAAATGGACGGATGGGATATAAACTGTTGAAATTCACGGCTGTGATTTGTCTGGAGAAACGTGTAAGTCCACCTATGTAATTATGACCATAGCTGTCTAATGATGACATGGACGTGTCTGTTGATATCTTCTGTCAACTTGTTCGGTCTGTTGGGAATCTTGTCCTGAGAGCTACTCGAAGATGGATTATAATCATTAGGCCCCTGACCGAATACTTTTCGTTCTGGGTCCAGGGACATGTTAGAGGCCCACATCCAATGAGTCTTGGGCCGATCGAATATACGAATGTTATTGGGCCGACTGAAGAGTCCAGCCCGTTTAACCAACGGTTGAACGACTAGGTCAAGAGACAAGGGACACGTGGTCCATGACCGAAACGTGGAGATCGGAACTAACTGGTAAAAGAAAGGAATCAGGTTTGATCTTCATTCATACACAATTCACAATACACACATATTCTCTGTACGTTCAGTTTACCTATTTGGATTACCAGTTACTGATTCTCACACCGGAGGTGAATCGGGGGGCCCAACCCTCGCATTCTTCTTCTTCGCAGGTCCGACCGGACGTAGGTGACGAAAACTGGTTCCAACACTAGCATGCAAGAAAATGATGCAGGAGAGAAAACAGGAATTAATAGTATATTAAATAACACAAAGCAAAAGAATATGTCGGATACAGAAAACAAGGGACAATAAAATTTTAGGTGTCTCAAATACAAGAGAGGAGATCTATATATATAGGAAAAATAATGGGTTTGGGCTCTTTGACTACAAATCAGATTCTAGAAATATTTCCTCAATTCCTTTTTATTCTCCGATAATTTTTCCAATTTTTCTCCAATTTTCTTTTGACTTCAAGTATTTCCATCTCCCTGCCTTTTTCTGCTTGAAATATGATTTTATTTATTTTCCTACAAAACAAAAGAACACAATTTATTAAATAATAAAATTACGAAAACATACATAAAATAGGTATTAAAATTGTATTGAATTATGGAACTATCAGCTGCAAACCCCTTGTACCATGAGATTCTTAAGAATGGTCCTTTCATTCCACAAGAAGAGGTTCAAGGCTCCACTGTTGGCACCACTGTCGTTGCCAAATCTTATATTCTAAAAGATGCTTCTAAATGGACTGACATTGAGAAAGAAAAAGTTGCATTAGACAACCATCTCATGCTGATTATCATTGATTTTATGGAGCTGTCTATATTTGCTAATATTGCTTTTTGCACATATGCAAAAGAGATGTGAAATCACATTGAGATTTTTTTACGAAGGAACTGAAGAAGTTAAAGAAAACAGAAAGCAAATATTGGTCACACAGTACGAGGTTTTATGACTCAACCCAAAGAAAGCATAACTCATATGTCATTATGAAAAATTTTATGAGAATTTTTAATAATTAT
This sequence comes from Heracleum sosnowskyi, assembly GCA_030848705.1. Classification (NCBI taxonomy): domain Eukaryota; kingdom Viridiplantae; phylum Streptophyta; class Magnoliopsida; order Apiales; family Apiaceae; genus Heracleum; species Heracleum sosnowskyi. Next base: position 74,948,041 of record CM061240.1, read on the forward strand.
TTAATATTTTTTTGAAAAATATATTAATTTTCCATTAACTTACGTGCAGCACCTCGGGCGTTAATACTAGTAATAATATTTTGGGAATGCTTTTACTGATTTTGTTGTCGGCCCAATAAGAGAGTACTTTGTCAACAATATACAACTATGCCAAACATGAGATGGGGGGCCTTTGGGTGTTATCTCTAACTGTAATGTCATCCAGTCCATTTATGTTACTTCAGCGTTTTATACGTGGTGTAGGACATCCAAAGACCAAATCTCCATCTACATTTACTTCACCTCATATTATTTTATTCAATTAATATTATCATGATTATTACTCTTCTCAAACTTAAGTTACTTAGACACGTACTCCTCCCTCTCATTTTTTTTAATTTTTTTTTTTAGTATTTTCCTCTCATTTCTTTACATATCAAAAATAATAATATTTTATAATATAAAATTCAATCACATTTACTACTTTTCTCAACTATACCTACTTTATACCCATTTTATACATTAAATATTGATTGGTTCCACTACTTTACTCATTTTTCTTACTTTTTCCCATTAATTTACACTTTTTCTTAATTTTCGTGTCGTCCCCTCAATGTAAAGAATTGAGGGGGAAGGAGGGAATAGTAATTTACAAAAACTAATTTCAGTTTGTATACAACGAATAGAAATACTTAAGAACACTTCTGTTTAACTTTTACAAGCGGAAAATTAATTAAAAATGATATATTATGATGAGCGAAATTAATCGTCAAATCAATGATTGAATTTCGGAAATTATTGAATGGTTATATGTGATTCAATTCGATTCTTCGACCGTATACAATCTTCCCCGATTATAAGAAATCCTAATGTAACATGCATCTCAATATAATCATGTTTTAAATTAGTAGTAGTATAAGATGATTTAAACAATTCCTAGCATGTATCTCAAGTTACAAGATAGGGGGGCTTGTCATGTCAATGGCGGCCAAGAAGAGCCACAAATTAGACGTTAATCGTTATTACCCACCCCATCACGTACGCACAATTTGACAACAAGAAGCAAACTCTCAATTCTCTTGTCATTATATACTAGTCTATAACTCGTGCAATGCATGGATGAATTTTAGTATTTTTATCTTATTATTTATACCTTGATTTATATGATTTTAAAGAGTAATCAAATATAATAATATATGTATGATGTTATTCTAAGTTTTTTTTTGTATTTTGATTTTAAAAATTCTTAATATGTTGTCGATGAAATAATATCTTGAACTTTTGAATGTAGCTTAGAAAAATAGATGATATAAATATTTAATAATAATATGTTGTTGACGGGATTCGAACCTTGAACCCGTGGGATCATTTTAGATATCAAAAAAAGAATATTATTTTAATATTATATCCAACGGTTCTCATTTACCTATATTTACATCTAACGGTTATTATTTAGAGGACCAAACTACCAAATAACCAAACTACCAATCAACCAAATAGAGAGTGGTTTGGTTATAATAATATAGTATAGATAGATGTGATATGTTTGGGTGGCGCTCAATTTCCGTTGTTCCCCAGCTGACTTGTTGTACATCAATAAATACTTCTTCTTCTTCTTCTTCTTCAGAGAGAGAAGACAAATTCGATCCACAACTTTTTTGGATATAAAGGTATTCGTTGCATCAAATGTCAAGGTTAACGATTAATAATATTGCTTAAAATGTGTGCAAACATATATGCGAATTTTATACAAACATATAGGAGTAGTAAGTAGTCAATACTATTATATAATAGACTAAACATTAAAAGTTTGATTGGTCGGTATGGTACGTTATGATACGTTATGATTTTACTTAATTGCCCTATTTCGTGTTTTTACTTAATTAACCTTACTTATTTATAGAAATATATTATTAAATAAAAATATTACCTATTTATAACCAATTATCTTTTTTCCCTAAAATACATTATTTTTTCTAACAAATTTCACTACTTTTTCAAACATGACAATTACCTTTTTTAATTAAAACATGTTAGTTTTTCTATTTTTCCTTACTAAAACCCCCCATTTTCCAAAAATATCACGGACAAAGCTTTAGTTATTTATTTTTAAACCTATAATATTATAATTATTTTTTAAAAGTTTACCTATTTTAACACGTCTACTTATTTTTCTTAACAAATGCAATCACTAAGAATATTAAAATATAAATAATCAAATTCCTATTTATAACCGATCAATACTATTATATAAAGGTGAAGACGGGGGCGGTGAGGTGGCGCTCTCAGATCGCTTCGTTCTATTTTTCTAATTTTCTCAATTTTTTGAATTAATAATATTAAAAATTCGAAAAAATCTCAATTACTTTTTAAATACTTACTAATAGAGGAAAGATATAATGTTTTTGTATTTAAAATCCCTATTAATGGAGAAAGTAAATATATAATAGATATTTACTAATGGAGGAAACTAAATATCACTAATGGAAGAAACTAAATATTCAATTATAACATTCTTGCCTTCAAAATATCTAAATTAGAAAAAAAGTGTATTACCTTACATTATTTTGAACTTTTCTCAATTATTATCTAAATATTCTCATAATATTTCTTTTCAAATGAAATTAACATCTTAACGTTCTTTTCTCCTAAACTTTCTCTCTTTGTGTGATATAATAGAAAATACAGGAACGTTGTGGTAATCAATCAATATACTTATATAAAGGAGAAGACGTGTAAATCATAATGTAACATAAGATGTAAAAGAGATAACTACAACTCAACAAAGGACAAGACAGACACTAGTATTAACAGAAGCACAGGAATCCAGAATCAAAGAAGAAAAGGTAAACTCAAAAAATCAAAATACGTTATGTATTCTTGAAGTCCGTAAACAGGTCACGGAAAGAAGCTCATGAAAATGATCAAGCCTTAGTGACAACAAAAGAAACAAGACGTTCAAGACAACAGAAGTATGCAAATGATTTAGAGTCAGTACCACAGGATTCCAGTGATGAAGCAACCAGAACGACAAAGGATTTATCAGCAGCATTGAATTGAAGACATAAAAGAAGAATTGATCAAGTGTTATTCATCTGTGAACCAGACCAGTTGCACTAGGTGACGGCACTAAAAGATCAAATTGTTTTACCGTCTCAGAAGAAAATGATACAGTCTAAAACTTAAACGCCCTGAAACTTTTCTAAAAGGCTAATAATAGAAAAGGTTCGATAGTTTTCTAATTTAGAAAACCATCGAATGAAAAGCATAAAGTAAATGAATACTTTAATAAAGTAAGTATTCCATTTGATAGTTTTTATTTAAAAACCATCGAATTGAATAATTACTTTATTCATTCGATAGTTTTCATTTAGAAAGTGGGTGAAAAGTTTTCTTTGTCTGACAGGTTGATGAAGATCCAACGGCCAAGATTGTTTGTTCAACTTTGGTTCGATGGTTTTTCTAAAATCAAGTCTACAATTACTAAGAGAGAGGCAGTGTCTTCCTCAGTCAGGTTATTTCATAGTAGCAATTACTGAGAGAGAAGTTTGAGCCGGAGAAGATCAGAAAAATTTATAGTGCTCAGAATTCTATCAATGTATTGATTGTGAATAACCTAGAACTCATTGAAGCTAATCTACGGATTAGAAATTGTAGCACCCCTCGAGGTTTATATTTATAAAAAGATATATTCCCCGAAACTTGATTTGGTTTGGTGTGTTTGATTTCGTTATAGAACTGAAAGATTAATCCGCGAACGAAATTGAATTATTTGTGAGTATCGTATTCAACCCCCCCCCCTTCTACGATACTTTGGACCTAACAATTGGTATCAGAGCTACTTGATTGATATACAAATCAGATCCGGTGAATGAGACCAAAATCAAACGTAGCGTGAAAATTCGAAGCAAATTTTTTTAACTTTCAAAATTTTTCATTTAATTGGAATTTCTTGAATTTTAAACAATTTGAAATTTTCAGAAACCATGAGTGCTCCAAAGACAACCGCTGGTATTAAAGTTCCCCCGTTTACTAGAGATGATTTCGGTTTGTGGAAGATGAAGATGTTGTTATTTATCAAGGCATCTAATCCGTTGTATATTGGCATATTAGAGAACGAACCGTTTGTACCAATGAAACCAGTTGGTGAATCTACAGCTCCTGATGGTAGCAGGATTCCTTCAGGCACCCAACCTAAGGATATAAGTGAATTTACAGATTCTGACAAAGAACTGATTCGATTGGACACCGGTTTAATGTTGATATTGGCGGACTCCGCAGACAAGGAAATGAGCTATCAGTTGATGAACTGTACAAGCGGGAAACATATGTGGGATACCATTAACCTAATAATGGAAGGAACTGAAGACGTTCAGGAAAACAGATTGGACATCCTGACTTCTCAATACGAAGCGTTTAGGTCACTGCCAGAAGAAAGTATAACTCAGGTCTTTGAGAAATATACTAAGCTTCTCAATGAATTGGCAATGAAAGGAAAGACCTATCCACTGAGAGAATCAAACATGAAGTTCATGATGACGTTGCCCCCATCATGTAGAACACAAGTCATCATCCATTAGGGAAATAATTGACTTCACAAAGATGCCACTAGAGATGATCTATGGCAAGTTGAAGACCTATGAGATGGAACAGGAACAAAGGGCGATAATCTACGGATCAGGGACAGTGGAGAACAAGCACAATGCACTTGTGAGATCAGCAGCACTTATAGTGGATGAACCAATAACTTCTGAGATTCAGTTTCAAACCCCTAGAGCTGGAAATGAGGTGATAATAGAAGCTGAAATGGATTTTGTGAATCTGGATGTTGATGAAAGTGTTTACTACACCCTAGAAGAGCTTGAGCAAATGGAAGACAAAACCATGGCGTGCTTAGCTGCAAAGTTTAGTCATATTCGTTTCAATAGAAACCCTAAGTACAAGTTCAAGGGCTCAACCAACAGATTCCAGAAGAGCAAGTATACACCTAGTACAGGCTTTAAGGGAGGCTACAAGACTGGCATGATGGATAGAAGCAAATCAAGATGCTACAACTGCAATGAGTTAGGGCATTTCGCCACTGAATGCCGGAAGCCTCGTCAAGCAAAAGACATGAAAGATGTCTATGAAAAGAAGGATTCTTATGATGAGTTGAAGAAGGAGAATGCCAAGCTTAAACAGCAATTGGAGGCATTCTCTGGAAAGCAGAAAGGGAAAGCTTACATAGCAGAGGGAAAGCACTGGGATGATACTGATTCGGATGAAGAGGAGGAATATGGAAATGTTGCTCTAATGGCTGACTCTTCTGAGGAATCACCACAATCATCTCAGGTACCTATCTTAACTACAATTGATATGTCTAACTCTGAGTACAAGAAAACTGTGCAAGATCTTAGTGTAGAATTGTTTAATGTACACACAAGCATGCTAGCATCAGAAATGGAAAATGCTAAACTAGTTCTTAAGATTAAAAATCTAGAATCTAAAAATGAAGAACTAGAGCTTGTAGCTGTAACATTAGAAGATCTTAAGCAAAAGAATGCGTACTTAGAGAACAATGTCAAGTGTAATGATGAGATAGAGACTATCCTCAGGAAGCAGATTTCAGATCTAGATTTGAAACTGAATGCTTTTAAGAATTCCGCTCTAGTGGCTAAGGAAATCATTGATACTCAGGCCATAGAGAATAAAACTGCTATATGATTTGACTATAACAAGAAAGCTGGTAAGAAGATTGTGGAATTCCCTGTGACACCTTCAGTTGTCAAAAGGAATACTCTACATGTTCTTAAGAATGTTGATTGTCCAGTTTTTGTTAAGCCTTTTCCACCACTTTTTCATGAGGATGATCTTTTCATTAGACAAGAATTGCTTGAGGAGGATTTGTTGAAGGAAAAAGAGGTAAAGACTAAGTTGCCTAGGAAATCAGTAAAAAATGAATTACCTAAACCTGATTTACCTAAAACTGAAGTAGGTTCCTTAGTTAGTAATGTTAAAAAGAACAGGAATGGGAAGAAGAAGATTGTTAATCAGGAATTGGTTCCATCTTCTCCCATTGCATCTAGGAAGTTGTGCTCTATTTGTAATTCTGCTGGACACCTTACACATGCATGTAAAAAGGTTAAAGTAGAAACTGCTAATACTTCTGAAATGCATAACATGTCTGACATGCCTGATCTTCATGAACCCTGTGGAAAGAAAGAGTGTTTGCTATGTAAGTACAACATCATGCATGCTTATTTTAAGTTGATGAATGATAATAGCAATAGCACTGATAATGTTAAATCCATAGATACTATGAATATCAAACAGGGTAAGACTAAATTGAATGTTACTCTTGTTAAATCATCTAAACCCTCAGGACCCAAACAATTTTGGGTACCAAAGTCTGCTTAATCAATCTGTGATTGCAGGGTAAGGTTAAAAGCTCAAAGGTCGTGTGGATTCTGGATAGTGGCTGTTCTAGACACATGACAGGTGAAGAGTCCTTGCTTACAGAGGTGGTTAAGAAGACCGGCCCGATTGTAACCTTTGGAGATGACAGCAAAGGATTCACTACGGGATATGGTAAATTGAAAGCTGGAAATGTCATCATTGAGAACATCTCTCTTGTTAAAGGATTAAAGCACAATCTTCTAAGTATCAGTCAGTTCTGTGATAAAGGCTACAATGTAGATTTCATAAAGGACAAGTGCTTGATCACCAACAGGAAGGATGAGAAGCTTACTCTACTGGGAGTGAGAAAAGGAAATTTGTTTATAGCTGACTTAAGTTCTACCAGTGAAGGAGAAGTTACATGTTTCTATGCAAAGGCATCTTCAGAACAAAGTTGGCTATGGCACAAGAAGCTCTCACACTTGAACTTCAAAACTATGAACTCTTTGGTAAAGAGAGAGTTGGTGAGAGGGTTGCCCCTGATGGAATTCAATCAGGAGGGACTAGGTGAAGCATGTGAAAAGGGGAAGTCGAAGAAAGCATCACATGGAAGCAAAGGAATGACAAGCATTACTGAACCATTACAGCTGATTCATATGGATTTATTTGGTCCAGTTAATGTTATGTCACTTTCAAGAAACAGATATGCATTGGTGATGGTGGATGACTACTCCAAGTACACGTGGGTGTTGTTCATACAAACAAAGGATGAAGCAACACAACTAATCATTGATCACATCAAGAAGATAGAAGTGGAAGCTAAGCTACCTGTGCGGACAATCAGACCAGACAATGGAACTGAATTCAAGAATGCAGTTCTTAATGATTTCTGCTCAGAGAAAGGAATATCAAGACAGTTTTCAGCACCAAGAACTCCTCAACAGAATGGAGTAGTGGAAAGGAAGAACAGGACCTTGGTTGAAGCAGCTAGGACCATGTTGAGTGAATCAAAACTTCCCACTTACTTTTGGGCTGAAGTAGTGAATACAGCTTGCTACACTCAGAATCGAACCCTGATCAACAAAGATCATGAAAAGACTCCGTATGAGTTAATGGCCAACAAGAAACCAACACTGAAGTACTTTCATGTGTTTGGTGCAAAGTGCTTTGTACTTAAAGATGGAGAACATCTTGGCAAGTTTGATGCCAAAGCAGATGAAGGCATTTTTCTGGGCTATTCTCTGGAATCTAAGGCTTTCAGGGTATATGTGATTGAAGATAAGAAGGTGTTGGAAAGCTTTAATGTAACATTTGACGACACCAAAAGACCAGGCCTGCAAACTGGAGAGAACTCTAAATCCTTGGTATTTGAAAATCTATCAGGAGATCTCTCTGACAATGAAGAAGTACCTGAAGTTGTTACGGTCATTAATAATAATCATAATGATAATGATTCTGGACAAAGTGGTGACAAAAGTGGAGATCCTCAACATACAGGATCCACTAGTCAGTCTTCAGAATCAACAGATCAAACCGTCAACAACTCAGGGGGAGCAGGAGAAGGATCAACTAGTCACACTCCACAACATCTAGAACAAGGAGAATCATCAAGATCGCATCTGCCAAGACAAAGGGTATGGAATAGAGATCATCCCTTTCACTTGATCATTGGTGATCCAGACACAGGAGTGAGAACTAGGAGGACATCACAAAATGAATGTCACTATTCTGGGTTTCTTTCAGAAACAGAACCTAAGAAAGTTGAAGATACTCTAGATGATCCAGATTGGGTGATTGCTATGCAAGAGGAACTCAATCAGTTTGAAAGGCAGAAAGTTTGGAAGCTGGTACCCAGGCCTAAGGGAAAATCTGTTATTGGAACACGATGGGTATTCAGAAATAAGTTGGACGAAGATGGCATTGTAACGAGAAACAAAGCCAGACTGGTTGCTAAAGGTTACTCTCAAGAAGAGGGTATAGATTATGATGAAACCTATGCACCAGTAGCAAGACTTGAGGCCATCAGAATGTTTCTGGCATTTGCTGCACATTCCAATTACAAGGTATATCAAATGGATGTGAAGAGTGCTTTTCTGAACGGGGAGTTAGAAGAAGAAGTGTATGTGGAACAACCTCCAGGTTTTGAGGATTCAAAACTGGCAGACTTTGTGTACTTTCTATTCAAAGCTCTCTACGGACTCAAACAAGCTCCAAGGACATGGTATGACACTCTCTCTGAATTCTTACTTGAAAATGATTTTACAAGAGGTGTCGTAAACAAAACTCTCTTCGTCAAAAAGCATAAAAATGATTTGATATTGGTGCAAGTATATGTTGATGACATAATATTTGGTTCTACTAATGATGATCTATGCAAGAGATTTGCTAAGTTAATGCAGAGTCGTTATGAAATGAGCATGATGGGTGAATTGTCATTCTTTCTTGGACTGCAAGTATACCAAAAACAAGATGATATATTCATTTGTCAGTCCAAGTACATCAAAGATCTTCTGAAGAAGTATCAAATGGAAGACTCATCTATAACAAAGACTCCTATGCCAACTGCCACTAAGCTTGATAAGGATGAAACTGGTAAGAAGGTTGACATCACAGGCTACAGAGGTATGATAGGCTCATTACTTTATCTCACTGCAAGTAGACCAGATATAATGTTTGCAACATGCTTGTGTGCTAGATTTCAGTCTGATCCTAAAGAATCTCATCTAATAGCTGTTAAGCGAATATTTAGATATCTTAAGGGAACCCCAAATCTTGGAATTTGGTACCCTAAAGATACAGGATTTGATCTTATTGGATACACAGACTCTGATTTTGCAGGTTGTAAGATTGATCGGAAGAGTACTTCAGAAAGCTGTCAGTTTCTTGGAAGAAGGTTAGTTTCTTGGTATAGCAAGAAGCAACATTCAGTTTCCACATCAACAGCTGAGGCTGAATACATTGCTGCTGGAAGCTGTTGTGCTCAGATCTTGTGGATGAGAAACCAACTCCGTGACTATGGACTTTTGTTGACAAAGATTCCAATATTTTGCGACAACACAAGTGCCATAGCAATCTCAAACAACCCAGTGCAACACTCGAGGAGGAAGCACATCGACATCAGGTATCATTTTATCCGAGAGCATGTCATGAATGGAACTGTGGAGTTACATTTTGTACCCACAGAGGATCAAATTGCAGACATCTTTACTAAACCGCTTGATGAATCCACTTTCAATAAGCTGGTTGGTGAACTTGGGATGTTAAATCTTTCTAATTGATTTTGATTAGAAGTCAGTAACTGCAGATAGTCCTGGTGAATACATGAGTTTAAGAATTGTTATATCCTTAGGACTCGTGAATTTATTTTCTGGAGCAATTCTCGTAGTTAGGATTTTTGTACTAATTTTATGTCATAATTATGGATGATATTCTGGCATTTAATTAGTTATTAATTCTAAAAATTATTTAGGTGCTAATATTTGTTCTAAATATTCTAGCATCTATTTAATTTGAATTAATTTGCTTTGTTTTTAACATTGTAGATTAATGCAGCATAATTGATTAGATTTTAATTGGTTAATATCACTCAATGATATTTAATTGATTTTATTCTAATAAAATTGTGAATTTTCTGTTAAGAATTGATTTTGGTAAATTTGAAAAGATTTATTAGAATTAAAAGTAGACAGGAAATAAAAATTCTGATTTTTAAAACATGAACGGGTTTTAAAATGAAGACAGAAGCAAAAAAATATCGAATTTAGGAAAATTCGATAGTTTTTCAAGTACATAGATAAATCTATCGAATTTAATTTTCGATAGTTTTTTGAAAAGGAAAAAGAAAATCTATCGAAAACATTTCTCGATAGTTTTTGAAATTGAATTGAAAATATATCGAAAGGAATTTACTTAATTCAATATTTAAATTCTCGATAGATTTTGTAATTCAGGTGGAAAAGCATCGAAGTGAATTTGAATTAATTTAATGATAAAATTCTCGATAGTTTTTCCAATATAGTTCGATAGTTTTTGGAATTTAAACAGATTAGACTTCGATAGTTTTTTCAGAAAAGTGTTTTGCATTCCTATTTAAAAACACCTCGATAGTTTTTAAAAAACCATCGAAGTGTAGATGACTCTTTTGCTCCTCTGAAAATCTATCGGTAGTACATTAAAAATCTATCGAAACCTGAAAGGACAGTTTTGCCCCGGACAGTTTCAAAAGTATAAAACATTGCCTTGTCTTTTTTCATTATCAGTTTTACAGATCTGAGAAATACAAGCTCTCGTTTAAAATACTTACAAAGTATAGACACAATCCAAGAACATCACCATCGATACATTCTTCAGTTTTTAACCGATTAAAACTCAAAATTTTACTATTCTTTCACAGTTACTTGTTTTTTAACCGTGAAAGTGTGAATTGTTTTGTGTTTTCTTTCTCCTGTGAAGAAGAAACTATCGAAAGTGATTTGATTTCTAAATCCTAAATTCTGTTAACACTCTTCTACTCTAGAAAGAAATTGTTTGTCAATTGATTTCTTTAGTGATTAAAGAGAAGGTTGTTTTCAAAAGTTAACAAATTAAGGTTTCTGATAAAGGTGTTCGAATTTGTGTATCTTTGAGAAAAAGAGGTAAATTTGTTTTTAGGTTAATTTTGTTAAGGGTTTGATTAATTAGAAATAATTAATTAAATTTAAAAGAAAAAATAGTTTTGGTTTAATTTAATTTTCTGGAAATTTAAAATGGCCGGAGAATTTATTATTACCAAGACTAATCATGTCTCGTTTCAAAACTTGCAATCCATAACGAACTTACAGTTTCGTGCATGGGCAGAGTTTTTGAACACACGTTCATTAGTGGCATATGCTGTGAGTACTCCCGTGGTCCTTTGCATCGATCAATTGACTGCGTTGTACACAACCGCCACGGATACAAGTGAGAATAATATAAGGTCCTTCAGTTTTGTTGTGCCAGGGGGCAGAACAATAAGGGTGACAGAACATGATTTTAATCGAATCTTACATTTTCCTACAGAAAATCTTGTTCCGGATCCCACGACTGAGGAGATACATGCTTTCTTCACTCTCATTAGAAGTCAACAACCTAACTTCTTTGTGGGAGAGTTCCTTAAGCATTACTTGCCAAAAGCATGGAACTTTTTCTTTCATACCCTAATCCATGTTTTTACTGCCAAGCTAACAAATCTGCATGGTATTCCCTTATTCCTTCAAAAGATAGGGTTTGCCATTGCCAACAATAGGCATATTAACATTGGACGGTTACTGATTGATCAAGTAATCATATGTATGGGACCACTGGATGAAAGAACAGGCATAGATGATGTGCTCTGTTTCTATCCTAGGTTCCTACAGCTAATTCTCAATGATATCTTAACAGATGATGAACGGGAGACATTTGATGGCGAGGAGAACCAGGATTGTATGAAGATGAAGAGCAATGCCATAACCGCTCTGATAAGGAAGAACAACTATCTTCCAGGGGTACCCACTGTTCTCACTAAATATCTAAGAACGGTGCCCCTACCACTTCTACCCCAAGGGGAACAGGTAAATCAAGGTAACATTCCTGAACCTGAACTGGCTCCTGAACCACAACCTATGGATGTTGATCCAGAGCCCTTAGTGGCCATTCCTGACCAGGAGGTTGCAAACCCACAACCTCTAACCGCGGTCGAAGAGCCTTTGGAATAGCCAAATGAAACAATAAACGAACCCCCTTCCCCTCCTATACCCAATATTCAGACATCCGTGAGTGTAGAGGGAGATAGTGCCATAGCAGCACCACATAAGGAGATACACTGTAAGATCCGGGAAAATTACGTGTTATTATATGATGTGAAATGAAATTTTAATTTCATATTAAGAGTTATTAAATGATTTATCTGTTTAAACGTGCTAAGTTATTCGTTAAATGATTGAATATGTGATATTGTGGTGCTATGTGAAATGTGTGGGGAATTTGAAATTATTTTGAAAAGGATGTTATACTATTTTATTTTATTTTAATTATTGAAAAGAAAATTTGGATCGTTCCCAAATTATTCGGGAAATTGGTATATCGTTTGTACCAATATTTCATTCGTTAAAGTGGAAAGTATTCGAAAATATTCGTAATGGAAGTATTTTGGTTCGTATATTTGGTATTAAACGATACTTGTAGTTATCCGTACTTTATGGATGCTTATCGTCTCGTGAAACGTGTGATCTGCTTTATTAAAGGTTTAAAGCATATATTCTGTTATATTGTATTTAAAGCGATCCATCGGATCAGTATCGATCCAAAAATGTCGTTTGGGGTATTATTTTCCGTTTAATATAAAAAGGCAAATCGTACTTTGTTTTGCGTATAATAAAGCTTAATTACAGTTAAAAATCTAAAAACCCCTGAAACGTGTTCTTCGTGTTCTTGAGAATCAAACTCAATTTTGAAGGCGTTATCGGAATCCGATTTCGATGTTCTTGTAACCAAAATGAATCTCTCATCATCCTCTACCTAAATCCATCATCATCATCTGTGTGGGTAAGATCCTTAAATTTTTCCGATTTTAATTATTTTTATTATTTCGAATTTTAGGGTTTAATTTGGGGAAAATCGTGTTATTGATTGTTCTTGTTAATTGATTGCATAATCATGTTGTTCGTGTCATGAGGGGTATGTGGGTGATTTTTAATTTATTTTTTGAGTTGGAAATCGACCAAATCGGAAGTTTAGAAGTTCGCCGGAAAAGTTTGAAGCTTTGGTCGGATTTTGAGTTGTGGCGATTTGTTCTTGATTGTGTTAATGCCATGTAATAGATCGTTTAAATTGGAGTCTGTTCATGTATAAATATTGAAGGTTGGCTTTCGTTTTTGTTCGCCGGAAAAAGCCGCCGCCGGTAGTTTCTCGGTTTTGGAAGTCGATTTCGACCAGTTTCTGTGATGTTTGAGGTTGATTTAAGTAGAATACGATTGCCTTGGTAACCCCAGTGTTTTCCCCCTTGAAAATCGTGTGTTTTGGACGGTTTGCGGTCGCCGGATTCTGGGTTGGGTTGCCGGAACTCCGCCGGCGGCGGGTTGTTCTTGGCGACCCATATCCGTTCTTGGCGACCCGTTTTCAAAACCCTACCCGACCCGGTTTCGATCCAGAAAACCCTAATTCCATTTTCTGAATAGTGTTTCTGGGTTTTTATTTTAAAAATAATTCAAAAATAGTTTTATAATTCTAAAAATCATATCTTTGATTTAAAAATACATTTTATTATTCCGAAAATTTTATAAATTCATAAATATTTATTTAAATTCGAAAATTGATTAAATTTAATTATTTTAATTATTTTTGATTAATAATTAATTTATTTAATTAATTGATTAATTCTTTTAATCAGTTAATTCTTAATAATTAATTATTAATTAGATTTAATTAATTAAAATTAAGTTTAATTATTTTCTAGCTTGGTTCATTTATTTAAAAAATAGTTTGAGCATTTAAAGAGTGTCAATTAATTTTATTAATTGATTTAATTGCATTTAAAATACTTATATTGGATTTAAAAATCCGATTTTTTAATTTAAAAATTGTTTGTGGCTTATTTAAATTCAAATAAGCTTCGTGTGATGTTTTAAAAATAAGTTATAAGTGCTATATGGTTTGTATGAGTTGTGTAATGTGTTTTATAGTCTGTGTATGCCCGTACTAGGGCTAGTGTCTGAGTTTTAAATATCGTAAATTAGACCGGGCGTCCGATACGTAACCGATCACTTGTTTAAATATGTTATGTGAATGATGTGAATTATCTGTTGTTGAGTCATGCATGCGAATAAATTGTGTTGAGACTTGTTTCAGTATTTGGTCGTGTCTAATATCATCACGAGGGGTAGTTGGGATAGAAATTTGTTGGTTATGTTAGAAAGTGAGATTTACGAGGCCGTTGACTTAGATGTTGACTTTTATAGTATGGGGAGTTTCGTCAAGCGAGTTACGAGGATTACTTGTATAGTTAGTTGTGATCATTCTATCAATTGAAATGTGGTTGTCTGTGCAACAGAGGCTATTGGACGAGACGAGTCAGATTATCGAAGTTAAGTTACAATCGTTTATGGAATGTGAAATCATACGTTGAAGACTAAGTACCGTCTTGATATGGATAGAAAAGTAATTATAGAAATATAATTGATGATTCTTTGGAAAGGCCAAGTATTTAAGGCCCAAAACCCAGATTATTTATTAATTTCGTAATTAATAAATAGGGAAAATATACAGCTCATAAAAAGAGTCCAAAATATGGTAAATTCATCAAAGAAGGATCCGGAATCCCAATTAAAGGCAATTAATGAGTCATAGCCTTTATCAACAAGGAAAAGACTTATCCTGCAAGAAATACAATGTTTATCCATTATCAATAAGGAGACTTATTCGCTAAGACTCCTAAACATACCATAAATACTATGCTCTAGACGCCTATATAAGGACCTTGATCCTACAATTAGAACTACGTTTTGGACACAGCTCCATACGTCACGTTTTGGACACAACTCCATACGTCATCTACTACGTTTTGGGCACAGCTCCATACGTCACAACGCCTCGAGGGCGCAACAAGCCACAAAGGCACCCCTAGAACTACGTTTTAGACTTCATCCACGAATAAGGACATACAAGTCATCTACAACGTTTTAGACTTCATCCTCGAATAAGGACATACAAGTCACTACGTCCTTGGTGTGCCCCTGCCGCCATAGCCCCGAGGGCAACACCAAGAACTACGTCTTTGGCTTGATTCTCAATAATGAATTGAGATACGTAGGCATCTTGTGAGGACCGATTTAGTCTCGAAACACAAGTGCAGCCATTAAAGCTCGAAGCTCATTAAACCCTTGCATTAAAGCTCGAAAGCTCATTAATCCTAGCAATTATTATACAAGTACAAATTTTATTCCACAACATTTGGTGCCGTCTGTGGGAAGACAACATCAACCATGGCAAACACACGAAGAACAACTCGAGGTCCTCAAACTTCTGATGGACTTCCTCTTACTTCTGCAACAGAAACTCAGGGGAGCCAACCACCGCCAATCACTGGCACTGAAGGGGCAAATGCCCCCATCACCACCACTCAAGGACCGAAAGTCCCGATTACTGTTGAAGGGACGAATCCCCTATAAATGGTTGTTCATGGACGAGATCCACCAGAGACCACTCTCCAGCAACCAATCATAACCACTCCATTGCTTGCAAACGCACCACGTGGTCTCCAACTTCACACCACGGATCTCCCCCAATATACTACCCAAACTCTCGGTATGCCAACTTATGGTATGCCACCTCGACCCCCGATGGGCAGTAGTGGTGCCAACCCCATCTATCACGAGGCCTATGTGCCCCCATATATTCAAGGTCTGGGACCCCAAAATCAGCGAACCCCTTTTCAAGACTACTCAGGTCCCTACACCGAGGATGAGAATTACTCAACAGGAGATGAGAGGGATGTTGCCCCAAGAAGGAGACGTTCCTCCCAAACCAATCGAGAAACTACTAAGGAAAAACTTGCGTCCCTTGAAGCCGAGGCTGCAAGGCTCAAAAATTTATTGGCAGAAGAGGATGCCACAAGGACACAAAATCAAGGAAGAGTCCTGGTGATCAACCTCGACCCAACACCAAGGAGAAACAGTAGGGCTGAGGCCCCAAGGGGTGATCCTACTGATTTGTTGCCCCTAGGAGATCCTGATGTTCCAACACCACCATTCACTCAAGACATCATGAAAGCCAACATCTCTAGAAAATTCAAGATGCCGACGATCAAGGCTTATGATGGAACGGGAGATCCCGCTAACCATGTGAGAACCTTCTCCAACGCACTGTTGTTGCAGCCGACCAACGATGCAGTCAAGTGTAGGGAGTTTCCCCAAACCTTGGCAGGCATGGCACAACGTTGGTATAGCCACTTGCCTCCCAATTCTATTGGGTCCTTCAAAGAATTGAGCAAGGCGTTTATCAACCAATTCGTAAGTGGGAGAGTGCACGAGAAAAGCTCTGCATCCCTCATGGGAATTCAGCAAGGAAAGAATGAAGCCTTGAGAGATTACATTAATCGATTCACTAGAGAGGCTCTAAAAGTCCCAGACTTGGAGGACAAAGTGGCTATGATAGCCCTACAGCAAGGAACTACTGATGATCACTTCAAGAGATCATTGGCCAAGCACCCACCTGAGAGCATGTTAAAGCTCCAAGACAGAGCCAGCAAATACATCAAGGCATAAGAAAGCATGAGAAATCATGAACCCACTACTGGTGGTAATGGGAACTCAAAGAAAAGGAAGGAAACCCAAGAGTACGATGTTAGGGAAAAATTTCCTAGAACGTCAAAGAGATCTGATTCTCCACCAAAAAAGAGCAACTTTGGGCCAAAATTTACAGAGTATGCAAGATTGAATACTCCGAGGAGTCAAATTCTGATGGAGATAGCAAAGGAAGAGGATCTCAAATGGCCGAAGCTAGTGAGGGCTGACTTGTCCAAACAGAACCAAAACCAATTTTGTCGGTTCCACAAAGAAGTTGGTGACGACACCGACGATTATAGACAACTGAAAGACGAGATTGAGTTTCTGATACGAAGAGGAAAACTCAGCAAATTCACCAAGGATGGAAATCAAGGAAGTCACAGAGGAAATTATGAAAGGAAGGATTATGACAGAAGGGACAACGACCAAGATCGTAATCCTAAACCCCGAGGGCCAGTCACCAATATGATATTTGGAGGACCAACTGTTGCTGGGTCCTCCCGAAACTCAAGGAAAGCTTATGCCTGAGAGGTAATGACTGTGGTTGGAGAAGCACCGAAACGTGCCAGAACAGAAGTGTCAATTGGTTTTGATGATTCTGACTTGGAAGGGGTGAAGTTCCCCCACGATGATCCTTTAGTCATCGTACCTGTAATAGGTAATTCTGAAACCAAGAGAGTCTTATTTGACAATGGGGCTTCAGTGGATATCTTGTTCCACGATGCCTTTATCAAGATGGGTTACACTGATTCTCAGTTGTAACCCTCGAATATGCCCATATACGGGTTTAATGGAGTGGAATCGAAGGTGGAAGGCACCATCCAGCTCCCAATGACCATGGGACAAGGAATGAGTACATCTACTCAAATGATGAACTTTGTAGTCATAAAGGCAACTTCAACCTACAACGCGATCCTCGGAAGGACTGGTCTTCATGCGTTTAAGGCCGTTGCCTCATCTTATCATCTGAAAGTCAAGTTCCCAACGAGAAATGGGATTGGAGAAGAGAGAGGAGACCAAAAAATGGCTAGAAGTTGTTATGTAGCCGCGTTAAGGCCTGATGGAATCGGGGGGCAGGTTCCCCATTGAATACATGAATACAAATGACGATGAGGACAGAAGAGGGAAACCAGCCGAGGACTTGATCCCAATTCCCTTAGTCCCAGGTGAACCAGAGAAGGTGACTTATGTTGGGGCACTAGTGCCGGAACCATTGAAAAGCAAACTCACGACTTTTATTCAAGAGAACAATGACGTTTTTGCTTGGACAGCGACCGACATGCCAGGGATTGATCCCCAATTGATAACTCACAAACTGAATGTGGATCCTGAAAGGAAGACGGTGAAACAAAAGAATAGAAGATTTGCTCCGGAAAGGCTTGAAGCCATAAAACAAGAAGTTGAAAAGCTTTTGGAAGCCGGTTTCATTGAGGAAATTCAATTCCCAGAATGGTTGGCTAACCCAGTGATGGTCAAAAAGGCCAATGGGAAATGGAGGATGTGTGTGGACTTCATTGACTTAAATGATGTATGTCCTAAAGATTGTTTTCCCTTACCAAGGATTGATGCACTAATAGATGCAACAGCTGGGCACGAGATGCTAAGTTTCATGGATGGCTTTAGGGATACAACCAAATCAAGATGCACAAAGATGACATCTCCAAGGTATCATTCATCACTGACTTTGGTGTTTTCTGTTACTTAGTCATGGCATTTGGACTTAAGAATGCAGGGGCAACCTACCAAAGATTGGTGAACAAAATTTTTGAACACCTAATTTGAAAAACCATGGAGGTCTACGTAGATGACATGCTAGTCAAGAGCCTCGATAAGGCCGATCACATTGAGCACCTCCGAGAGGCATTTGAAGTGCTAAGGCACCACAAGATGATGTTAAATCCATCTAAATGTGCCTTTGGTGTAGGCTCGAGAAAGTTTTTAGGCCTGATGGTTTCCAAGAGAGGAATCGAGGCTAATCCCGACAAAATCAAAGCAATTCTAGACATGGAACCACTACAGACTATTAAGGAAGTCCAGAAACTAACTGGAAGAGTGGCAGCATTGGGAAGATTCATCTCCAAGTCAGGAGAGAAGTGCTTACCTTTCTTCAAAGCACTTAAGAATGTGAAATTTTTTGAATGGACAGCTGAAAGCCAAGAGGCCTTTGAGGCCTTGAAGAAATACATGGCTGAGCCACCACTATTGGCCAAACCAAAACCAGGAGAGGTTCTTTATCTATACTTGGCAGTATCCAACAGTGCCCTTGGAGCTGTTTTGGTAAAAGAAGAGTTAAAGGTTCAGAAACCCATCTACTACGTGAGCAAGATCCTACATGGGGCAGAAATAAACTACTCTACCATAGAGAAGTTTGCCTTAGCCTTGATTATGGCCTCAAGAAAACTACGTCCATACTTTCAGGCACACATGATAGAGGTCTTGACTAATCATCCTCTAAGAAACATCTTGCACAGCCCTCAAGTAAGTGGAAGATTGATTAAATGGACCATTGAACTAGGGGAATTTGACATCAAATACAAGCCTCGAATGGCCATAAAAGCACAAGCACTTGCTGACTTCATGGTTGAATGCAACATTGACAACCAAGAAGTCGGGGGGCAGGAAGTGACAGTGGAAGACAAGAAGTTGAAGAAATAGTCTCCAAAGAATGTTGGGTGCTCTATTTTGATGGAGCATCAAAAACAAAATCAAGTGGAGCCGGTTTAGTGCTACAAAGTCCTGATGGATTCCTCATAGAGTATGCACTAAAACTTGACTTTCCAACGACAAACAATGAGGCTGAGTATGAAGCTCTGATAGCTGGTTTAGGGCTGGCTGGAGCCTTGAGGGTCAAAACTCTGAAAGTATGTGGAGATTCGAGGCTAGTGGTTTCCCAAGTAAATGGGGAATTTGAGGCAAGAGATGAAGTCATGGCCAAGTACTTGAAACTTGTCAAGGCCATCATGACTCAGTTCGACGAATGTATGTAGAGCACATTCCAAGGGAAAAAAACGTGAAGGCTGATGCCTTGTCTAAATTTGCTTCTTCCGAAATTGAAAACTATGCAGGGAGTGTCTACTTCCAAGTCCTGAGGACCCCAAGCATCAACGGAAAGTTGGTAGCACCCATTGATGTTGGAAGTTGTTGGATGGATCCCATCAAATCTCATCTAGAAACTGGGTGGTTACCCAACGGCACTTCAGAAGCACGAAAGCTATACGTCAGAGCACTAAGGTATACCCTGATTGAGGGAATCCTATACAAGAAGTCTTTCATCATTCCATATCTGAAATGTTTGAGACCTCAAGAGGCATAATTGGCCCTGAAGGAAGTACATGAAGGAATTTGTGGGCAACACTTGAAGGGCAGAGCCCTTGCTCATAAAATCACTCGTCTAGGTTTCTATTGGCCAAGCATACTTACTAATGCTAAAAGCTACGTGAAGAAATGTGAACGGTGTCAAAAGCATGCACCAGTGGTTAGACAACCACCAGAAATGATGACATCCATTAACTCACCTATCCCCTTTGCCATTTGGGGAATGGATATACTCGGGCCATTTCCAATGGCAAGTGCTCAACGAAAGTTCTTGATAGTAGCAATCGACTACTTCACCAGTGGATTGAGGCTAAGCCATTAGCCAAGATAACCACCAAGCACGTATTGCATTTCTTCTGGGAAAATGTGATATGCAGATATGGAATTCCACGAATCCTGGTCACGGACAATGGAACTCAGTTTAACAACGATGAGTTCAAGAAGTATTGCGATGAGAATGATATCAAGTTGCGCTTCACTTTTGTTGCCCATCCACAAGCAAATGGGCAAGCTGAGGTTGCAAATCGAATTATCCTAGATGGACTAAAGAAAAGAGTTGAACGCTCCAGAAACACTTGGGTAGACGAATTGCTCCCCATACTTTGGGCATATCGTACTACCTGCAAAGTCACCACCGAAGCAACTCCATTTCTATTGGCTTATGGAGCAGAGGCAGTGGTTCCGGTGGAAATTACTCACACGTCTCCAAGAGTTGAGGCTTATGAACCATAAACAAATGAAGAAGGCTTGAGGCTAGCTTTAGATCTAATTGATGAAGTTAGAGATGAGGCAAACGCCAAGATAGTTGAACATCAAAAGAAGGCATCTTTCTACTACAACCTAAGGGTTAAAGAAAGGTTCTTTCGACAAGGAGACTTGGTTCTACGAAAGATTGAGGCATCCGGAGTTGGACAAAAAGGCAAGCTGGCCCCAAATTGGGAAGGACCATATCGTGTTAAGAACGTATTTGATCTAGGCTCCTACAAATTGGAAACCCTCGAAGGGCATGAGGTGCCAAGGACTTGGCATGCCTCAAATTTGAAAGTCTATTATGTTTAGTGCATCCTAAAAGGATCCGCTAGTAGGACAAGTAGAAATATGGTTCGATGAAATCATGAGCTTCCTGGAAAGAAGATGAAGGGTTGAACCCGTTTTGATTGGTAGAAACATCCTCAAAGCATTGTCAAGACAAACTACAAATGAATGCAAAGGAAAGCATACAAAATATGCATGTCAACTGCACAAATAAAGCTGAATACAACGAACCCCGAAGGGTGAATGTTGCTAATAAACATACAAAAGAAAGCCTAAGATGCTTATTGTTAATTAGCGAAAATTTCAAGCTCAAGAGAAGTTTGATATGATAGACTTGATAATGAATCACTACGAGTGGAGCCATCAGTAAGAACTCGTAAGGGTGAAGGGTTGAAACCCTAGAAACCTAAGACATTCAGTCCAAACCCCATCATTCGATATGCTCAATGAAAGGCTTGAAGCCAAAACAAGACGGTATAAGACATAAAAGGCTTATGCAAATGTCAAGTTAGCCTCGAATAAGGCAAAATCGTCGTAAATGTGTAGGTCGCTCCACACTTTACACCAAGACGATACTCGTGAAACACTAGTGTATATTAAAATCCCCAAAAAGGGGTAGTAAGTCCCAGGTAAGGGATAAAAAGACCCGAAGTCTCGAAAAAGACCGGTATAATTTCTATGAAATCCTTGTGCATTATCATAGACGTTGGGAAGCGCGATCAGCCATTTTAAACCCAGAATATTCAAGAAATCTTTAAATCTTCAAAAGAACCCAGAAATCGGTGAGTTTAAACAGAAAACCTCACCGGGAATCGCCTTGCCACAGAACCCTAGCAGAGCTTTGCAGAGAGAATTTTGGAGAAAATCTAGAAGAATATTTCTGAGAAATGAAAAGTGAGAAGTGAGTTGAAACAAGTGAGATTTCACCCTTTTATAGGGGCAACAGCCGGTCAATGGGCCGGTTGAAAGAAGAGCAACCGTCTATAGCCGGTTAAGGCCCACGAATCCATTTATGGATTATAGAAATTGAAGCCCAAACAATTTGGGTCTCAGGCGAATTCGAAGCCCAAAACAATGAGGCCCAATAAGGCCCAAGGCTGGAATAATTTAAGTCCAATTAAAAATTGGGCTAGTTAAGGCCCAAGAAAGAATAAAATTTGGAATGAAACCAAGGCAAAAACAAGGATAAAAGATTTGGGGTCGAAAAGACCCTAAAACAAAATCATACGACCACGGTCGAAAATACATGAGAAATCGAGGTCGTATCCATCGACCTCGCTCCCAAATAAAAACGAAAAATTGAAGATTTGAGGTCGAAAAAACCTTAGAACGAAGTCGTACGACCGAAGTCGAAAATATACGAGAAATCGAGGTCGTATCCATCGATTTTGCACCAAAATAAGGCACAAAAATTAAAGATCTAAGGTCGAAAAGACCCTGGATCGAGTTCGAAGGCTCGAGGTCGAAAATGGCCCAGAAAATGAGCTCGAGGCATTCGATCTCGCACCAATTTGAGGTCGAAAGTATGAGGGATCAAGGTCGAATGACCCAGGTCGAAAATGACCTGAAAATCCTGGTCGAAAAAGGCTGGATCGAGGTCGAACGACCGAGGTCGAAAATGACTGGTAAATTGAGGTCGAAACCATCGACCTGGGACCAATCGAGGTCGAAAAAAGGCTGGATCGAGGTCGAAGGCTCGAGGTCGAAAAAGACTTAAAAATCGAGGTCGAAACCTTCGACCTCACTCTAGTCGAGGTCGAAATCCATGTCGAATTTCATGTCGAAAATGACCTGTTTCCTGGTCGAATTTCAGGTCAAAAATGACTTGTTTCTGGTCGAAAAGGGGGTCGAAAATGACCTAATTTGAGGTCGAAAATGCCCTTAAAAATGGAAAATTTTGAGGAAAAACACGTTATAACTTCTACGAAAACCCCAAGGAGATTTTCCCAGAAGTTGGGGGGCAAATGATATGGATAGAAAAGTAATTATAGAAATATAATTGATGATTCTTTGGAAAGGCCAAGTATTTAAGGCCCAAAACCCAGATTATTTATTAATTTCATAATTAATAAATAAGGAAAATATACAGCTCATAAAAAGAGTCCAAAATATGGTAAATTCATCAAAGAAGGATCCGGAATCCCAATTAAAGGCAATTAATGAGTCATAGCCTTTATCAACAAGGAAAAGACTTATCCTGCAAGAAATACAATGTTTATCCATTATCAATAAGGAGACTTATTCGCTAAGACTCCTAAACATACCATAAATACTAGGCTCTAGACGCCTATATAAGGACCTTGATCCTACAATTAGAACTACATTTTGGACACAACTCCATACGTCACGTTTTGGACACAACTCCATACGTCATCTACTACGTTTTGGGCACAGCTCCATACGTCACAACGCCTCGAGGGCGCAACAAGCCACAAAGGCACCCCTAGAACTACGTTTTAGACTTCATCCACGAATAAGGACATACAAGTCATCTACAACGTTTTAGACTTCATCCTCGAATAAGGACATACAAGTCACTACGTCCTTGGTGTGCCCCTGCCGCCATAGCCCCGAGGGCAACACCAAGAACTACGTCTTTGGCTTGATTCTCAATAATGAATTGAGATACGTAGGCATCTTGTGAGGACCGATTTAGTCTCGAAACACAAGTGCAGCCATTAAAGCTCGAAGCTCATTAAACCCTTGCATTAAAGCTCGAAAGCTCATTAATCCTAGCAATTATTATACAAGTACAGATTTTATTCCACAACACGTCTCATGTTTGACTATCGAGGCTGGCACGTGGATTCGAAATGGTAAAAGCAGACTAGTGGTATTCGCAAGAGCGTTAAAGCAAAGAAGGACGGAGGTAGAGAATCGTGCGACAAGACAGAATAAGGAGGAAATCGTATTGTTTCAGCGTTACGAAATAGCTAAGGACCAGAGGCAAGTGTTTATACCCTTGCTTATTAATTAAGGGATATTATCTTGAATTATTAGTATGCATGTTGAATGCTTATTACTGAATTTTCAAATGTTGATTTCTTTGCATTGAATTGCAAGTATGTTATTTAATCTCGTAAATTGACGAGTACTCTTTTATACCTTTTGAGTTTAGATTCATATTTTCATATTGATTGGAAAGATATACTTATTATATTGAAAAGTTTGAAGAGATAATTATGGGCCGTATACTAAGGCTTTCTTTTAAAAGACATGATTTTAAAACATTAGGTTGGAATATTGCCAACCCTAGATGAGTGGGAACTTGTGAACCCTATGTTGAAAATGTTATTTTAAATTCCGAAGTTGTGGTACTTGTTCTACAAGTATTCCATTTTTTTTCCATCCTGCACCCTTGCAAGTATTATTATCATTTCTTGTTAATGCGATCATCTGATCCATTCCCTGATTCGAATTCATTTATGTTGTGCATGATTTAGTTTACTTCCTTCAAATACGAGGCTTATCTATTATAAGTATATGTTCGAAGGACTTGAACTATTTCTGTCAGAAGTTAATAAAACCTTGTTTTCTTCATTTATAAACTTCACCCTGAATTTTTCTTAAACTTGAACTTGACTTTCTTGTCACTTACCAGATTGTTGAATCTTAACTAATTCTTCCATGATGTGATAATTTGAACTGTTGAGGCCATCTAGAGCCTGTTCTTTGAACCCTATTCTATATTGAGTTGTTACAAATTCTGTTGATATCATAATGCCTGTTTCATATCAGACTAAATCTTGTTGAGCATGTCATTGTTTATTCTTCATTATATCCCAGTTGTTACATCGAACTCGTCGATGCTTATTATATTGTCACTTTTCATATGCACCTCCCCATATTGTGTCGATCTCGTTGATACTAGATTATATTGTTATTCCTTAATGGATTCTTCATAATTGAACTGTTTCCTGGAACGTGTGTTTTCCAGCAATTGTTGTATTAGGTTGTCGATTCTTCCGACACCTGATTGTCGAAGGAAGGTTGTCAATTGTTCTGACACCTGACGTATATATATATATAATATAGGATTGGAATGTTTTTAAATGGGACCAGTAATTAGTCGGGCCATATTTATGGTCGGAATAAATTAAGGCCCAGATTGGCCTAGGATCCAGTAGAGGACTTTGCTATAAGCAAGTCCGGGGTTGATGCGTGGCTGGCCAGCAGCACAACCTTTGATTTGATAAATGTTAAAAATCCAATTCTAATATTAATTCTTATTTCTGGGATGAGTTACATCCATATGTTTTGTACTTGTGAGTTATGACCTGATATTCAGGTTTCTTCGTTGCGTAAAATTGTTGGTTGTTGATTAATAAATGGTGGTTTCAATCTTGCTGAAATCACTTACTCTTAATTCATTTGGATTCCAAATAGTCGAAATCCACTTCCGTGATTCCATTGGCAGTCGTGAGATATCTATCTTGATGAGTTTTATTCATACCGCATACCCAGTCGGTACTATATTAAAGTCTTGAAGTGCGTTCTTTATTTCTTGACCGAGCGTGATGGCTCATTCTTACTCCTTGATTATTCTACCCTTCCAGAGTTGTTGGTTTCAGAGAATGTTATGAATAGACCTGTTATCTTCAAAATTAGTATTTTTGTACAAACTATGGTCTTGAAGACGTATGAGTTATATTTATTTCATATTTTCTACTTACTATTGTAGATATTGTTGATTCGGTCGCCGTAACGACCAATATAAATCTTTTTGTGTTTTAAACTATTCAATTGAGAGAAGAAGAATGAGAAATTGTGGTAAATTACCAAACTTGTTTTGAAAATATTAGAGATTACAAATGTTTAAGCCAAAGGCTTGTTTATTTGAAAATCCAAAGTTTATTTTGGAAACCTTTCGTATTATATTTAATAATGCGCTTGCTGAGCAATTCATTCGCTCATACTTGTTTTATTTGTATATATTTTAGCCTGCCAAAAAGAAGGTGTATTGGCGAGAGTTGTCCGCGTAGCTGATCAGAGATGGGGAAAGATATTAGCGTAAAGACGTTTTGATCCAGAGCATTGGAGTTAGTGATAGGTTTGTATATAGATGTTTTCTATTGAATAAGATATTGTATAAGAGTAGTGGCCTGGTATACTTCTTATCGAAGTTATACTAGTGTTTTAGATTGTATGTAAAGAGAATGGTTGTAAAGAGGAAAAATTTTATGTAATGGAAATTTTGGATTCTTGTTTCTAGCACTATAACCTTTAAAGATTCTTGGTAGAGTTGGGGTCACAGATATTATTATTATTGTGTTGATTTTATATTGAATAGGTTGTTTGGATTAAGAGTGCAGTGTGACGACCAAATCCTTTGACCCCGGATTTGGGGGCGTTACATACACCCTTCAACAGCAGCTCTGCCTTCCTCTAAAAGGAGACGAACAGAAACCGAGGCAACTATTGATACTTTATTTCAAACTTTCAAAGCGCCCTTTATTGATTTTTCTGATGCTGATTGGGCTACGCTAACGAAAGCTATATCTGAACCAATAGCTCAATCAAGTAAGGAAGAATTGACGGAAGCAACTGGTGTTCCGACCATATTACGGTCAGGTTCCCTGGTTGAAGGTTCTAAGAACCAAGGGTCTTCACAGACGTTGAGAGAAGGCTTTGACCTAAATGCACAATCTAAAGGGTCATTGTCTACCTCCCCAGATGGAACATATCTGGATCCTGCGGGTAAAGGGTCTGACGTAGGTGCAGATCGGCAACTCGTTGACAATGAATCAATTACTATTGAGAAGTCAACTGAGGTAAAGTCTTCACAGACTATCGTGGAAGATTCGGGATCTCTGCTGTTAAAAGAGCCTGTTTCTAACCCCCTAGAGATTCAAACTCTAGATCCTACAAAGGATATATCATCTAAGGATGATCAGCAACTTGGTTTAACCAAGGACGGGGACTTGCGAAGCCCCATTGCACCACCGGTGACCTCCTTAAGGACGGCTACGGTGTTTTCTTCTGCAGGTACAATCAGCACAAAGGATTTGAGTGAAACAAAAACACTTACACCTGGCCTGAGTGGGAAAGGAAAAATGATTCAAACACCGACAGAAACGTTGAGTGTACACCCAGAGCCAAATGTGAGGAGTGACACCCTAACCCTACCTAATATTGATGATTTACTGTTACCGACAGAAAGAGAGCTACAAGTTCAATCTACCCTCAAGGAGATGACAGTTCGTGACAAAGAAGTAAATCCATTATTCAAGGTTCCACTGCGACCTTCCTTTGACCAAGGGATCTCCTCTAGTCAAGCCAATGCTTCTTTAAAGACTATTCAAGAGAAGGTTGACTTGGCTGCAGCTGATTCCAGAAGAACATTCAGGGTCATTGGCAGTGCATCTGGCACTATAACAGGTACGAAGTAGGCAGTGGACTCCTTAAAGAAGGAAGCTATGGACGAACTGATCGAGTTGAGGACGGACGTAAAGGAACTTAAAGATGGTTTCATGAATGAAGTGGATGCTTTGCACCAAGGACAAGAAGCTTTAAAAGAAGACGTTCTGGTTATCCGGGATGGTCAAAATAGGGTAAAAGATGCAATGAACACCCTTTATAGAGTGGAGTCTAAGCTGAACCAGAGATTGGACAAGATTGAGAAGACTACCAACTCTAGATTGGATGACATTGACCTGAAGCTGGCTTCTATGCAAGAGATGAATAAGGATCTGCTAGATTTCATGGAAAATCAAAGTGATGGAGTAAAGTCGATATGGACTATGCTGAAGAACCAACTAACTAGCCAACCTGGTCCTTCAAATCAGCAACCTGATCCTTCTGCTACCTTTTATGCTGAGGATGCTTTTATCGAGGATTCCTCAACTAAGGGGAGAAAGTTGGAGAAGGGGAGAAAGAGAAGCCTAAGGATGGATGGGGAGTTTGGGAGACAGTTGAAGCTATTCCTATCAGACAGTACTGGATAGAGGAACTTGTAGAAGAAGAGAAGGAGAGTGAAGAGGAATTTGAGGTCATGCATGAGCAACCTAATCAAGAGGAGCATGAGCCATATTATCCAGAGCCCGTTGAACATCCAATCTGGGAGGATATTATGGAAGAAGAAGCAAATTCTCTATCACCTGAAGAAGAAGCTGCCTTGGAAGCTGTAAGAGCTCAGAGAGCTGCAGTAGATGCCAGGCAAGCTGAGAAAGAGAAACAGCAAGCAATTCTGAGGAGTGAAAAACTGAAGAGATTAAAAGTGTATAATGAAGTGAGGAAGAAGAAGATGATAGATCTGGCAAAGAAAGATGGTACTGAATGGGAAATGGCTTACAAAACCTTTTGCGGAGTTGAAGAAGGATTAGAAGTCAACGACAATGCTGAGGTGGAAGTTATTATTCAGGACATCATAAGTGCTAATCTTGAAGATCAGACTTACTTTAAAGCACTGAGAAGCTCTATAATCTGTCTAAATGCTGGGGTTAAAGCAAATGGTGCCTGGAGCTTATTAATCAGTTTTCTGGAGAAAGGTACATTTGTGATTTCCACTAAGTTTTTAGAACAGAGGACATATACAGAATTGCAGGCTATACTCATCAAGATCCAAAGAACTACAAGGCTAAATGAACTGCTCCGTGAGCATGTTAAGGAGATCGTGATGAAAGTCGGTCCAGAGATTACTGAAGATCCTCCAATGGTTAGATTCATGACGAATGACTTGTTCAGAATCTGCTATTTGGCTGAGGACAAACTGAGGGACTACCCAAGTATCTATCTAATCTTAGTTGAGAAGTATCTTAGATCCACTGGATTCTCATCAACGGAGAAGGACAAAGCAGCAGATACTCTTAGAAGATTTCTAATGGAGAATGTTCCTTACTATAGGAAAAGAGTGGAAAGAGGATTGGAAGTGCATACCAGACTGCCAAACATGCCAAAGCTAAACAAGAAAGATGTTAACATTGCATGGTTATGGGCTGGAGTGGGTCAAGAGGTTGAATATATTGGAAGACACATCCAAGGAGCAATCCTTAAACCTGGAGAACCACTGCACTATCTATCAGTGATTGATTATCAAGCTGCTAACTCCAATCCAATGATTGAAGAAGGTGAGATTTGAATGGACTGAAGATTGAAGCAAAGAACAAAAGAACTATCAGCTCAGACAAGAGGAGCAACTTCAATGTGAAAAGTTTTATTGTTTTTTGATTTATGAAATCTGGAAATGTATATATATCTGATCCAGAATACATTAATATTATTACGCTGTCTTACTTTAAGTAGTTTCATGTTTCCTTAGTTAGTTGAGTTATCCTCGAAGTATTTGCTTGTCGAACTCTATCCAATCAAATAGGGGGAGATTGTAAAGCATAATGTAACATAAGATGTAAAAGAGATAACTACAACTCAACAAAGGACAAGACAGACAATAGTATTAACAGAAGCACAGGAATCCAGAATCAAAGAAGAAAAGGTAAACTCAAAAAATCAAAATACGTTATGTATTCTTGAAGTCCGTAAACAGGTCACGGAAAGAAGCTCATGAAAATGATCAAGCCTCAGTGATAACAAAAGAAACAAGACGTTCAAGACAACAGAAGTATGCAAATGATTTAGAGTCAGTACCACATGATTGCAGTGATGAAGCAACCAGAACGACAAAGGACTTATCAGCAGCATTGAATTGAAGACATAAAAGAAGAATTGATCAAGTGTTATTCATCTGTGAACCAGACCAGTTGCACTAGGTGACGGCACTAAAAGATCAAATTGTTTTACCGTCTCAGAAGAAAATGATACAGTCTAAAACTTAAACGCCCTGAAACTTTTCTAAAAGGCTAATAATAGAAAAGGTTCGATAGTTTTCTAATTTAGAAAACCATCGAATGAAAAGCATAAAGTAAATGAATACTTTAATAAAGTAAGTATTCCATTCGATAGTTTTTATTTAAAAACCATCAAATTGAATAATTACTTTATTCATTCGATAGTTTTCATTTAGAAAGTGGGTGAAAAGTTTTCTTTGTTTGACAGGTTGATGAAGATCCAACGGCCAAGATTGTTTGTTCAACTTTGGTTCGATGGTTTTTCTAAAATCAAGTCTACAATTACTAAGAGAGAGGCAGTGTCTTCCTCAGTCAGGTTATTTCATAGTAGCAATTACTGAGAGAGAAGTTTGAGCCGGAGAAGATCAGAAAAATTTATAGTGCTCAGAATTCTATCAATGTATTGATTGTGAATAACCTAGAACTCATTGAAGCTAATCTACGGATTAGAAATTGTAGCACCCCTCGAGGTTTATATTTATAAAAAGATATATTCCCCGAAACTTGATTTGGTTTGGTGTGTTTGATTTCGTTATAGAACTGAAAGATTAATCCGTGAACGAAATTGAATTATTTGTGAGTATCATATTCAACCCCACCTTCTACGATACTTTGGACCTAACAAGACGGGTGCGATGAGATGGCGCCTCTAAAATCGCTCCGTTCTATTTTTCTAATTTTCTCAAATTTTCACAATTTTTAATTTTAATAATTACAACTTCCTTTATTATTTTCGATTTTGTAGGAAGGAAATTGAAAATTACACTTTTATTATTTTAAAACTTGATAGAACTTTCTTTTATTATTTTCAAAGTTGATAGAACTTTTTTTTATTATTTTCAAAGTTGATAGAACTTTCTTTGATTTAGAAAATTACAACTTCCTTATTATTTTCGAATTTGTAGGACTTGATAGAAATTTTTTTAATTTAGAAAATTATGACTTTCTTATTATTTTCGAACAATTTTTAATTTTAATAATTACAACTTCCTTTATTATTTTCTATTTTGTAGGAAGGAAATTGAAAATTACACTTTTATTATTTTCAAACTTGATAGAACTTTCTTTTATTATTTTCAAAGTTGATAGAACTTTCTTTGATTTAGAAAATTACAACTTCCTTATTATTTTCGAATTTGTAGGACTTGATAGAACTTTCTTTAATTTAGAAAATTACAACTTTCTTATTATTTTCGAATTTGTAGGCTTGATAGAACTTTCTTTTATTATTTTCAAACTTGATAGAACTTTCTTTGATTTAGAAAATTACAACTTCCTTATTATTTTCGAATTTGTAGGACTTGATATAACTTTCTTTGATTTAGAGCATTTATTTGATTTAGAAAATTACAACTTCCTTATTATTTTCGAATTTGTAGGACTTGATAGAACTTTTTTTGATTTAGAAAATTACAACTTCCTTATTATTTTTGAATTTGTAGGTTTGATAGAAATTTCTTTTATTATTTTCAAACTTGATAGAACTTTCTTTGATTTAGAAAATTACCACTTCCTTATTATTATCGAATTTGTAGGCTTGATAGAACTTTCTTTTATTATTTTCAAACTTGATAGAACTTTATTTGATATAGAAAATTACAACTTCCTTATTATTTTCGAATTTGTAGGACTTGATAGAACTTTCTTTGATTTAGAAAATTACAACTTCCTTATTATTTTCGA
Source organism: Heracleum sosnowskyi (assembly GCA_030848705.1). NCBI lineage: Eukaryota > Viridiplantae > Streptophyta > Magnoliopsida > Apiales > Apiaceae > Heracleum > Heracleum sosnowskyi. The sequence continues at coordinate 74,979,491 of CM061240.1, forward strand.
ATTTGTAGGCTCTTATGTTAATAATTGCAATTTTCTCTTTTATTATTTTCAATCTTGATAAAACTTTCTTTTATTATTTTCAAACTTGATAAAACTTTCTTTTATTATTTTCAAACTTGATAGAACTTTCTTTTATTATTTTCAAACTTTATAGAACTTTTCTTTTATAATACTTCTTGACTTTTAAACATAATGGATTTCCATGTTATTCACCTTAAAAACACCTATAAATTAAAGGTCATTCATAACAAAAAATCTACACCGAAACTTTTTTACATAGCTTCAAATTTTTACAACCATATTTACAAGCAATACAACTATGGCCTACACCATGTTGGATGCTTTGAACGACAACAACTATACCTGGATGATAAGAGTACGAGTGTGTAGAATGTGGGAATTTGTCAATCCAAATACTGAAGAACTGATCAGTCTTGACATGATTTTGATCGATGAAAAGGTTAATAAATCAATATACTTATAACTTATTAGTTTGTCAAATTGTATGATGTTATTAACTTTTCTAAGATATGTTGTATGACAGGAAAATTTGATCCATGCTACTATCCCGAAGATTCTGGTCTCTCGGTTCAAATATCTTTTAGAGGAAGGCTCCGTGTACAACATCAAAAATCTGAAAGTTGTTTCAAGTACAGGGAAATATAGACCACTATCACATGGGTCTAAATTGCTCTTCATACGCATAACGTTGCCTAAGAGATTGGAAGAAGGCATCGTCAACATATCACTGCATGGATTTCAGTTCATATGTCCGGATATAATTGATGCATGTATTAATGACACCAACGTACTCTCAGGTTTTTGATGCAGTAATATATTAGAATAATATATAAGTAATACTATTATATAAGTTATAATTCAAACTATCATGTTCTAATATTATTTTTTCTATGTTGATTTAGATGTTGTGGGCTGTTTAACCTACTTGGGTGGCATTGAAGTTGTCAAAGGCGGTTGGAAAAAAAGATATCTCATAATTGTCACAAATTAGTAAGTTATGCATTATATTAATTTTAATATAAATGTTAATTGTTTTTTATTATTCTTGTAATTTTATATTACTTCTTTGGTTACCCCAATTTATTTGTTTTACTTATTTAATTTGTTCTAATTTTTTTCTTAAACAGCTCCATCACCAGTACCATAACTTTGTTGAAAAAGTTGGCCGAGATGGTTGATACAAATTTATACAAGGAGGATGGTGGACCCTATATAAATATTATACAAATATTTGTTTCATTGATATTATTGATTTAATTCTTATATTAGTTTTTTAACCATTTATTTACTCTTATATGCATATACAATTAGTTTTTCTACCATAAGAAATAGTAAAATTTATACAAATCTGGATACACCGTATGTGTCATCCCTGAGAGAGAGAGATTTGCTCACCTCTCTACTAAATTGCAAATCAGTGGAGACTCTCTCCCCATAATGTCGCCTGAGGAAAAAATGTTTATTAATAGGATGAACATCGAGGAATTGCTGGAAGCAGAGTGGAGTGAAGACCTAAAGGTTAATTTTGCACATTTTTTGTTTAGCTAATTTATTTTACATACCTTGCACTTGACCTCAATTATTATCAATGTTATTTTTGTTATCATGTTTATACTCTAATCATATTACTATAGGAACAAATTGTTACGGTAAGAGCTGAGACTTTTGGGATTGATAATACCCATAACTGGTACTACACTGGCTGTAAAACATGCTCCACAAAGTTTAATTGATAATGTCGTTGATTTTATAGAATATATTTTATTTTATAATTTAAATAATTTTGTAGATATTTATTTCACAATATTTATTCTAATATTATTTTTCTTAACAAATATATTCTAATGCTGTTGATTTTATAGAATATATTTTATTTGATAATTTAAATAATTTTGTAGATATTAATTTCACAAGTTTTATTCTAATATTCTTTTTCTTAACAAATATATTATAGTGCCGTTGCGAAGCGCGGCTTAGTAACCTAGTACTATTATATAAAGGAGAAGACGGGGGCGGTGAGGTGGCGCTCTCAGATCGCTTCGTTCTATTTTTCTCAATTTTTTGAATTAATAATATTAAAAATTCGAAAAAATCTCAATTACTTTTTAAATACTTACTAATAGAGGAAACATATAATATTTTTGCATTTAAAATCCCTATTAATGGAGAAAGTAAATATATAATAGATCTTTACTAATGGAGGAAACTAAATATCACTAATGGAAGAAACTAAATATTCAATTATAATATTTTTGCCTTCAAAATATCTAAATTAGAAAAAAGTGTATTACCTTACATTATTTTGAACTTTCCTCAATTATTATCTAAATATTCTCATAATATTTCTTTTCAAATGAAATTAACATCTTAACGTTTTTTTCTCCTAAACTTTTTTTTTTTGTGTGTGATATAATAGAAAATACATGAACGTTGTGGTAAATAAGAAGTTTAGAAATTAAATCGGTCTTGCATAAAAAATTAATTAATTAATACCAAATATTAGAAAAAAAACTCAATTGTCTTTTAAATATTTACTAAGGAAGGAAACTAAATATACGATTTCAATATTCTTGCTTTTAAAATCTCTACTAATTGAGAAAGTAAATATACAATACATCTTTACTAATAGGTGGCGCTCTCAGATCGCTTCGTTCTATTTTTCTAATTTTCTCAATTTTTTGAATTAATAATATTAAAGATTCAAAAAAATCTCAATTACAATCAATCAATCAATCAATCTTCTTTATCTTTTATATATATAAAGGAAAACCTCCAAGAGCTCTCAGATCGTCCGAAAGCTATTTATCTATTTTTCTAGAGTTCCTGGATTTTAATTCAATAAAATTAAATTTCCTTATTAAAATTCGAATTTATAGGATAAAAAAATAGCAATTGACTTTTAAATTTTTACTGATGGAGGAAACTAAATATACAATTTTTATATTATTTCCTTTAAAATCTTTAATAATGAAGGAAAATAAATATACTATTTTAATATTCAACATCTTTATCTTTTTATTTTATCAATTTTTATCTTCTTTCTCCTTTTATCTATCTTCTTCTTTATATTAATTCCTTATATATAATAAGCGTAAGGGAGATCTTATCCAAAACTTTGGTCGGTCACTGTACTACCAAAAGTATACGATCCGTTGGATTATAAAACTATAAATCTTCAAATCGATGAGGACTGTCAGATATAATATTAAAATTTGTATTTGATTATTAATAGGATAGTATTTAAATACTAAAAGATGTATTTTGATAATTTAAACCAATTATAAATAGGTTTTCTATATTGAATAGAAATCTTTATGTAAAAATTCGTAATTATCTTTTCTCTTTAGTTTATGGATAGTTCCAGTTAGATAATAATTATTAAACTATCATTAAATTAAAGATAATTTTGTAAGCTTCGTGTGGGCTGTAAAATCGTTAAAATCTGTTGTCTAAAACTCAAGATAGAGCCCAAACTGTAAAGTTATTATCTAAATTTTAATAAATATATTTTTATTATTGTAGCACCAATTTAATTTTTTTTCCTAATTCTTTTAAATTTATAAATTCTATGTTTATTTCAATAAAATATTAAAACCAATTTAAGAAAAAATTAAAATTGATCATCCGTGTACGATTACGACCAAATTAATAATTATAGTTAGATCTTAAATAGATCGATGAGAATTATTAGATCTAATATTAAAAAGTGTATCTGATTAATAATAGAATTATATTTAAATACTAAAAAGTGTATTTTGATAATTTAAAATTTTTCTATGTAGAAATTCTTAAATATATTTTCTCTTGAATTTATGTATAGTTCCAGTTAGATAATAATTATTAAACCAAATATCAAGATAACAATTCATATCGATTACAATGATACACGTGGACCCTACGTGGAGAACTCCTATATATGAATAAATTTAAACACTTTTTTTTCCGAAGGAACATAACAATTTGATTAATCCAAATTATAATTATATTATTTTACATATAACAAACATAAAAGGATAATATCAAAATATTATTAAAATATTGAGGATTTCATATTCATAAACGATAATTTTGAATATAATACTTATATTAAAATGTGTATTTGATTAAATGTAGGATTATATTTAAATACTAAGAAGTGTGCTTTGATAATTTAAACCAATTATGAATTGATTTTCTATATTGAATTGAATTATTTATGTAAAACTTCTTAACCATCTTTTCTTTTCAGTTTATTTTATGAGTAGGTCAACTGGTCAAGTTAGATCATAATTATTAAACCATCATTAAATTAAAGATAATTTCGTTAGTTTCGCATGGGTTGTAAAATCGTCAAAATTCAATTTCTAAAACTTAGGATATAACCCAAATAGTAAAATTTGTATCTGAATTTTAATAAATATTTTTTTATTATTGTAGCACCAATTTATTTATTTTTCCACTAATCCTTTTAAATATAGAGAAATTTTATGTTTCTTTCAAAAAAGTATCAAAATTAATTAAGAACAAATTCAAATCGATAAAGAATATAATAATATGAGAATAAAATTTTATATAATCATAACATAATTTTTATTCTATTTAATAATTTTTAAGTAATAATGTATTTTAAAATTTTATATACATTGTAAATAAAACCGAAACATTAAAAGTAAAAGCAGTTAGTAAGATACTTATATCATTATATACCTGATATCCTTATTATATTAAATCCTTATATATAATAATCATAATAGGGATCTTATCCAAAATTTTGGTTATAACCAAATTAATAAGGACCATTAGATCTTAACTATATAAATGAAAATCGTTAGATCATATATTTAAAAAGTGTATTTTATTAATAATAGGATTATATTTAAATTCTAAAAGGTGTATTTTGATAATTTAAATTAAATATACCAAATATAAATAAGTTTTCTATATTGAATAGAATTCTCCATGTAAAAAATTCGTGACTTTCTTTTCTCTTCCATGGATAATTCCAGTTAGATAAAAATTGTTAAACCATCTTTTAATTAAATATAATTTAGTTATCTTCATGTGGGGTGTAAAATCGTCAAAATCTGATTTTTAAAACACAAGATAAAGCCCAAATTAGTAAAGTGAATATTTAAATTCTAATAATAATTATTATGTCATCATTATTTTAATATCAATTTAATTATTTTTTTCTAACTATTTTAAATTTAGAAATTTATGTTCAAAAATTAAAATCAATCTAAGAAAAATTCAAATCAACAAAGAATATAATAATACGATGATAAAATTATATAAAATTGTGCATATTTTTAATCCTATTTTATTACGTTTTAGATCATCACTAATCAAATATTATTTATTATTAAATAATAAATTATACGTAAATGGTGATTTTGTTTTATAAGAACTCATATATACCTAATTTCATTGTTAGCAAGACTATATTCATATTAAAAAAATTGTATACATTAACATATTACAAAAAAGAGTATATTATATTTTAGCAATAAATATTTATAAAAATTAAAATTAAAAAAAAATATATTAAAAAAATTAATGATGTTATCCTGGTAGTTTTGTCATAAATACCGCCAAAACATTCTCAACCGTTAAATCCAATACTTTTAAAAATAGACGATCAAGATTATATTATATAAAAAGAAGTTATTATCTAAAAATGATATAAGTTAAAAGATATTATATTAGGATTGGATTTTCCAAAAAGTTAAAACATAAAAATAGTTGTAATTAAATAAGGAAACCCATTTAATATCAAAATAATAAAAATCGTTTAATCTTAAATAGATAGGTGAAAACCGTTAGATTTAACATTAAAAACTGTATTTTGTTAATAAAGGGTATTCTAATAATCTAAACTACATATAAGTAGATTTCCTAAATCAAATAGAATTCTCAATATTAAATTTCGTCACTTTATTCTCTTTTTAGTTTTAGAATAGTTTTTAATTGAAAAAGAACTATTAAACCACAACTAAATTAAAGATTATTTTGTGAATTTCATGTGGACCGTAAAATTCGCCAAATCTAACTTTTATAACTCAATATAAACAAATATTAAATTGAGCGTGTAAGATATAATAAATATCAATTTTTTAAATATAATATTTTTTGGCTAAATCTTTTTTAACAATAATTTAATCATGTAAACTAATAACTTTTAAATATTAAAATATTCATAAATAAATATAATTATAAATATTAAAAAAACAATCGTGTGTTCCATGGATAATTAAAATATAATTATAAACAAAATAATTATAAATAAAATTTAAGTAACCGTTCAAAAAATATTTATTTATTTTTCTACAACTCCACAACTCTACTTCATTAAAAAAAATCCTTATTTACATTCGAATTATTAATTATTAGAGAAGACAATAGAAATAAAAAAGTCAATCCTATTATTGAATGTCATCTTTGTATATAGTTTTATATATATTATTTTTCTGATGTTGCAAATTAATTAGAGTTATATTCAATACTATTATCTCATTAATTTTTTTATGAGAGACATGATAACTTTATAATTTTATATATTTGTTTCTGAATTAATCATGTTTAGAGAATTCAATTTCTTTATTTATATTCGAATTCATACTAAAAATAATAAATATATAAAAGTCAATCATGTTTAGAATTCAATTAAACAAAAAATATTTTTTTTTCTTTTTCTGTAGAACTCCTCTATTTCTATTCCAGAAAATTAAATTTCCTTATTTAAATCCTATTTAGAATTTATTCTTTATTATATTTTTTATATCTTAAAGTGTCTATAAAAATCATGGTTGATTTGTTTTTCTCAAGTCACCATTTTGTGGATTTATTTGAGGATCTTTTGATAACGAGTATATTCGTGTACATCAATAACACTACATACTCATGATAAGAAGATAAATATTTAGATCTATTGTAATAGCTGCATGTAAACATGTGACGATTAACATTACATACATATAGTTATACTTGATTTCTGTAGCTAATAATAATTTATTGAATGTCATCTTTATTTAATAATTAATTAGAGTTATATTCAATAATATTATCTCATTTTTATGAGAGACATGATAACTTCAAAAATTTTATATATTTGTTTTTTAATTAATCACGTTTAGAAAATTCAATTTTTTTATTTACATTCAAATTCATACTAAATATAATAAATCTATAAAAGTCAATCATCTTTAGAATTCAATTAAACAAATGTTAATTTTTTTTCTTAACTAAAATAAAATTGAATTCCCTTATTTGCATTCAAATTCATAGGGAAGACAATGATTACATAAAAATCAATTATGTTTCCATGATTAACCTCTTATATCATAACGATGCACATGTACGTACCTAAAAAAATAATTATAATGTCTAGGGATATTTAACAAATTTGTAATTTTTGTGATAATAAGAATAGTTGAAGTTTGAAGCGGTGGTTAATACTTAAATTTTTATTATTGCTTATTTTTAGTATTTTCAATTTCTATGTAGTGCAACTAGCGTCGGCTCAAGAAAATACGACACAAAATTGGCATATAAAGTATATGTATATTTAAGAAATTTGTAATTTATCTGATAATACAAATGGTTGAAGTTTGTCGCAGTGGTTAATACTTAAATTTTTATCATTGCTTATTTTTAGTATTTTTAATGTTTATGTATTTTGTGCAATGATCGTCGGCTAAAGAAAATATGTCATCGCATATAAAGTACAGAGATATTTAAGAAATGGTCATGGGCTCAAGTTTTTATTATTACATGTTTTGAGTATTTTTTATGTATATGTATTTATTTCAACGGATGTCAACTCAAGAAAATGACACAAAATCAGCACAAAATATATGTAAATAGTTTATTTTATTGTTATGTAAGTTTACTATGTAAAATATAGTGTTCATTGTTTATAATTATATGATATTTTATATATACTTTTCTCGAATTTTTTCTTAAATAGTAATATCTAAATTTTTACAAAAAATATTATAGGGCCGTCGCGAAGCGCGGCTTAGTCGACTAGTTACTCTAAAACACATTATAGATTTTTCTAACAAAGTCCCTTCTTTTCTAAATATATCACGGGAAATTGTCTTTTTCAATTTACTTTTTCTATTTTTCTCACTAAAATTCATTTTTTTTCCCAAAAATATCATAGGAAATTCTTTACTTATTAATTTTAAAACGAATTTAAATACTTTTAATTATTAAAATTTAAAATCTCATTTTCCAAAAATATCACGGGCAAACCCTTACTTATTTATTTTAAAATTTGTTTTAATGTTTTTAATTAATTAAAAGTATTTAGCTATTTTAACATGCCTACTTATTTTTTTAACAAATACAATTAATAAAATATTAAAATTTTAATAATAAAATAACAATTAACAATCCGTGCATCGCACGGGTTTTAAGCTAGTATTATATAATATACAAAACATTAAAAGTTTGGTTGGTTGGATGGTACGTTGTGATTTTACTTAATTGCCCTTAATTAATTGTACTTTGTGTTTTTAATTAATTAACCTTACTTATTTATAGAAATATATTTTTAAATAATAATATTACATATTTATAACCAATTACCCTTTTCACCTAAAATACATTATTTTTTCTATTGTTTCTAACAAATTTCCCTACTTTTCAAATATATCATGGACAATTACCCTTTTTAACTAAAACATGTTAATTTTTCTATTTTTCCTTACTAAAACCCCTCTTTTTCCAAAAATATCACGGACAAACATTTAGTTATTTATTTTAAAACCTATTTTAATATTATAATTATTTTTTAAAAGTTTACCTATTTTAACATGTCTACTTATTTTTCTTAACAAATGCAATTACTAAAAATATTAAAATATAAATAATCAAATACCTATTTATAACCAATTACCTTTTCAGCTAAAACACATTATATATTTTTTCTAACAAAGTCTCTCCCTTTCTAAATATATCACGGAAAATTGTCTTTTACAATTTACTTTTTCTATTTTTCTCACTAAAATCCATTCTTTTTCCAAAAATATCATAGGAAACCATTTACTTATTTATTTTAAAACGTATTTAAATACTTTTAATTATTAAATTTTAAAACCTCATTTTCCAAAAATATCACGGGCATTTACCTTTTTAAACTAAATATATTTACATTTTTTATTTTTTCTTACTAAAACTCCTCATTTTCCAAAAATATAACGGGCAAACCCATACTTATTTATTTTAAAATCTGTTTTAATGTTTTTGATTAATTAAAAGTGTTTAACTATTTTAACATGCCTACTTATTTTTTGCACAATTATAATTAATAAAATATTAAAAACAATAATTAAATAATAATTAATAATTCGTGTATCGCACGGGTTTTAAGCTAGTATTATTAAAGACAAAACATTAAAATTTTGGTCGGTACGATACTATTTTTTTGGTATTTTGTGATTTTACTAAATTACCCTTACTTATCTATAAAAAATTATTATTAAATAATAAGATCTATTTATTACCAATTATCTTTTTCAGCTAAAACACAATACTTTTTCTACAAAATCTTCTCTTTTTCCAAAAATATCACAGACAATGATCTTTTTCAACTAAAACATGTTATTTTTTCTATTTTGCCTGACTAGAATCCCCCCTTTTCCAAAAATATCACGGACAACCCTTAATTATTTATTTTAAAACCTATTTTAATATCACAGACAATTACCTTTTTCAACTAAAACATATTACCTGATATGGGCTGAAATATAAGCCTAGAAATATAATTAATGACATATTAATTAGACCCAGATTGGTCCAAGAATACAGCCCAATAAGCAAGGCCCAAAACCCTGATTATTTATTAAATTCGTAATTAATAAATAAGGGAAATATACAGCTCAGGAAAGAAGTCCAAAATATGGTAAATTCGTCAAAGAAGGATCCGAAATCCCAATCAAAAAGAAATAACGAGTCATTGCCTTTATCAACAAGGAAAAGACTTATTCAGCAAGAAATACAATGTTTATCCATTATCAAAAAGGAGACTTATTCGCTAAGACTCCTAAACTTACTCTAAATATGAGGCTCTAGACGCCTATATAAAGGACCTGATCCTACAATCAGAAATACGTCTTTGGCTTGATTCTCAGCACTGATTGAGATACGTAGGCATCTTGTGAGGACCGATTTAGTCTCGAAACACAAGTGCAGCCATTAAAGCTCGAAACTCTCTTTAATCTTAGCAATTAATATACAAGTACGTTATTTAATCCATGATATTTGGCGCCGTCTGTGGGAAGACAACATCAACCATGGCAAACACACGAAGAACAACTCGAGATACTCAAACTTCTGAGGATCTTCCTATCACCTCTGAGGCTGATACTCACGGAAATCAACCACCGCCAACTACTGGCATTCAAGGGGCGAATATCCCCCTCACCACTACTCAAGGACCGGAGATCCCAATTTTGGTTGAAGGGACGAATCCCCTGCAGATGGTCATTCATGGATCTAATCCACAAGAGACCGTTCACCAACAACCAATCACGACCTCCCCACTGCTCATGAATGCACCAAGTGGTCTTCAACTCCATACTACTGATCTCCCCCAATACGCAACTCAGACTTTGGGGATGCCAAGCTATGGCATGCCCCCTCGACCCATGGCGGGCGGTAGTGGTCTCAATTCCACGTACCATGAAGCATATGTTCCTCCCTACATACAAGGTCTGGGACCTCAAAATCAACAAACTCGACGGACCCTTTTGATTCAAGATTACTCGGGTCCCTATACCGAGGACGAGAATTATACATCTGGAGAAGAGATGGATGTCGCCCCAAGGAGTAGACGTTCTTCCCAATCAAATCGGGAACAACCCCAAACTACAAAGGAGAAAATTGCAGCCCATGAGGCAGAGACCGCAAGACTCAAGAAACTCCTTGCTGAGGAGGAGGCTGCCAAAGCTCAAGGCCGAACAACTGGAAGAGTCCCGATAATCAACTTGGACCCAACACCAAGAAGGACTAAGAGGGTTGAAGCCCCAAGGGGTGATCCTAGTGTTTTATTGCCCCTAGGAGATCCTGATGATCTAACACCACCGTTTACCCAAGACATCATGAAAGCCACCATATCCAGGAAATTTAAGATGCCAACGATTAAAGCTTATGATGGAACGGGAGATCCCGCAAATCATGTAAGAACCTTCTCCAATGCACTGCTCTTGCAGCCAACCAATGATGCGGTCAAGTGTAGGGCGTTTCCGCAAACCTTGGCAGGCATGGCCCAACGCTGGTATAGCCATCTTCCTCCCAACTCTATTGGGTCTTTCAAGGAACTAAGCAAAGCTTTCATCAATCAATTCGTTAGTGGGAGAGTGCATGAGAAAAGCTCTGCATCACTCATGGCAATCCAACAAGGAAAGAATGAAGCTTTGAGGGATTATATCAACCGATTCACTCGGGAGGCTTTGAAAGTCCCGGACTTAGAGGACAAAGTGGCTATGATAGCCCTGCAGCAAGGAACTACTGATGATCACTTCAAAAGATCATTGGCAAAACATCCACCCGAGAGTATGTTAAAGCTCCAAGATAGAGCCAGAAAGTATATCAAGGCTGAAGAAAGCATGAGAAAGTATGAACCCACTACTGGTGGTAGTGGAAATCCAAAGAAAAGAAAGGAAACTCAGGAGTACGACGTCAAGGAAAAGTTTCCCCGAACGTCAAAGGATTCTGATTCTCCACCCAAGAGAAACAATTTTGGGCCAAAGTTTACAGAGTATGCAAGACTGAACACTCCCAGGAGCCAAATTCTAATGGAAATATCAAATGAGGGGGATCTCAAATGGCCGAAGCCAATGAGGGTTGACATGTCCAAACGGAACCAAAACCAATTCTGTCGGTTCCACAAGGAAGTCGGTCACGATACCGACGATTGTAGGCAATTGAAAGATGAGATCGAATTTCTGATACGAAGAGGAAAGCTCAATAAGTTCACCAAGGATGGAAACCAAGGGAGCCAAAGGGGGAACTATGAAAGGAAGGATTATGACAGAAGGGACAACGATCAAGATCGAAATCCCAAGCCCCGAGGGCCAGTTATCAACATGATATTCGGAAGACCAACTGCTGCCGGGTCCTCCCGAAACTCAAGAAAGGCCTATGCTCGAGAAGTAATGACTGTGGTCGGAGAAGCACCGAAACGTGCCCGAACAGAAATATCAATAGGTTTTGATGATTCTGACTTGGAGGGAGTGAAGTTTCCCCACGATGATCCCTTAGTCATCGTACCTGTGATAGGGAATTCTGAAACAAAGAGAGTTTTGGTCGACAATGGAGCTTCAGTGGACATCTTGTTCCATGATGCTTTCATCAAGATGGGCTATACTGACTCTCAGTTGACACCCTCGAATATGCCCATATATGGATTCAATGGAGTGGAGTCAAAGGTGGAAGGCACTATCCAACTCCCAATGACAATGGGGCAAGGGCCGAATACGTCTACTCAGATGTTGAACTTCATAGTTATAAAGGCAACTTCGACCTACAATGCAATCCTGGGAAGGACGGGTCTTCATGCGTTCAAGGCCGTTGCCTCATCTTATCATCTGAAAATCAAGTTCCCAACGAGGAATGGGATTGGTGAAGAACGGGGAGACCAAAAGATGGCTAGAAGCTCTTATGTAGCCGCGTTAAGGCCTGATGGAATCGGGGGGCAGGTTCTCCCCATTGAAGACATGGATACTAGTGATAATGAGGACCGAAGAGGGAAACCCGCTGAGGATTTAATCCCAATTCCCTTAGTCCCTGGTGAACCAGAGAAGGTGACTTATGTTGGAGCACTATTGCCTGAGCCATTGAAAAGCAAGCTCATATCTTTTCTCCAAGAGAACAATGACGTTTTTGCTTGGACAACGGCTGACATGCCAGGGATTGATCCCCAACTGATAACCCACAAGTTGAATGTGGATCCTGAAAGAAAGACGGTGAAACAAAAGAAGAGAAATTTTGCTCCAGAAAGGCAAGAGGCCATTAAACAAGAAGTAGAAAAGCTTCTGGAGGCCGGATTCATTGAAGAGATACAATTCCCAGAATGGTTGGCCAACCCAGTAATGGTCAAAAAGGCCAATGGAAAATGGAGGATGTGTGTCGACTTCACCGACTTGAATGATGCATGTCCCAAGGATTGTTTTCCCTTACCAAGGATCGATGCCCTAATAGATGCCACAGCTGGGCACGAGATGCTAAGTTTCATGGATGGCTTCAGTGGATACAATCAAATCAAAATGCACAAAGATGACATCTCCAAGGTATCATTCATCACTGACTTTGGTGTTTTCTGTTATCTAGTCATGGCATTTGGACTTAAGAATGCAGGAGCAACTTACAAAAGGTTGGTGAATAAAATCTTCAAACACCTCATTGGCAAAACAATGGAGGTTTATGTAGATGACATGTTAGTCAAGAGCCTCGATAAGGCCGATCACATAGAACACCTCCGAGAGGCATTTGAAGTGCTGAGGCACCACAAGATGATGTTGAATCGAGCTAAATGCGCCTTCGGCGTTGGCTCAGGAAAGTTCTTAGGCCTAATGGTCTCCAAGAGAGGGATCGAGGCTAACCCCGACAAAATCAAAGCAATCCTAGACATGGAACCGCCACGGTCTGTCAAGGATGTTCAAAAGTTGACGGGAAGAGTGGCAGCATTGGGAAGATTCATCTCCAAGTCAGGAGAAAAGTGCTTACCTTTCTTCAAAGCACTCAAGAACGTGAAAATTTTTGAATGGACAACTGAGAGCCAAGAGGCCTTTGAGGCCCTGAAGAAATACATGGCTGAGGCACCACTGTTGGCGAAGCCAAAGCCAGGAGAAACTCTCTATTTATACTTGGCGGTTTCTAACACAGCACTTGGAGCCGTATTGGTAAAAGAAGAGTTGAAGGTTCAGAAACCCATTTACTACGTGAGTAAGATTCTACATGGGGCAGAAATAAACTACTCAAAGATTGAGAAGTTTGCCTTAGCCTTGATAATGGCCTCAAGAAAACTCCGCCCATACTTCCAGGCTCACAAGATAGAGGTCTTGACCAATCAACCTCTAAGAAACATCTTGCATAGCCCTCAAGTTAGTGGAAGGTTGATCAAATGGGCTATTGAATTGGGTGAATTTGACATCAATTATAAGCCTCGAACGACCATAAAAGCTCAGGCACTTGCTGACTTCATGGTTGAATGCACCACTGACAACCAAGAAGTCGGGGGGCAGGAAGTAATAGTGGAGGACAAGAAAGATGAAGAAATGGAATTCAAAGAATATTGGGTGCTCTATTTTGATGGAGCATCAAAAACAAAATCAAGTGGAGTAGGTTTGGTGCTACAAAGTCCTGATGGATTTTTTATAGAGTGCGCACTAAAACTTGACTTCCCAACGACAAACAACGAAGCTGAATATGAAGACCTGATAGCTGGCTTAGGGCTGGCTGGAACTTTGAGAGTTAAAACCCTGAAAGTATGTGGAGACTCGAGGCTAGTGGTTTCCCAAGTAAATGGGGAGTTTGAGGCCAGAGATGAAGTCATGGCCAAGTACTTGAAACTTGTCAAGGTCATCATGACTCAGTTTGATGAATGCTATGTGGAACATATTCCAAGGGAAGAGAACATGAAGGCCGACGCCTTGTCTAAGTTTGCTTCTTCTGAAATAGAGAACTACGCTGGAAGTGTATACTTCCAAGTCTTAAAGACCCCAAACATCAATGGAAATTTGGTAGCACCTATTGATGTTGCTAACTATTGGATGGATCCCATCAAAGCTCATCTGGAAATTGGGTGGTTACCCAACGATACTTCAGAAGCACGAAAGCTATATGTGAGAGCACTAAGGTATGCCCTGATTGAGGGAATCCTATACAAGAAGTCTTTCATCATTTCTTATCTGAAATGTTTGAGACCCCAAGAGGCAGAATTGGCCCTAAGGGAGGTACATGAAGGAATTTGTGGGCAGCACTTGGGGGGGCAGAGCCCTTGCTCATAAAGTCACTCGTCTAGGTTTCTATTGGCCAAGCATACTTGCAGATGCTAAGAGCTATGTGAAGAAATGTGAACGGTGCCAAAAGAATGAACTACTGGTTAGACAACCACAAGAGATGATGACATCCATTAACTCACCTATCCCATTTGCCATGTGGGGAATGGATATACTTGGGCCATTTCCAATGGAAAGTGCGCAAAGAAAGTTCTTGATAGTAGCAATCGACTACTTCACTAAGTGGATTGAGGCTAAACCTTTAGCCAAGATAACCACCAAGCAGGTGATGCATTTCTTCTGGGAAAATGTGATATGCAGATACGAGATTCCACGTATCTTGGTCACAGATAATGGAACTCAGTTCAACAATGAGGAATTCAAGAAGTATTGTGACAAGAATGACATCAAGCTACGCTTCACCTCTGTTGCCCATCCTCAAGCAAATGGGCAAGCTGAGGTTGCCAATCGAATTATCCTGGATGGACTTAAGAAAAGAGTTGAACGCTCTAGAAACACTTGGGTAGACGAATTGTTCCCCATACTATGGGCATAACGTACTACTTGTAAAGTCACCACTGGAGCAACCCCCTTTCTGTTGGCATATGGGGCAGATGCAGTGGTTCCAGTGGAGATTACTCACACATCTCCAAGAGTTGAGGCTTATGAGCCAGAAGAAAATGAAGAAGGCTTGAGGCTAGCTTTAGATCTAATTGACGAAGTTAGAGATGAGGCAAATGCCAAGATAGTTTAACATCATAAACGAGCATCTTTCTATTACAACCTAAGGGTTAAAGAAAGGTTCTTTCGACAAGGAGATTTAGTCCTCAGAAAGATTGAGGTATCCAGAGTTGGACAAAAAGGCAAGTTGGCCCCAAATTGGGAAGGACCATATCACGTTAAGAACGTATTTGGTCGAGGCTCCTACAAATTGGAAACTGTTAGGAATATGTTGTTCTTGATGATAATTATAAAAAACTTAGTAGATTTTCTATTAAGTCATTTTGTAACTGTCAACGGAATGGTATGCTTTGCAGCTTTCGTTGACAGGAAGCTCATCAACGAAATGAGTGGTGTAGCAATTTCACTGTACAATACTTCATAGTTTGATATGCATTTTGTTGT
Organism: Heracleum sosnowskyi; assembly: GCA_030848705.1. Lineage (NCBI taxonomy): Eukaryota > Viridiplantae > Streptophyta > Magnoliopsida > Apiales > Apiaceae > Heracleum > Heracleum sosnowskyi. Next base: position 74,995,621 of record CM061240.1, read on the forward strand.
AGGTATTAGATAGGTTTTCTAAGTCATGTTGACTAAGTACTAGATAGGAAAAATAGGTTGGTGAATTGTAAATATATTATGCCTTGTAATTTTGCCTAAGTGAAGACATGTCAACAGAATGAAGATTACTCTATCAACGGAATGAAGATTACTCTATCAACGAAACGAGGATTATACCATCAACGAAACGAAGAATAAAGCTATCAACGAAACACATCTCTCTACTATCAACGAATCATTATTGCTTTTTTGAATAGTTGACAAAGTGATAGTGACAGTTATCTGACAGATCAAAAGGGAGATATGGAAGTGCACTTTGCATTGGAAGCCATCAAAATGGTTACTGGAAATAAGGAAACATTCCAATTTCCAATTAGGTTCTTGGGAGTGATCATAATAAGCATGAAGACAAAAGCCAAAGATCTCCAAGGACCATTGGACAAAAGGGATGAAAAACAAGCTACTGAAAGTTACTTTAGATTATTTTAGAGTAGCCAAAAATAGCATTGTAAACTTGGGTTATATAACCAAGTGTAGCAGTTCATTTTAAATAGAGAAGTGAGTGAGATAAAATAGTTTGTATTAGATTTTCAAGAGCACTCTCATTTTGTATCAAGAACTGAGCAGCTGTGATACTTGTGTAACACATATTATTTCCGCAATAAAAATTATCTCAGTTGGATCCTCAAAACATCCAACTGAAAATTTATAGTTGTTTGTGTTTTTATTTCAGTTCAGTTTTTATTTTAGAAAGTTGTTTTAAAGTTTCGAAATATCTAGAATTGTATTCAACCCCCCCCCCTTCTACAATTCTGTAAGGTCTTTTGGGATTAACAATTGGTATCAGAGCAAGCTTCTAACATACAAGAAGTTTAAAGACCAAGACCAAAACAGTAATGGTGAAGAAGGATGTAGGTGTAAAGATACCATTTCTAGATAAGGACAATTACTTTCACTGGAAATTAAAAATGCATCTACATCTCATGTCTATGGATGAGATATATGTAGACTGCATTGAGAAAGGTCCACACGTTCCCATGAAGTTTGCATCTAGAGTTGGACTGCCAGATGATGCTCCAGATGTGGAAATTCCAAAACCTGCCTCAGAATGGACTATTGAAGATGTTGCAGAAATCCATAAAGACAAAAGAACCATGAACATTCTGTTTAATGGTTTGGAGCAAGATATGTTTGACAATGTTATAAACTGTACAGCTTCTAAAGAAGTATGGGACACTGTTAGAACACTTTGTGAAGGAACTGAGCTAGTTAGGGAAAACAAAATGCAACTCCTTATACAACAATATGAGAACTTTCATTTCAAAGCTGGTGAAACCCTAAATGACATGTTCAGTAGGTTTCAAAAGCTTTTGAATGGATTAAAGTTGTATGGGAGAATCTACCAAACCAAAGATTCAAACCTCAAATTTCTTAGAGCTCTTCCAAAAGAATGGAAGCCTATGACTGTTTCCCTGAGAAACACTCAGGAGTACAAAGACTACACTCTTGAGAGGCTTTATGGAACTTTAAAGACATATGAGTTGGAATTGGAGCAAGATGAAGAAATTGAGAAGGTACAAAAGAAAGGTGGATCTATTGCATTGATTGCATCTGTGAACCAACTAGAAGATGACAATGAAGAAACTGCAAAAGCCACAACTAGTCGAACTAGTTGTAGGAGTGATGTTAGCAAGGGTAAAGGCAAGATGACAGAAGAAGAAGAACCAGAACCGGCCAACTTGGATGACTTAGATGAGATTGATGAACACATAGCTTTTCTTTCAAGGAAATACTCTAAGTTCAAATTCAAGAGAAACTCAGAAGCAAGGCCACCAAGGAGAGACTTTCAACCTAGCAAAAATAATTGGATTGAAAAGTCTAAGTCTAAATGTTTCAACTGTGGAATGATTGGTAACTTTGCTGGAGATTGCAGAAAGCCCAAAGTTGAGAAGGGCAACAGGAAATTTGAGCCCATTGATTATAAAAAGAAATACTTTGAACTTCTCAAGCAAAAAGAAAAGGCTTTCATGTCTCGGGAGTATGATTGGGCTGGTAATGGTGAAGATTCTGATGATGATGTTGAGTATGTCAACTTGGCTCTTATGGCTAACAATCATGAGCAGGAAGCAAGTTCCTCTAGCAATCAGGTAACAATTACTAATCTTTCTGAGCTTTCTAAAGAGGAATGCGATAGAGTGCAGTAAATGAAATGTCTACTGTACTATATAATTTGCATGTTACTCTTAAATCACTTACCAAAGAGAACTCAAGAATCAAAGAGTCTAATATGCTCTTAAGTGATAGAAATGCCATGTTAGAAGCACAGCTCATTGAGTTTGAGAAAATGAGGTGTGTTAGTAGGGATGCTAAGAAGGAACTTGAGAAAGTGTTAGAAAGGGAAGAAATTCTTAAAACACAACTTGAAATAGAACAAAGTGTGATTGCAAAATGGAAAGATTCCAGGAATGTTGCTACCAACATCATTAATGTTCAAGGTATGGAATATTTCTGTGAGCAATCATGGAAAAAGAACAAAGAGAAGCTAGGGTATGCTGGTGAAACCTTAGAATCAGAAACAGAGTCAAGAAACAACAATGATCATTTGTTGAAGGTTGATATGTCAACGGAATGCAAAGTTTCGTTGACAGATGAACCATCAACCGATCAGGCTGTTTCGTTGACAGAGAAAAGGAAAGAAGAACTCACTAGACTTAATAACAAGTATGGTCCTGTCACCAAAAACTTTGTTCAAGGTGAGTTTAGTAAATCAAAGAAAGTTGAGAAGCCTGTTGAAAGAGCAAATGTAGGTCACTTGTCTAACAAGCAATTGAAAGACAAGTTAGAGAAAATTCAAGTTGAGACTAAGGGCAATAAAAAGAATAACAGGAATGGCAAAGTAGGGATTAATAAACATAACAATTACACACCTGATAAATATGCTCCTAGTAAGACATGTGTTAATTGTCGTAGTGTTAGTCATTTATCTACTAACTGCAAATCTGTTAAGAAGACTGCTAATGTGAAAATGCCTAAGCCTGCAATGAATGGTTCTATGCCTCCAATGCCTGTTATGCCTAACATGTTTGCTCCATATGCACAATTTCAGAATCAATATGCTAGCATGCCATTTGTGCCTAATCCATACATGAATATGTTTAATGTGCCACAAATGCCATGGAATATGAATAACATGTTTGTTCCTCCATCTATGCATGCTGTGAATGAAAATGTGAGCAATCCTCAGAAATCAACACCAAAGGTAAAGGTTGATTTAAATCAATCTGAGCCCAAGGAGAAAAATGATATAAAAGGTAAATCAAAGGCTAACAAAACAGGACCCAAGGAAACTTGGGTACCAAAATCAACTTGATTTGATTTTATTGTGTGCAGGGAGACAAAAGGAATCTTTGGTACTTGGATAGTGGATGTTCAAGACACATGACTGGTGATTCTACCCTGCTCACAGAGTTTCAGGAAAGATTTGGCCCTTGTATTGCTTTTGGAGATGACAACAAAGGCTACACTAAGGGATATGGCTTGATTTCAAAAGAAAATGTCATCATTGATGAGGTTGCATTGGTGGATGGTCTTAAGCACAATTTGCTTAGTATCAGCCAACTTTGTGACAAAGGATTTTTAGTTACTTTTTCAAAAGAAGCCTGTGTTGTTTCTAATGTAGGAGACAACAATGTGGTAATGACTGGATTCAGAAGAGGGAATGTGTACATTGCTGACTTTTGTAGCACAAGTCCAGACACCATCACTTGTCTCTTCAGCAAGGCAAGCAAGGATGAAAGTTGGTTATGGCACAAGAAATTATCTCATCTGAACTTTAAGGTTATGAATGACTTGGTGAGGAAAGATCTTGCTAGAGGAATTCCACAGGTGGAATTCTCCAAAGATGGTTTGTGTGATGCCTGTCAAAAAGGGAAACAAAATAAGGCATCATTCAAAAGCAAGACAGAGTCATCAATTTTCCAACAGCTTGAGCTGCTTCATATGGATCTATTTGGCCCTGTAAATGTCATGTCCATTTCAAAGAAGAAATTTTGTCTTGTGATTGTTGATGATTTTTCTAGATTTACATGGACTTTCTTTTTGCACTCCAAAGATGAGGCAAGTGAAATCATTATCAATCACATCAAGATGGTAAACAATCATCCTGATTTCAAAGTAAGAAGGATGTGGAGTGACAATGGGACAGAATTCAAGAATTCAAGCATGAAGGTGTTCTGTGAAGAAAATGGTATTTTGCATGAGTTTTCAGCAGAAAGGACACCACAGCAAAATGGTGTAGTTGAAAGGAAAAACAGAACACTTATTGAAGCTGCAAGGACAATGCTAGACGAATCAAAGTTACCAACTTATTTCTGGGCTGAGGCAGTTAACACAGCTTGCTTCACTCAAAATATTTATTTTATTAATCAGGCCAAAGGAATGACCCCTTATCAACTACTCAAAAGAAAGAAGCCACTATTGGATTTTCTTCATGTCTTTGGATGCAAGTGTTTTGTTTTGAGAAATCAAGCTGAGCATTTGGGGAAATTTGAAGCAAAGGATGATGAAGCAATATTTGTGGGATATGCAGCAGGGAAAGCTTACAGAGTCTATAATCTCAGAACCAACATTGTTATGGAATCTGTACATGTTGTTTTTGATGATCTCAAAATTCAAGGTCTCTATGATGAAGGTTTCCATGAAAGTCTTTCTTTTGAGAATGAGGAAGGAGATCAAGTGAATCATGTCAAGGCTATTGAGAAACAGCCTAAAGTTGTTATATCTAGCACAGATGAAAGCAGCAGTGAAAATGAAATTGTTGCATTGAGATTGAAAAGAATAGCTGCTAGCAGACCAAATGGTCATTTCGTTGACAGTCATGATGAAGGATTCGTTGACAGTCAGAATGAGCTTTTCATTGACAGTCAAAATGGTCATACCGTTGACAGTCACAGAAATGCCTCTAGGAGTGATCATTTAGGGACAACAAACTCAAGGGGAGTTTCTCAAGGACAAATATCTAATCAAGGCAACCATGATCATGAAGCTACTTCTTCAAGAGCAAATCTACCTCCCTCAAGGAAATGGACTAAAGATCATCCCTTTGAACTTATTATAGGTGATGTTTCTTCAAAAGTCCAAACTAGAAGAGCAACTCAAGAGGAATGTCTATATAGTAGCTTTCTGTCTCAAGATGAGCCAAAGAAAGTTGAGGATGCACTTCTAGATCCAGATTGGGTTTTAGCTATGCAAGAGGAGCTAAAGCAATTTGAGAGAAACAAAGTTTGGAAGCTGGTGCCCAAGCCTAAGGACATGAGTGTTATAGGCACAAAATGGGTGTTCAGAAACAAGATGGATGAAAATGGCATAGTCACAAGGAACAAAGCTAGATTGGTTGCAAAAGGCTATTCACAGGAAGAGGGAATTGATTTTGATGAAACATTTGCTCCTGTTGCAAGACTAGAAGCAATAAGGATTTTCCTAGCCTATGCAGCCCATGCCAATTTCAAGGTCTATCAAATGGATGTGAAGAGTGCTTTTCTGAATGGGGAATTGGAAGAGGAGGTGTATGTGAGTCAACCTCCTGGTTTTGAAGATGATGATTTTCCAGAGTATGTGTACTTCCTCCTTAAAGCACTCTATGGTTTGAAACAAGCACCTAGAGCCTGGTATGACACACTTTCACAGTTCCTCCTTGAGAATCACTTCACTAGAGGTACTGTAGATAAAACTCTTTTTCATAGGATTGTGAATGGCTCTACTACACTTGTTCAAATTTATGTAGATGACATAATCTTTGGGTCTACAGATGTAAAACTTTGTCAAAAGTTTGCCAAGCTTATGCAGAGTAAATATGAAATGAGCATGATGGGAGAATTAACTTACTTTCTTGGTCTCCAAGTGAAGCAAGTTAATGAAGGCATTTTCATTAGTCAAACAAAATATATTCATGATTTGTTAAAGAAATTTAACTTAATGGAATGCTCTCCTGCCAAAACTCCCATGCCTACTGCCACCAAACTTGAATTGAATACTAAGGAAAAATCTGTGGACATTTCAAGTTACAGAGGCATGGTAGGCTCACTTTTATATTTAACAGCTAGTAGACCTGATATTATGTTTGCTACATGTCTATGTGCTAGATTTCAGGCTGATCCTAGGGAATCCCATTTAGTTTCTATTAAAAGAATTTTCAGATATCTCAAAGGAACACCAAACCTTGGCATTTGGTATCCTAGAGAATCCGGCTTTGAACTAATTGGTTATTCAGATGCAGATTATGCAGGATGTAAAATTGACAGGAAAAGCACAACATGCACCTGTCAATTCCTAGGAAACAAGCTTGTGTCATGGTTCAACAAGAAACAAAACTCAGTTTCTACCTCCACAGCTGAGGCTGAGTATATTGCAGATGGAAGTTGTTGTGCACAGATTTTATGGATGAAAAATCAACTACTTGACTATGGACTAAGAGTTGAGAAAATCCCTATCTTCTGTGACAACACTAGTGCCATTGCCATTACTGAGAATCCAGTACATCATTCAAGGACCAAGCACATTGACATCAAGTACCATTTCATTAGAGAACATGTTATGAATGATACTGTGGAGTTACATTTTGTTCCAAGTGAACAACAACTTGCAGACATCTTTACCAAGCCACTTGATGAATCTACATTCTCAAGATTAGTAAGTGAGCTAGGTATGCTAAATTTCTCTTAATTATTTATGAGATTTTTGCAAGTTACAAGGCAGCCAGAATCTTGCTATGTTTTTCTGTGAATTAATTTTCTCAGGAAAAAGTGCAATTTTGTCTAAGTCAAAATTACTATGTCAACGAAACGCACCATTTCGTTGACAGTCTTAGCATTTTTCTGGGTGTTTCGTTGATAGCTCTCTTATATCAACGAAACGCAGCTTTATCAACGAAATAGACGGGACCTTAAGCGCCCAATTCTGATTCGTTGATATAGCGCAGTTAATCTGAACCGTTGAAAATTGTCACGTCTTTTACCACGATCTATGCATACACCCCTGTAAGTATAAATCATGGTAATATTTTAATTGTAACGGTTACATTTTTAAGCCAATCCAGTAATTCATATTTATTATTGGACTTAATTTTTGAGAATTTTTGGGGAAGTATTTAAGAAATTTCATTTTCTTTAATTATTTTCTACCTGTTCTCAAAAATTCCAAAGGCTTTCTTACTTTTTCTCTCTCAAAGAAATTTACAGTTCGAGCTTTCTTCACTCAACAATGGCACCAATAGTAAAACTCATGTCAGCTGGAGGGTTCATCTATGAGAAGAACAACTCCATCCCTTTTGTTGTCAAGGAAAGCCCAAACAGACTCTTTTTCAAAATGATGGATTTCATGACGAATTGCAAACTGAGCTACGCAATGTTTCACTCAACTCCACTCTACAATGAGATAATCGAGGAGATTCGAACCTCATGTGAGTACAGTGGGACAAATTGCACTCTGCAATTCACCATTCAAGGTAATGAGTACATAGTCAATTCTGATGTGTTGCAAGCATGCTTACACCTTCCTGAAAATAATTGCTCTGCTTTGCCTACATATACTGAAATGATTAAAATGCTAAATTCCATAAACTACTCTTTGCCTACTGATAATCTGGGTAAAATAATTAGGAGAGGTTTGGTTAGGGAATATAGTTATTTAGCTGATGCATTCATCAAGGTCTTTTCTGGTAAAATTAGTAATTTTGATGCATTAACTAACTCTATGTTGATTCTATTTACCATGCTCCTAACTGATAGATATTACAACTTTAGCACCCAACTTATGTATGAAATTGGTGCTAAGTTGGGTGATAAGGCAAATAGGAAGAAAAATATCTATTATGCAAGATTTCTGATGACGTTGGCTAACCATGTTAGTCCAGCACCATTGGTTATCTCTAACCCTGTTTCCAGGTTTGATTGCTTTGTGCAAGAGAAGAGGGTCTTGACAGACATACTGAGGCTGAACCACAATGGTGATGTCCCAGTGGTGTATCTGCCAATAATTGAGGTAACTACTACTATCCCTGCTAGTATAGCTGTTACTTCTACTGTTTCACCCAACCCTGTTGCTATGGAGTCTGTAGTTGTGACCCAACAGGCTCCTACCCCAGCAGCAAAACCAAAATCAAAGAAATCTTCCAAGCCAACCTCAGGTGCTTCTCAAAAGGCACCTGTTGTAAAATCCACTACACAACCAAAGGGGAGTGGTGTAGGTGTTGTGAGAGGTGAGGGAAGGGGTGAACATAAAAGAAACCCTAAGGATAAGGTGGGAGAGATGAGTGATATCCAGCCTAGCCCCATTGTGTCTTCCCAACAAGGCACAATGAGTAATATGGATTTAAGCACAAGTCTAGTTGCATCCTCCCAAAAGGATGTAACTATTGAAACAAGCTCTCCTCCAAGAGCACACTCCAAGAGGGTAAAGGACACTTCAAGCCCACAGTCTACAATTTCCCAATACCAAAGGAGAGTCAAACAAAAATCCCAGGTTTCACAGGGTGCACACACACTGGAAGCAACACTTCCAGTATCTCAAATTCAGTTTGATGTACCCCCTATCATTACTCTGGGGTTACAGTCCCATTCTTTAAACAACAATCTTGAACCTACTCCACAAAATTCTCCAACTCAGTCATTAGATGTGGATATGATTCATTCATCTATTCCTGATTCTCCAACTCTTTTCTTGGAGAAGCCCCACTCTGACATTGGTGGTCATCACTTGTTAAGTGATTTGTTGGGCCACCAATCATCCTTTTCTGAAGTTACAAGAGGATCTGTGGAACATTCTTTAAAATCAATCACCACAGATTCTACTGTAATCTCACTTTCTCAAAGTGCTTTCTTGACTTCATCAACGAAACAGTCTCTTTCGTTGACAAGTGTTTCTCCATCAACAGTATCCATACCGTTGACAATTCAAACTACCATACCGTTGATAGTTCATTCTGCACCTCTTATTGAAAATCAAGTTGTTTCCACAACTAGTGCAGATGATCTAGTGGTAGTTGAAACACTTCTAGGAATGAGAGGGAGTGAAACTGAGAGGCTGGCTTGCAGCCAGGCAAAAGGAGAGGCTGAGAGTGAGAGGCTGACTATTTCTTCCAGTCAGGCAAAAGGAGAGGCTGAGGGTTCCACCTTAGTAGGTGAAGGTGAGGGTGTGAGAGGTGTGAGCCATGGGGAGCCCATGATGCAAGAATATAGAGGAGAGAGAGGGGACTACAGGAGCTACAAGGGAGGAAGCAGCCATTGCAAGTGAGTTAATGGAGGTTAATGAGGGAGAAAGGGAACTTACTTTCCAAGAGCATTATCAACAAACTCTGGATAGTATTTCCCTGGATCCTGAGACCTTTACTCATCCTGTGCCAGCCTATCAAGTTATGGCTCAGCAGGGCAATGTGGAGGCAGAAAGGTCTTTCAATCTAATCCATACAACTGCATCTATGCAAAGAGCAAAGGATGCAATCACCAATCTGTCTCCAGGAGCTGCAGCCAGTGGTGAGTTTGATTTTTCTGATGATGATGACAGTTTTGGTGACAATCTACAGGTGGCCATCACTTCACAGACTGGGACTTCTGTGGTGCCCCCTACACCAAACTGGCTTTCTCAAGATATGCAAGGAAGACTCACCCTGGATACTACAATCACAAGGCAGTACAATGAGACCTATCTGGCTCATGAGTCTGCAAATGCCAATGACAAGAAATTATACAAGGCTATTATGGATTCACTGGAAATCCAAAGGCTACAGATGATGCAGACAAGGATTGAAGCTAGAGAAATCAAGGACTCCATTAGCAATCTTAAGGATGCTACTGACAGGAGGCTAGATGAAAAGCTTCCTCTTCTCACTGTGTCCAAGATGAACAGGTTTTTCTCTAAGGAACCTGAGGTGGCTACCTCCTTGAAGACTCTCTCTTCTAGAGTGGACAAGGTGGAAGCTACTTTATCTCAAATGCAAAGGGAACAGGAGAAGCAAACCCTACTTTTAGCCCAACTAGTGGCAACTCAAGGACTCCCAGTCATCCCTTTTGATGATAACAAAAAAGGGGGAGAAATCTAAGGAGCTAGACATTCAAATCACAAAGGTTATGGTCCCAACCATTTCCCTGCCAAAGGAGCCACTAGCTATGAGGGAGTCAGGAAAGGATAAACTGGATGGTATTGACTTGATTAAGCAAGCATCTATGAGGCTACAACTTGCTGAACAAATAAAAGACCACTGGTCCAGCATAGATGCAAGAGTCAAGAAGATAGCTGAAACTGCAAAGAATTCAAATCCATCAACGGATCAAGCTACTTCTACAACACCATCAACGAATACCATGGTTTTAGCATCAACGGAATGGGAGCCACAGACCAATTCTTTCTATGAGGTAAAGCCCCTTCTACATGGAGTCACTCAAGGTCCAAGGAAAGAAAAAGGACAAACTTCATGCATTAGGGAGGTGGTACAAGCTACACTTCAAGGAAGCCTATCTCCCAAGTCTCCTGCTAAACCAAAGGGCAAAAATATAGCAAGGACTTTCTATCCTTCACCCTATCCAGATGAGCTCAAGCTTCTTGGACTACTTATCACAAAATTCAAGGAAAGCAATGATCCTGAGATAAGGAAGCAAAGAGCAATTGTCTACAGAAATGGACAGGAAATTTGTGTTTGGGCTGGTCACCCAAATTTTGCTGAAGCTAAGGCTGAGGAGTCAGAAAGAGCAGCTATGCAAGCCCTTGCAGTTGCTCAATCTCTTGATGAAGAAGAAAGACAACAAGAGGAAAGAGCCAAAGAGGAAAGGAGTAAAAAGAAGAGCACAAGGCAACCCAAGGAAAGAGCTAAGAGAAACATAGCTTTTGAGAATGATGATTCTCAGAGCAATGCGACAGACTCTTCTGCACCTATTGCACCTCCAACAATTCCTGATCCAGTTTCTGAGGTAAAGTTAGCCTGTGATCCTAAACATCCAGTAAATTTCCATGATCGGCCAATTGAGCCAAAGGAAGAGCCAATTGAGTTTGATGAGGCCAACTTTCCAAAATTCCTCTTTGAAATGGATCCAAAGAAGAAATTTAAGCATAGGGCTGCCAAGGCTAAGCCAATTCTTGTAAGGAGACCACAAGCTGAGAAACCCCCTACCAACCCAGAAGACTTCATCTACATTGCTGATATCAGGGAGGAGTCTGATCTACATATTATTCTTGATGACCTAGTTGAAGTGAGAGGAATAAATTCTTCTTACAAACTACCAGAGAGATTGGTGTTTGTCTACAAGGGTGGGAGAGAACAGATTTGGCCTCTACACAGAATTCTGGGAGAAGACTATCAGACACTGCTATCTGTGTTCAAATGTCTAAAGAAAGATTTTGGTTTTACCAAAACAGCCAAGTCTGAGGTTGTCTCCAAAATTTGCCAAATCAAAGCTAGCTGGAACAAGCCTGGTGCACTTCCCAGAGCATTGAAGGTCCCTCAAACAGGAAAGAAAGTTCATCTCCAACCTTTTTGGATGATGGAATTCAGAGACAAGGACAACTGTAGAAGATTCTTCAGAATAGAAGACCAACTGGAAAAGGCATCCAATGAAACTCTGAGATTAATGCAATCCAAGTTGGGGAATCAAGATGAAGAAGAGAAGATTTTCTACAGAAGACTTCAAGCTCAGATTGAGGAGAACAATGCAAGAAAAGGGAAGAAAACAAGACCACAGAGGCAAAGATGAAAAATCTGCTCAGACTAGAGGAGCAACTCTGTGCACTTGTTTTGTAAGTTTTTCTACTTTGTATTTCAATTAAAATTCAATGAAGCTCAATGCAATTTCTACTTTTATCATTTGTAATTTGTCTGAGTGTTTTTGTTATCATCAAGGCTCTCACTACGCCATAAATGGCCTTCTGCAACCCTTGAAAACCGTTGCCGGAAGTTCAAAATTTGTTGGCATAGCCTCAAAAATCTCAAAGGCAACACTTTTGTACTGTTAGTTTTTTCCCCGTTGCCTTTGGGGTCAACGCCAACACTTTTCTACCTATGCTAACAGATTAAAATATGTTGCAGTAGAGTAGACTTTGCTCAAAAAAATTTGGGCCCTACACATGGGCCCCGCAATCTGGCGGACCCACGAGTGGGCCCCACTTATATATATATTTTACAATTTATATATATTTAATAAGATATTATCCATATGTATATTTTTATATTTATTTTCCACAATAATAAATGCAGCAAATTGGTTAAATTTTTTTTTTTTCATTTCACTAAATATAATCAACAATGACATTACAAAATTCATAATCCTCAACTCTAAAACAAAAAAAAGAACATCAAATGAAGGTTTACAAGCTTCTAAAAGATCCTTACTTATGGAAAAAAAATCTAACACTCTCCAGAGGCTCATGTATCAATGTCAAGTTCTTCCAGACCTCCACCTCCAAGTAGACCAGCAATACCACCTTTAACTAGGCGTCCATCTGGCCCTGCTAAAGAAACACTGAACCTAATAGTCCTTATTCCTCCATTTTCAGCTGGCATGCATAAATGATCACGTTAAGGAGTGTATCTCAAATCAACCCTGAAAGACAAGTATAAAGGTCAAATTACGAGAAACCAAACGTCCAAATTGGTGCTTATTATAATTGGCAAAATAAATTATCAAGTTTCTGCTTATAATATGAAAAACACAGAGGACAAGAAATATGAAAACAGAGGATAAGTCTGCGGTAAAATAGAATTAATTTCATGTTTATTGAGAAATTCTACCATTGCGTAATAAAAATGACATTTCAGGGTACGTCAATAGCGACTCTCGGTCCTCAGTCACTACGTCTCTGCACACCTATATGCATAATGGCATATATACACATACATCCTAATAGCATACAACCTACAATAGTCAAAAACATCACATTACAGTATCCTAATAGTATGTGAATCAGTTGATGAAGATACATTAACTCCAGCTTCTTTTGCCCACCTGACATACTGAGCTTTTCCACCAAACGCATTTAGATTGTTTACAAGACTAAGAATCAACCGAATCCTATGTCTCCTTGCTTCAACAATCACATAATCTAACCCCTGAAGAGGTTCAGCCATTACATATAGTGCCATATAAATAAAAATTTAGACAAGTCACTTGACATTAGAAATACTTAACTATAAGTATGAAAAGTTTTTTTCCGCGGTTGGATAATAGAGACTAAACACTTTCCAGAAATGAACAAATCATTCATTTTGTTGTGATATTACATTAGCAGTGATCGAAAAACATTTCTGGTTCAGGTTTGTTTAACTATATAAAAGTGTATATCGAAACAAAACAGTTGTACAATTAATTAATATCCGATTCCAACACTGAAGAAACTTCAGATTTTAATTGACTAAAGTTCCAAAGCACAAGTTCCATATTTTTTAGTAAGAAAACAGAGGAAGAACATGAAAGAGCCACATACAGAATACCACAAATTTAAATCTAGGCACACGTATATCAGGCCATGTTTCACTATATACCATGTCAGCTGACAAACTCAACAAACCAGCTACAACTACAAATTACGAGTCATGGAACTGGTCTCCGTAGTACGAAATTACCAGTTTGTAGGCTAAATAAGTTTGTATATATAGGTACCTAACCAAAATTGGATAGAAAATCTTAACACCAGTTTTAACAGCAAGAACCAGAAAGGTGGATATTACTGTCGGTGCCAACCTTCAAAGGGAAGTCAACAACTTAAGCACTACATGTTTTATATAGAAATTATGCCTTCACTAATCAATCTCATGTTAACAAGAAGAGAGAAAAAAAATACTATCCAGAAAAACAACAATACAAAGTCACTAACAATTAAAATTAACTTAAAATCAATGAAGGAACAACAAAATACAACAAACCTTGAAGACCCTTTCATTAAAAACACCAGGTGACACCTGAAGAGCATTAGGAGAATCACCATCACTAAAAGCCCAAGTTCTACAAACAGTCATTCCCATTTGAGCTCATCTCTTCATCATCTCAGAAACTCTTGAGTTTGATGGACCATTCAAACTATCTTGCATCAATTGCAGATCGGAACTATCCAAACAAACATAAATTACATATCTAAATTACAAACATAAATTACATATCTAAATTACAAATAACATTAAAGCCCTAAATTTGAACATGTAAAACCAAAAAAAAATAAACGAAATCCTAATTGAAATTAAATGAGAGAGAGAGAGAGAGAGAGACCTGTAACCCAAATCGAAGACAAGCCCTAACCTTAAAGATTGAATCCAATTGAATAGAAGTCGGAAATTGAACGACAATAAGAGATTTGGGGAAAATGAAATTGTGTGGAATGAGATTGGGACCGGGAGAATTAGAGGGTAAAGTGTTCGAAATTTTGTTTAAGAGCGGTATATTTGCCGCTCTCCAAACTTTTGCTTGAATCTGTGCAATCTCATGTGTATTATGTTAATTTTTGAAATATTTATTTTTTATTTTTTATTTGTTTATTTTAAAATTATTAAATAAATCATAATGAAATTTCTAGTTGAATAACATTATTAAATAAATTCATGTTTGTATGTAATTAATTATTTAATTTCATTTTTTATTAATATTATAAACTTTTTTCTCAAACATAATTTATTATTTTATTTTGAAAATTTGTTCATTAATTTAAAATTATCAAAAATACATTAGTTACGAAAAAATTATCCTTCACCCCAATTAAGATTTCAATAAAATTTATAAATAAATCATTTTCATAAATTTTATTACTTTTTATATAAAATTATTATTTAATTTAATTTTTATTTATAGTAAATCTAAGTTTTTTTGTACAATAACTATGCCAACGCTTTATCATGTCTACGCTAACACATGGAATGGATGTTGTAATAGGCAGGATTCAATACGGCTATTACAACACTTGTAGATGGCAACACCTTGCAAAAGCGTTGTAGGAAGTCATTTATGGCGTAGTGTCTTGATTTATGGATGTTATTCTATCAGTCATAAATTGGGGGAGATTGTTAGGAATATGTTGTTCTTGATGATAATTATAAAACACTTAGTAGATTTTGTATTAAGTCATTTTGTAACTGTCAACGGAATGGTATGCTTTGCAGCTTTCATTGACAGGAAGCTCATCAACGAAATGAGTGATGTAGAAATTGCATTGTACAATACTTCATAGTTTGATATGCATTTTGTTGTAGGTATTAGATAGGTTTTCTAAGTCATGTTGACTAAGTACTAGATAGGCAAAATAGGTTGGTGAATTGTAAATATATTATGCCTTGTAATTTTGCCTAAGTGAAGACATGTCAACGGAATGAAGATTACTCTATCAACGGAATGAAGATTACTCTATCAACGAAACGAGGATTATACCATCAACGAAACGAAGAATAAAGATATCAACGAAACACATCTCTCTACTATCAACGAATCATTATTGCTTTTCTGAATAGTTGACAAAGTGATAGTGACAGTTATCTGACAGATCAAAAGGGAGATATGGAAGTGCACTTTGCATTGGAAGCCATCAAAATGGTTACTGGAAATAAGGAAACATTCCAATTTCCAATTAGGTTCTTGGGAGTGATCATAATAAGCATGAAGACAAAAGCCAAAGATCTCCAAGGACCATTGGACAAAAGGGATGAAAAGCAAGCTACTGAAAGTTACTTTAGATTATTTTAGAGTAGCCAAAAATAGCATTGTAAACTTGGGTTATATAACCAAGTGTAGCAATTCATTTTAAATAGAGAAGTGAGTGAGATAAAATAGTTTGTATTAGCTTTTCAAGAGCACTCTCACTTTGTATCAAGAATTGAGCAGCTGTGATACTTGTGTAACACAGATTATTTCCGCAATAAAAATTATCTCAGTTGGATCCTCAAAACATCCAACTGAAATTTTATAGTTGTTTGTGTTTTTATTTCAGTTCAGTTTTTATTTTAGAAAGTTGTTTTAAAGTTTCAAAATATCTAGAATTGTATTCAACCCCCCCCCCCCTTCTACAATTCTGTAAGGTCTTTTGGGATTAACAAAAACCCTGGAAGGGACTGAAGTGCCAAGGACTTGGCATGCTGCAAACTTGAAAGTCTATTATGTTTAAGTCCTGATTGGACTCACTATTAAGACAAGTATAAATAAGGTCGACGAAACCAATCCAAGTTTTTAAACTTGAGTATTATGTAAGGGTTGAACCCATTTTCAAAATTATGAATTCCATATTCTTATGTTTCATTATATGTTATGAGCATTTGCATTTTTAATAGACATGTTAACTAAGCATGCAAAATCAAGAATGTAAAAGCTGGAAGAAAAACAAAAGCTAAGACTTAAATAAAAGTTAAGTTAAGCCCGTAGGCTGGAAATACACAAAAACTAGTACAAGCCATGAATGGCCATAAATAAACTACGAACTATGCATCACCCCCCTTGTTGCCAGCATCTGTCTCCTCCCCTGAGCTAGAGCCAGAAGAATGCTCATCAGCATCATGGTCATCAGCAGAAGTGTCCCCAAGGGGTGATGAATGCACTGGATCTAAAATCCTAGCATCTTCCTCCATGTCATCTACTCCAGCCAAGATACGCTCTAAGGGAGTAGGAGGGTGAGGAGCTGGAAAGTCTGCAGCATCAAAAACTCCGGGATGCTTGGCCAAGATAGCCTAAACAGCATCCTCCCATCCTGATGTATGCTGGACTGGGAAAAGAATCTCGTCATGCTTCTCGATCAAGTCCTTGTACTCCTGAGAGTCAAGGTACTCGTCGATGCAATCATCCTTGCTCTTCCTCAGCTCAACAAGACCAGCTTGAGCGTCAGCAAGCTCCTTCTCCCTCCTAGCTAGAGTCTCCTTAAGAGACTTCACCTCCTCTTCAGACCTCTCCAACTTGACCCGGTTGGCCTCAGAAGAGGTACGCCAAGCCTTAGCTTGGAACAATGCCCCCTGGAAGTTGGCATTGGTCTGCCAAAAAATAAGAGTTAGAAAAGTAAAGTAAAGACTTAAGAGAAAGAGAAGGGCTAAGGAAAGAAAAATACCGTAGCGATAGCCTGAGCTCCTAGATGCTCAACACCCTCGAGGGTGGAATCTGCAACGAAGTCCTTGTAATCACAAGGAGTGAGGGAATGGTATGACCAATCCACAACATGCTTGGACACCCCAGTAATGGTGTCCCTCTTCCTAATACCCCAGTTGGGGTGCCACACTGAAGACTTGGTAGACATAGGAATGTCTGCCTCGTCCACAGGGATCTGAGAAGGGATCAAAAAGCTGGGAACACTAGGCTTCCCCCTTAGATCATCTCTAAGCCTGGCCCTCTTCATCCTGGATGTCTCCACATCCTTGGGCTCATTAGTCTTGTTTATAAAGGCCGCAGCTGTTAAAACATAAACCAAAGTGTTAGATCAGAATTCAATGATCGTCAGAAGCTAGACTCAACTGATCAGGATTGCTGACGTCATCAGTATTGCATGGTCATCAGTATTTGATCAAGCGTCAGTATCTTATTGATCATCAGGATTCCTACTCAGACTATGATCAGGATTGATCATCAGAACTTGAAGCTGATCAGGATTCCTACTTCGAGTTATATTTGGAGTCTAGATAAACATGGAAGTTTATTCTATTTGTTCCTGGTTTGTAGAATGTAGCTATCGATTAAGGATAGGTTTCTATCTTTGTTATTGATTAGGACTTATCTTATTATTGATAGAGAAGCTGTGTGCACTATATAAACATAGTCTTGGTTTCGATTTATGTATTCATTCGAGAGAGAACATAATCGAATAGAAGCTCTCGAGAACATAGAATTTCTTGAGAGAGTTTTTGTAAACTAGCAGCTCTCAAGAACATCAGAATTTCTTGAGAGAGTTTGTAACAGTTTTATATCAGATTTAATAAAGCTGTTATCTTTCTTTTCATATTTGTGATATATACATTAAGAAGTCGATTATCTTACACTATTGTATTCAACCCCCCTTCTACAATAGATTATTACTGGGCAACAATTGGTATCAGAGCAAACTGATTTAATTCTAAATCAGATACGATCTAAAGATGTCGACAACCAAGTATGAAAGCATGAAGATTCCCATCTTAAAGATATCAGAATATCCTACATGGAGGGTAAAGATGCTAATGTACCTGGAGGCTATGGATCCTGACTACTTGGACAGGATTCGTGATGGACCATATATACCAACAAAGTTCGTAGAACGAACAGATACAGTACCAGAACATTATGTGGTCAAAGCTAAAGCTGAATGGACTCCAGAAGAAAAAGCGCATGTACTCAGGGAACCAAAGATAAAGAATATCTTGCATAATAGCCTTGATGCTGTCATGTCAAACAGAGTGATTGCATGCAAGTCTTCAAAAGAAATCTGGGATACTTTGGAAACTCAGTGCCAGGGATCTGCATCTGTCAAGAAAAACAGAAGGGCTCTTTTGATTCAAGAATATGAACAATTCGATGCAAGACCTGAAGAGAGCCTGACTGATCTATATGATAGATTTCTGACACTATTGAACATCTTATCCTTAGTTGACAAAGTATATGAAACTGAAGATTCAAACACCAAATTTCTTAGAGCTTTACCTGAAGAATGGGATACTCAGACCTCAATCATTAGACACCAGTATGATCTGAACATTGTGTCTCTTGATGAGATCTATGGGATGCTAAGAACTCATGATCTTGAAGTTCAACAGAGGAAGAACAAGAAAAGCAGCAAGGCAAAGTCAATTGCTTTGAATGTAGAAGCTAAATCAAAAGGAAAAGCTATGGAGGTCTCTAGAAGTAAATCAAGAGTAGCTGAGTCAGATCCTGACGACTCTTCATCAGATACTGATGGCAATCCTGATGCCAATACTGGTGATGATTCTTCTGACTCAGACATGGAAGAGATGGTTGCTATGATTGTCAGAAACTTCAAAAGGATGAAGTTCATGAAGAATAGAAGACAAGGCAACTTTCAGAAAAAGACCTTCAAAGCAGACAAAGACAAGTATATCAAAAAGGACAGCAAGGGTAGCAAATTTGACAAGTCAAAGGTTAGATGCTACAAGTGTAATGGTATGGGTCACTTTGCTTCTGAATGCAACAAGACAAAGGCACTCATCACATCAAGCAAGGATTGGATGGACTCTTCCTCAGAATCTGATACTGAGGTAGTCAACTATGCGTTAATGGCCAATGCTGATGTAATTGCTGCTCCTGATGATAAGGTACTAAATACTATCTTTGATTTTGATACTGATAATGCTTCTGAGTTAAGACGTTTTCTAAAGTCATTACATATTAGCTTTAGAAGTCAAACTGCTGAGAATACTAGAATCTTATCTGAGATGTCTGACCTTAGAAAGAGGAATGAGATATTAGAAGCTGAATTTTCTCGTATGCAAGAAGTACAAAAAGAATGTGATAATGCTAAACACATGCACTTAGAGATGACATCTAAATGTACTTCCCTTGAAAAAGAACTTGAATATGCTAATGAGAAAATCAGAACCTGGACAGACTCTGGTAGGAAATTTCATGAGATTAATACCTCTAAGAATTGGAAAGAGTGTCTAGGATATAAGTCAGATGAAGATAAGAAATTAGCAGAGAAAATTGTCATTGATGAGACAGTCAGTCCAAAGACCTATAGACATGTTATAGACTCAACCAAATCTAAGATTACTCCTGTTAATTTTGTTTTTGGTAAGGATTCCAATTCTACTTTTGAAAAGGGATCTTCTTCTACTCAAGGAATTAAAATTATAAAGTCTAAACCTGTCATGAAAAAAGTCACTAAGAATGTAGGTCTATTGTCTCAGAAACAGCTTAAAGATAAAATCTGTGAGGTTACAGATAAGAAAAAGGGAGCTAATGTTAAGAGAAACAGGAATGGTAAAATTGGGATCAATAAAGAAAATGGTTATAAGTATATCCCAAATGCACCTAGAAAGAGTTGTTTTAACTGTGGTAACTCTAATCATCTTGCTATTGATTGTAAAAAGAGTAAGAAGAAAATTGCTGAAATTCCTAAGTCTGATGTTAGGAATAAATCAGTATTTTACAAACCACAGAATTCCTGTTTTCATTGTGGTAGTCTATGGCATTCTATTTATACATATAAAGAGTATCATGATTTGTACTATAACTTTTATGATCCATTGCCTAAGTTTGAAAGTAGTACAAAGTCTGATAGAACTGAAAATGTCATAGTGAAGCATGCTTTTGTTAATACTGATACTGACAAAGCAAATCCTGATGGAGTAAATCCTGTCAGGACTGCTAAAGTCAAAAAGTCTTCTGCTGTTAAATTTAATAAAATGCATGAACAAGGAATCCAACAAGTGTGGGTTCCTAAACATACTGACTAGTGTTTTACTATTCTGATGCAGGGTAAAAGGAAAAATGTGTTAGTCATGGATAGTGGATGTTCTGTGCACATGACTGGAAACAAAGCCCTGTTATCAGAATATGAGGAAAAAGTTGGCCCAACTGTGTCTTATGGAGATGGCAACATTGGACAAACCTTGGGATATGGCAATATAATCATTGGAAATGTCATCATTGAAAAAGTAGCTCTAGTGAAGGGACTAAAACACAACTTGTTGAGTATTAGTCAAATCACTGACAGAGGTTATCATGTCAATTTCTATTCCACACATTGTGAAGTAGTCAGTAAAGCAACAGGGAAGATAGCACTAACTGGCTACAGGCATGGTAACATATATGAAGCCAACATTCTCTCAGATACTGATGGCTCCCCTACATGTTTCATCAGTAAAGCTTCAGTAGATGAAAGTTGGAATTGGCACAAGAAGCTTTCTCATCTCAACTTCAGCAACATCAATGAGTTGGTTAAGAAAGAGTTAGTAAGAGGATTACCTAATGTCTTATATACACCTGATGGACTCTGTGATGCATGCCAAAAAGCAAAACAAAGAAGGACATCATTCCAGAGTAAATCAGAATCCTCTATTGAAGAACCATATCACATGCTACATCTTGATCTGTTTGGTCCAGTCAACATCATGTCCATCAGTAAGAAAAGGTACACTCTTGTAATTGTTGATGACTATTCTAGATTCACCTGGGTGTATTTTCTGCACAGAAAAGATGAAACTCCTGAAGTTCTGTTGGATCATGTGAGGATGATTGAGACAACCACAAAGTACAAAGTCAAGATTCTGAGAAGTGATAATGGTACTGAATTCAAGAATTCAAAGATGGAAGAGTTCTGCAAATACAAAGGAATCATTCAACAATTCTCTGCTCCTGGCACACCTCAGCAAAATGGAGTAGTAGAAAGGAAGAATAGAACTCTTATTGAAGCTGGAAGAACTATGTTGGAAGAAGCTAAATTACCTACATATTTCTGGGCAGAAGCAGTCAACACAGCATGCTATACACAAAATCTCACATTGATAAACAGGCATGGTGTCACTCCTTATCAGTCACTCAAGGAGAAGAAACCAAGTCTGAAGCATTTGCATGTGTTTGGCTGTAAATGTTTTGTTCTCAGAACTCATCCTGAACAGCTAGGGAAATTTGAAACAAAGGCTGATGAAGGAATATTCATAGGTTATCCTACATCAAGAGCCTTCAGAGTTTTTAATTTGAGAACAAGAACTGTCATGGAGTCAATTCATGTATCTTTTGATGATAAGAAGATAACTGGAATCATTGAAGACTCGCATGATAGATTGTTATTTGAAAATGAAGCTTCCAAGGAACCTGAAGAAATTGAATCAGATCCTGTCAATTCATCAGATACTGATGGGTCACCAAATCCTGATGACTCATCAGGTACTGATGGTGCTAATACTGATGATGCAAACAACAGTGATACAACTAGTAGTGCTAATGTTGAGGGGGAGCAACGGCATTCAACTACAAGTTCAGAGTCAACTCAATCATCATGACAGAATTCTTCAGATACTGATTCAAGTGAAGATCCTGATAACACATCAGGAGGGCATAGCAATAATTCAGGGAGAGTTTCAAATCAATCAAATTCTTTCAATCAAGATAACACCAATCCAGGGGGAGCATCTATTTCAAGAAACAATTTGACACCAGCAAGGAAATGGACAAAAGATCATTCTCCTGATTTGATAATTGGAGATCCTTATGCAGGTGTTCAAACAAGAAGTGCAACTCAGAATGAATGTCTATACAATAACTTTCTATCCAAGGAGGAGCCTAAGAAAGTTGAGGATGCACTTAAAGATGCTGATTGGGTTACTGCAATGCAAGAAGAACTGAATGAATTTGAAAGGAATGAAGTCTGGAAACTGGTACCAAGACCAAAGAATAGATCAATTGTTGGTACAAAGTGGATTTTCAAGAACAAGACTGATTCTGATGGAGTCATTATCAGAAATAAAGCTAGACTAGTTGCAAAGGGGTATTCCCAACAAGAGGGAATTGACTATGATGAAACTTTTGCTCCTGTTGCAAGACTAGAAGCCATCAGGATATTTCTTGCTTATGCAGCACATAAGAAATTCAAGGTTTTCCAGATGGATGTTAAAAGTGCTTTCTTAAATGGTGAACTGGAGGAAGAAGTTTATGTTGAACAACCTCCTGGTTTCATTGATCCTACATATCCAGATCATGTCTACAGACTGGATAAGGCACTTTATGGACTAAAGCAAGCTCCAAGAGCATGGTATGAAACCTTAGCTCAATTCTTACTGGAAAGTGGATTCAAAAGAGGTGCAATTGATAAAACTCTATTTTATTTGAATCATGGTAAGGAGTTGCTGTTAGTTCAGATTTATGTTGATGATATCATTTTTGGGTCAACAAACAATAAGCTGTGTGAAAAGTTTTCCAAGCTTATGCAGTCAAGATATCAAATGAGCATGATGGGAGAAATGAGTTACTTTCTGGGTCTTCAAGTTAAACAGACTGATGAAGGGATTTTTATTAATCAGTCTAAATACACAAGGAATTTACTGACAAGGTTTAACATGCAAGACAGTACTCCTGCTTCAACTCCCATAGCTACAGCTACCAAACTTGATCCTGATCAAGGTGAAGAGGTAGATGTAACTTACTACAGAGGAATGATTGGCTCTTTATTGTATCTCACTGCCAGTAGACCAGATATCATGTTTGCAACCTGTCTATGTGCAAGATTTCAAGCAAAACCTAGAGAACCACATCTGATTGCAGTCAAAAGAATTTTCAGATATCTCAAAGGCACTCCTTCACTTGGCCTTTGGTATGCAAGGGAATCAGATTTTTGGGTTGTGTGGTTATTCAGATGCTGATTTTGCAGGATGCAAAATAGACAGGAAAAGTACTTCAGGAAGTTGTCAGTTTTTGGGTGGAAGACTAGTTTCATGGTTCAGTAAAAAGCAGAAATCTATTTCCACTTCAACTGCAGAAGCTGAGTACATTGCTGCAGGAAGTTGTTGTGCTCAGATAATGTGGATGAGAAATCAGTTGTTAGATTATGGCCTGTCATACTCAAAAATCCCTATTTATTGTGATAACCAAAGTGCTATTGCAATGACAGGAAATCCAATTCAGCATTCTCTTACTAAACACATAAGTATCAGATATCACTTTATAAGAGAACAGGTTCTGGAAGGAACAATTGAACTTCACTTTGTTCCTACTGATCAACAACTAGCTGATATATTCACCAAGCCACTACCTGAAGCTACTTTCAATAAATTGGTGAATGAACTTGGAATGATGAATTTTGAGAATTTCTGAGGAAAAGCTACAGAGAGGAAATCCTGATAACTGTCAAATCCTGATGGTTATTCAGAAAGGTATGTATCTTTGATCAAATCCTGATAGGACTCAATCCTGACAGGAAGTCAACTGGTCAATCCTGATGTACAGGTCAGTATTTCATTACTTAATTTGTGCCTAATTTTTCGTCAGTATCTGCTGATGAACGGTTGAGTTTTAGTAGGACAACTGTATACGCGCGTGTGTTGCACTATTATAGATATATCAATACATACACATAAAAGGCGGTGCAGATTTATTTAAATGACACACGTAATCTGTCCACTAATTCTTTGTGCACAAATCATATTTTGCCACCTGTCTTTGAGAGTAATATTTTGTTTTAACAAAATACTTTTCATTGGTCTACATCGTTATGGACTACTCGTTATGGACTACTTTCTAATGCTATGGGGCAAGGCCCAACCCACCTTGTTCCTGACACAAGCATGCAACCTAAACAGTCTAAACAGTTAACAACCACCTCTACTGTCTCTCAAAAGACTTTAGTTGTAAAATCAAAGAAATCAGCTAGAACTGATGTGTCTGGAAGGCAATCAGGTTCAAAGGATTTTTCCTCTACACCACTCACTAAAAAGAAGATACAAGGGGGTGTACAAGGGGTCCTGGTGAAGAAAGCTGATAAGGTTGTTAAGAATGTTCCTGTGAAAAGGAAGTTAAGGTTGATTGATGAAAGTGATTCAGAGGATGACTTACCTATATCCTCTGTGATGAATGTGAACAAGGAAGTTGCTGATACTGCTACTAAAGCTGTGGTACCTTTATCAAAACCACAAAAGACAAGGAAATTATCAAAGAGCAGGTATCATATTCCTTTGACAGTGCAAATGAAGGATACTGATATTCAGACATCAAATCCTGATGAGTCATCTACACCTGATGCTCTAGCAAATCCTGATGTTAGTATTCCCGATGCAACAACAAAAGTTGTCTCTCTATCAGACTCTCCAGCCTCTCCATCTCAGATTAGAGAAATTTCTTGGGAGAAGGTTTCTACAACTGCTTCCTTGGTTGGTCTTACACCTACATCAAAGAAAAAGAGGAATGCAGAAGAGTTAGTCTATCGGAGACAGAAGAAGCTGAAAGGATCAAGCCCACAAGAACCTGAATTTCAGAGTAATTCAGCAGCTACTGTTGATCCTGCCACACAAGAACCACTCAATCAAAGTTTGGGTGAAGGCTTAGCTAGTGGAATGGTCACACAAGAACCATTTTCTCAAAGGGAGAATGAAGACATCAACATTCCAGCTACACAAGAACCATCTTCTCAAAGTGAAGATGCAGGCAAAGCTACAGCTTCTGTTGAAAGATTGGTCGAGAACATTGTCAATAAGGGAAGCACACAAGAACCTTTAACTCAAAGTGTTGAAGAAGCTTCTGAACCTCAAGCTCCACAAGAACCATTGGTAGCAAATACTGATGCAAGCATATCAAATCCTGACGATGTTCATCCTGACGCTAGTGGTGCTCCTGATAATGAACCTATTTTGATACAGCCACTTCGTTCAAGACCAATGGATCATCCTATCTCAGAACCACAGGATAAACTGAAAGGTATTGCTATTCCTGATCCTGATATTACTCATGATACTGCTGATGATACTTCTGATGATAGTGATGATGATAATGAGAATCGAAAAGAGAAGGAACAGCTTGCTACAACACTCAAAATTAGTCTTGGAACTAATTTTGGTTCATCAAGTACATATATGGCTAGCAATGCTTTCACTGGGAAAGATCAGAGACAAGATTTTTCTACTCCTTCCTTTGATCCTGCAGAGGCATTTAGACAGAATGAATGGAACAATTCATGGCACCAATCTGCTGAATCTATCAGTTTTTCTTCTGCTATTGAACATGCCTATAATGCAGTGAAATCTATAGAGAATCAAGACTTGAAGAATCATCTGAAGGCTACTACTCTGTTATCCAAAAGCCTGAAAAGTGAGATTGATTCTATCAAGGGCTCAACTGAAAAAGTGAGGACTGATATCTTTAATAATTTTACAAAGGTGCCTACTACTTTACAACTAAGGGTAGTGGAATCCCAAGTGAAATCTGTTGTTTCAGAACAAACCTCAATCAATCAAAGAATTGATTCTCTGGATACTAAGGTAACTGAAATTCAAGCCTCTCTTTCCTTAATTTTGCAATTATTGTCAAATCCTGATGTCAAAAAGGGGGAGAAGGTTATTCAGACAAAATGTACACCTGATCTAGTATTAAGAAATAATGATGATGATACTGGAGATGATGGTGGTGACAAAGTGATACAAGGAGAAACCTCTGATGCTGTTGTTATGAAGTCTACAATTCAAACTTCACAAAGTCAAACAACACAGTCAACTCATGTTTCTGATTCTGGAGTTAAGACAATAAGAACATTGGTGCAATCTCAGATCCTGACGGAAGATCAAATCCTGACACCTGGTCATGGACACATTCTTGCTACAATTCCTGAAGGTGATGAAGATGTAATTATTGATAATCCTGAAGATGCATCAAATTTATTCCAGAAGTTTTCTACAAAAGATGGCAGAATTGTTACTCTATATCACACTGATAAAAGAGTTCAACAATTATATGCAAGAAAAGCACTCTCTACAGCAAGTGAAGAATATCCAGATCTCTCACATGAAGAATTCTTGAGACTACAAAGAGAGACAATGGAAAGCTATACTGCTCCTGCTAGAGGTAGAGGAAGCAGAGGTAGGAGAGGTGCTAGAAGAAGTAAAAGAGGTTCTTCAACTCAAACAGTACCTAGACAGACAAGGTCTAGAGGGTTAAGAATTGAAGAAATTCCTGAAGCTTCACAAAATCTAACAGATCCTGTTATCAAGGATATCATGGAGAAAGAAGACAAGGAATTTGTTGAAGAAGAACCTGAATTGAGAAGAAAAACAAGTAAATCAACTCTCAGCAATACAAATCAAATTGAAGATTCTAATCCTGACAATATTCAAGATCCTGACGAATCTGAAATTCTGCAAGAGGTTGATTTGATAATCTTATCTACTGTTGTTGATTGTCACAACAAAGAAGTAGATGAAGAAGAAGAAGCCAGAAGAAGAGATATTACAAAAAGAACATATGAAGATTTCAATCTCTATCTACAAAGGCTTAAAGTTTCAAATGAAAGACAATGGAGAAATACAAGCAGGCAAGAATCTTTACTTGAAAGAAGCTACACTCATGAAAAGGAGAAAGACAAGAAGTGGGAACACATAAGTACACTGAAGTGTGATACACCTATCAATTTTCAGACTGGTGGAATTATTACAAGTGCTTCAAGTGTTGTTGATTTGTCTGATATGGCTAGATCAAAAACACTCTGGTTAAAGATGTTTTCGAATCTGAATCAAATGTCAAGTTACACAAGAGGAGGTATTGGACACAGGGATGCTGGATTTCTAAACATGACTTATGTTGATCCTTACTCCTTAACTGAAATTGGAGGTACTTTAACTTCTGAAAATCTGAACAATTTATTAGCTGTTGATATAGTTATAGATTGTCATGATGGTTTTGAAAAGAAAGAAAAGCTTCTGTACTTCATGAAAGATGGTAGTGTGAAGATTCTATCTATTCAAGATCTGCTGATGAAAACTACACAGGAACTGAAATATGTTCACTATCTGTTAAGATGGAAGAACCAAGTGTGCAAAGTATGGGCTGACATGATTTTGTCAACTATAAGAAGAAGACTGGATGGAAACAGTAATTTCGATGGTAATTATATTCCCATGTACTTAAATCAAAGAGGTCAGGATGTGGAAATGCAAAGAGGTACTACTGTTAAAGAAGTAACTTTTGGTATGACCCAACTTACTCTCAATCCTGATGGGAAGGAAATTGCTTATCTTTTGCTTGAAAAGCACAGTCTACAGAAAAGCTCCATACAGAATCTCAGAGCAGCTATCTACCAGATTAATGAGGAAGATGAAGAACTCAGAAATCTTAAGGAAAGACTGATTCAAATTCTTGAAGAAAAAGAAGAAAGTTTATTATCCAACTTCTTGAAGATGAATTTGTTCTATCAAAAAGCTTAAACAGATAAGTTGTTTCTGAAGATATTCGTACATTTTGATACATGTTTTTGACATCATTGAATATTTGGAATCTATACTTTATTTCACAAAGTATGAGATTGGAGGAGATTGTTAGATCAGAATTCAATGATCGTCAGAAGCTAGACTCAACTGATCAGGATTGCTGACGTCATCAGTATTGCATGGTCATCAGTATTTGATCAAGCGTCAGTATCTTATTGATCATCAGGATTCCTACTCAGACTATGATCAGGATTGATCATCAGAACTTGAAGCTGATCAGGATTCCTACTTCGAGTTATATTTGGAGTCTAGATAAACATGGAAGTTTATTCTATTTGTTCCTGGTTTGTAGAATGTAGCTATCGATTAAGGATAGGTTTCTATCTTTGTTATTGATTAGGACTTATCTTATTATTGATAGAGAAGCTGTGTGCACTATATAAACACAGTCTTGGTTTCGATTTATGTATTCATTCGAGAGAGAACATAATCGAATAGAAGCTCTCGAGAACATAGAATTTCTTGAGAGAGTTTTTGTAAACTAGCAGCTCTCAAGAACATCAGAATTTCTTGAGAGAGTTTGTAACAGTTTTATATCAGATTTAATAAAGCTGTTATCTTTCTTTTCATATTTGTGATATATACATTAAGAAGTCGATTATCTTACACTATTGTATTCAACCCCCCTTCTACAATAGATTATTACTGGGCAACACAAAGAATGGTTAGAAGAAATTTTCTGAAAGACAGGAAAATAAACATAAAGAAAAGGGATAAGTAAAAGTACCCTTATCAGAAACAGTCGAGAGATGGACAGACTTGAGGACAAACTCGTCCAGTAGTTCCCAAGCCACGGTAGTCCCATTATCCTTGATTAGCACTGAGTATGCATGAGATTCCTCCTCATTCAAGTCAATATTGTTGGGACTACCATCTGAAACTCTCCCAAAAGATCTACGGAACAGGCTTCCCCAGTCCTCTCCTTCCCAGACAAGATACATACACTCATTTTTCCACTTGGGGTTGTTGTCTGGGATAGATTTTGGGTGAAAAATGAAAGGGAAGCCAACCCTATGGCTAATATATACCCAACCTAAGTTGTTGGCAGAACTATTTTTGAATTGAAAGATCTTTCTGAATAAAGGAACAGAAAGAGGAAGATTATTGCGAAGGCATAAAACCATAAAACAGTGGATTATCCTCCAAGCATTTGGAGGTAATTGGCTGGGGTTTATTTGAACATCGGCCAAACGCCTAGGTATAAACTCATGAAAAGGGAACCTAAGACCAGCAACTATGGAGTCTTTGTAAATACACAAAGCATTTGACCGCCAGTGACATGAACGGTCACCGGGGCCGGCAGGAACAAGTTTTAAAGGGGCCTTTACCCTATACATCTTATTATAGTCCTTAATCTTATCTTCATCATGAAACTTATTACTGCAATCGTATGAATCTAAGGCAGACACAGACGGGTATTCATCCCCACGTTCATTAATCATATCATGCAAAGACATGTATTTAGAACGAATTGGAATGGGGGTACCTCGTTTGGATGCAGAATTCATCTTTTGCAGACGTTGAGAAGCACGATCAGCCATCTTAAGCCCAGAATCTTCAAAGAAACCTTCAAGTCTTCAAAGCAAATTCCCAGAAATCTTCAAAGAAAACCCAGAATCTTCAAAGAAAACCCAGAATCTTCAAAGATTTCTTCAAATCTTCAAACAAAAAACCCAGAAAACGGTGAGATTCAACGGAAAATCTCGCCGGGAATCGCCTTGTGACAGAACCCTAACAGATCTACTCAGAGAGAATTTTAGAGAAAATTTAGCAAAATATCTTTGAGAAATGGAAAGTGAGAAGTGAATGGAAACAACTGAGGTTTCACCCTTTTATAGGGATGACAACAGGTCAATGGGCCGGTTGAAGGAAGGGCAACCGACATTAGCCGGTATAGCCCATAAAAGGCTGAAGGCCCAATTGTTAAATAAGGACCTTAAGCCCAAATTGAGCCCAACATAGGTGGGCCTTAAAAAGCCCAAAATGAACCATGTATTCGACCAGAATCCTGGTCGAATGAGTTCGAACAAAGCTCAAAATGAACCATGTATTCGACTAGAATCCTGGTCGAATGAGTTCGAACTAGGCCCAAAATGAAGCATATGTTCAACTAGAATCCTGGTCGAAATCATTCGACCAGGAGCTAAAGTTGAGGTTGAATTCGACTAGGATCCTGGTCGAAAATGTACTGAAAATTCAAAATTTGATTTATTTTCCAAGGAATTGAAGAAAAATCCCGATTCCTGTTTTGGGAAAATTACAAAAATTGGTTTAGAGCTAAATTTTTCTTTATATTAAATCTGAAATTGTCATCAGACTAATTGATCGATTTGCTTCGTATCACTAGAGTTGTTAAAATAGTTTTTCCTGTTCTGTCTCTCTTAGCTGCAACTCCTGAACTCGTTATGAAAAAATGCCTCCGATATTTGTTTCATCATTAGGGGTGAAATATTCAACCCCTATGCACAAGCGGTCAATTGATGACGTACTCTGTCCGGAACAAGGGGCTAAATCAGGGTTGGTATTCATCTTTTATAATTTAGCTCTCGACTAAATCTTTTTCAACCAATATTGAACTGACCCAATCTCTATCAGAATATGTATCTAGCCAAACTTCACATTTTTTCCTATTTTTTTAATTGACTGTGCAATGTCTGTTTTCTTAGGCTTTCTATGTTACCCATGTAGCGAGCTTTGGGCCAATGACTCCCAATCCAGTTGGTCTTAAGGCACTAGGTTTTGAAATACCCCTACAGACTTAATTACTCAACTTAATTACTCTAGTTGAATATTTATAATCACCCCTACTGTCTAGTAGGGGTTGTTATATTCACGAGGCACCCGAGAATCGAGATCTCATTTGATTTCCAGTACTGTCTGTAGAAGTTTGCAACCCAATAACTCCAGCTTGACTAACGTTCCCATTAGATGGACTTCCTATTTGCATACATGCACAAGACTTTTGTTTTTCGTCTCCTTTCCAACCTGAGAATTCACCCCAATCACATGGTATTCCCCTTCCGAACTGTCCTCTCCCACCTCTACACTACAAGAAATTTGACATTTATCTACCAATTTTAAGTGTAGATAAAAGTAAGATATACGTAAGTAGTAAATTTTATCTACTAATATCATATTGGTAGTGATTGGTAGGTAAAAGTTGGTAAATAAAGACTCTTTACCTACAAATATATATATTGGTAGGTAAAATATTATGTGGACCCCGCTTTATCAAATGGCAATGTTGAATCATCAAGTGATGTGTCATTTCCACATGGCACTTTTTCATTGGTCCAAGTGGCGGCCATTGATAGGTCGACATGTCACTCTGTTATTAGTCCAAATGGCGCTCTTGCAAATGCTCCACATGGAATCCTAATATTGGTCCACATGGCGCTCTTCTAAGTATTTCACATGAAATTCTAATGTTGGCCGACATTGGACTCATAATTGTAATCAAACGTATTATATTTATTTATAAACAAAAATATTGAAAAAATAAATTAGAAATAGATCTTATTAATTTCTTATTGAAAGTGCCAAAAAATTGGAACAATACAAAAGAAAGGAGATTCTCGTTCAAGATATACAATACAACTTGACCGGAGGATTATGCAAATGAGGAAAACATGACTCATAATACATATGAAAAATTGTCAAGTTGGAAGATCTAAATTACAAATTCCTACTCATATTCTCTTCAATTTCCTGAATTTGTTTCAACACTCTGCTCTAACACTGTTTATCACTTTCCTTGTAACTTATGTACTCCCAACAAGGCATGATTCTCATCAGCAAAGCTAGGTAGCCAGCAATATGATTTTGACAACACGAGGCAGTGGTCATCTCACTGAACTACAAAAAAGATATATAAGTTAGCAAGTATAAAATTTTAAACTAGAAAACAAATATAGAAAAACTAATGCATCTAACTAAAACTATGTAGTTACTAGTTCGTAATCATTAAATGCCTATTTCCGACTACTCATGCATTACATTCTCTTGTAATTGGATAAAACATTTATATATCCAAAATTAATAGAAATCTCCCACCTTAAATATGTAGAAAGTAAAACATGTACCTCTAATGGAGCAATATTTGCACTGTAGGATTGATAGAGAAGCTGTTCTGCAAATTAATGAAACTGGACTTGTGTGTAGGTCACTTATGATTCACAAACACTCCTGCATGAATCGCTTGAAACAAGATGTATGACTAGCAGGATTCTTCTTTTGGTTCCACTAAATATTTAGATCATACAAACCATTTATCAAACATGTATTAAAACCCAAATTTCAGTTTACTATATATTATAACTTGGACAAGGTACACGCAAAATTAACCTCCAAAACAATATATATGTGAATAATCAAAAGCAAACTCTACTACAACAAGCAGAAAAATAATACACTACAAGAAAAACTGAATCAGACGACACCTTTCAGACAACGGACGGCCGAAAAAGTGTTGCCTAAAATTAACAGACGACAGGTTATTTTTTGGCTTGAAAAAGTATTGTCTAATCCACTACATTACAATGGTTTACGAACCGTTGTCTAAGAAAGTGAAAAATAGTGGATATAGACGACGCAAATGAATGGGTTTAGACAACAGTTTTTTTAACTCTTGTCTAAATAATATTAATACAATGTTTTAATTTAACCGTTGTTGGATTGAGACAACGGTTGTCTTAGTCG
Source organism: Heracleum sosnowskyi (assembly GCA_030848705.1). NCBI lineage: Eukaryota > Viridiplantae > Streptophyta > Magnoliopsida > Apiales > Apiaceae > Heracleum > Heracleum sosnowskyi. The sequence continues at coordinate 75,028,208 of CM061240.1, forward strand.
TATTGTGTGAATAAACGTAAGACAATGTTTCAAAAAAACCGTTGTGTAAATTTGATATAATTTTATTATAAAATTGTGAGTAAATTATTGGATAATAATTTTTATATATTAGGATGTTGACTAACTTTGTTTTATTTATTCAATTTATAAAAGTATAAAACAATGATTTTTGTTTAACAAAGTGTTGTAAGTTGTATGACTTAACAATGGTTTTATTCCAAAAACCCGTTGTATATTTGTATAATATACACAAGGGTTTTCGTTTTGATCCGTTCGTTGTTGAATAATCTCTGTAACAATTGTTTATGTTGTTAAACCGTTGTATGCTATAGACAATGGTTTCGTTTTATAAAATCCTTGCGTGATTATTTACGTTATAACGTTTTGTTTAGCTAAACCGTTGTCTATATCAAAAGCGTTGATTTTTTAAAAAAATACTTTATTTTTTGCCCTTAATACATACATAAGTGTTACACACTTCATACAATGTTATTGTATAAATCTTTTATTTGGATATTTAGTATAAAAAATTGTTAAATATATAAAAACACTTAAATAAAGGTTAATGATAATAATAATATCATTGATAGATAGAATACGATCATACTTCAGATATTTTATTATACACGTTGTAGATGTGGACATCATATATTGTATGATTTACGATCCTTGATATTTGTTTACAAGGAAATATTAGCTAGCTAGGAAAATGTTAATAATTATAACATTACTAATTCCGAAGTTAAACGAACATTATATAATAACTATACTATTAGCGAATAAGTGACATACCAATACTATTAACAACAATATTTTCATATTCAAATAACACATTTTACATATCAGTATGACATAATTTAATTATAAAGTCGTCATTAAGTTGTCTTATATTAATTTTATATATGCGAGTCGGGACTCACGTATGTTTTGTTTATTCGATTTTATAAAAGTATAAGACAATGGTTTTTGTTTAACAAAGTGTTGTAAGTTGTAAGACGTAACAATGGTTTTGGTCCAAAAAACGTTGTATAATATACACAAGGGTTTTCGTTTTGATCCGTTCGTTGTTGAATAATCTCTGTAACAATTGTTTATGTTGTTAAACCGTTGTATGATATAGACAATGGTTTCGTTTTATAAAATCCTTGCGTGATTATTTATGTTACAACGTTTTGTTTAGCTAAACCGTTGTCTATATCAAAAGCGTTGATTTAAAAAAAATACTTTATTTGTTGCCCTTAATACATACATAAGTGTTACACACTTCATACAATGTTATTGTATAAATCTCTTATTTGGATATTTAGTATAAAAAAAATTTAAATGTATAAAAACACTTAAATAAAGGTTAATGATAATAATAATATCATTGATAGATAGAATACGATCATACTTCAGATATTTTATTATACACGTTGTAGATGTGGACATCATATATTGTATGATTTACGATCCTTGATATTTGTTACAAGGAAATATTAGCTAGCTAGGAAAATGTAAATAATTATAACATTACTAATTCCGAAGTTGAACGAACATTATATAATAACTATATTATTAGCGAATAAGTGACATACCAATACTATTAACAACAATGTTGTCATATTCAAATAACACATTTTACATATCAATATGACATAATTTAATTATAAAGTCGTCATTACGTTGTCTTATATTAATTTTATATATGCGAGTCGGGACTCACGTATGTTTTGTTTATTCGATTTTATAAAAGTATAAGACAATGGTTTTTGTTTAACAAAGTGTTGTAAGTTGTAAGACGTAACAATGGTTTTGGTCCAAAAAACGTTGTATAATATACACAAGGGTTTTTGTTTTGATCCGTTCGTTGTTGAATAATCTCTGTAACAATTGTTTATGTTGTTAAACCGTTATATGATATAGACAATGGTTTCGTTTTATAAAATCCTTGCGTGATTATTTACGTTACAACGTTTTGTTTAGCTAAACCGTTGTCTATATCAAAAGTGTTGATTTTAAAAAAAAATACTTTATTTGTTGCCCTTAATACTTACATAAGTGTTACACATTTCATACAATGTTATTGTATACATCTCTTATTTGGATATTTAGTATAAAAAATTGTTAAATATATAAAAACACTTAAATAAAGGTTAATGATAATAATAATAATATCATTGATAGATAGAATACGGTCATACTTCAGATATTTTGTTATACACGTTGTAGATGTTGATATCATATATTGTATGATTTACGATCCTTGATATTTGTTTACAAGGAAAGATTAGCTAGACAAACGTTTATGATTGTAACATTACTAATTCTGAACTTAAACGAACATTATATAATAACTATACTATTATTGATATTAGAACCTGAATAAGTGACATACCGAATATTATTAAAATAAATTTGTCATATTCAAATTACTAGTTTTACATATCAATATGATATAATTTAATTATAAAGTCGTGAGTAAATTGTCTTATAATAATTTTTATATATACAATTCGGGACTCACGTATGTTTTGTTTATCGATTTTATAAATGTATAAGACTTAAATCAAATTTATTCGGTTTGAGATTTTAACATTCAATTAGTTGTTTGACAAGTACTTCTGTGTAGTGTTTCGTCGCGAATTTTTCTTTCATTGTTTTTTATGAAATATTAAGGGAGTGGTAAAAAAGTCATACTAAATAGATTTTGGTAAAAAAGTCGTACTAAATAGATTTCTAATTTTTCAATTATTTTCGTATATCACTAAAATAATTAAATATTAACATCAGTGCGATTGGATGATTAAAAACTTAAATTTATTTTATTTATAATCAAATTTAAGTTTTTACAACACAAATGAAATTTATTTTTATTTTTGTCCCACACTTCATCACCAAACTCAAATTTTATTGAAATTTTCGAAGTCTTATTCCCCCTTAAACCAATAATTCATTTCCCCCTTAAACCATAATTTCCCCCGTTCACCTTCCCCTCATTCTTAACAAACAGAATCCAATTAAGGGAGCCATTTTTCACCACACACATATCTCATATCTTATATCTGTCTCCCCTAACCTGCTCTCTCTCTCTCCACAACTGCTCTACAATTAATCGATGTCTCTCTCTCTGTTCTTTGTGATGCTTCTTCAGTTTGGGATTTTCTCGATTTAGGGCTTCTTCGATTTGGGGTACAATTTTAGATCTTTTTTAGTTTTAGGGTTTGATTAATTGGTTTAATTAGTCACTTTTTATCCTCCCGCTCTTTCATTAGCTCTCTATGTTTAGGTTTTTTTATTCTGTTATTTAATTTGGTGTTTGTGTTCTTTTTAATGTCTATACCCTGTACTGTCTTTAATTTTATTTTAATTTATGTAATATTTTAATTTTTGGCAATTTATTGGTAATGTTTGAGTGAATGTGCAGATCAAGATATTTGGGAAGAGAGGAGTGCACAAAGATACCAAGTTAAAGGAGCTAGGTGGAAAGATCTTTGAGAAAGATGGAATATTGTACAACTGTGTCTTTTCGCTTTCAGACAGAGGGAAAAAGTTAAACGAGTATAACACCTCGTCTCATGTTATGATTTATTGCTAATTATGTGATGTTTCTACTGAGGTCTTAGTTTGGATTTGCAGGTTCTGTGTTTGAGCCATGGGAGAGAGAAAAGAAGTTTGAAAAGAAACTTCATAAGTTCTTTCCCATTGACATGGTATATTATTTTAGCTTTTTGATATTCTTTTGAAAAGTATTGCTTTCTGGTATTGGATGATACATATATACATAGAAAAATATCGATATTGACGTATGTATATACATATCGATATTGACGTCTATATTATGTTTGTTGAGAAAGCAATTATAGTTTTCTGTTGTTTTGAATACCTTTTAGTTTTGTATCATTAGTGGCAGCAGCTTAAGAGAAATAGTTGTTATGAATTGATGGTTACTTCTGATAGTTTCTTTAGTAGAGTTTCCTACAAATTTGTAGTACGTTTTATAAGTGAAAGATTATTGTTTTTAGGCTATTTAACTTATTTATTGATGCTACATTGTAGACACCGATTTGTGATGACTGTTTAAACTACTTCATGGATGCCGTAAACTGCGTTCTTGTAGACCGTATGCACCTGTCAAACGCTACCAGGTGGTTAAAAGACTTGCTAGATGGAGGTAAATTAGAACGTTCCTTTTTTTCTTTATATCAGCTAATTAGTACAATTGAAATCTTGTATGCTGAGGATCCTTGACAAACAGACGCAGGATTTGCTGATAATCTGAGCGATGATGCTGTTGAGATCCTTCTTCAGATCTTTGATAATGACAAGAGTGTAGTCTGGAAATACATCGACGATGACATCCAGGTTTGCTTTTTGGTTCAATATGCATATCCTGAATTCGTTATTAGGACTGTTTTTTATATTTTATGTAACAATTTTGCATTTATCACAGAGTTTGGCTATTCACATCCTCTCGCGTGCACTGTCACGTGAAAATTTTCATATGTACTTAAAATGCGCAGTTCCATCCCTTGTGAAGCTTTTTTCTAATTCGTCCATCGAGTTACAAATCGCGGTAATCTTTACATAGTTAGTTAGTCGTTTTCCTCATATTAGTCAATTTAAATGCAACCGTAACTGAAGGTACCATATCAATGTGTAGGGGGTGATTGCATTGACACGTTTAGCTGATACTTGCCCAAAATATATTCCAGTTAGGCTTGAACAAAATGCTTTGGGAGAAGTGCAAAAAATTGCTAGTATTAAACCTAGGGATTCTGAGCTGGTAGAATGGGTAACCAAGTTCTTGGTAGTCATTTGTTACAGAGGTTTACCACAAGAAAAGGTGTTTTGTTGTTTTCCCTTTCTATTTCCTCTTCCCTGTGTAACCATTCATAACAATTCCATGCTTTTATTAACTACTCAAATGTTAGCAGGTCAAGGAACCTCTTACCATTTCTGAACGCCTCCTTCAAATTAATTCGCTTGGTGATCGCAATATAGTGTCAACATGCTTTGCCCTTCAGTATCTTACTTACGGAAAGCATGTGCCAATTGAAGGAAAAGCATGGGAGAAATTGATTAAACGGCTTAGGGCTTACATCAGGTGAGTGTTTTTGGTATATCTATTCTCCTGTGGCCCTATTATTATTGCAATATCTAGTTAACACCCGTTATGTTTACTGGTATTTCAGTAGTTGCTTCACTTTTAATGATACCGCGGCTGCGTGCTTTGAGCCTATAAGATCTGAATATATTGTGGTTTCCGGTTCTGCACTTTAGTTGGAAATTTTGCAAGATAGGGAAATCTCTACCAGATTCAGGTATAATCAAGTGAGGTACAGTTTATGTAATATGTTATTATCCAACCTCGTGGCCGTTAGATAAAGAAGTAATAGAAGCTACAGAGTTTTGTTGGTTAAATATACGGGGATGGTTTGTTATTTAAATGTACAGGGATATGCTCTATGTATTAAGTTCATTGTACATGCTAATATATGTGTGTGTGTACACCCAACAGGTCTTTGAGCTGTCATTCTAACCCAATTTTACATGCTTGCTGGGCTAAAGCCCTTAGGTTTTTTTGTTGTTGTATTCTCCTGTGAAGTATGACATTTGCAAGCTATGAATGATTTGTTGAGATCTGTTCAACATGCAATTCAAAATTTTGTAATAGTATAATATACATAGTTAATATACAGACGTCAATATCGAAAAGCAATACCTTTTGAAAAGGTATTGCTTTCTGCTTGTTTATATAGCTATGGAGTAAGTACTTTTATGCCTTGCAAAGATCTAGAAATTATTATTTATATAGCTATGATATTCACTATTCAGGAATCCGACTGCAACAATTCGAAGGTCTGCAACATCTTCAGGCTACAAGCCAGCACCTATCGTCGCATCGTCGCCTTGTTATCATCAAGAGGCCCATCATATTTATCTCACAATCTTCTCAAGGCAAGCACATTATATATATTTTTTTCACAAATATATAACTGCATGTACCAAAGTACTTATCTTCTAGTTTTAATGAATGTTTTCTGCAAATACTTATTGTTGTGGATCACTGTACATATATGTGTGGGTATTGGAATAAAACATTAATCTGTACTTCTACAGCCAGATATTACGGCACCAGGAGTGAATATTATTACAACATGGAGTAAAATGAACACAGAATTTGCACTCCCAGGACAGGCTCCACCAGATTACGTCGTAATCTCTAGAACGTCAATGGCAAACCCACACATTGCTGTTGTAGATGCCTTAACAAATATTGGTTGTAGTAGTGAATTTTAGTTCGTTGTAATAACAAATATTGATTGTAATGATATATAGTTGTTCCTTTTTGCGTATATAAAACCATTGTCTAGCCTATTTTTAGACCACGGGAGCATTTATAAGAAGAGTTGTTATAAATAATATCTTACAACAACCAAGCTTTATAAAAGTGTTGTGTGTTAAAAATACGACAATGACTTATAAAAACTAAATCATTGTACGAAGGAATTACATACATGAGATGAAAAAGAATAAACCGTCATCTGAGAGTAAGAAAGACAACAATTTGGAAAACAAAAACTGTTGTATAAACTGCTTCCTAGAACGGTATTTAAATCGATTAATACATAAACTGTTGTTGTTTCTAGCTATTATACAACAATTTATATTTACTCGTATGTTGTCTTCATCACCTTATACAACACAATTTTTGGTAGGAAACTATCGTCCTTTCTGGCTATTATACCACACTTTGTTAATCGGTGACTATCGTGTCAGTACTTATACACAACATTTTTTAACCGTTGTCTGAGGTCCATCTGACGGCATCTCAATAGTCATCGGTTTTTAGGGGTAATAGACAACGGGCCTGGGTGAGTCGTCTGTTTCAGTTTTTCTTGTAGTGATATACCGTCACATTATAAGGTCATAGTGAAGATGAATTAATGGAGAACTGGGCGGATGTAATTGTTGAACTTGAGATCAAACATTATGAAAATAATAAAAATCTCAACTTATAAAATCAAGATAAGAACAATTAAATAAGAAAAGACAAAAAAAACAAAAATCTAACTCTAAGATGGCATTCTTCCTGTGACCATCTATAGCTTTACCGAGTGCAACATCCAAAACCTAAAATGGTTAAGTTTAATGTTGCTTGAATTGATGATGATGAAGCCAATTGAAGCGGTACCATTTTATTTTTCAAGGAAAAAGTACAAAATTAAGTTTTATATTGCACCTTTTAGGTAGTTTTTAGTCCGTGAAATACTCATATATGAGAAGAGGCGGTTATACATTTTTTAGATAAATTAGAAGCTCGGGTCTTAGTGTCTTACATCGGGAACGTTTTTCATTAAAAAAGGAGCGGGGTTTTTTTGGTTCACAAAAAAAAAGCGGGATTTTATTTTAATAAGTTTCAAATTATTTCATTTGTATTATTTTTTTCATTTATTATTTTATATATAAATTCTTCAAAACTCGAATATATATAATAATTTAATAATTTTTAAAAGTACTAATCTATACTATCTATCTATACTATCAATACTATTATATAATAGACGAAACATTAAAAGTTTGGTCGGTCGGTATGGTACGTTGTGATTTTACTTAATTGCCCTTACTTGTTTATAGAAATATATTACTAAATAATAATATTACTTATTTATAACCAATTACCTTTTTCACCTAAAATACATTATTTTTTCTAAAAAATTCCCCTACTCTTTCAAATATATCACGAGCAATTACCTTTTTTAACTAAAACATGTTAGTTTTTCTATTTTTTCTTACTAAAACTCTCCTTTTCCAAAAATATCCCGGACAAACATTTAGTTATTTATTTTTAAACATATTTTAATATTATAATTATTTTTTAAAAATTACCTATTTTAACATGCCTACTTATTTTTTTTTAACAAATGCAATTACTTAAAATATTAAAAATATAAATGATTAAATACCTATTTATAATCAATTATCTTTTCAGCTAAAACACATTATAGATTTTCTCTAACAAAGTCCCTCATTTTCTAAATATATCACGGAAAATTACCCTTTTCAACTTATTTTTTCTATTGTTCTCACTAAAATCTATTTTTTTTCTAAAAATATCACGGGTAAGCCCTTTACGTATTTATTTTAAAACTTATTTAAATATTTTTAATTATTAAATTTTAAAACCTCATTTTCCAAAAATATCACGAACATTTTCCTTTTTTAAACTAAATATATATATCCCAGTGATAGAATTCACTACTATTTTAATGGGCAAATATATATATCCCAGTGATAGAATTCACTAGGTCATGTAGTGTAACATAGTCACATAGTGTAGGCTTGTTAATAGTGGTTTTCAGACATGTCTTGAGCCTAACACATACGAATAGTTATTTTGGGCACATTTTGCACGTATGGTTATTTTGGGCAGTCTTATATGAAATTGTGTTATTCAGGGCTTTCACCCTAGAAATAATGACATAAATACCACTTTTTTGGACTAAGTGACAAGAATACCATTTTCAAACATTTTGGCCAAAAATACCACTTTATTACGCATTTCAAAATTGGGTATCACTATTACGCATTTGAAAAATGGGTATTACATAAAAATAAAATTAAAAAAAATTGACCAGTTACGCATTTCAAAAATGCGTAACACCCTTTCAATTTTTTTTCAAAAAAACACGTGTTACCTATTAATATAGTAAATAAATATACTTTTTTTTGAAACAAGTAAATAAATATACTTAGTTTAGGAGAATATTAATAAACACGTCTAACCAAGTCTTTCTTAACCAACTCATTGATATTGCTGAAGTTGACATGAGAAAGTTTCTTGTGCCAATTCTAACTTTCATCTACTGATGCTTTACTGATGGGACAAGTAGAGGAGTCATCAGTATTTGATTGAATGTTGGCTTCATATATGTTACCATGTCTGTAGCCAGTTAGAACAATCTTTCCTGATGATTTGATGACTACTTCACAATGTGTGGAATAGAAGTTGACATGATAACCTCTGTCTGTGATTTGACTAATACTCAACAGGTTGTGTTTTAGTCCCTTCACAAGAGCTACTTTTTCAATGATGAAATTGCCAATGATTATATTGCCATATCCCAAGGTTTGTCCAATGTTGCCATCTCCATAAGACACAGTTGGGCCAACTTTCTCCTCATATTCTGACAGCAGGGCTTTGTTTCCAGTCATGTGTACAGAACATCCACTATCCATGACTAATACATTTTTCTTTTTACCCTACAATCAGACAAAAACACACTAGTTAGAACATTTAAGAACCCACACTTGTTGGGCTCTTTTTCCATGCATTTTAATAAATTTAGCAGCAGAAGACTTTTTGACTTTAGCAATCCTGTCAGGATTGTGTCCATCAGGATTTGCTTTGTCAGTATTAGTATTGAAAGATGCATGCTTCACTTTGACATTCTTAAGTTTACCAGAATTTGCACTTTTATTAAACGTGGGTAAAGGATCATAAAAGTTATGGTACAAATTATGGTATTCTTCACAAGTATAAATAGAATGCTATTTACTGCCACAATGAAAACAAGAACTCTGTGGTTTATAAAATACTGATCTATTCCTAACATCAGACCTAGGAATCTCAGTAATCTTCTTTTTACTCTTCCTGCAATCAATAACAAGATGATTAGAGTTACCACAGTTAAAACAACATTTTCTTGGTGCATTTGGGATAAACTTATAATTATTCTCTTTATTAATCCCAACTTTACCATTCCTGTTTCTTTTGACAGTAGGTGACTTTTGTCTACCTGTTTCATCACAAACTTTATCCTTAATTTGTTTCTGAGACAATAAACCTACATTTTTATTTCCATTTTTCTTGACAGGGTTAGACTTAGAATTTGAGACTGGTTGTGCAGAAGTAGATCCCTTTTCGAAAGTTGAATTGGGTCTTTACCAAATACAAATTTAACAGGCTTAATCTTTGATTTAGTTTTGTCTATAACATGTCTATAGGTCCTTGGATTAACTGTGTCATCAATAACAACTTTTTCTTTCATTTTCTTATCTTCTTCTGACTTGTACCCTAGACATTCTTTCCAATTCTTAGAAGTATTAATTTCATGAAATTTTCTTCCAGAATCTGTCCAGGTTCTGATTTTCTCATTAGCATACTCAATTTCTTTTTCAAGAGCAGTACATTTAAATTGGATTTCAAGTTTCATGTGTTTAGCATTATCACACTCTTTTTGTACCTCTTGCATGAAAGAAAATTCAGCTTCTAAATGCTCATTTCTTTTCCTCAGTTCAAACATCTCAGATAAGATCCTAGTATTTTCAGCAATTTGACTTCTAAAGCTAATATGCAATGACTTTAGAAAAGATCTTAATTCAGAGACATTATTTGTATCAAAATCAAAAACAGTACTTGATACATTTTCATCAGGAACAACAGTCTCATCAGTATTGGCCATTAGGGCATAGTTGACCACCTCAGTATCAGATTCTGAGGAAGAGTCCATCCAATCCTTGTTTGATGTTATGAGTGCTTTAACCTTCTTGCACTCAGTTGCAAAGTGCCCCATTCCATTACACTTGTAGCACCTTATTTTTGACTTGTCAAATTTGCTACTTTTGTTGTCCTTGTTGTACTTGTCTTTGTCAGTATTGGAGGTCTTTTTCTGAAAGTTGCCTTGTCTTTTAGCCTTCCTGAACTTCATCTTCTTGAAGCCTTTGACTATCATAGCAACCATTTCCTGCATGTCAGAGTCAGTAGAATCATCATCAGTATTGGCATCGGGATTGCCATCAGTATCTGATGATGAGTCATCAGGATGTGACTCCACCATTCTTGATTTTCTTCTAGAGACCTCCACAGCTTTTCCTTTTGACTTTGCCTCAACATTCAAGGCTATGGATTTTGCCTTGCTGTTTCTCTTGTTCTTTCTTTGTTGGACCTCAAGATCATAGGTTCTCAGCATTCCATAAACCTCATCAAGAGACACAGTGTTTAGATCATACTGATGCCTAATGATAGATGTTTGAGTATCTCATTCTTCTGGTAAATCTCTCAGAAATTTGGTGTTTGAATCCTCAGTAACATACTCCTTGCCAACTAAAGATAGTTTATTCAGTAGTGTCAGGAATCTATCATACATGTCAGTAAGGCTCTCATCAAGTCTTGCATCGAACTGTTCATACTCTTGAATCAATAGAGCCCTTATGTTTTTCTTAACAGATGCAGATCCTTGGCATTGAGTTTCCAAGGTGTCCCAAATTCTTTTGCAGACTTGCATGCAATCACCCTGTTTGACATGACAACATCAAGACTATTATGCAAGATATTCTTTACCTTAGCATCCCTAAGAACGTGAGCCTTTTCTTCTGGAGTCCACTCACTTTTCACCTTCACCACGTAGTGTTCAGGTACAGTATCTATTCGACCAACAATTCTCGTAGGGATATATGGTCCATCACGAATCTTGTCCAGATAATCAGGATCTGTGGCTTCCAGGTACATCAACATCTTTACCCTCCATGTAGGGTATTCACTTTTCTTCAGGATGGGAATCTTCATGCTTTCATACTTGGTTGTCGACATCTTAGATCTTTTCTGACTTAAAATAAATCAGTTTGCTCTGATACCAATTGTTGCCCAGTAATAAAAAATTGTAGAAGGGGGGTTGAATACAATTGTATAAGATTCTCGACTTAATAAAATATAAAACACAAATATGAAAGAATAACATCTTTATTAATTCTGATATAAAACTGTTAAAAACTCTCTCAAGAAATTCTGATGTTCTCAAGAGCTTCAAGGTTACAAAAATACTCATGTAAGCGATTGATATAAAATCAAAACCTAAACTGTGTTTATATAGCACACACAGCTGCTCTATCGATTACAAGATAAGTCCAAATCAATTACAAACTATATTGATACATATCCTAACCGACAGTTGCATTCCTATAAACTAGGAACCGACAAATCAACCTTTCTTATATTTCTGGACTTGATAGTTATCTTGAAGTAATACTTATCACAGTCCTGATAGCAATCCTGATACTGACGCTCGTGCAATCCTGATGACGTCAGCACCTCAATCATGATCAGTAGTCCAGATCCTGACGATCATTGAATCCTGATCAAACAAATCTGTTGTGCCAAGTAAGATATGGAGATACACTAGTAGAGACAGTACATGTAGAGACAGTACAAGCAGTAGGTAGAGAAGGTGGAAAGTGTAGTTTATACAGGCCATCATCTCGTTTACCAATCTCTGTCATCTTCAATGTCACAGGGTCCTGTAATAGACATTTTGTAGGAGAGAAAAAAATATGACAAGGAGTATCTGAAGTTAGTTTAGGAATGGATAATAGATTACATTGGAAATGAGGAACAAATAACACTCGTTTCAATGTAATAGTAGGATTGAGTTGAACATTTCCTATATGAGTAACTTTTGAAGTATTTTCATTAGGCAAATTCAACTCAGATTGCACAAATTGAATATCAAATAGTAGATCAAACATAGAGATAATGTGATGAGTAGCACCAGAATCAATGATCCAGGTGCAAACAGATTTATTTGGTTGAATAAAAGAAGCAGAATAGCATGTACATGCACAATTAGAGTTTGACACTGTGTTAACAGTTAGAGTGATCCAAGTGGCATTACATGATGAACCAACAGTATGAGATGACTGACTCTGTTGCAAAAGAGTCATAAGTTGTTGATACTGACTAACAAATAGAGCAGGGGCAGATTGAGAAACGGTATCATTCTAATTCTGAGAGATATCTGTTAGGTCCCGATAAGTTTGTAGAAGGGGGGTTGAATACAAACTATACCGTTTTATCGAATTTGTTCGTTTTAGGATGAAACAATACAAGAACAAATTATGGCAGAATTAAATGAAACAAAATTCAAGTTAAATATAACTTGTATTAAACTTTAAAGGTTTTACAAATTTTGGTACTGATTACAAGATTGAATCTCAAACTAATTAAAACAAATCTAGAATAAATTCGACATGAATTTATCTATTTTTGTAATAAAAAGATATAACAATAAATGATAGTTCGAGATACGTTCTAGGGATTAAGATTCGCTAGATAGTCAAAGCAGTACAAGTAAATGATTTCTAGTGGTTTGGATATAACACTTTGAGCTAGAAATAATTTAATGATCAAAAGAAATGTCCCCGGCAGTTTCTATGTTCTTGACAAAAAGTTTTGTAAGATATTATGTTGATGGTTAATTGTGTAAACTGCTGTCTTGATCTTTTGTATTTGTTAATCCACTTGACAAACCTGCACGTGCCTTTTCTATTGGAATGACTATCATAATAGTCTGGAATGACTATGAATTAAGCCTGGAATGACTATGGATTATACTTGGCATGACTATGTATTTAGAAAAACATTAGAATGACTACCAAAAGAACCGGGATGACTATCCTTGATAGTCATTCCAGTTCATTATTAAGGTAAAATGACTTGGGATGACTATCGGGATGACTATCCTTGATAGTCATTCCAGTTCATTTTATCTTAGTCATTCTAGTTATAATTCTAATTCTATTTTAAATTAATTCTAATAATTAATTTATGATGAATTAATTTATTCAATAAATAAATAAATTTATTTATTTATTAAATTAATTCTGATGAATTAATTTAATCAATAAATTAATAACTAATTTAAAAGAGAATTTATATCCTTTTTCATGATAGCATAACCAATCCTTGAACCACTTGGAGTTGATGAAGAATTTCCACTGTATGAAGTTGACACTTGATGTACTGTCCGGTTCATAAGTGACTAACTGCAATGTTTGTTCTTCATCTTTGACTTTTAAGCCGTGGTCCATTAGCTGCTTTTGACTTTGGTCAACCACTATAATCTGTACCTTTGTTGTCACACTTCTGAAATCTCTGTCAATTTAATAAATCCACTTCCTTGAATACTTCACTGAGGCTTGATCAATAAATTGAACTTCTTTCAATGTAGAATCACTTCAAGTATGTAGGATGACTTTAATCTTCATTCTTTTGACTGATATAACCTTATGAGATTCTTGTGACACTGAATTATTATTTACTTATTACAAACTTGATATAACTCGATGTTTACAAATAGGCCTATACATATGCCTTTCAATATCTGATATAGTGGCAGAAGTATAGTTGACATTAGATTTCTTGCCAGCATTCTTAACTCTTAGCTTTGGTTGACCATGAAGTCTGTGCCAGTCTGGATAGCCGTGAAGAGCAAAACATTTTTCCTTGACATGTCCAGTCAAATTACAGTATTCACAATGAAGGTTTGGATCATGCACTTTCTTGACAGATTTATGTTTAGAAACTTGAGAACTCGGTGATGGATTAAACTTGACATTCATAGCAATATTTTCAGGAATCAGAGATGTATGATGTACAAATTCTCTCTGATTTTCTTCTTGAATCAACATAGAGTAAGCATGAGAGATATCATATAGAGGATTCATAAGTAAGATTTGGCCTCTGGTGTTGCTAAATTGTTCATTCAATCCCATGAGAAACTGACTCAGCTTATTTAGTTTCTCATACTTTTCAAGATTTTGACGATTATCACAAGCACAATTGCTGTTTGCACATATACACTTAGGAATTGGGGACAAATTGTCATGTTCATCAGTAAGACTACGAAACATTGTAAAGTAGGTAGTCACAGATTTTGTACCTTGTGTAAGAGAAGCAAGATCTTTCTTAAGATGAAACAAACGTGGAACATTACTTTGAGCATATCGAGCAGCAAGATCATCCCAGATCTGTTTGGCAGTAGAGAGATACACCACACTTTTGCGAATATCAGAGGAGATAGAGTTGAGAAGCCATGAGATGACCAAATCATTACTGCGCATCCAAAGAGCTAATTGTGGTCAATTATCTACATGTTTTTGGATTGAGATCCATCAATAAAGTCGAGCTTAAGCTTAGCAGAAAGAGCGATTTTGATTGAACGACTCAAGTGATGATAGTTTTGATTGTTAAGTACTTCTGTAACAAGTGATAAGCCTGGATGATCTGCAGAACTCAAGTAGTAAGGATGATTTATGTCAATTACAGTGTTTGTTGCAGTAGCTGCCATTAGAGGAGAGCTTGAGTAAGGAGAAGTTTGATTTTGAGAATTGGAGCAGATAGCGGAAGCGTATGTATACATACAGAGATATGTATGTATTGAATTGATTTAAAGATCGAGAGCACAAAGCTCTGATACCATGTCAAATTGTATCAATATACAGTAAAGATAAGAAATGTAAAGAATGAAGAAGATGAATTGTTGTATTGAACTTCTTGATTAAGTTTGTTGTAGTGTACAAGTATATATAATCTGTATCTTAGCCTAGAAGTAGTTACATACAAAGACATGTATCTACACTCTTGAACTAACATATATCTACACTCTTGAACTGAATGAGCTATGTAACAGAATTTGGCGCCATTCCTTTATTTGAATCTTGTGTTTCCTCGATCTGTTTCAATGTAGTAATAATACTCATAACACATATATATTTGTGTTCTAATGAAATCCTAAAGTAATTTTGATGAACTAAATAGGATTCGTTCATTAAATAGTCAAGTTGATGTTTTATATATGTTGCTCCTTCATTCTAATTCTAGTGACAAACATGATCCATTAGGAAACATCAAAGATAAGAATAATTTTTCATGAAAAAGAGAATTAAAGATAATAGTAGCTATTAAGATATTAAGACATGATTTTATATTTTTCTGTTATTCTTTTCATTATTAGTAAATTTAATAATACTAGCTTATTTCTTATATCCTAGGATGTACGGATCAATTACAATTTTTTTTATATTTGTTTTTATTATAAATATTCTAATTAGAGTAAAATTTTAAAATAATTAAATTGATATTTTAAAATTAAGTAATTCATAGATTTATGTCTAAGTTAAAATCATTATACCTTTTAATGATAATAATTTTGTAAAATATTTAGGTCAAAAATTATCTTTCAGTAAATGAAAAAACATATAAGAATATGCCCAATATTCAATTCAAAAGATTTTTTTTTTTATCAAATTCCACTACAAATAGTAATAGTTAAATATTGTCCCAACTTTTTCTCAACCAATATTTTTGCAAATGTCCTCACATTTTTGAATTAGTAAATTTTTAAAAACTATAAGAAAAACCCAAACTCCCTCCTTATGTTCTCTCGAACTTCCGTCAAGTCAAATTACATCTTAATAGTTTCCTTAAATGATGTCAAATTAATTGGTTAATGTTCTCATAAATTTAAATTTTCTATTCAAGTCAAATTATGATTTTAATATTCACTTAAAATTTATTTTTAGTCAAATTTTAAATTAATCTTAACTAATTTCTAAATGTTTACTAATAAAGTAAATTATACATAACATCTTAATATTATTCTGTTTTTTCTTTATGAACTAAAAATAAAATTTAGTATTTAAAATTTTTGCTTTTACATTTGAGGATATTCAAGAAAAAGCACTTTTGGTGATAATATAAGTGATTGAAATTCAAGTCGGTGGTAAATACTTAATTTTTTATGCATATTATTATTATTTTTTATCTATATTTGTTTATTACAATAATTGTCGGTCTAAGAAAACGTAATATAACTAAGTATAAAAAATCTAAAAAATTTATTATTTATTTTATATAATACTATATTCACTTATATGGCATTTTATATATTTTTATTTCAATTTTTTCTTTAAATAATATTTTTTGGAATTTTGAAAAAACAATTATAAAGTCGTCGTGAAAAATGGTTTGTCAACCATTATATTTTTATACAAAGAAGAGGAGGAGGATGGTGATGTCTCTTATCAAAAATTGCTAAAATCTCATTTTCAATATTAATAATAAAAATTTCTTTAAATAAAAAGTTAATAAAAAAGTTAATATAAAAAAGTTAATAATAAAAGGTAATATTAATATATTTGCAGTAAAAAAAGTTAATTGAATGGACAAGGAACGAGAATTCGAATTTAACATATTTTTTGTTGTTCATTTATATTTCGAGTACCTATATATTAAATAATAAAAATTAGAATTTTAAAAAATATTTAAATTAAATTTTATGATATAATAAAATTGATTAATATATATGTAGTTTATTTGGTAAAATAGTTTGTTATTTTTTTAGATTTGGTAACAACTAGAAAGCGGTTCACTAAGAGGAAATTGGACATGAGAGTTCCTGTTTAACTAGATTCATTACGAAAAACATATTATATGCTAAAATTTAATATTAATGTTATATTATGTATTTTAAAATAGAAGTTTTGGAGAAAAGTTAAAAAGATTATAAATAAACTAATATTTGATATAATATTAAAATAATAAAAAATATTAAATAATTTCCTTTTTCTATATTTATTCAAAATTTCGGTAAGTAACTGAGGCAAAACTAAAAATTCATTAAAAAAACCTTAATTTTATGTTAGAAATACTATTTTATCAAAAAACATATTTTGTAAATTATTTTTTAGAAAATTTTAAAGAAATTACTATAAAGTCACTGCGAACGGCTTAGTAAATTAATTATTACGAAGCCGTTTGATAAACTAATTTATAACTGATATAATACAAACTGCTCCTAAATTACATGTCGGGAATTGATTTTCGGGGAAAAAAAAATAGATCATGGACTAATAGTCTAATACTACTTAAAATAGGGTACAATTAGACTAATCAATGGCAAAAAGTAGTATTGAGATATTTAGTGCAGAGGGAACCGAAGATATTCATTTAAATGTTTTAAGGCTAGTTTTATTAATTTTGTTGCTTTTTATAATAATCCCGTATATTTTGGACATAAGTTCATTATGTTATTTTAATAGAGTTTCTATTTCCTAGGATTATAATTTCCACATATGGTCTTAAAATTGGTTAAGAATTAAGATACAATGATTTCCATATCAATATCGAATTAAATCTATTCTTGGATTGCGATCCCAGGTTAGGAAATCTTATGTTGTATTTGGTTGGGGTGATTGAAATGAAATGAAATGAGATGAGATTTAAATTATAAAATAGTTAGATCCTCACAACTTTCATTCTTTATGCTTAATTCCTTAACTCATTCATTTTCTTCACAATTCTTATCATAACAATTTTACACTATCTCATTTTTTTTTTTAAATCTTCCCTCTAACTCACATTACTTTTCTTTAATTTCATCCATTCCATTCCATTCCATTCACCCAAACCAAACACAACATTAGGGTATGATTGTCTGCTATAATCCACCCAAGCTTATCTTTGTTATTGTGTTTATTCCATAGATCATTACTATTAAATCCTGTCTTGCATCACTAGTACTCTGCACAACATATCTGACGACAAATATTTATTCATCCAATTAAAAACATGTTGAAACCTGTAAAAAGCACACCAATATACTCGATAAATAACAAGAAATCCTACTGGTAATCAAGAATAATTAACATCACAAAGCCCGATAATGATTGTTGCAGCTAGCATACTACTTTTCTGCAATACTTAATAATTACTGTACATATTATTTCAATACGAAAATACTCGAAAGCAATAAAGAAAAAACTAAACCCATGCCCTTTGGATTTTGGTTCTAGATACACCCAGGTATTTAAAATTTGCTGACGTAGAAACTAGAATGACACGTGAAGTTTCATTGTTGAAGTTCTTAAAGTATAGTGGAGATGTAATATACCAATTCGAGGGAATGCCAAAAATGCTTTACGGCATGCAATGATGATTATGAGACATGGTTTCCTTGGGGAAGGTTCTCCGAGGGAGAACAAGGTTAGCTAGCTCTTCGTTCAATTCTTCTGGAAAAGGCGGCATCTGCTTCATTACATCTTGAGTATCACGCAGGCTGCAAATTATTAAATAATCATAAACTGATTCCATTTTATGTCAGGAACAGATATACAGACCCAAAGTGAGAATTAAGGACCAACTCAGTTCATTTTCACTTATATTGCACAACTCCTACTACATACATCCACCCCTTAACATATGAAACTTTACTACTATCATTTTTATTATACAGTGGTAACCTTAAACATCCTTAGCTTCGCACCTTCACCTAAAACACCTTCCTTTTTTTCTTCTTATCAAAAGCTTAAACAAGAAACCTTAAAATTTAGTTCTTAATTAGTGTAAGACTTGTCAAGGCTTGAAATGTAAAATTATCATGTAAACAGAAATTAGGTAATTCTAATAAAAATATTAAAAGCTCAAAACCTCGAGAATAGAAGGCCCCATTTCTGTTCGAGGTACTAGTAAACAATCTAAATATCAAGGCCAATTAATGACTTCCTAAATACTACTAATATGCATACATGTCGAAATCGGCAAGACTTTAATCATAGGTATCTAAATCTTTGGGTTGCAAAGTGAACTACGTAGAAATGAACTAGGTCTTGCTTAAATCGGCAAGACTTCAATCATATAGTTTAAAATGCCTGGGACTTGCTGCTGTTTGAAATCCTTCTTTACATTTGGCTCAATTGTTTACTTGAGCCTACTAGGTTCGAGACTATATGTGTACGTACTGTTTAAGCTACGAGTGAACAAATGTCAAATGAAAATAAATACAATCCAAAAACCAAAAGTATCCCAGAAACAGTTAAATACAATACAACTTGATCAGCTAAATATTAAATAAACCAATATTGTATGGTAGATGTTGTTTTTTGTTGAGCTTCAATTCCAGACTATTTTAAAATTGAAATAACAAAAGAATATAGAAATTATCTAGCAATACTGCACTTTACTAAACAAAAAAGAGATAACTTAGAAAACTATAAGGACTACTTGGACATAAACAATGACCGATTCCAAGGTTTACAAATATCAATTTAGAAAAAAGCACAACAGATACAATTTTACAGATGGGCTTAATAAACACAATCAAAGGGAGTAAATCAAGAAAAACACAACAATCCGAGGGAGAAAGAAGTTTATCATACTTCCGCTGCTTTTTCAGCATTCACCTTGACCTTCGCCTTCTTTACATGTTCGTTTTCTAATCCTTCATTTTAGTATTTACTCTTCATATTAAACTTTACGTCTGTTATATATATATATATATATATATATATATATATAAAATGAGCGATTATGAGGTATCTTCTGGTTCCTCTTTTAATCTCTCTCCGCTCCAAAATTAGTAGTGAAGATGACAGCAATGCAGTGTCAATACAGAAACACTGGGTATGGAACTTTGTTCCAATTTTGATTAGTTGAAACTTTAAAATATATCAGCTATTGGTAGTTTGTTACTTGTCCATTCTAATTAAAACTGAAGCATCACATCTGGTCCTACTTAATAAGTAGATTTCTTCAAGTAATTTACAGTTTTTTTGTTGTGTTTAATGACTTATGAGGAACAGTGCTTCCTTCTTTCAATTACTTAATTGGTAATGTTACTGTAATTAATTTACATCAATTATCATCTACATTACTGTTTGGGATACAACAAATAGGAGTGCAAATGAGTTGTAAAAACTTGTACAAATGCTGTACATATAAAATATATGTTACTGTTGTATGAAATATAACTATAATTTTAATAAAGAGTATAAATCAAAATCAAATTATAGATATTATTAATTAATATTTTTCCGTCAATTATTTTTCACTAACTTTCATTAAGATTATAATGAAAACAGGTCTCCATTAAATTTGCCCTGGTGAGAACAGGGAGCCCACTAGCAAAAAATATGGCATGTTAAGGGCAAATATGTCTTAAGGCTGGTGTTGAACAATCTTTCCTTTGGCGTAGGCAAGCACCCAATAGAAATATTGATATATCCAATCTTGGATGTGCTGATGCTTGATGCATCATTCAATTCAAATGAAAAGTATTAATTGATTCTTTAAGTTTTCAATGTGGTGGAGTATTACTCTATTGGTTATCCCGTGTTAGTTATATGCTTCTCTTTGTAGGTAATAAGTACCTACTGCCTCTAGTCTGTATTTTTCTTTATAGAAGATATAATTTAACTACTTGGAAGCAATATGGAAATGTTTCAGTACGAAACAAAACATACTTTCATGAGTTCCTTATTGATGGGGAGGGAAAGTAATAGGAAACTTTTATGTTTACTAGTAAAGAGTCTAGTTATCTTTTAGTAGAAGATTAGTATATTTATGCATATGTTTCATGTGGGGCTAGTAGTTTATCAATATGCAGTAGGTTATATAATAAGCCCAGTTGTTATCGGGCCTCAGTCGATTAGGTTACATTATTAGGGTTTTCTTTTTCTATAAATGATGTAATCCCCACAATTTAACTAGACTTGATTATTGAAAAAATATTGAATTATTAAATTGGGCCTCTTTCATGGGTTGCAATCCATAACTTTTCTCCATTCTGCGATTGGGAAACCCTTAGGGTAGTGTCTCTTCTGCAGTTAAATCACCCAAGTTTTATCTTATCCTTGTTTTTTGTTTCGTAAATCATAGTTTTGAAAAGCTGTCCTGCATCACTTGTCAGTTATAAGAAAAAAGGACTTCTCTTTAAGCAACTCTAGGATGCCTACAGTCAAATATAATCAGATTGATATGATATAGATAACAGTAAAATGGCTTCATCATACTATTACAGCAAAAGAAACTTATTTAGACACACTTGTTTATGTTGATAGAAATAAAACAGAGTACTAAAATTGAATCATTCATTTGTTTATGCAGCAGCAACTAGAAGTTTAAATGGTAAAATTGGACAGGAGAAATGAAGCAAACATACTTGTTCAAAATTTGAAGAATGTTATCACGAGCTTGGTAGAAGAGTCCTATGTTTTCGTGCATCTGAAGAAGAGTGAAAGGGAGAGAGAGATTAGCCTGGCCTACCAGAATGAATGAAACACGGACCAGAAGTATAAACAGTACTATATCAAGGAATCAAAGCTCCAGACAATGAAAACAATTACGGCATAACAAATTAGACAGTTTGTTGGTTCATTCGCTACATTGATGCACCAAAATGTTTAACAGTTTGAGTGTCATTTTACAGGCTAGAGGGGATTTCTAAATAGAGGTGAACTTCCTTATCCTTACCTCATTAGCAGCCAAGATATAGAAACATAAACGTAAAGATCTCACCTGATAAGATCTGAAATTTGCAGAAATCTGCTCCAATACTTGACCATTTTGCCAAAGAAGCTTTCTAGTAGGACCACCTGCTGATGGAGATATTTTAATCACCAATAACAGTACAGAATCATAACCTTATCATATCAGAGATGTTTGAAAGAATTCCATAGTTGGAATATTATTTAGTCTGCGGGTACAGAACAAGCATTAGATGCAGTGATCTGTGGAAAATAAAGAGTATCATAACTTGCAAACCTATAAGCTTATTAGGAACAGGAAAGCAACATGTTTTATGGGCTACAATTATAAAAGATACAGAAGCCTGCTGATAAAGAAGTTTAATCCAGTGAATTTGTTATCTATTATTTCTTTAGTTTTCTACGTATAATTGTTGAAGTCAGTAGGGTTATGGTAATAGTCAGAAAGTGCGCTTTTACACTATCTCGAGTTTAGATAAGGAGAGGAACCCTCTTGCTTAGGAGAGGAGAGAGTTCAATACTAGGGGAGCCCTTGAGTTAGTGAGCATATGGCACCAAGTACATACTGAATACTAACATGCAGCAAAGATACTACACTATCACAATGCGCAGGAGTATCAAAATAAGTTATTTCAAAAGACACGAGCCTACCATTAATAGTCATGCAATTAAATATTGATTTAACAAAAGACTAAGTTACCTGCTAAGAGGGCTGGCCTTGATGATGGATCAGCCATATTTTCCTGAGAAGAAAAAAACAATACGATTTTGATGGGAAAATTTAGCATTAAGAATCTAAATGTAACCGATAAAAGTAATTAGTCATCTATTGGTCTATAATAAATTATAACAAAAAGAAGTAAAGTGAAATATGGAGGGAATCAGATGTTCTTTACAGCATTTCCTAGAATTCCATTCCAAGTGCAACACTAGACTAATGATCCCTAAGAATAAACCTTTTATGTTCTGCTTAGCACTCAATTCTGACCTACTCTCTTTCGATAGTGTTAAAGGTATTCAACATTGCGAAAGAGATAAATCAGCTGATAAGACCACTTTATGTACTAAAAATGTCTGAATGTTCACCAAATGCCCAAGTTTAAGGAAGTATGCCTAGTACAATCTTGAGCTGTCCATCATACCTTAGCAAATGACTAAAACTATAAGATTGCACCATCAGCAAGATGCACTTGATCTACTAGAATAAAGTTATATTCACTTAACTTCGTTTTCGGCAACATATATATAGTGACTCCACTACTAGAAGATTAAAACTATAAGATTGCACCATCAGCAAGATGCACTTGACCTACTAGAATAAAGTTATATTCACTTAACTTCGTTTTCGGCAACATATATATAGTGGCTCCACTACAAACCTCTTTGCAGTAAAAACCCTCCAAATCTCCAGGATCCACCAATATCGACACGGGATGCACCAAAAATACTTTTAAGATTCAAAAAATATTCTGAAAATAAGATTTAAATATAATATTATGTTTACATAATATATATATATATATAGGGTCGCGCTCAAATGAGAACTCTCATTATTGTGAGATATGAGATCTAATCATAGCCATTCATTTAAATACACTATATTAATCTCCCACTACTCATTAAATTTATTAATATTTTAATTTTTTATCATCCCCACCCATCCACCACCTCTGGCCACCGGGAACCTCCATCTCCGACGATCATTTCCGGCCAATCCAAAAAATCACCACCGGAAGACAAAAAATCACCACACTGTTGTCACCTCCGACCACCATCGGAAAACAAAAAATCACCGCCGGATTACACAAAATCACCACCGTCAAACAAAAATCACCACCATTTCCTTCCCACTTCCGGTCAGCTAATAAAAATCACCATCGCAACCAATCATCACGGTCAACAGAGTTCACTAGCCTAAAAGAGAAATCATCACATTTGAAACAAAATCGATATAATCAAACTATTAACAAAATCACCGACTATAATGTCCAACTATCGTCTAAAAAAATCATCCAAAATCATATCAAAATCACTTGACTTAAACATAAATTAACAAAATCAATCTCAAAATCAACACAATCACTCATAAATCACAGATATTTAAACGAAAATATAACACCACCAATTACAATACACCATTAATCACTGGAATTATCGACACTACCTCCACTACAAGTACCATCACCACTATCTATATAATCACTAGCTACAATTCAAAATAATTTAAAAATTAATACAAATCAGAAAAATTTAACAAAAATCACCAGAATTTGAACATAATCTCCACTGAAGAATTTTCAAATTACAGATTTGATGAGTATGTTCCAAAAAACAAGACAAAAGTCGTCAAAAATAGTGTCAAAGGATTGTCGAGGGTAACCACAGAAGAAAGAGCGAAGAATAAAGAAATAACATGGATGGTGGTCGGAGAAGGGATGGAGGGAGAGATGAGGAAAGGCAAGAGGAGAATGCGGAAATCTCTTTTTTCGATCAGTTATTGTAGTCGGAGAAGATGAATCGAGATATAATAAATTTGTGGATGATAGCAGAAGTGTTGATGTCGGGAAAAAGATTCCGACAATGGCAGTGGCTTTGGTTTCACCGGAGAAAGAGTGAGAAGAGAGATGACTTTGGTCACCGGAGAAAGAGTGAGAGGAGAAAAGACTGATGATGATAACAATTAGATAAGAAATGTATGGTTAGGATTAAAACATAAGTATAAAAATTAAGGGCTGAGATAAGATCTCACATCTCATTTTAATTGAAGTTCTCACATGAGCACAAGCCTATATATATATATGTGTGTATATGTATATTCATCAACATAAATTGTTTCATGCATACATTTTTTATGTTCATATCATTTGGAGAACATTGTATACATTTTTTAATGCATCCCGTGCGCCGTGCCAATATTGATGAATTCTGGAGGTTTATACGCTAAGATAGTTTGTGTTTAAGCACCAACCTATTTATATACACAATGTTAACAAAAGTTGGTAACATGAGGTAGATTTAACCTTAACCTGCAGAAATTGAAGTCTTTATGTTGTGTATATAAATGTACTCAAAAGTTTGCCCTGCTGTTCAATAATGATTAAAAAAGTCTAGAAAAATAGTACATGTAAGCTGCTTGGCATACCTAGAAAAGGGTGAAAAGTAGTGAGCATGTAAAGTAGATAACTGTATCACCAGTAAAATCTTTCTGATCAATGTAAATAGACTCCACTTGGTATTAAATTAGATATTGACTGCAGTCATGAATATGTAAGAAGAGGGAAGGGTAGCACAGAGACAGCATGCTAAGAGTCTTCAGAATCTACAGCATATTGACAAAAATCTAGAATAACTATAAACCTAGAGTAAAGAAAAGAAGCATGGGCAACAAAATTTGCAGATCCTGGCAAAGTGAGGAAGATGAAGGTGACACATGTCAAGCCATGTCAGCGCCATGTGGAATTTTGTTTGCTAATTTGGCAATTCTGTCTACGTTCTACCATTTTATGTAACAAAAATCAAGTACAGGGTTATAATATTGTCCAAATCAAGAAACTAGACATATTTCATTATTCGGAACGAGAAATATAATAATATTTTCCCAAGGATAAACTTTTACTTGTTTCTTCGTAAAAAAGATAAATATTATTTGGTAAACTTCAATAATTGATTATTCGCTTGATCCAAACTATTACATGGGGGTGGAACAGACAATCATGTTACATAAGGTACGCGTTCCACCCCTCCCGCTAGCGGTTAAAAATGCCATGAGGGGATGTAGATACATTTTGTAGGCCACCTCCTTCGAAGAGTTATGGAATCTCCTACAAACCAAAAGATTTTCAAGATCTCTAGTTCGATTACTAAAAACTAAAAAGCTATCTCTAGTTTTACACAATTTCGACATTCACTAATTTTAATTTCATGTTCGCCGAGGTAAATATAGTTAAAACAAGAGAGGTGCTATGAAGACGAGACGAAAGACTTGTAGCAACTGAAAATGTTATTAACAAAACTAAGGATTACGATGAAATTGAAACTATAACAGCTTATAGAGAAAGAAAGAAAGACATAAATGTAGCAACTAGCAACTCATAAGGATTTGTAAAAATGGCACCCTGACAATACTTGAACTCTCCTAGTGTTTATAGTTATGTATAGAAATCGGAGATGAACGAATAGGAAACTAAACTATCTTTTTGCCTCCTATGTTGCAATGAGACAAAGTATAGTACTGGAACATCCCACAATTATTCAGACAAAGAAAACATTCCATAACCATATAACAAGGCTTTTTAAAACAGACACAAAAAACAAGTTAAGTTTATGCTTATCAGAAGGGTTGGAGGACGGGTGTTGTTGAGGGAAATGAAGAAGTAACCTTACCTTTCTATTGTTGTTTTTTCTTAGAAGACTTTGATCCTCTTTCCTTCTTTTGCTATTTTCTTTTTTCTGGACGCAAGCAAAATTAGTCAGGAGAATGTACATGGTTGTCATCATAGGGAACAGATGACAATGATAAAGTACACTTTCATTTGTCAGATTTATAACCATAAATAAGTATCATGCATCTAAAAAGAGGACTAAAATTGCTAATTTAATTAAGCTTTGGAGAATAATACCCAGGGAAGAGTGTATTCAGCCTCAGGTAGTTTTGGCAAATGGTTAGTTAAGTGAATTTTAAATGCACTAGATCACTTTATTTTAACGGAAGAAATGGATTTGTTTGCTGTAAGATATCAAGCCTACTGCTAATAGATCCTGCAAACTATGCTCTGTGCCGAGCTAAGATGAGTCACCCAAGTTACTGGTATTGGGCAAGTGGATTGCTCAGAGCTTTTCTTAAACATACTCATAAGTCATACGATACTGTCAAGATTCATCCATACTTATTACATCATTCCATACATAATTAGTTTAAAACGTACTGATAACCAAGATCAGCCCCCCTTGCTATCTGGACAAACTTAACATGAAGATTTGCAATCAGAACACTGTTTTTATGCTCTAAATAATCATAATAGGAAACTTCAAATTTGTGCGCAAAGAAATATCAAGTTTTTTTTTGGTTATGCAAGTAAATTAATGTCAAATTTATATTCAGGCTGGGTTATAATATTCATATTTCAAACAGCTCGGACGTTCGCTTAATATTTAAAACCAACTTCAAAAATATCATAGGTACAATGAACTGAATAGTTTTCTACAAGCAAGTCTCCATCTATGATACTTTCCTACCACTTATATTTCACTAAAAGTAATAATTAATGATTTTCAGAAGCCATCAACCTTTTTGCCTGCATCTCACTTCATATCATGCTTACTGCGTAAACCAATATTTTTTTCCCAAATATTTAAATAAGAGAACTCATAAAATTTGTCTGATGAAGTGTATGATCGATTTAATTAAGAGATAAGCAAAACTGTTGTGAAGAAACGACATGAATTTTTGGAACTTACATTCATCCATCTGCAGCGCAATGCCACATCTCGGACTGTCTTGTTATGTAACAACACAGCTATCTTCGCATAACGGACTATATTTGTTTCGGAAGCATATCTGCGGGGCGAATTGCAAAAATAGATTATCCAAACTATGTATAGATGCGAAGTAATAACTCCACGATTAAAAACAAATACAACACTAAGCAGAAAACATGCAAAAAATATTTCTATCCACAATTGTATAATATGCACCATGTCTCGATTTTAGCATTGTGCTGATATTGACTAGTCGATGATATATGTGAGACCACCAAATTTGCAAATTTAAAGATTTAAGAAATCGTAAGAAAAATAAAACATTCATTTCATAACCAAAAGACAACAGAATGACAATGTTTAATGTACATTTTAAGTGGGCTCAAGATAAAAACAATTTGCACTACGAATATTCCTGATTTCCTTACTCATTATAAAACAACAAGACAGCAAATCATCTTTTATCAAGCTTATGTAAATTATATATATATATATATATATATATATATATAGGTATATATGCAAGGACAAGGGTGCGGGTGCGTCGTGCGGGGACACGTGAATTCGGAAAATTTGAAAATATTGGGACACGGGTGCGGGGGGACACGGCATATGTAAAAAAAAATTAAAACATATATATGTGTGTACCAAAAACATATAAAATTGGTTGGTGGCTCATCAACCTTATTTAAACATATTTGACTTGCACAAAACAATGTCTTCTTCACACAATCATAATAGATGCACGCAGTTACATATACATGAAACATAATATTCATATACATACTCAACTGAAACACATGATGATAATACACAAACACGCACACAGAAACTATGTTTTTAAACATTAAAAACGGAATCATGGCTTGATAATCGGAGATAGTTACAGAGAGATCAGTTGAGGTAAAGTAGTGATATAGGGTTATAACGTTTAAGAGTTACATGGTGTTTTATGTTTCTTTGTTGTAGATATCTGTAATCACGTCTCTGTAGTTATTTAATTTACTGATTCTACCCTTCCCGAACTCACTTTCCCGCACTCAGCCGAACTACTTGCTAAAAAAACGGGGAGACGCCATCTGGCGCACCCCATCCACACTCCTGCACGAACTGCCGCACTGCCGCACTGTAAACGAACTAAGTTCGCAGTTCTTTAGTCAAGTGACGTGTCCCTGCTTCTTAGGTATGTATGTATATATCCTCTATCACAAATAAAAAGCAATTCATTTCCAAAAAAGTATACTTCTTCAAATGACTTCTGAGGGACTCAAAGGTCATAAAAATATTAAGTTATGGTGTTCTTAAAGGGCCAAAGCGGTTTTAATTTTTTAAATACTGAATACTGCAGAAGGGGATCCTTTGATACTTGAACATTTGCTTTCCCGGATGATTTTGCGACATACACCTTTCACTCACGATAACTAACCAGGATAAATTAAGATCACATTTTTCACAGCAGGGAGATGCTACATAAAATTTGTGATGGAAGTTAGCATCTTATTACAAACTTATAGAACCCTAGACCTAAAAACACGCCTAACCAGATATAATTGAGGACCAATGCTGGAAGTAAGTCCCTTCCGGTGAGACTAATGCATTACTACAACTGTACAAGGAATAAAATGTCACTTGCCCCTATTTATTTACCTTTATAATCCTGCGCATTTTTTTTTACTCCAACTTTATCTTGTCTATATTATAACATACATAACATATATTACACAAGTTTATATATTTCTTGAGCTTCTACAGCTTACTTGTTGGCCATGTGCTAAGCTTTAAGTAGACCTTTAATGATCCTTCTGCCTTAATTAAGAGAAAGAATGAGAATTTTTATGGTCAAACTCGTCATTTAATACACGTCAAGTCATGGGTTTTTTCATGATACATTACGAATAGTACTTGGACAGTAGCACTGTAATTACTGTTAATGGTACACCTACGCCTACTAAAACATCTACTTGATCGGCCTAGGGGTTTGTCGAACAATGTAGTATGCATTACTTTACCAAAATTTTGGGACTTGTGTGTTACGTAAACACCACTGATGGGAAACTCATACTCATAAGTTTTACCTGTTACAAGGACCTAATCGCACCAACCTTCAACAAGCCACAGCAGTACCAAACCTTTCTATGAAAATATCCCACCAAGAATTTGAATTAATTCACTTCTTCCCAGTATACTCCTATATTATAACATTAAAGAATTGACATTTTCTCATTAACAAAGACAGCAGACTGATAGTTAGTAGTTGGACTGGCAAGAAAGCATATTGCTGCTAACTTTTTGTACTACAACTATGTATGATACTATTCTAATGGCTCACAATGCTGGAAAAATGATTGTTACTTGAATAATTAATAGTTAATTTACTGTGTTGTACTTTTTGTCAAGCAGACAAATAGAAACATATATACATACATGCTTGCCAAGTTCTTATTCTGTCTTAATGTCTATCACATGAAGAAATCAATGCACAAGTACTCGATAAATTCCATCAAAATCATTTAGTTGACAACGATATATACACACCAATCAAATATCTTTGAAATTCTTATAAAAAATCAAAAAGACTTTCCCAACCCAAAAACACATACTTATATAAATAAGAATCTGTATGTATATAAACCCAAGTTACCTTGCTAGATTCTCCTCTAAAATGGTCTGTTCGTCAGGAGTCCACTCCATAGAAATTCCAGAACTATGCTGCAACACTGGACTATTCTCCTGCTGCCCGTTGATATGATTAAAACCATTAACGGGTCGACCCGGTTCATTATATGGATTGGCCATAGCAATTCACATACATGCAGATCACCAAAATAAAAACCAAAAGCAACCCACTTGAAAAGAAGCAAAACCCAGAAAGAAAACCACAAAATCTTTAAAAATTGTTGGGCATCAGAAAATTATGTATATATATTAGGCCAAGATTAAAGGCTTAAACCCTTGCAAATAATTAGGTACTAGAAATAGTAATAAAAAGAAAAAAAGGGAGGGAATTAATTAATGATTCGGTTAAAAGATTCGGGTGGTGTGAATGTGTGTATATAGATAGATAGATACAGAGTCCTCGTATGACAAAACTTGACATTGACATTGGGAAACTGGGTGCGCCTGTTTTGGAATCAAAATGGGGTCTCCGTAAAATGTCTCTTTTTCTATTACTTAAAAGGTAATATTCCACCTTTTTTTTCCTTTTGCTGACTAGGCAATATTCACCACTCAAGCTTACTATATATTATTATTTTACCTTTTTTTAAAAAATATATTTTTAATTTATAGGTAAATTCCTATAACTATCTATCATGGTTCCATCTAAAGTTTAATTAGATCATTGTGGACTAGAATCTGCTTTCGCTATAAAAATTGGGTGAGTAATCTATGCTTTGTAGCAGCGTGTAAATATATTAAGTGAGTTTCGAGCATTCAAACACAGAGAAAATTAGAAAAAATTACTTCAAATTTTGATTCTGCAATTCTATCAGACGATTAATGCGAAACAAGTTTATTAAAATTAAAAGGTTTTAAAGTCGTACCACTTAATTCAGACGGAGAACGAGGCAGGGAGGAATTGATGCGTAGAAAAAATGGGATCCATCTATGTATTTATAGGCTTGGAGATGGGCCTCCAAAATTCTAATTTTATTATATTTTCAAAATTTGTTAAAATATAAAATTATTTTTAAGGCATATAAGTCTAATTATTAAAAAAAAAATTAGTACAAACTTTTATCGTTACAAACTTTACGAATTTTTTTTTTTTTCAACTTTATTTTTTGTAAATAATAGAAAAACGATTATTCATGTACTAAAAAACATATTTGTGACACATATTATATAATATTATATAATAATGTGGAATGTGCAATGTATATAATTTGATATATACATATTTAGGGTAGAGAACTTCTTATATAGAGGAGTCAGGGAGAGAACCATTATATCAATATTCATAATACATATTTTTATCACATTTTTTATTAGATATGATTATAAATTTCAATTATTAAATCAAAAAAATGAAATTAAACTACTTTTCTTAAAAAAATAATTGAAAATTAGTTAAATAGTCCAAAGTGATTCTACAGCAGAATCAAATTTATCCAAAATGATTCTGCAGCAGAATCAAATTTAAAATCAATGTTTTTATTCAAATTTTAAATTTTAAATTTTTTATAAAATTTGTATATGCTAATATTCTATATTAGAATCAAGTTACATATTTTATGAAAAAAAATTTAAAATTATCTATGAGATTCTATAATAGAATATACAGTTCTCCCCGATTCTCTATATAAGATGGTTCTCTCTAGAATAATGGCTTACATATGTATGTACAATATTTTATGTTAGGATTTATGGGTAATAGTTTAGAAGACAACTTAACTTTGTGTTTTGTAATACTTAATTTTATTAAGTAGAACATACTGTCACAGCTAGAGTATGTTCTTGTAGCCATTTCATTTGCTGTAATAAACTTGTTTATAAATCTTGGAAGAAGTTCATTTGTTTGTTCAAGCCTCAAGGAGTATATCAGGATGACAACAAGAATAAAGGTTATAAGAAGACATCATGTTGCAAGTCAAGACAGCATATTCACTCTGACAGCAACATTGACGGAAGCCTTGAGACAGCAAGTTTGGAAATCCTGACGGAAAGGTTGGAAATCCTGACGGCAGGTTTGGAAATCCTGACAACAAGTGTAATATCCGTGAATTTTATTAATAATATAAATGATATATTTGGTGAAAAATATTTCTTGTGGAATATTTGAATATTATTAAGTTACGATTGTTAAGTGATTATGTGTTATTTGGTGAGTCGGAAGCCCCTTTCAAATATTTCGTCATTTGAAATCTTATTCAATTTGAGCCCCGTTTTGAAAATTCAAGGGCCCCGTTGAAACTTTGTACATCATTATTATTCCTTTGTTATTCGTATCCAAATCAATATCGGAAGATTTATTCGTATTATTGTATTCCTGATTATCTGATCTTGTCAATATTATTCGTTTTATTCAAAAAGGGAAAAGTTATTCCAAGCCCTAATTGTTTAGGGCAATTGATATATCGTTCGTATCAATGATACATTTGTTATAGCCCCAGTATTCTTGAACATTAGTTATATAAATGATATGTACTGATTTGGATAATTATCAGTTTTTGTAGATGATTATGTTAATCCCAAATGACCTAACAGAATTGTAGAAGGGGGGGTTGAATACAATTCTTGATATTTTCTTAAACTTAAAACACTTTATAAAATAAAACTGAACTGAATAAATAAAAACACAAGATATAAATAATTCAGTTGGATTGTTTGATGATCCAACTGAAGTGTTTTTATTGCGGAAATAATCTGTGATACACAAGTACACAGCTGCTCAGTTACAGAGTTGTAGAGAAGAATGCTCTCAAAGATAGCTAATACAAACTATTTGTTTTTCTTCTCTTACTCTATCTTAACTGCTACACTTGGTTATATATTCCCCAAGTTTACAAAGCTATTTTTGGCTACTCTAAAGTACACTAAAGGTAACCGCCAATAGTTTGCTTTTCATCCCTTTGTCCAGTGGTCCTTGGAGATCCTTGCTTTTGTCTTCATGCTTATTATGATCACTCCCAAGAGCCCAGTTGGAAACTGGGATGTTTCCTTATTCCCCATGTCCATTTTAATGGTTTCCAATGCAAAGTACACTTCCACATCACCTTTAGATCTGTTCAGTAAACTGTCACTATCACTTTGTCAACTATTCAGAAAAGCAATAATGATTCGTTGATAGCAGGGAGATGTGTTTCATTGATAGCTTTATTCTTCATTCCGTTGATGGTGTTTCTCTCGTTTCGTTGATGAGTAAACTCCATACCGTTGATGGTGTATCCTTGTTTCGTTGATAGAGTAATCCTCATACCGTTGACATGTCTTCACTTAGGCAAAATTACAAGGCATAACATATTTACAATTAACCAACCTATTTTGCCTATCTAGTACTTAGTCAACATGACTTAGAAAACCTATCTAGTACATACATCAAATGCATATCAAACTGTGAAGTATTGTACAGTGCAATTGCTACAACACTCATTCCGTTGATGAGCTTCCTGTCAACGAAACACTGCAAAGCATGCTATTCCGTTGACAGTTACAAAATGACTTAATACAAAATCTACTAAGTGTTTTTATAATTATCATCAAGAACAACATATTCCTAACAATCTCCCCCAATTTATGACTGATAGGAAAACAGCCATAAATCAAGAGCCTTGATGATAACAAAAACACTCAGTTAAATTACACATGATAAAAGTAGAAATTGCATTGAGCTTCACTGAATTTAATTAAAATACAAAGTAGAAAATCTTACTAAACAAGTGCACAGAGTTGCTCCTCTAGACTGAGCATATTTTTCA
Organism: Heracleum sosnowskyi; assembly: GCA_030848705.1. Lineage (NCBI taxonomy): Eukaryota > Viridiplantae > Streptophyta > Magnoliopsida > Apiales > Apiaceae > Heracleum > Heracleum sosnowskyi. The sequence continues at coordinate 75,062,182 of CM061240.1, forward strand.
TCTTTGCCTCTGTGGTCTTGTTTTCTTCCCTTTCCTTGCATTGTTCTCCTCAATCTGAGCTTGAAGTCTTCTGTAGAAAATCTTCTCTTCTTCATCTTCATTCCCCAACTTGGATTGCATTATTCTTAGAGTTTCATTGGATGCCTTCTCCAGTTGGTCTTCTATTCTGAAGAATCTTCTACAGTTGTCCTTGTCTCTGAATTCCATCATCCAAAAAGGTTGGAGATGAATCTTCTTTCCTGTTTGAGGGACCTTCAATACTCTGGGAAGTGCACCAGGCTTGTTCCAGCTAGCTTTGATTTGGTAGATTTTGGAAACAACTTCAGACTTAGCTGTTTTGGTAAAACCAAAATCTTTCTTCAGGCATTTGAACACAGAAAGCAGTGTCTGATAGTCTTCTCCCAGAATTCTATGTAGAGGCCAAACCTGTTCTCTCCCACCCTTGTAGACAAACACCAATCTCTCTGGTAGTTTGTAAGAAGCTGCAATTCCTCTCACTTCAACTAGGTCATCAAGAATGATGTGTAGGTCAGACTCCTCCCTGATATCAGCAATGTAGATGAAGTCTTCTGGGTTGATAGGAGGTTTTTCAGCTTGTGGTCTCCTTACTAGAATTGGCTTAGCCTTGGTAGCCCTTTGCTTAGATTTCTTCTTTGGATCCATCTCAAAGAGGAATTTTGGAAAGTTGGCCTCATCAAACTCAATTGGCTCTTCCTTTGGCTCAATTGGCTGATCATGGAAATTAACAGGATGTTTAGGATCACAGGCTAACTTTTCCCCTAGAGCTGGATCAGGAATTGTTGGAGGTGCAGTTGGTACAGAAGAGTCTGATGCAATACTCTGAGAGTCATCATTCTCAAAGGCTATATTTCTCCTAGCTCTTGCCTTTGGTTGCCTTGTGCTCTTCTTTGCACTCCTTTCCTCTCTGGCTTTTTCTTCTTGCTGTCTTTCTTCTTCATCAAGAGATTGAGCAACTGCAAGTGCTTGCATTGCTGCTCTTTCTGACTCTTCAGCCTTAGCTTCAGCAAAGTTTGGGTGACCAGCCCAAACACAGATTTGTTGTCCATTCCTGTAGACAATTGCCCTTTGCTTCCTCACCTCATAGTCATTGCTTTCCTTGCTTTTTGTGATGAGAAGACCAAGAAGCTTGTGCTCATCTGGATAAGGTGCAGGATAGAAAGTCCTTTCTGTATTTTTGCCCTTTGGTTTAGCAGGAGACTTGGGAGATAGGCTTCTTTGCAATGTAGCTTTTTCCACATCCCTAATGCATGAAGTTTGTCCTTTCTCCTTCCTTGATCCTTGAGTGACTCCATGTAGAAGGGGCTCTACCTTATATGAAGAATTGGTCTGTGGCTCCCATTCCGTTGATGCTAAGACCATGGCATTCGTTGATGGCTCTGTAGAAGAAGCTTGATCCGTTGATGGATTTGAACTCTTTTCAGTACCAGCTAACTTCTTGATTCTTTCATCTATCCTGGACCAGTGGTCTTTATTTGTTCAGCAAGCTGTAGCTTCATAGAAGCTTGCTGAATCAGGTCAATGCTGTCCAGTTTAGCTTTACCTGACTCCCCCATAGCTAGTGGCTCCTTTGGCAGGGAAATGGCTGGGACCATAACCTTTGTGATTTGAATGTCTAGCTCCTTAGATTTCTCCCCCTTTTTGTTATCATCAAGAGAGATGACTGGGAGTCCTTGAGCTGCCACTAGCTGGGCCAACAGTTGTGTCTTCTTCTCCTGTTCCTTTTGCATCTGAGATAGAGTAGCTTCCACCTTGTCCACTCTAGAAGAGAGAGTCTTCAAGGAGGTAGCCACCTCAGGTTCCTTAGAGAAAAACCTGTTCATCTTGGACACAGTGAGAAGAGGAAGCTTTTCATCTAGCCTCCTGTCATTAGCATCCTTGAGATTGCTAATTGAGTCCTTGATTTCTCTAGCCTCAATCCTTGTCTGCATCATCTGTAGCCTTTGGATTTCCAGTGAATCCATAACAGCCTTGTAGAATTTCTTGTCATTGGCATTTGCAGACTCATGAGCCAGATAGGCCTCATTGTACTGCCTTGTGATTGCAGCATCCAGGGAGATCCTTCCTTGTAAATCTTGAGAAAGCCAGTTTGGTGTAGGAGGCACCACAGAAGTCCCAGTCTGTGAAGTAGTGGCCACCTGATTGTCACCAAAGTTGTCCTCATCATCAGAGAAATCAAACTCACCACTTGCTGCAGCTGCTGGAGATAGATTGGTCAAGGCATCCTTTGCTCTTTGCATTGATGCAGTTGTATGAATTAGTTGTAGTGACCTCTCTGCCTCCACATTGCCCTGTTGAGCCAAAACTTGATAGGCTGACACAGGATGAGTAAAGGTCTCAGGATCCAGAGAAATACTATCCAGAGTTTGTTGATAATGCTCTTGGAAAGTAAGTTCCCTTTCTCCCTCATTGACCTCCATTGACTCACTAGCAATGGCTGCTTCCTCCCTTATGACTCCTGTAGTCCCTTCTCTCTCTCCTCTATTTTCTTGCATCATGGGCTCCCCATGGCTCACACCTCTCACACCCTCACCTTCACCTACTAAGGTGGAACTCTCAATCTCTCCTTTTGCCTGGCTGGAAGAAATAGCCAGCCTCTCACTCTCATTCTCTCCTTTTGCCTGGCTGCAAGCCAGCCTCTCAGTTTCACTCCCTCTCAATCCTAAAAGTGTCTCAACTACCACCAGGTCATCTACACTAGTTGTGGAAACAACTAGATTTTCAATAAGGGGTGTAGAATGACCTATCAACGGAATGGTAGTTTGAACTGTCAACGGTATGGATACCGTTGATGGAGAAACACTTGTCAACGAAATAGACTGTTTCGTTGATGAAGTCAAGAAAGCACTTTGAGAATGAGAAGTTACAATAGAGTCTGTGGTGATTGATTTGAGAGTTTGGTCCACAGATCCCCTTGCAACTTCATAAAAAATTGGTTGATGGCCCAACAAATCACTTAACAAGTGATGGCCACCAGCTTCAGAGTGGGGCTTCTCCAAGATTAGAGTTGGAGAATCAGGAATAGATGTATGGATCATGTCCACATCTAGAGATAGAGTTGGTGAATTTGATGGAGATAATTCAAGATTGATGTTTAGAGAATGGGACTGTAACCCCAGAGTAATGATAGGGGTTACATCAAACTGAATTTGAGAAACTGGAAGTGTTGCTTCCAGTGTGTGTGCACCCTGTGAACCCTTGGACTTTTGCTTCACTCTCCTTTGGTATTGGGAAAATGTAGACTGTGGGCTTGAAGTGTCCCTTACCCTTTTGGACTGTGCTCTAGGTTGAGAGCTTGTTTCAATAATTACATCCTTTTGGGAGGATGCAATTAGACTTGTGCTTAAATCCATTTTACTCATTGTGCCTTGTTGGGAAGACACAATGGGGCTAGGCTGGGAAACACTTACCTCACCTTCCTTATCCTTGGGGTTTCTTTGACTTTCACCCCTTCCCTCACCTCTCACAACTCCAGACTCACTCCCCTTAGGTTGTGTGGTAGTTTTTACAACAGGTGCCTTTTGAGAAGCACCTGAGGTTGGCTTGGAGAATTTCTTAGATTTTGGTTTTGTTGCTGGGGCAGGAGCCTGTTGGGTCACAGCTACAGACTCCATAGCAACTGGATTGGATGAAACAATGGAAGTAACAGCTATACTAACAGGGATAGCAGTAGTTACCTCAATGATTGGCAGATACACCACTGGAACATCACCATTGTGGTTCAGCCTCAGTATGTCTGTCAATACTCTCTTTTCTTGCACAAAGCACTCAAACCTGGCAGTAGGGTTAGAGATAACTAATGGTGCTGGACTAACATGATTAGCTAGCATCATCAGAAACCTTGCATAATATATATTTTTCTTCCTATTTGCCTTATCACCCAACTTAGCACCAATTTCATACATAAGTTGGGTGCTAAAGTTGTAATATCTATCAGTTAGAAGCATGGTTAGGAGAATTAACATAGAGTTAGTTAATGCATCAAAATTACTAATCTTTCCAGAAAAGACCTTAATGAATGCATCAGCTAAATAACTGTATTCCCTAACCAAACCTCTCCTAATTATCTTACCCAAGTTATCAGTAGGCAAAGAGTAGTTTATAGAATTTAGCATGGTAGTTATTTCAGTGTTAGAAGGCAAAACATCACAGTTATTATCAGGAATATGTAAACATGCTTGCAAAACATCAGAATTAACTATGTACTCATTACCTTGAAGAGTGAATTGCAGTGTGCCGTTTGTTCCACTATACTCACATGAGGTCCAAATCTCCTCGATTACTTCATTGTAGAGTGGTGTAGAGTGAAACATCGCATAGCTCAACTTACAGTTCCTCATGAAATCCATCATTTTGAAAAAGATGTTGTTCGGACTCTCCTTAACGACAAATGGAATGGAATTGTTCTTCTCATAGATGAACCCACCAGCAGACATAAGCTTGACTATGGGTGCCATTGTTGAGTGAGGAAAAGCTTCGAGTTGTATTGCTTGTTAGAGAGAAGAAGATAGAAAAACTTTTGGAATTTTTGAGAACAGGTAGAAATGAAATAAAGAAATTAAAATTTCTTACATACTCCCCCAAAAATTCTCAGAAATTAAGTCCAATAATTAATCTAAATTACCTGATTGGCTTAAAAAGTAACCGTTAGAATTAAATATTACCACGATTTATGCTTACAGGGGTGTATGTATAGATCGTGATAAAGAACGTGAAATTTCAACGGTTCAGATTAAAAAGCGCTACATCAACGAATCAGATTGGGCGGTTAAATTCCCGTCTTATTTCGTTGATAAAGCCGCGTTTCGTTGATATAAAAGAACTATCAACGAAACACCCAGAAAAATGCTAAGACTGTCAACGGAATGGTGCGTTTCGTTGACATAGTAATTTTGACTTAGACAAAATTTCACCTTTTCCTGAGAAAATCAATTCACAGAAAAATTATAGCAAGTTCCTGGCTGCATTTTAACTTGCAAAAATCTCAAAATAATTAAGAGAAATTTAGCATACCTAGCTCACTTACTAATCTTGAGAATGTGGATTCATCAAGTGGCTTGGTAAAGATGTCTGCAAGTTGTTGTTCACTTGGAACAAAATGTAACTCCACAGTACCATTCATAACATGTTCTCTAATAAAGTGGTACTTGATGTCAATGTGCTTGGTCCTTGAATGCTGCACTGGATTCTCAGTAATGGCAATGGCACTAGTGTTGTCACAGAAAATAGGAATTTTCTCAACTCTTATTCCATAATCAAGTAGTTGATTTTTCATCCATAAAATCTGTGCACAACAACTTCCAGCAGCAATATACTCAGCCTCAGCTGTGGAGGTGGAAACTGAGTTTTGTTTCTTGCTGAACCATGATACAAGCTTGTTTCCTAGAAATTGACAGGTTCCTGTTGTGCTTTTCCTGTCAATTTTACATCCTGCATAATCTGCATCTGAATAACCAATTAGTTCAAAACCAGATTCTCTAGGATACCAAATGCCAAGGTTTGGTGTTCCTTTGAGATATCTGAATTTTTTTTAATAGCAACTAAATGGGATTCCCTAGGATCAGCCTGAAATCTAGCACATAGACATGTAGCAAACATAATATCAGGTCTACTAGCTGTTAAATATAAAAGTGAGCCAACCATGCCTCTGTAACTTGAAATGTCCACAGATTTTTCCTTAGTATTCAATTCAAGTTTGGTGGCAGTAGGCATGGGTGTTTTGGCAGGAGAGCATTCCATTAAGTTAAACCTCTTTAACAAATCATTAATGTACTTGGTTTGACTAATGAAAATGCCTTCATTAACTTGCTTTACTTGAAGACCAAGAAAATAAGTTAACTCTCCCATCATGCTCATTTCATACTTACTTTGCATAAGCTTGGCAAACTTTTGACAAAGTTTTTCATCTGTAGACCCAAAAATTATGTCATCTACATATATTTGAACAAGTATTGTAGAGCCATTCACAATCCTATGAAAAAGAGTTTTATCTACAGTACCTCTAGTGAAGTGATTCTCAAGGAGGAACTGTGAAAGTGTGTCATACCAGGCTCTAGGTGCTTGTTTCAAACCATAGAGTGCTTTGAGGAGGAAGTATACATATTCTGGAAAATCATCATCTTCAAAACCAGGAGGTTGACTTACATACACCTCCTCTTCCAATTCCCCATTTAGAAAAGCACTCTTCACATCCATTTGATAGACCTTGAAATTGGCATGGGCTGCATAGGCTAGGAAAATCCTTATTGCTTCTAGTCTTGCAACAGGAGCAAAGGTTTCATCAAAATCAATTCCTTCTTCCTGTGAGTAGCCTTTTGCAACCAATCTAGCTTTGTTCCTTGTGACTATGCCATTTTCATCCATCTTATTTCTGAACACCCATTTTGTGCCTATGACACTCCTGTCCTTAGGCTTGGGCACCAGCTTCCAAACATTGTTCCTTTCAAATTGGTTTAGCTCTTCTTGCATAGCCAAGACCCAATCTGGATCTAGAAGTGCATCCTCAACTTTCTTTGGCTCATCTTGAGACAGAAAGCTGCTATATAGACATTCTTCTTGAGTTGCTCTTCTAGTTTGGACTTTTGAAGACACATCACCTATAATAAGTTCAAAGGGATGATCTTTAGTCCATTTCCTTGAGGGAGGTAGATTTGCTCTTGAAGAAGTAGCTTCATGATCATGATTGCCTAGAATAGATATTTGTCCTTGAGAAACTCCCCCTGAGTTTGTTGTCCCTAATTGATCACTCCTGGAAGCATTTCTGTGACTGTCAACGGAATGACCATTTTGACTGTCAACGAAACGCTCATTCTGACTGTCAACAGAATGACCATTTGGCCTACTAGCAGCTATTCTTTTCAATCTTAATGCAGCAATTTCATCTTCACTGCTGCTTTCATCTGTGCTAGATACAACAACTTTGGACTGTTTCTCAATAGTCTTATCATGATCCATTTGTTCTCCTTCCTCATTCTCAAAAGAAAGACTTTCATGGAAACCTTCATCACAGAGACCCTGAATTTTGAGATCATCAAAAACAACATGTACAGATTCCATAACAATGTTGGTTCTGAGATTGTAGACTCTGTAGGCTTTCCCTGCTGCATAACCCACAAATATTGCTTCATCTGCCTTTGCTTCAAATTTCCCCAAATGCTCAGCTTGATTTCTCAGAACAAAGCACTTGCATCCAAAGACATGAAGAAAATCCAATAGTGGCTTCTTTCTTTTGAGTAGCTGATAAGGGGTCATTCCTTTGGCCTGATTAATCAAAGAAATATTCTGAGTGAAGCAAGCTGTATTAACTGCCTCGGCCCAAAAATAAGTTGGTAACTTTGATTCATCTAGCATTGTCCTTGCAGCTTCAATAAGTGTTCTGTTTTTCCTTTCAACTACACCATTTTGCTGTGGTGTCCTTGCTGCTGAAAACTCATGCAAAATACCATTTTCTTCACAGAACACCTTCATGCTTGAATTCTTGAATTCTGTCCCATTGTCACTCCTAATCCTTCTTACTTTCAAGTCAGGATGATTGTTTACCATCTTGATGTGATTGATAATGATTTCACTTGCCTCATCCTTGGAGAGCAAAAAGAAAGTCCATGTAAATCTAGAAAAATCATCAACAATCACAAGACAATATTTCTTCTTTGAAATAGACATGACATTTACAGGGCCAAACAAATCCATATGAAGCAACTCAAGATGATGGACAATTGATGACTCTGTCTTGCTTTTGAATGATGCCTTCTTTTGTTTCCCCTTTTGACAGGCATCACACAAACCATCCTTGGAAAACTCCACTTGTGGAATTCCTCTAGCAAGATCTTTCCTCACCAAATCATTCATAACTTTAAAGTTCAGATGAGATAATTTCTTGTGCCATAGCCAACTTTCATCCTTGCTTGCCTTGCTGAAAAGACAAGTGATGGTTTCTGGACTTGTGCTACTAAAGTCAGCAATGTACACATTCCCTCTTCTGAATCCAGTCATTACCACATTGTTGTTTCCTCCTTTAGAAACAACACAGGATTCTTTAGAAAAAGTAACTAAAAATCCTTTGTCACAAAGTTGGCTGATACTAAGCAAGTTGTGCTTAAGACCATCCACCAATGCAACCTCATCTATGATGACATTCTCTTTTGAAATCAAGCCATATCCCTTTGTGTAGCCTTTGCTGTCATCTCCAAAAGCAATACAAGGGCCAGCTCTTTCCTGAAACTCTGTGAGCAGGGTAGAATCACCAGTCATGTGTCTTGAACAACCACTATCCAAGTACCAAAGATTCCTTTTGTCTCCCTGCACACAATAGAACCAAATCAAGTCGATTTTGGTACCCAAGTTTCCTTGGGTCCTGTTTTGTTAGCCTTTGCTTTTCCTTTTATATCATTTTTCACCTTGGGCTCAGATTGATTTAAATCAATCTTTATCCTTGGTGTTGATTTCTGAGGATTGCTCACACTTTCATTCTTAGCATGCATAATTGGAGGAACAAACATGTTATTCATATTCCATGGCATTTGTGGCACATTAAACATATTCATGTATGGATTAGACACAAATGGCATGCTGGCATATGGATTTTGAAATTGTGCATATGGAGCAAACATGTTAGGCATAACAGGCATTGTAGGCATGGAACTATTCATTGCAGGCTTGAGAATTTTCACTTTAACAGTCTTCTTAACAGATTTGCAGTTAGTAGATAAATGACTAACACTTCCACAATTAACACATGTCTTTCTAGGAGCATATTTATCAGGTGTGTAATTGTTGTGTTTGTTAATTCCTACTTTGGCATTCCTGTTATTCTTTTTATTTCCCTTAGCCTCAACTTGAACATTCTCTAACTTATCTTTCAATTGCTTGTTGGATAAGTGACCTACATTAGCTCTCTCAACAGGCTTCTCAACTTTCTTTGATTTACTAGACTCACCTTGAACAAAGTTCTTGGTGACAGGACCATACTTGTCATTAAGTCTAGTGAGTTTATCTTTTCTTTTGTCTGTCAACGAAACTCCCTGATCGGTTGATGGTTCATCTGTCAACGGAACATTGCATTCCGTTGACATATCAACCTTCAACAAATGATCATTGTTGTTTGTTGACTCTGTTTCTGATTCTAAGGTTTCACAAACATACCCTAGTTTCTCTTTGTTCTTTTTCCATGATTGTTCACAGAAAGATTCCATACCTTGAACATTAATGATGTTGGTAGCAACATTCCTGGCATCTTTCCATTTAGTAATCACACTTTGTTCTATTTCAAGTTGTGTCTTAAGAATTTCTTCCCTTTGTAACACGTTCTCAAGTTCCTTCTTAGCATCCCTACTAACACATCTCATTTTCTCAAATTCAATGAGCTGTGCTTCTAACATTGCATTCCTATCACTTAAGAGCAAATTAGTCTCTTTTATTCTTGAATTCTCTTTGGTAAGTGATTTAAGAGTAACACGCAAATTATACAATACAGTAGACATTTCATTTACTGCACTATCGCATTCCTCTTTAGAAAGCTCAGAAAGATTAGTAATTGTTACCTGGTTGCTTGAGGAGCTTGCTTCCTGCTCATGATTGTTAGCCATAAGAGCCAAGTTGACATATTCAACATCATCATCAGAATCTTCACCATTACCAGCCCAATCATACTCCTGAGACATGAAAGCCTTTTCTTTTTGCTTGAGAAGTTCAAAGTATTTCTTTTTATAATCAACAGGCTCAAATTTCCTGTTGCTCTTCTCAACTTTGGGCTTTCTGCAGTCTCCAGCAAAGTGACCAAGCATTCCACAATTGAAACATTTAGATTTAGACTTTTCAATCCAGTTTGATTTGTTAGGTTGAAAGTCTCTTCTTGGTGGCCTTGCTTTTGAGTTTCTCTTGAACTTGAACTTAGAGAATTTTCTTGACAGAAAAGCAATGTGTTCATCAATCTCATCTAAGTCATCCAAGTTGGTTGATTCTGGTTCTTCTTCTTCTGTCATCTTACCTTTACCCTTGCTAACATCACTTCTACAACTAGCTCGACTAGTTGTGGCCTTTGCAGCTTCTTCAGTGTCATCTTCCAGTTGGTTCACAGATGCAATCAATGCAATAGATCCACCCTTCTTCTGTACCTTTTCAATTTCCTCATCTTCCTCCATTTCCAGCTCATAAGTCTTCAAGGTTCCATAAAGCCTTTCAAGAGTGTAGTCTTTGTACTCTTGAGTGTTTCTTAGAGAAACAGTCATAGGCTTCCATTCTTTTGGAAGAGCTCTTAGAAATTTAAGGTTTGAGTCCTTAGTTTGGTAGATTCTCCCATACAACTTTAATCCATTCAGAAGCTTTTGAAACCTACTAAACATGTCATTTAGGGTTTCACCAGCTTTAAAGTGAAAGTGCTCATATTGTTGTATAAGGAGTTGCATTTTGTTCTCCCTTACTTGCTCAGTTCCTTCACATAGTGTTCTGACAGTGTCCCATACTTCTTTGGAGGTTGTACAGTTTATGACATTGTCAAACATCTCTTGCTCCAAACCATTAAACAGAATGTTCATGGTTCTCTTATCTTTATGGATTTCTGCAAGATCTTCAATAGTCCATTCTGAGACAAGTTTTGGAATTTCTACATCAGGAGCATCATCTGGCACTCCAATTCTAGATGCAAACTTCATGGGAACGTGTGGACCTTTCTCAATGCAGTCTACATATCTCTCATCCATAGACATGAGATGTAAATGCATCTTTACTTTCCAGTGAAAGTAATTGTCCTTATCAAGAACTGGTATCTTTACACCTGCATCCTTCTTCACCATGGCTTCTGTTTTTGGTCTTGATCTTTAAACTTCTTGTGTGTTAGAAGCTCGCTCTGATACCAATTGTTAATCCCAAATGACCTAACAGAATTGTAGAAGGGGGGGGGGGGTTGAATACAATTCTTGATATTTTCTTAAACTTAAAACACTTTATAAAATAAAACTGAACTGAATAAATAAAAACACAAGATATAAATAATTCAGTTGGATTGTTTGATGATCCAACTGAAGTGTTTTTATTGCGGAAATAATCTGTGATACACAAGTACACAGCTGCTCAGTTACAGAGTTGTAGAGAAGAATGCTCTCAAAGATAGCTAATACAAACTATTTGTTTTTCTTCTCTTACTCTATCTTAACTGCTACACTTGGTTATATATTCCCCAAGTTTACAAAGCTATTTTTGGCTACTCTAAAGTACACTAAAGGTAACCGCCAATAGTTTGCTTTTCATCCCTTTGTCCAGTGGTCCTTGGAGATCCTTGCTTTTGTCTTCATGCTTATTATGATCACTCCCAAGAGCCCAGTTGGAAACTGGGATGTTTCCTTATTCCCCATGTCCATTTTAATGGTTTCCAATGCAAAGTACACTTCCACATCACCTTTAGATCTGTTCAGTAAACTGTCACTATCACTTTGTCAACTATTCAGAAAAGCAATAATGATTCGTTGATAGCAGGGAGATGTGTTTCGTTGATAGCTTTATTCTTCATTCCGTTGATGGTGTTTCTCTCGTTTCGTTGATGAGTAAACTCCATACCGTTGATGGTGTATCCTTGTTTCGTTGATAGAGTAATCCTCATACCGTTGACATGTCTTCACTTAGGCAAAATTACAAGGCATAACATATTTACAATTAACCAACCTATTTTGCCTATCTAGTACTTAGTCAACATGACTTAGAAAACCTATCTAGTACATACATCAAATGCATATCAAACTGTGAAGTATTGTACAGTGCAATTGCTACAACACTCATTCCGTTGATGAGCTTCCTGTCAACGAAACACTGCAAAGCATGCTATTCCGTTGACAGTTACAAAATGACTTAATACAAAATCTACTAAGTGTTTTTATAATTATCATCAAGAACAACATATTCCTAACAGATTATATTTTCGTAAAACGTGTATTTAACCTAATTAGGTTTTTATACGATCCAGTGGATCTATAACGATCCAAAAATGTCGTTTGGGGTATTATTTTTCAGAAAATATATAAAGACGGATTGTACATTATCCTTCGTATAATCCATATTTCATATAAGTGAAAATATAAAAATCCCCGAACCGTGTTCTTCGTGTTCTTGAATAATCAAACCAACTTTTGAAGGTGTTATTGAAATCAAAATCAAGAGTTTAAGTACTCAAATCAAAGCTCTTGATCTCTAGTTTCAGAATCTTCCAACCTCATCATCATCTGGTAATTTTTTGATTTTATATGAATTTTTCAATTTCGAATTAAAATTAGGGTTTATACCCGAATTGGGGATTTTCATTCTGTTGATTCTCCGTTCAATTGATTGCTTCTAACATGTTCATAGTGTTCTAATTAGTAGGAATTAATGCTTTAATTTCATGTTTATGTCCAGTTTTCAGAAATTCGATTTCTAGGGTTTTGCCCGATTTTTCTTTTTAATAGTCCGTTCATATGAATGACCTGACATTGTTTTTGATAGATGGCTTTGATTGTATGTCTTCTTAGCTTCATTTTAACATAAAGAACGTAGAGTTTCATGTAAGATTTTGGTAGATCGGAAAATTGGTTCGAGGTCACCGGAAAATGATCGGGATTGAGATTCCGGCTTTGTTTTGGTTTGTTCTTGGTCGGAATAGATTGCTGAGTTAATACAGATTGTATTGGTACCAAAAGCCCCAAATTCTGTTCAGTTTTCAGATCACCGGAATATGGGTTTCTCGCCGGATTCTGGAAAATTCCGGGTTGTGTTCTTCCCGACCCGTTAACCCGTTTTCTTGACCCGGTTTTAATCTTTAAAACCCTAAAATAATTTCAGAAAACTGTTTTTGAATTTTATTTTTAAATTTAATTCGAAAATAGTTTAAAAATCTTTAAAAATTCATATTTTTGTTTTAAAAATACATTTTAAATTCAGAAAAATTCTGGAAAATTATATTTATTATTTTAAATTCAAAAATTGATTAAACTTAATTATTTTAATTATTTTTAATTAATAATTCATTAATTTAATTAATTGATTAATTCTTTTGATCGGTTAATTCTTAAAAATTAATTATTAATTAGATTTAATTAATTTAAAATTCAGTTTAATTATTTTCAAGCCTGATTTATTATTTAAAAATAGTTTGAGCATTAAAAGAGTGTCAATTAATTTTATTAATTGATTTATTTGCATATTAAATACTTATATAGGGTTTAAAAATCCGATTTTTGAATTAAAAATTGTCCGGGACTTATTTAAATTCAGATAAGCCTCGAATGTTGTTTTAAAAATATTTATAAGCACTATATGGTTTATATAAAGTGGAATAATGTGTTTTATTGTCTGTAAATGTGTTTTATAAGGATTAGTGTCTGAATTTGTTTATCGAAAAATAGGTCGGACATTCGATAAATCCCGAAATTGGCCCGATAGGCTGTTTAGACTTAAAAATGGTTACGAGTAATATATGGAGGTTAGAAAAAAATGATGAGATGTACTAATATGAGTTATGTATTATAGAATCGAGTTCTCGAGGCAAGGGAAAGGAGAAAGTAGAATAGCAACAGTTGAGTTTGACTACGTCGAACCAGGCAAGTGTCTATTTCTTTCACAAACCCTTGATTGATATTACTCTGAGTTATTATATGTATGTTGCCATCAAGCCAACACCAATGATTCCATCCTTACCCTGTACCTGAACTGATAACATTATTCATGAAAAATTCTTGAGTTCCTTGATTATTCACAACCTTGTTGAATATTGAGAATCTTCACCTTCAATTCACTTGTATATAATATAACCTTGTTTATTTCCTTGAAACGGATGTGTTGCTCCTTTGAAACCATCCCGAACTTGTTTCACGGACCTTATTTGATCTTGACCAGTTGAAGCTCTTTTGCAATACCGTGTCACTCTTGTTGTGATCTAATTGTCAGTTGAAGCTCTGTTGCAATTTATTATACCATTTTATTCTTGTTGGATTATTATTGAAGCATGTATTGTTTATGTGCTGTGATAGAATTGGAATGTTTTTAAAATAAGGACCAAATTTATGGTCGAAGTTAATTAAGGCCAAGATGGCCAAGGATCCAGTAGAGGGCTTTGCTATAAGCAAGTCCGGGGTTGATGCGTGACTGATCAGCAGCTCAACCTTTGATTTGAATGTGATAAATAAAAATTCAATTCTAATATGTTTTCTTCAGAAGAGATTGATATAATCATGCATTACACATTGATTCAAATACTTGTGAATTCCTTTATTATGAACTACATTGGATATATATATTGTTGCTGAGCACTTTGGCTCACTCTTGCTTGTTGTTTTCTAACCTTATTCCAGTGAAGCGAGAGTATGAGTCGGCACAGCGTGACTGACAGTTCACCGGCAGCTAGGAGAGCCCCTCGAGTGGTTGTCATTGGCAGGGTAGTTGTTTGTTTTGCTTTGATTAGACTAGATGTCTAGCTCTGGACTTAAGTTGTAATGTTATAACTCTGATAAAACTGGTTTGTATTAATAATAGATGGTAGAAGCTTGTGTTCAATGCCATAATTTGGATGCGATCTTGGATAAGGGGTATTTTATGTTATTATTATATTATCTAGAGATTATATTGTGTTCCGTTAGTCGGGTGACTCCCAAATCTGTACCCCGGGTTTGGAGGGCGTCACAAGTTGGTATCAGAGCAACAGGTTATGGCATTTGAAACAAGTTAGGATTTAGGGTCCAAAATAACATAGAGGGTTAGGAATTCACCTAATGGTCATAGAAGGTCGATTAAAGATGTTAATTGAATATGGTTATAATTGCAGCCACCTAGCTCTAGTTCAGACTCAGATCCGTCAGAGCACCCGATAGAGAGACCTGTACCGGATATGAGAGCAGGACCGTCGCGACCGACACGACCTCCGACTGGACCTGTAGTGGTCAGGAGGGATCTTATACCTTGTCCCGTTCCAGTTCGACGCATACCCGCAGCACCACGATCTCAGGCTTCAGTTTCCGGACCTTTGTTCCAGATCTCTGAGCCACCAGTTCCACATCACCGTTATCAGAGGATGATAGAGGAGAGAGATTATTTCTACAGGCAGGTGGCAGAGATGCGTGAGATACGTTCAGCGGAGACAGTTGTAGCTAGAGATAGAGATAGATTCAGAGATCAGATAGGTGAGACCCAGATGAGACTCAGGGTTACGAGGACATTGGTAGAGACGAGGTTGCATGGACTGGCTACTAGCAGGGAGGGAGAGACTACAACAGGGATGAGAGAGATTTTGGACTTTGCGATGAGAGAGATTGGGGAGGTGGCAGGACCAACACTATGGGAGACTAGAGATGATGATCCGTGAGCAGGATTAGATGAGATTGGAGGTTATGTGGATTCCAGTTAGATAGTATATAGATGCATAGTACAGTACCAGCAGTACATCAAGCTTATAGTATCGCCTTGGGTTTTTGTTGTATTTTTGTTGTTGTTGTGCTGTTGATCGGCAATCGTAGTTCAGCTATGACATACTTTACTTTTGAAAGCATTCTACGTTTGTATCAAATCTTATTATTATATATGATCACTACTTTTGCAGAACTGCCATTATTTTCTTGTCATTCTATTTTAGCACCATTATTGTCATTCTACTCATTGCAACAGTTGTCTTATATATATATATATTTGGAAACTTGTAACCGTCACGGTACCATTTGACGATTTGTAACTCTCGATTCTATCAACCGCATTCTTTTCCATTTATGAATTGTTTGATTAAATCAGTTATTGTTTATTCATCAGCATTATGCCACCTAGACGAAACACTCGTGCAAATGGTTCTAATGACCAAGAAGGTCAACAGAATACACCCCCAACGGGTCATTTAGATCCGGTTGTAATACAACTTTTGAACACCCTCACTCAACAAACTACAGCTCTAGCTCAACAACAACAACAGATCCAACAACAGTTGCTACAGTAGCAATAGCAGCAGCATCAGCAACAACAGCATCAGCAGCAGCATCAGCAACAACAGCATCAGCAGCAGCAGCAGCCGGTATTACCCGTGGTTACGTTTAAATCTTTTCAAGCAGAAAAACCTCCAGAGTTCAAGGGATCTGCGGATCCAGTTGAGGCAAAGGCATGGTTGAAAGAAATGGAGAAAGCTTTTACGTTGATAGAGGTAACGGGAGAGAAGAAAACGGAGTATGCTAGTTACTTTCTGAAAAATGAGGCAAGTTATTGGTGGGAAACAAGTAAGGCCCTTGAACCTGAAGGGTTAATTATGTGGGAAAGATTTACGGAATTGTTTTTAGAAAAGTATTTTCCTGATTATATGCAAGACCAAATGGAGTTGAAATTTCTAGAACTGAAGCAGGGTAGTATGACTGTTTCTCAATATGAGACCAAGTTTACTGAGTTGTCTAGGTTTGTTCCGACATATGTGGATACAGAGAAGAAGAAGGCCAAAAGGTTCCAACAGGGACTGAGGTCATGGATTCGTAGTAAGTTAGCGGTGTTGGAATTAGATACATATGCAGCCGTGGTACATAAAGCAATGATTGCGGAAGGAGAGAGTGATTCATATATGAAAGAGAAAGAGAATAAGAAAAGAAAGATAGGGACATCTGATAAGGTACAACCACAGGGAGATCTGCAAAGCCATCCAAACAAGAAACCAGGATTTCAGCCGGGTAGTGGTTCAAATTTCAAGAAATTAGACACCGGGAATGCAGGACCAATCAATCGTCCACCCAACAACAATCAGCAAGTAGTTTCCAGACCTCCACTTCCAGAATGCAAGACATGCGGGAAAAGACATCCCGGAGTATGCCACAGGTTGAGTATTACATGTTTTAAATGTAACCAGAAGGGTCATTATTCCAGGGATTGCAAGTTAGGTATTGTGTGTTATCGATGCAAGAAACCAGGTCATATGATTAAGGATTGCAGAGCACCAGCACCCGTGAACAACATGATTCGAGCAATAGAGGCACCTCTAGTTGTCAATGTTCAGCCGCAAGCCAGAACTTATAACATGACCATGAGGGAAGCAGTTAGAGACACCGATGTGGTGGCAGGTACACTTCTAGTAAATTCTGTTAATGCTAAAATACTGATAGATTCAGAAGCTACTAAGTCATTTATTTTTGAGACGTTTGCTCGTAATTTAAATTGTATAATGGAACCTTTAAATGGGGTGTTGAACATAGAGATAGCTAATCAGGATCGTATACCGATTAGTTTACATTGTCCCCGTTGTGAAGTTGAGATTCTAGGGAACCGTTTTTATGCTGATTTATTACCCTTTAAGCTGGGAGAATTTGATGTAATCTTAGGAATGGATTGGTTAACTGAGTATGATGCGCGCATTGATTGTAAGAAAAAGAGAGTTACGTTAGTTACCCCAGAAAGGAAAGAAGTGGTATTTCAGGGAGAGAAACAAACGAAGAAGTTTTTGACAATGATTCAGATCAAGAGACTACTGAGACAAGGATGTGAAGCGTATCTCGCATACGTAATAGATAAAGAGAAGGAAGTTTCTAAATTAGAGGATATTCCAGTTGTGAGCGAGTTTCCAGATGTTTTTCCAGAAGAGTTACCAAGATTGCCTCCGGATAGAGAAATTGAGTTCGCAATAGACTTAACACCGGGCGCAGAACCAGTATCCAAAGTATCGTACAGAATGGCACCAGTAGAGATGAAAGAGTTAGCTAAGCAATTGCAGGAATTGTTAGATAAAGGAGTTATAAGACCTAGCGTTTCGCCGTGGGGAGCCCCAGTACTGTTTGTTAAGAAAAAGGACGGAAGTATGAGACTTTGTATAGATTATCGGGAATTGAACAAGCTAACCATCAATAATAAGTATACATTACCTAGGATAGATAATTTATTCGATCAGTTGAAAGGAGCGGTTCATTTTTCTAAGATTGATCTACGGTTAGGATATCACCAATTAAAGATTAAACCAGACGACATATCAAAGGCGGCTTTTCGAACAAGATATGGACATTATGAGTTTTTAGTAATGGCGTTTGGATTGACTAATGCACCATCAGCTTTCATGGATTTAATGAATAGGATTTTCAAGAAATATTTGGATCAGTTTGTGATAGTATTCATTGATGATATTTTGATATATTCCAAGACAGAGGAAGAACATGATAATCATTTGAGGATAGTGTTGGAGACCTTAAGACGAGAAGAGCTATATGCAAAATTTTCCATGTGTGAATTTTGGTTAAGAGAAGTTCAATTTCTAGGGCACGTGGTAAGCAGCGAAAGTATCAAGGTAGATCCAGCAAAGATTGAAGCAGTGAAAGATTGGGAAAGACCAAAGACACCAATAGAAGTTAGGAGTTTCTTGGGATTAGCCGGATATTATCGGAGATTTGTTCAGGACTTTGCAAAGATAGCCACACCAATGACTAAGTTGACAAGGAAAAATGAGAAATTCATATGGAACGACAAGTGTGAAGAGAGTTTCCAAGAGTTAAAGAAGAGACTGACAACAACACCAATGTTAATGTTACCAGACGACCAAGGTCAGTTCGTAATCTATAGTGATGCATCTTATAAAGGATTGGGTTGCGTGCTTATGCAACATGACAAAGTAATTTCTTATGCGTCAAGACAATTGAGACCTCATGAACAGAAATATCCTACACATGACTTGGAATTAGCAGCGATCGTATTTGCTTGGAAGATTTGGAGACATTATTTATACGGAGAGCAATGTGAAATATACACCGATCACAAAAGTCTGAAGTATATCTTTACTCAGAAGGAGCTGAACATGAGACAGAGAAGATGGTTGGAGCTAATCAAGGACTATGACGTTTCTATCAATTATCATCTCAGCAAGACAAATGTGGTAGCAGATGCATTGAGCAGAAAGGAAAGATTGAATATGCTGACGATGACCCAAGAGCTGTACAGAGAATTTGAAAGGTTAGAAATTGAAGTGAGTAATCCGAAGGACGTGACAGAAATGATTTACACCATGACGTTTCAACCTGAGTTGTTAGAAAAGATACGGAGATGTCAAGAGCAAGTTATGAACGATGATGCAAATAAGTTGACAGGTGAGGAAATATGTAGCCAACCGGACGACAAAGGAATTTTGAGATTTGCTTCTCGAATTTGGGTACCTAATATAGCGGAACTGAAAAGTGAAATTTTGCACGAAGCGCATAACTCGAAGTATTCAATTCATCCAGGGAGTACGAAGATGTATCGAGATCTCAAAACGAACTTTTGGTGGCCAGATATGAAAAGAGAAATTGCTGAGTGGGTAAGTAAATGTTTTACCTGTCAAAGAGTTAAGGCGGAGCATCAGAGACCAAGTGGATTACTGCAACCATTAGAAATTCCTGAATGGAAGTGGGAACACATTGCGATGGACTTTGTGGTAGGATTGCCAAGAACGAAGGCTAACCATGATGCCATTTGGGTTATTGTGGATCGATTGACGAAATCTGCACATTTTCTTCCGATTAACGAGAGATTCTCACTAGACAAATTGGTTCACCTATATTTGAAAGAAATTGTGGTACGACATGGAGTTCCAGTATCGATAGTATCTGATCGAGACCCTCGATTCAATTCAATATTTTGGAGAAGTTTTCAAGAATGTTTGGGCACCAAGTTGAGAATGAGTACGGCTTATCATCCGCAGACAGACGGTCAGAGTGAAAGGACAATTCAAACCATCGAAGATATGCTGAGAACATGTACACTTGATTTTAAAGGCAATTGGGATGATCATCTACCCTTAGTGGAATTTTCATACAACAATAGTTTTCATGCGAGTATTAGAATGCCGCCTTACGAAGCTTTATATGGACGAAAGTGTCGATCTCCAGTGTACTGGGAAGAAGTTGGTGAACGAAAGGTGATAGGACCAGACTTAGTGCAGCAGACAAAGGAAGTGATTGAATTGATTCAGAAAAGATTGATAACAGCTTAGAACCGACAGAAGAAATATGCTGACATAGCCAGAAAGGATATGGAATTCAAAGAAGGAGAGCAAGTGTTACTAAAAGTTTCACCATGGAAAGGATTAGTTAGGTTTGGGGAAAAAAGGGAAATTGAGTCCAAGGTACGTCGGACCATTTGAGATTCTGAAACAAGTTGACAAAGTAGCTTACGAGTTAGCGTTACCCCCGCATATGCAACACGTTCATAATGTGTTTCATGTATCCATGCTCAAGAGGTATAAACCAGATTCAAACCATGTAATAGAGTATGAACCCATAGAGATCCAAACAGATCTATCTTATGTAGAACGACCAATTCAGATATTGGATCGTAAGGAAAAAGTGTTGAGGAATAAGACTGTAGCATTTGTTAAAGTTTTATGGAGGAATCCTAGAGTAGAAGAATCTACGTGGGAATTAGAAAGTGATATGTTAGAAAAGTATCCCCAGTTGTTTCCTTGATCTGATTCTGAGGACAAAATCCTATTAAGGGGGAATGATGTAATATCCGTGAATTTTATTAATAATATAAATGATATATTTGGTGAAAAATATTTCTTGTGGAATATTTGAATATTATTAAGTTACGATTGTTAAGTGATTATGTGTTATTTGGTGACTCGGAAGCCCCTTTCAAATATTTCGTCATTTGAAATCTTATTCAATTTGAGCCCCGTTTTGAAAATTCAAGAGCCCCGTTGAAACTTTGTACATCATTATTATTCCTTTGTTATTCGTATCTAAATCAATATCAGAAGATTTTTTCGTATTATTGTATTCCTGATTATCTGATCTTGTCAATATTATTCGTTTTATTCAAAAAGGGAAAAGTTATTCCAAACCCTAATTGTTTAGGGCAATTGATATATCGTTCGTATCAATGATACATCTGTTATAGCCCCAGTATTCTTGAGCATTAGTTATATAAATGATATGTATTGATTAGGATAATTATCAGTTTTTGTAGATGATTATCTTTTCGTAAAACCTGTATTTAACCTAATTAGGGTTTTTATACGATCCAGTGGATCTATAACGATCCAAAAATGTCGTTTGGGGTATTATTTTTCAGAAAATATATAAAGACGGATTGTACATTATCCTTCGTATAATCCATATTTCATATAAGTGAAAATATAAAAATCCCCGAACCGTGTTCTTCGTGTTCTTGAATAATCAAACCAACTTTTGAAGGTGTTATTGAAATCAAAATCAAGAGTTTAAGTACTAAAATCAAAGCTCTTGATCTCTAGTTTCAGAATCTTCCAACCTCATCATCATCTGGTAATTTTTCGATTTTATATGAAATTTTCAATTTCGAATTAAAATTAGGGTTTATACCCGAATTGGGGATTTTCATTCTGTTGATTTTCCGTTCAATTGATTGCTTCTAACATGTTCATAGTGTTCTAATGAGTAGGAATTCATGCTTTAATTTCATGTTTATGTCCAGTTTTGAGAAATTCGATTTCTAGGGTTTTGCCCGATTTTTCTTTTTAATAGTCCGTTCATATGAATGACCTGACATTGTTTTTGATAGATGGCTTTGATTGTATGTCTTCTTAGCTTCATTTTAACATAAAGAACGTAGAGTTTCATGTAAGATTTTGGTAGATCGGAAAATTGGTTCGAGGTCACCGGAAAATGATCGGGATTGAGATTCCGGCTTTGTTTTGGTTTGTTCTTGGTCGGAATAGATTGCTGAGTTAATACAGATTGTATTGATACCAAAAGCCCCAAATTCTGTTCAGTTTTCAGGTCACCGGAATCTGGGTTTCTCGCCGGATTCTGGACCCGATTGTGTTCTTCCCGACCCGTTAACCCGTTTTCTTGACCCGGTTTTAATCTTTAAAACCCTAAAATAATTTCAGAAAACTGTTTTTGAATTTTATTTTTAAATTTAATTCGAAAATAGTTTAAAAATCTTTAAAAATTCATATTTTTGTTTTAAAAATACATTTTAAATTCAGAAAAATTCTGGAAATTTATATTTATTATTTTAAATTCGAAAATTGATTAAACTTTGTTATTTTAATTATTTTTAATTAATAATTAATTAATTTAATTAATTGATTAATTCTTTTAATCAGTTAAGTCTTAAAAATTAATTATTAATTAGATTTAATTAATTTAAAATCCAGTTTAATTATTTTCAAGCCTGATTTATTATTTAAAAATAGTTTGAGCATTAAAAGAGTGTCAATTAATTTTATTAATTGATTTATTTGCATATTAAATACTTATATAGGGTTTAAAAATCCGATTTTTGAATTAAAAATTGTCCGGGACTTATTTAAATTCAGATAAGCCTCGAATGTTGTTTTAAAAATATTTATAAGCACTATATGGTTTATATAAAGTGGAATAATGTGTTTTATTGTCTGTAAATGTGTTTTATAAGGATTAGTGTCTGAATTTGTTTATCGAAAAATAGGTCGGACATTCGATAAATCCCGAAATTGGCCCGATATGCTGTTTAGACTTAAAAATGGTTACGAGTAATATATGGAGGTTAGAATAAAATGATGAGATGTACTAATATGAGTTATGTATTATAGAATCGAGTTCTCGAGGCAAGGGAAAGGAGAAAGTAGAATAGCAATAGTTGAGTTTGACTACGTCGAACTAGGCAAGTGTCTATTTCTTTCACAAACCCTTGATTGATATTACTCTGAGTTATTATATGTATGTTGCCATCAAGCCAACACCAATGATTCCATCCTTACCCTGTACCTAAACTGATAACATTATTCATGAAAAATTCTTGAGTTCCTTGATTATTCACAACTTTGTTGAATATTGAGAATCTTCACCTTCAATTCACTTGTATATATTATAACCTTGTTTATTCCCTTGAAACGGATGTGTTGCTCCTTTGAAACCATCCCGAACTTGTTTCACGGACCTTATTTGATCTTGACCAGTTGAAGCTTTTTTGCAATACCGTGTCACTCTTGTTGTGATCTAATTGTCAGTTGAAGCTCTGTTGCAATTTATTATACCATTTTATTCTTGTTGGATTATTATTGAAGCATGTATTGTTTATGTGCTGTGATAGAATTGGAATGTTTTTAAAATAAGGACCAAATTTATGGTCGAAGTTAATTAAGGCCAAGATGGCCAAGGATCCAGTAGAGGGCTTTGCTATAAGCAAGTCCGGGGTTGATGCGTGACTGATCAGCAGCTCAACCTTTGATTTGAATGTGATACATAAAAATCCAATTCTAATATGTTTTCTTCAGAAGAGATTGATATAATCATGCATTACACATTGATTCAAATACTTGTGAATTCCTTTATTATGAACTGCATTGGATATATATATATTGTTACTGAGCACTTTGGCTCACTCTTGCTTGTTGTTTTCTAACCTTATTCCAGTGAAGCGAGAGTATGAGTCGGCACAGCGTGACTGACAGTTCACCGGCAGCTAGGAGAGCCCCTCGAGTGGTTGTCATTGGCAGGGTAGTTGTTTGTTTTGCTTTGATTAGACTAGATGTCTAGCTCTGGACTTAAGTTGTAATGTTATAACTCTGATAAAACTGGTTTGTATTAATAATAGATGGTAGAAGCTTGTGTTCAATGCCATAATCTGGATGCGATCTTGGATAAGGGGTATTTTATGTTATTATTATATTATGCATGTGTGGTATCTAGAGATTATATTGTGTTCCGTTAGTCGGGTGACTCCCAAATCTGTACCCCGGGTTTGGAGGGCGTCACATAAAGGGTCATTGCCTAGCTCCCAAGATGGAACATATCTAGATCCTGCGGGTAAAGGGTCTGACGTAGGTGCAGATCGGCAACTCGGTGATAATGAATCAATTCAAATTGAGGAGTTAACTGAGGTGAAGTCTTCACAGACTCAAGGGGAAGGTTCAGGATCTCTGCTGTTAATAGAGCCTGATTCTAACCCCCTAGAGATTCAAACTCTAGATCCTTCAAAGGATACATCATCCACGGATGATCAGCAACTTGGTTTATCCAAGGACGGGGACTTGCGAAGCCCCATTGCACCACCGGTGACCTCCTTAAGGACGGCTACGGTGTTTTCTTCTGCAGGTACAACTAGCAAAAAGGGTTTGAGTGAAACAAAAACACTTACACCTGACATGAGTGAGAAAGGAAAAATGAGTGAAACACTGACATAAACGTTGAGTGTACACCCAGAGCCAAATGTGAGGAGTGACACCCTAACCCTGCCAAACATTGATGATCTGCTACTGCCTACAGAAAGAGAAAAACATGTTCAATCCACACTCAAGGAGATGACAGTTCGTGACAAAGAAGGAAATCCATTATTAAAGGTTCCACTGCGACCTTCCTTTGACCAAGGGATCTCCTCTAGTCAAGGCAAAGCTTCTTTAAAGACTATTCAAGAGAAGGTTGACTTGGCTGCAGCTGATTCCAGAAGAACATTCAGGGTCATTGGTAGTGCATCTGGCACTATAACAGGTACTAAGCAAGCAGTGGATTCCTTGAAGAAGGAAGCAATGGAGGAACTGGTCGAATTGAGGACGGACGTCAAGGAATTAAAAGATGGATTCATGAATGAAGTATTTGCATTGTCGCATGGACAGGAAGCTTTGAGAGAAGATGTTCTGGTTATCCGGGATGGTCAAGCGTGGGTAAAAGATGCAATGAACACACTTTCAAGAGTGGAGTCTAAGCTGAACAAGAGGATGGATCATATGGAAAAGATTACCAACTCAAGATTGGATAACATTGAACTGACGCTAGCTTCTATGAATGAGATGAATAAGCAGATTATGGATTTCTTGGACAACCAAAGCGACGGAGTACAGTCAATCTGGACTATGCTAAGGAACCAACAAACTGGACCTTCAAATCAGCAACCTGATCCTTCTACCACTTTTTATGCTGAGGATGCTTTTATCAAGGATTCCTCAACTAAGGGGGAGAAAGTTGGAGATGGGGAGAAAGGTCTGGATGGATGGGGAGTTTGGGAAACGGTTGAAGCTATTCCGATAAGACAGTACTGGATAGAAGACCTTGTACAAGAAGAGAAGAGTGAAGAGGAATTTGAGGTCATGCAAGAGCAACCAATTCAGGAGGAGCATGAGCCATATTATCCAGAGCCTGTTGAACATCCAATCTGGGAGGATAATATGGAAGAAGAAGCAAATTCTCTGTCACAAGAAGAAGAAGCTGCCTTGGAAGCGGTAAGAGCTCAAAGAGCTACAATAGATGCCAGGCAAGCTGAGAAAGAGAAACAACAAGCAGTTCTACGAAGTGAAAAACTGAAGAGGTTCAAGATGTATAGTGAAGTGAGGAAGAAGAAGATGATGGATCTGGCAAAGAAAGAAGGTAGTGAATGGGAGATGGCTTATAAAACCTTTTGCGGAGTTGAAGATGGATTAGAAGTCAACGACAATGCTGAGGTGGAAGTTATCATTCAGAACATCAGAAGTGCCAATCTTGAAGATCAGACTTACTTCACAGCATTGAGAAACTCTATGATCTTTCTGAAAGTAGGGGTTCAAGCAAATGGATCCTGGAACTTATTGATCAATTTTCTTGAGAAAGGTACATTTGTGATTTCCACTAAGTTTTTAGAACAGAGAACATACACAGAACTGTAGGTAATTCTCATCAAGATTCAGAGGACGACAAGGCTAAATGAACTGCTTCGTGAGCATGTTAAAGAGATCTTGATGAAAGTCAGTCCAGAGATAACTGAAGATCCTCCAATGGTTAGATTCATGATGAATGACTTGTTCAGAATCTGCTATTTGGCTGAGGACAAACTGAGAGACTATCCAAGCAACTATCTGATATCAATGGAGAAGTATCTTAGATCCACTGGATTCTCATCAACGGAGAAGGATAAGGCAGCAGACACTCTAAGAAGATTTCTAATGGAGAATGTTCCTTACTATAGGAAGAGAGTGGAAAGAGGATTGGAAGTGCATCCCAGCCTACCAAACATGCCAAAGCTAAACAAGAAAGATGTTAACATTGCATGGTTGTGGGCTGGAGTGGGTCAAGAGGTTGAGTACATTGGAAGACACATTCAAGGAGTAATCCTTAAACCTGGAGAACCACTGCACTATCCTTCCGTGATTGATTATCAGACTGCTAACTCCAATCCTGTGAGAGAAGAAGGTGAGATTGAGATGGACTGAAGATTGAAACAAAGAACAAAAGAACTATCAGCTCAGACTAGAGGAGCAACTTCTATGTAGAAAGTTTTATTGTTTTTTTTTTTATTTATGAAATCTGGAAATGTATATATATCTGATCCAGAATGCATTTAATATTATTACGCTGTCTTACTTTAATTAGTTTCATGTTTCCTTAGTTAGTTGAGTTATCCTCGAAGTATTTGCTTGTCAAAATCTATCCAATCAAATAGGGGGAGATTGTAAAGCATAATGTAACATAAGATGTAAAAGAGATAACTACAACTCAACAAAGGACAAGACATACAATAATATTAACAGAAGCACAGGAATCCAGAATCAAAGAAGAAAAGGTAAACTCAAAAAATCAAAATACGGTATGTATTCTTGAAGTCCGTAAACAGGTCACGGAAGGAAGTTCATGAAAATGTTCAAGCCTCAGTGACAGCAAAAGAAACAAGACTTTCAAGTTGACAGAGGTATGTGAATGATTTAGGGTTAGTACCACAGGATTCCAGTGATTTATTTGAAGCAACCAGAACGACAAAGGACTTATCTGCAGCATTGAATTGAAGACATAGAAGAAGAATTGATCAAGTGTTATTCATATGTGAACCAGACCAGTTGCACTAGTTGACAGCACTTAAAAAGATCAAGTTGTTTTATCGTCTCAGAAGAAATTGATACAGTCTAAAACATAAACACCCTGGAGCACAGAAGCTTTTCTAAAAGGACAAGGACAAGAAAAGTATTCGATGGTTTTTCTATTTAGAAAACCATCGAATGTGAGTTATTGAAAACTAATATAAGTTAATGTTTCATTCGATAGTTTTTATTAAAAACCATCGAATGGAATATTAACTTTAACCATTCGATAGTTTTCAATTTAGAGGAGCAGGTGGAAAGTGATCTGTTGTGTCAGGTTGATGAAGATCCAACGACCAAGAATAAACCAATTCTTTTGGTTCGATGGTTTTTCAAATCAAGTCTATAAATAGAGTTTGAAGAAGTGTTCTTCTTCAGTTAAGGCAGAACACAGAAAGATCATTTACGAAGAGAGATTTCTTGACAGAGAAATTTACAGAGAATTTAATATAGCTCAGAATTCTATCATTGTAGTGATATCATGACATTGGGTAACTTAGAAAAAAAATTGGTTTGATTTTGCCCCCCAATCCCGGATTGTGGACAAGGTATAGGGTCCGGGACTTAGAATAGTTTAAATCCTTCACAAGCCCAAGATATCATGACCTTGGGTAACTTAGAAGAAAAAATAATGGTTTGATTTTGCCCCCGGTCCCGGATTATGGACAAGGTACAGGGTCCAGGACTAGAGGTAACATATTCTCTTCACAAGTCCAAGATATCATGACATTGGGTAACTTAGAAGAAAAAATTGGTTTGATTTTTCCCCCCAATCCCGGATTGTGGACAAGGTATAGGGTCCGGGACTTGGAGTTGTTCAAATCGTTCACAATCCCAAGATATCATGACCTTGGGTAACTTAGAAGAAAACATAATGGTTTGATTTTGCCCCCAGTCCCGGATTATGGACAAGGTACAAGGTCCGGGACTAGAGGTAACGTATTTTCTTCACAAGTCCAAGATATCATGACCTTAGGTAACTTAGAAAAAACAATTGGTTTGATTTTGCCCCCCAATCCCGGATTGTGGAGAAGGTATAGGGTCCGGGACTTAGAGTAGTTTCAATCCTTCACAAGTCCAAGATATCATGACATTGGGTACCTTAGAAGAAAAAATAATGGTTTGATTTTGCCCCTCCAGTCCCGGATTATGGACAAGGTACAGGGTCCGGGACTAGAGGTAACGTATTTTCTTCACAAGTCCAAGATATCATGACCTTGGTTAACTTAGAAGAAAAAATTGGTTTGATTTTCCCCCCCAATCCCGGATTGTGGACAAGGTACAAGGTCCGGGACTTGGAGTAGTTTAAATCTTTCACAAGTCCAAGATATCATGACCTTGGGTAACTTAGAAGAAAAAATAATGGTTTAATTTTGCCCCCTAGTCCCGGATTATGGACAAGGTATAGGGTCCGGGACTAGAGGTAACGTATTTTCTTCACAAGTCCAAGATATCATGACCTTGGGTAACTTAGAAGAAAATATTTGTTTGATTTTTTTTTTCAATCCCGGATTGTGTACAAGGTACAGGGTCCGGGACTTGGAGTATTTTAAATCCTTCACAAGTCCAAGATATCATGACCTTGGGTAACTTAGAAGAAAAAATAATGGTTTGATTTTGCCCCCCGGTCCCGGATTATGGACATGGTACAGGGTCCAGGACTAGAGGTAACGTATTCTCTTCACAAGTCCAAGATATCATGACCTTGGGTAACTTAGAAGAAAAAATAATGGTTTGATTTTGCCCCCCGGTCCCGGATTATGGACAAGGTACAGGGTCCAGGACTAGAGGTAACATATTCTCTTCACAAGTCCAAGATATCATGACCTTGGGTAACTTAGAAGAAAAAATTGGTTTGATTTTTGTAACGCCCCCAAATCCCCTACAGGAATCCAGGTCGTCACATTCTCTCGCGGAATATTCGATCACCTTCTTACAATATAATCTACAACAATAATCATAATAAACTCCATAATCTACTCCACGGGTTATAGTCTTAGAACAAGTACTTAATAATCCAAAAGTTATTACATCACAAATTCTCTTCCCAGAATCTCTGAAATATTTTTACAACTTCTTCCCAGCTCGCACCCTTCTCATATACTATAAGGCTAATGCACTGGATTAATAGCCTTTCCCCTTCCCTTTATCACGGTTCGCCGCACTAGTGCCAGCTCTGGGTGCCGCTGTTTAATAATATTTAAATAGCAAGAATGAGCAAACAGAATGCCCAGCAAGTATATAGACACCATATGAAGCAACAACAACTCGCTTAAAAAATATGTTTTTACTACTTTATAAAACTTCTCCACTTATATAAACATATACTTTTGAAAAGAGATTAACTCGGAAATTCTTATCAATCTCAAAATACTACTCTTATAATAGAATAAATAGATCTCAATAACTTCTCCATACTACTCGAATATAATCCAATAACTTCTTGGAATTACTCAATTGATTTGAATGAATATAATTTTAACAACTGCTCAGATCAACACCCTAGTTAACAGAACCACAAAGGCATCGGTTAACAGTTAGGATATCGATGATTAGACTTCTTCTCAAACGCCTACTCAAGTAATGGATTGATCAGTCCATTGTCACTACTCGTTTACTATCGATAGAAGGATGAGCCGACGTCTCGAACACACCCCAAATACTACTCAGTGGGCCGGTGCGTTACTACGGTCACTTTTGCCATCTTTTAGTCCAGAATATAAGGTGTCGGAATCTTCAATCACCTTCAACAATAAATCTCTTAGGCATCACGGTAAAAATAACACGTGCACCTTTATTTACTTCTCAATAAAATACTACTCCAATATCGTTCAGAAACAATGAACGATAAACACCTCCAATAATTTAGTTTTCCCCTTGAATGAGTAGAGGAAATAAATATGAAAACTGTTCTTGTTAGGAATATGTTGTTCTTGATGATAAACATAAAACACTTAGTCGAATTTGTGTAAAGTAATTCGTAGCTGTCAACGGAATGGTATGCTTTGCAGCAATCCGTTGATAGGAAGCTCATCAACGAAATGAGTGATGTAGCAACTGCGTTGTACAATACTTCATAGTTTGATACGCATTTTGTTGTAGGTATTAGATAGGTTTTCTAAGTCATGTTGACTAAATACTAGATAGGCAAAATAGGTTGGTGAATTGTAAATATATTATGCCTTGTAATTTTGCCTAAGTGAAGACATGTCAACGGATTGAAGATTTATCTATCAACGGAATGAAGATTACTCTATCAACGAAATGAGGAATACACTATCAACGGAATGAAGAATAAAGCTATCAACGAAACACATCTCCCTACTATCAACGAATCATTGTTGCTTTTCTGAATAGTTGACAAAGTGATAGTGACAGTTCTCTGACTGCTCAAAAGGTGATGTAGAAGGGTACAGTGCATTGGAAACCATTAAAATGGACATTGGAAATAAGGAAACATCCCAGTTTCCAATTGGGTTCTTGGAATGAATTATTATATGCAAAAGACAAGGATACTCAAGAACCACTGGACAAAGGGATGAAAAGCAAACTATTGGCGGTTACTCATTGTACTTTTAGTGTAGCCAAAAATAGAGTTGTAAACTTGGGCTTATATAACCAAGTGTAGCAGTTACTTTAGAAGTAGGAGAAGAAAAACAAACATATTGTATTAGCTATCTTTGAGAGCATACTTCTCTACATTCTTGTAACTGAGCAGCTGTGTACATCTTTGTATCACAGATTATTTCCGCAATAAAAACACTTCAGTTGGATCATCAAACAATCCAACTTAATTATTTACTTCTTGTGTTTTTATTTAATCAGTTCAGTTTTCATTATTTAATTTCAAGTTCAAGAAAATATCTAGAATTGTATTCAACCCCCCCTTCTACAATTCTGTTAGGTCATTTGGGATTAACAATTGGTATCAGAGCGAGCTTCTAACATACAAGAAGTTTAAAGATCAAGACCAAAACAGTAACCATGGTGAAGAAGGATGCAGGTGTGAAGATACCAGTTCTAGACAAGGACAATTACTTTCACTGGAAAGTAAAGATGCATTTACATCTCATGTCTATGGATGAGAGGTATGTAGACTGCATTGAGAAAGGTCCACACGTTCCCATGAAGTTTGCATCTAGAGTTGGACTACCAGATGATGCTCCTGATGTAGAAATTCCAAAACCTGTCTCAGAATGGACTATTGAAGATGTTGCAGAAGTCCATAAAGATAAAAGAACCATGAACATTCTGTTTAATGGTTTGGAGCAAGAGATGTTCGACAATGTCATAAACTGTACAACCTCTAAAGAGGTATGGGATACTGTTAGAACACTCTGTGAAGGAACTGAGCAAGTTAGGGAAAACAAAATGCAACTCCTTATACAAAAATATGAGCATTTTCATTTTAAAGCTGGTGAAACCCTAAATGACACGTTTAGTAGGTTTCAAAAGCTTTTGAATGGATTAAAGTTGTATGGGAGGATCTATCAAACCAAGGATTCAAACCTTAAATTTCTTAGAGCTCTTCCAAAAGAATGGAAGCCTATTACTGTTTCTCTCAGAAACACTCAAGAGTACAAAGACTACACTCTTGAAAGGCTTTATGGAACCTTAAAGACATATGAGTTGGAAATGGAGCAAGATGAAGAAATTGAAAAGGTACAGAAGAAAGGTGGATCTACTGCATTGATTGCATCTGTGAACCAACAGGAAGATGACAATGCAGAAGCTGCAAAAGCCACAACTAGTCAAGCTAGTTGTAGAAGTGATGTTAGCAAGGGTAAAGGCAATATGACAGAAGAAGAAGAACCAGAACCAGTTAACTTGGATGACTTAGATGAGATTGATGAACACATTGCTTTTGTTTCAAGGAAATTCTCTAAGTTCAAGTTCAAGAGAAACTCAGAAGCAAGACCACCAAGGAGAGACTTTCAACCTAGCAAAAATAACTGGATTGAAAAGTCAAAGTCTAAATGTTTCAATTGTGGAATGATTGGTCACTTTGCTGGAGACTGCAGAAAGCCCAAGGTTGAGAAGGGCAACAGGAAATTTGAGCCTGTTGATTATAAAAAGTAATACTTTGAACTTCTCAAGCAAAAAGAAAAGGCTTTCATGTCTCAGGAGTATGATTGGGCTGGTAATGGTGAAGATTCTGATGATGATGTTGAGTATGTCAACTTGGCTCTTATGGCTAACAATCATGAGTAGGAAGCAAGCTCCTCAAGCAACCAGGTAACAATTACTAATCTTTCTGAGCTTTCTAAAGAGGAATGCGATAGTGCAGTAAATGAAATGTCTACTGTACTATATAATTTACGTGTTACTCTTAAGTCACTTACCAAAGAGAATTCTAGAATAAAAGAGACTAATTTGCTCTTAAGTGATAGGAATGCAATGTTAGAAGCACAGCTCATTGAATTTGAGAAAATGAGGTATGTTAGTAGGGATGCTAAGAAGGAACTTGAGAACGTGTTAGAAAGGGAAGAAATTCTTAAAACACAACTTGAAATAGAACAAAGTGTGATTGCAAAATGGAAAGATTCCTGGAATGTTGCTACCATCATCATTAATGTTCAAGGTGTGGAATCTTTCTGTGAGCAATCATGGAAAAAGAACAAAGAGAAGCTAGGGTATGCTGGTGAAACCTTAGAATCGGAAACAGAGTCAACAAACAACAATGATCATTTGTCGAAGGTTGATATGTCAACGGAATGCAGAGTTTCGTTGACAGATGAACCATCAACGGATCAGGCTGTTTCGTTGACAGAGAAAAGAAAAGAAGAACTCACTAGACTTAATAACAAGTATGGTCCTGTCACAAAGAACTTTGTTCAAGGTGAGTCTATTAAATCAAAGAAAGTTGAGAAGCCTATTGAAAGAGCTAATGTAGGTCACTTGTCTAACTAGCAATTGAAAGACAAGGTAGAGAAAATTCAAGTTGAGGCTAAGGGGAATAAAAAGAATAACAGGAATGGCAAAGTAGGGATTAACAAACATAACAATTACACACCTGATAAATATGCTCCTAGAAAGACATGTGTTAATTGTGGAAGTGTTAGTCATTTATCTACTAATTGCAAATCTGTTAAGAAACCTGCTAATGCGAAAATGCCTAAGTCTGCATTGAATGTTTCTATGCCTGCAATGCCTGTTATGCCTAACATGTTTGCTCCATATGCACAGTATCAGAATCCATATGCTAGTATGCCATTTGTGCCTAACCCTTACATGAATATGTTTAACATGCCACAAATGCCATGGAATAACATGTTTATTCCTTCAACTATGCATGCTGTGAATGAAATTGTGAGTAACCCTCAAAGATCAACACCTAAGACAAAGGTTGATTTAACTCAATCTGAGTCACAAGTGAAAAATGATTTGAGAGGGAAATCAAAGGCTAACAAGACAAGACCCAAGGAAACTTGGGTACCAAAATCAACTTGATTTGGTTTTATTGTGTGCAGGGAGACAAAAGGAATCTTTGGTACTTGGATAGTGGTTGTTCAAGACACATGACTGGTGATTCTACCCTGCTCACAGAGTTCCAAGAAAGAGCTGGCCCTTGTATTGCTTTTGGAGATGACAGCAAAGGCTACACTAAGGGATATGGCTTGATTTCAAAAGAGAATGTCATCATAGATGAGGTTGCATTGGTGGATGGTCTTAAGCACAATTTGCTTAGTATCAGCCAACTTTGTGACAAAGGATTTTTAGTTACTTTTTCAAAAGAAGCCTGTGTTGTTTCTAAGGTAGGAAACAACAATGTGGTCATGACTGGATTCAGAAGAGGGAATGTGTACATTGCTGACTTTAGTAGCACAAGTCCAGACACCATCACTTGTCTTTTCAGCAAGGCAAGCAAGGATGAAAGTTGGCTATGGCACAAGAAATTATCTCATCTGAATTTCAAAGTTATGAATGATTTGGTGAGGAAAGATCTTGCTAGAGGAATTCCACAGGTGGAATTCTCCAAGGATGGTTTGTGTGATGCCTGTCAAAAAGGGAAACAAAAGAAGGCATCATTCAAAATCAAGACAGAGTCATCAATTGTCCAACAGCTTGAGTTGCTTCATATGGATCTATTTGGCCTTGTAAATGTCATGTCCATTTCAAAGAAGAAATACTGTCTTGTGATTGTTGATGATTTTTCTAGATTTACTTGGACTTTATTTCTGCACTCTAAGGATGAGGCAAGTGAAATCATTATCAATCACATCAAGATGGTAAACAACAATCCTGACATCAAAGTAAGAAGGATTAGGAGTGACAATGGGACAGAATTCAAGAATTCAAGCATGAAGATGTTCTGTGAAGAAAATGGTATTTTACATGAGTTTTCTGCAGCAAGAACACCACAGCAAAATGGTGTAGTTGAAAGGAAAAACAGAACACTTATTGAGGCTGCAAGGACAATGCTAGATGAATCAAAGTTATCAACTTATTTTTGGGCTGAGGTAGTTAACACAACTTGCTTCACTCAAAATGTTTCTTTGATTAATCAGGCCAAGGGAATGACCCCTTATCAACTACTCAAAAGAAAGAAGCCACCATTGGACTTTCTTCATGTCTTTGGATGCAAGTGCTTTGTTCTGAGAAATCAAGTTGAGCATTTGGGGAAATTTGAAGCAAAGGCAGATGAAGCAACATTTGTGGGATATGCAGCAGGGAAAGCTTACAGAGTCTATAATCTCAGAACCAACATTGTTATGGAATCTGTACATGTTGTTTTTGATGATCTCAAAATACAAGGTCTCTGTGATGAAGGTTTCCATGAAAGTCTTTCTTTTGAGAATGAGGAAGGAGATCAAGTGAATCATGTCAAGGCTATTGAGAAATAGCCTAAAGTTGTTGTATCTAGCACAGATGAAAGCAACAGTGAAGATGAAATTGCTGCATTAAGATTGAAAAGAATAGCTGCTAGCAGACCAAATGGTCATTTCGTTGACAGTCATGATGGTGGTTTCGTTGACAGTCAGAATGAGCGTTTCGTTGACAGTCAAAATGGTCATACCGTTGACAGTCACAGAAATGCCTCTAGAAGTGATCAATTAGGGACAACAAACTCAGGGGGAGTTTCTCAAGGACATTTATCCAATCAAGGCAACCATGATCACGAAGCTACTTCTTCAAGAGCAAATCTTCCTCCCTCAAGGAAATGGACTAAAGATCATCCCTTTGAACTAATTATAGGTGATGTTTCTTCAAAAGTCCAAACTAGAAGAGCAACTCAAGAAGAATGTTTATATAGTAGCTTTCTGTCTCAAGATGAGCCAAAGAAAGTTGAGGATGCACTTCTAGATCCAGATTGGGTTTTAGCTATGCAAGAGGAGCTAAACCAATTTGAGAGAAACAATGTTTGGAAGCTGGTGCCCAAGCCTAAAGACAGGAGTGTCATAGGCACAAAATGGGTGTTCAGAAACAAGATGGATGAAATGGCATAGTCACAAGGAACAAAGCTAGATTGGTTGCAAAAGGCTATTCACAGGAAGAAGGAATTGATTTTGATGAAACCTTTGCTCCTGTTGCAAGACTAGAAGCAATAAGGATTTTCCTAGCCTATGCAGCCCATGCCAATTTCAAAGTCTATCAAATGGATGTGAAGAGTGCTTTTCTGAATGGGGAATTGGAAGAGGAGGTGTATGTAAGTCAACCTCCTGGTTTTGAAGATGATGATTTTCCAGAATATGTGTACTTCATCCTCAAAGCACTTTATGGTTTGAAGCAAGCACCTAGAGCCTGGTATGACACTCTTTCACAGTTTCTTCTAGAGAATCACTTCACTAGAGGTACTGTGGATAAAACTCTCTTTCACAGAATTGTGAATGGATCTACTATACTTGTTCAAATTTATGTAGATGACATAATCTTTGGGTCTACAGATGTGAAACTTTGTCAAAAGTTTGCCAAGCTTATGCAAAGTAAATATGAAATGAGCATGATTGGAGAATTAACTTACTTTCTTGGTCTCCAAGTGAAGCAAGTTAATGAATGCATTTTCATTAGTCAAACAAAATATATTCATGATTTGCTGAAGAAATTTAATCTAATGGATTGCTCTCCTGCCAAAACTCCCATGCCTACTGCTACCAAACTTGAATTGAATACTAAGGAAAAATCTGTGGACATTTCAAGTTATAGAGGCATGTTAGGCTCACTTTTATATTTAACAGCTAGTAGACCTGATATTATGTTTGCTACATGTCTATGTGCTAGATTTCAGGATGATCCTAGGGAATCCCATTTAGTTGCTATTAAAAGAATTTTCAGATATCTCAAAGGAACACCAAACCTTGGCATTTGGTATCCTAGAGAATCTTGCTTTGAACTAATTGGTTATTCAGATGCAGATTTTGCAGGATGTAAAATTGACAGGAAAAGCACAACTGGCACCTGTCAATTCCTGGGAAACAAGCTTGTGTCATGGTTCAGCAAGAAACAAAACTCAGTTTCTACCTCCACAGCTGAGGCTGAGTATATTGCAGCTGGAAGTTGTTGTGCACAGATTTTATGGATGAAAAATCAACTACTTGATTATGGATTAAGAGTTGAGAAAATTCCTATTTTCTGTGACAACACTAGTGCCATTGCCATTACTGAGAATCCAGTACAACATTCAAGGACCAAGCACATTGACATCAAGTACCATTTCATTAGAGAACATGTTATGAATGGTACTGTGGAGTTACATTTTGTTCCAAGTGAACAACAACTTGCAGACATCTTTACCAAGCCACTTGATGAATCAACATTCTCAAGATTAGTAAGTGAGCTAGGTATGCTAAATTTCTCTTAATTATTTCTGAGATTTTTGCAAGTTACAATGTAGCCAGAAATTTGCTATGTTTTTCTGTGAATTAATTTTCTCAGGAAAAAGTGCAATTTTGTCTAAGTCAAAATTACTATGTCAACGAAACACACCATTTCGTTGACAATCTTAGCATTTTTCTGGGTGTTTCGTTGATTGCTCTTTTATATCAACGAAACACAGCTTTATCAACGAAATAGACGGGACCTTAAACGGCCAATTCTGATTCGTTGATATAGCGCTTTTAATCTCAACCGTCGAAATTACACGTTCTTTACCACGATCTATGCATACACCCCTGTAAGTATAAATCATGGTAATATTTTAATTGTAACGGTTATATTTTTAAGCCAATCCAGTAATTTTCATTTATTATTGGACTTAATTTCTGAGAATTTTTGGGGAGTATTTAAGAAATTCTATTTTCTTTAATTCTTTTTTACCTGTTCTCAAAAATTCCAAAGGTTTTTTTTTCTTCTTCTCTCTAACAAGCAATTCAGTTCGAAGCTTTTCTTCACTCAACAATGGCACCCATAGTCAAGCTTATGTCAGCAGGAGGGTTCATTTATGAAAAGAACAACTCCATTCCTTTTGTTGTCAAGGAAAGCCCGAACAACATCTTTTTCAAGATGATGGATTTCATGAAGAATTGCAAGCTAAGCTATGCAATGTTTCACTCAACTCCGCTCTACAATGAGATAATCGAGGAGATTTGGACCTCATGTGAGTATAGTGGAACAAACTGCACACTACAATTCACCATTCAAGGTAAAGAGTATATAGTTAATTCTGATGTATTGCAAGCATGTCTACATATTCCTGAAAATAACTGTAATGTTGTGCCTACATATACTGAAATGATTAACATGCTAAATTCTATAAACTACTCTTTGCCTACTGATAATTTGGGTAAGATTATTAGGAGAGGTTT
Source organism: Heracleum sosnowskyi (assembly GCA_030848705.1). NCBI lineage: Eukaryota > Viridiplantae > Streptophyta > Magnoliopsida > Apiales > Apiaceae > Heracleum > Heracleum sosnowskyi. Next base: position 75,099,664 of record CM061240.1, read on the forward strand.
GGTTAAGGAATACAATTATTTAGCAGATGCATTCATTAAGGTCTTTTCTGGAAAGATTAGCAATTTTGATGCATTAACTAATTCTATGTTGATTCTCTTAACCATGCTCCTAACTGATAGATATTAAAACTTTAGCACCCAACTTATGTATGAAATTGGTGCTAAGTTGGGTGATAAGGCTAATAGGAAAAAGAATATCTATTATGCTAGGTTTCTGATGATGTTGGCTAATCATGTTAGTCCAGCACCATTAGTTATCTCTAACCCTGTTTCCAGGTTTGAGTGCTTTGTGCAAGAGAAGAGGGTCTTGACAGATATACTGAGACTTAACCACAATGGTGATGTCCCAGTGGTGTATCTGCCCATCATTGAGGTAACTACATCTAACCCTGTTAGTGTAATTGTTACTTCTATTGTTTGACCCACCCATGTTGCTATGGAGTCTGTAGCTGTGTCCCAACAGGCTCCTGCCCCAGCAGCAAAACCTAAATCTAAGAAATCCTCCAAGCCAACCTCAGGTGCTTCTCAAAAGGCACCTGTTGCAAAAACTACTTCACAACCAAAGGGGAGTGAGTCTGGAGTTGTGAGAGGTGAGGGAAGGGGTGAAAATCAAAGAAACCCCAAGAATAAGGAAGGAAAGGATAGTGTGTCCCAGCCAAGCCCTATTGTGTCTTCCCAACAAGGCACAATGAGTACAATGGATTTAAACACAAGTCTAGTTGCATCCTCCAAAAAGGATGTGATTATTGAAACAAGCTCTCCTCCAAGAGCACACTCCAAGAGGGTAAGGGACACTACAAGCCCACAGTCTACATTTTCCCAATACCAAAGGATAGTAAAGCAAAAATCCAAGGGTACACAGGGTGCACACACTCTGGAAGCAACACTTCCAGTTTCACAAATTCTGTTTGATGTAACCCCTATTATTACTCTGGGGTTACAGTCCCATTCTCTAAACATCAATCTTGAACCAACTACACAAAATTCACCAACTCAGTCATTAGATGTGGACGTGATCCACTCATCTATTCCTGATTCTCCAACTCTTATCTTGGAGAAGCCCCACTCTGAAGCTGGTGGTCATCACTTGTTAAGTGATTTGTTGGGCCATCAACCAATTTTTTCTGAAGCTGCAAGAGGATCTGTGGACCCCAATCTCATATCAATCACCACAGATTCAATTGTAATTTCACTTTCTCAAAGTGCTTTATTGACTTCATCAACGAAACAGCCTCTTTTGTTGACAAGTGTTTCTCCATCAACGGTATCCATACCGTTGACAGTTCAAACTATCATTCCGTTGATAGGTCATTCTACACCTCTTATTGAAAATCAAGTTGTTTCCACAACTAGTGTAGATGACCTGGTGGTAGTTGAGACACTTTTAGGTTTGAGAGGGAGTGAAACTGAGAGGCTGGCTTGCAGCCAGGCAAAAGGAGAGCATGAGAGTGAGAGGCTGGCTATTTCTTCCAGCCAGGCAAAAGGAGAGGTTGAGTGTACCACCTTAGTAGGTGAAGGTGAGGGTGTGAGAGGTGTGAGCCATGGGGAGCCCATGATGAAAGAAAAGAGTGGAGAGAGAGAAGGGACTACAGGAGTCATAAGGGAGGAATCAGCCATTGCTAGTGAGTTCATGGGGGTCAATGAGGGAGAAAGAGAACTTACTTTCCAAGAGTATTATCAACAAACTCTGGATAGTATTTCTCTGGATCCTGAGACCTTTACTCATCCTGTGCCAGCCTATCAAATTATGGCTCAGCAGGGCAATGTAGAGGCAGAGAGGTCACTAAACCTAATTCATACAACTGTATCAATGCAAAGAGCAAAGGATGCCTTGACCAATCTAACTCCAGGAGCTACAAATAGTGGTGATTTTGATTTTTCTGATGACGAGGACAGCTTTGGTGACAATCTACAGGTGGCCACTACTTCACAGACTGGGACTTCTGTGGTGCCTCATAGACCTAGTTGGCTTTCTCAGGATGGTCATGGAAGAATCAACCTGGATGCTGCAATCACTAGACAGTACAATGAAGCCTCCTTGGCTCATGAATCTGTTAGTGTTGAAAACAAGCCTTTCTACAAAGCCATTATGGACTCCTTGGAGATTCAAAGGCTACAAATGTTGCAGACCAGGATGGAAGCGAGGGACATCAAGGACTCTGTTGAGAACTTGAAGGATGCTACAACAAGGAGGCTTGATGAGAAGCTTCCCTCTCTCACTGTATCCAAGATGAACAGGTTTTTCTCCAAGGAACCTGAAGTGTCCTCATCTTTGAAGACTCTTTCCTCTAGAGTGGACAAAGTAGAGGCTACACTTTCTCAAATGCAAAAGGAACAGGAGAAACAGACTCAACTCCTAACTCAGCTTTTGGCAGCTCAGGGACTCCCTATCATCTCTCTTGATGATAACAAAAAGGGGGAGAAATCTAAGGAGCTTGATATACAAATAACAAAGGTTTTGGTCCCAGCCATTTCCTTACCAGAAGAGCCATTAGATATGGGGGAGTCAGGGAAAAACAAGCTTGATGGCATTGACCTAATTCAGCAAGCATCACTGAGGCTTCAGCATGCAAAACAGATACAAGACCACTGGTCTAGCATAGATGCAAGGGTCAAGAAAATTGCTGGAACTTCAAAGACAAATCAGCCATCAACGGATCAAGCTACCTCTACAGAACCATCAACAAATGCAATGGTGATAGTATCAATGGAGCCACAGTTCAAGAGTTCATATGTTATAGAACCCCTTCAACATGGAGTCTTTCAAGATTCAAGAAATGAGAAAGGGCAATCTTCATGCTTTAGGGATGTGGATGCAAGAGGGATATCTCCATTATCACCTGCCAAACCCAAGGGCAAAAACATTGCAAGGATATTTTATCCTCCACCTAAGCCAGATGAGTTCAAAGTCCTAGGGAAGCTGATCACTAATAGCAAAGAGAGCAATCATCCAAGCATAAGGAACAAAAGGGCCATCATCTACAGGGATAGCAAGGAAATTTGCATTTGGGTTGGTCACCCAAATTTTTCTAAGGCCAAAGTTGAAGAATCTGAAAGGGCAGCAATGTAAGCACTTGCAGTTGCTCAATCACTTGAAGATGAAGAAACCCTACAGGAAGAAAAGGCTAAGGATGAAGCTAAGGAAGCTGGAAAGCAAAGGAAGAGTGTAAGGCAACCAAAGGCTAGAGCTAAAAGGAATCTGAGCTTTGATAAAGATGATTCCCAGGACACTGCTCAAGACTCTCCCACAACAATTGCACATCAAATTCCTGTTGATCTACCTCTTGAGGGAAAGCTGGCTTGTGATCCTGCACATCCTGTCAACTTTCATGATCAACCAATAATGCCAAAAGAGGAGCCTCTTGAATTTGATGAGGCCTACTTTCCAAAGTTCCTATTTGAGAAGGATCAACCAATGAAGACAAAGAAAAGGGCTGTCAAGGCAAAGCCAGTGTTTGTGAGAAAGCCACAACCTCAGAAACCCCCTGCAAATCCAGAGGACTGCATGTACATTGCTGACATCAGGGAAGAATCCAGTTTACATCTTGATATAGCAACCTGGTGGAAGTAAGGGGCATTGCAGCTTCTCATAAATTGCCTGAGAGACTAGTTTTTATATTCAAGGGTGGTAGAGAACAAGTGTGGCCTCTCTACAGAATTTTAGGAGAAGACTATCAAACACTACTCTCAGTGTTTAGATGCTTGAAGAAGGACTTTGGCTTCACCAAAACAGCCAAGTCTGAGGTGGTCTCCAAAATTTGTCAGATAAAGGCTAGCTGGAACAAGCCTGAGGCTCTTCCCAGGATTCTTAGAGTGCCCTCAATAGGAAAGAAGATCCATCTTCAACCATACTGGATGATGGAATTTAAGGACAATGACAATTGCAGAAGATTCTTCAGGATGGAAGACCAGCTGGATAAGGCATCTAATCAAACTCTAAAGTTTATGCAATCCATGCTTGGTGATCAAGATGAAGAAGAGAAGATCTTTTACAGAAGGCTACAGGTCCAAATTGAGGAAAACAACTCTAAGAGAGGGAAGAAGACTATGCCACAAAGGAGACACAGATGAATCATTTGCTCAGACTAGAGGAGCACTTTTGGGCATTAGTCTTGTAAGTCTTGTATTTTGTCTAAAACATTATGAAGCTTAATGCATTTTCTACTTTTGTAATTTATGATATATCTGAGTGTTTTTGTTATCATCAAGTCTCTTGATTTATGGCTGTTATTCTATCAGTCATAAATTGGGGGAGATTGTTAGGAATATGTTGTTCTTGATGATAAACATAAAACACTTAGTAGAATTTGTGTAAAGTAATTTGTAGCTATCAACGGAATGGTATGCTTTGCAGCAATCCGTTGACAGGAAGCTCATCAACGAAATGAGTGATGTAGCAACTGCGTTGTACAATACTTCATAGTTTGATATGCATTTTGTTGTAGGTATTAGATAGGTTTTCTAAGTCATGTTGACTAAGTACTAGATAGGCAAAATAGGTTGGTGAATTGTAAATATATTATGCCTTGTATTTTTGCCTAAGTGAAGACATGTCAACGGATTGAAGATTGCTCTATCAACGGAATGAAGATTACTCTATCAACGAAACGAAGAATACACTATCAACGGAATGAAGAATAAAGCTATCAACGAAACACATCTCCCTACTATCAACGAATCATTGTTGCTTTTCTGAATAGTTGACAAAGTGATAGTGACAGTTCTCTGACTACTCAAAAGGTGATGTAGAAGGGTACAATGCATTGGAAACCATTAAAATGGACATTGGAAATAAGGAAACATCCCAGTTTCCAATTGGGTTCTTGGAATGAATTATTATATGCAAAAGACAAGGATACTCAAGAACCACTAGACAAAGGGATGAAAAGCAAACTATTGGCGGTTACTCATTGTACTTTTAGTGTAGCCAAAAATAGAGTTGTAAACTTGGGCTTATATAACCAAGTGTAGCAGTTACTTTAGAAGTAGGAGAAGAAAAACAAATAGATTGTATTAGCTATCTTTGAGAGCATACATCTCTACATTCTTGTAACTGAGCAGCTGTGTACATCTTTGTATCACAGATTATTTCCGCAATAAAAACACTTCAGTTGGATCATCAAACAATCCAACTGAATTATTTACTTCTTGTGTTTTTATTTAATCAGTTCAGTTTTCATTATTTAATTTCAAGTTCAAGAAAATATCTAGAATTGTATTCAACCCCCCTTCTATAAAGGTGACCCATATCAGTATTCTCAACTTACTATGTATATATAACTCCACTTATATATATCAATTAATATATAGTATGAAGATATTATTTAATATATCTCTATCACCTTCTCGGCGAGTACGAATAAAGTATCTCGATAGATGTTCCAACAATATGGACCAACTCATGAAATAAATTTTATAATATCCGGATAACAAGGTCAATAATAATATATATGCATTTCAAATTGCATGAATAAAATCCAGTATAAACTACTAGATGGAATATTTGCATTTATATTTATCAAAACTTAAATAGCATACTTATGTATTTAAAATATATAAATACTCTGAACAATAGAGTATGAACTAGTAAACTTGCCTGGTACTCTGGATGTAGTAGGGGCTCGTAGCGGGGTCCGACAATCTAAACAAGGTCAAGAAAACACGCGATTAATCCCCTAGGATCCACTTATAACTCAATGCTTAAACACTTAAGCCAATCACAAACAAGGCACTAAGGGTCCCTCTAGACTCATACTAAGTCCATGTTAATCGACAAACACTTAAGTCATAAGTTTAGTCCAAACTCGTTCCTCAAATTCATACTTAACGTAGGATATTCTATACATCTTACTAACCATTTATAACCTTGTTCTTTACACCAATATATTGCCTTGATAATTCTTAACAAATTTCGTGTTTTAATCGACTCGAAATTCCTCTTTTAACTTAACCAAAACGGATGGTCAAAACAGTACCTCTAGAGTTGACTTTCCTGAAAATTACTATTCTGCGTCTCGCACTCCAAAACTTTTAATAAATCACTGAAACATTTTTAAATATGAAACCACTTCTAAAATCATCTTTGGTATTTGTAATATTTATCATAAAAGTTCCGATTCGAAAACACGAGTCTAGATAGGTGAAATGTATTTTTGAAGTTGAGTCAACTACGGATTTTTACTATTTGCATCACTTTTACTAAAACGTTCATAACTCGATAACCGTTAACTCAAATGACGCACCGTTTTCGCGTGCACGATCTAGAGAATGTCTAGAAGGTTATCAACTCAAGATTGGGCTCTGGTCAAAGGACTCATTTTTCTGATTTTACAAAACAGGGCAGGGGGTTTGCAAAGAATAGTGTCATCTCCTTAAAGGGCTTTTCCACTTGCGCAACCTCGGCTTACGCATTTTATAAAATTGAAAACTAATCTTTTGCACTCGAAACCTTCGCACACATCTTGATAACTGACCTTAGCATGTTACCACAAAATTTCATATTTTAGAACAACTCTTAAGGGTCTCAAACATAGCCATAAATTTGATGTGTTTCTACGATTTCATTACTCGAACAATTTTTACTAAAACGACCATAACTGAAAAACCATAAACTCTTTTGACATGATTATTGCGGAAAAATAAACTAGAAAATAATATCTACAGCACCATATGTAGTGGTTACTCCTTAAACAAAGTGAAGGTCTCGGTTTGATACTGTCTTTAAGGGTTAACAAAATTTCGTCATTACGACGGCTATAAATCGAACATTCCAAATTTGTACATGCCTCAAGCATAACATCAAAGCAACTCATGGCTTAACAACATCAATTACTACTGTCAAGAGGCTCTAAGGCCAGTGGTATGGTTCCATGACCACCACATAACATATACACATCAAACAAACTTGAATCAACCACTAAAACACTAATCAAAAACTCATCTTCTAAACAACTTAAGATCTCAGCAAAAACTCTATAAAACTCAAAGGTGGTTCGAAGATTTTACCTTGCTTGATGCTCTACCAACACTAAAAAGTGCTCACAATCACTCAACAAGCCTTAGATACTCCTTACAAAGCTTAAACCTTAAGATCCAATCAAGAAAACAAGTTAATAAAATTTCGGAGTTACTATTCATCATCACTTTGTAAGATCCATATAAAATCGAAATATAAGAGTTTGGTTCTCAACTATTTACCACACTTTCTACTCTTCAAGGGCTTTCGTTTGAGTCCTATCTCATCACCAGGGGATGCTTGAAGCTCGACTTATTGGCTTTCTAAGGTGAGTGGTCAAAACTGGGAAAGGCTGGACAGTTTCGGTTCTCCGACTTGGGGAAGGGATTTGACTAGGCTACACTCCTTTTTTGGCCATGAACTTTTAAACTTGTGTTCTCCATACAATCAAGGAGCTATGGTTAAAAGTTGGTGATTTATGAATGGATAGAAGTGGAGATATGAATTTTTCTTTGGATCTGGTTTCTGCTGAACAGTTTTGGAGAGTTTGTGTTTTGCTTGCTCTTGTTTTCTTTTTCTTTTTTTTTTCTCTTTGTTTCCTTGGAATAATGCAAGAGTGCTGATTGTTTGTGTGGCTAATAACTTGCTTTGTCATCAATGACAAGGCTCATTTGCACTTGTGGTTGTGGTGAAAGTGGTGACAAGGTGGTGATTCACCACTTTGTCATCACTTGTCATGCATATGTCACTCCTCTGCATCACGCTTATGTCATCATTTGTATCCTCAATCCTCTTATATATTGCACTTGATGATCTCATATAATACTCCTCCTTTGGTTAGGGTTTAATCCATAATTTGTTACGCTTTTGTTTTGCGATAGTTTCAAGTAGTTTTAAAAACGTTTCTCTGTACCAAAGCTAGGGGATACTTCCTATTTCCTTGGTTTAATATGTGATCTTAGATTTCTCACCTTGGCTTAAGATATGATCATGAATTTCTCATTCTACATATTTTCTCAAAACGATCAAATCAATACATCCTTGATTGTTCGATGAATAATGATCAAAATTTAAAGTTGGAACCTCCTGATTCTGATCGCGTTTACATTCACTTATTCTACTCACACAACACGAATATAATCTCGAAATATAAATCTTCCATCTTCTATATAAGGTGGTTGAAAAAGAAAAAAAAAATTACACAATTTAACCAAAGTGACTATTTATAATATTAAATAATATAAGATAATCCAGGGGTGTTATAGACTCCCCTCCTAAAAAGGATTCCGTCCTCGGAATCAACGTAGTCAATAGTTAAGGTTGCTTATCTCGTACCCTACTTCCCAATATCTCCTCATTACTCTTACTAGTTTTATGCCCCCCCATATTTCGATTATAAACTTTCATGCTATATCGTTTATTCCGTCTCTGTTACTCCTTTCCCATTCTTTAACATACCTCTATTTTATATCGGCTCATCATTTATATACGCATTTACAAAATTACGAAAACGTGTACCTTCTATCTCGTCCATCTCCCTCATGCCATCGGCCACCGTTGTTAGGTCCAAAGTATCGTAGAAGGGGGGGGGGGTTGAATACGATACTCACAAATAATTCAATTTCGTTCGCGGATTAATCTTTCAGTTCTATAACGAAATCAAACACACCAAACCAAATCAAGTTTCGGGGAATATATCTTTTTATAAATATAAACCTCGAGGGGTGCTACAATTTCTAATCCGTAGATTAGCTTCAATGAGTTTAAGGTTACACAAATACAAAACAATGATCAAATTCTGAGCACTATTAATTCTCTGATAATTTCTCCGGCTCAGTTCTCTCTCTCAGTAATGTTTCTGTGTTGAATGCCTTAACTGAAGAAGACACACTCTTCTCTCAGTATTAATTGTAGACTTGAATTAGAAAACCATCGAACTTAGATTGTAGAAACAATCCTGGCCGTTGGATCTTCTTCAACTTGAAAAACAAAGAATACTTTCCACCTGCTCCCAATTAAAAAACCATCGAATGGTTTAAGAAACCATCGAATGAAACAAATCATTTTACCATTCGATAGTTTTTAAAACAAAACTATCGAATGCTAAATTGATTTACTTGTTTTTAATTCAATCACCTTAAACTCTCATTCGATAGTTTTCTTAAAAGAAAAACTATCGAATTGATTTACTTGTCATTTGTCCTTTAGTAATAACTCCTGAGCTCCGGGTGTTTAAGTAATGGACTGTATCAATTCTTTCTGAGACGATAAAACAATCTGATCTTTTCAGTGCCGTCACCTAGTGCAACTGGTCTGGTTCACAGATGAATAAAACTTGATCAATTCTTCTTTTATGTCTTCAATTCAGTGCTGCTGATAAGTCCTTTGTCTTTCTGGTTGCTTCATTTAAATCACTGGAATCCTGTGGTACTTAACCCTAAATCATTCACATACTTCTGTCATCTTGAAAGTCTTGTTACTTTTGCTGTCACTGAGGCTTGAACATTTTCATGAACTTCTTTCCGTGACCTGTTTACGGACTTCAAGAATACATAACGTATTTTGATTTTTTGAGTTTACCTTTTCTTCTTTGATTCTGGATTCCTATGCTTCTGTTAATATTATTGTCTGTCTTGTCCTTTGTTGAGTTGTAGTTATCTCTTTTACATCTTATGTTACATTATGCTTTACAATCTCCCCCTATTTGATTGGATAGAGTTCGACAAGCAAATACTTCGAGGATAACTCAACTAACTAAGGAAACATGAAACTAATTAAAGTAAGACAGCGTAATAATATTAAATGCATTCTGGATCAGATATATATACATTTCCAGATTTCATAAATCAAAAAACAATTAAACTTTATACAATGAAGTTGTTCCTCTAGTCTGAGCTGATAGTTCTTTTGTTCTTTGCTTCAATCTTCAGTCCATTCCAATCTCACCTTCTTCAATCATTGGATCGGAGTTAGCAGCTTGATAATCAATCACAGATAGATAGTGCAGTGGTTCTCTAGGTTTAAGGATTGCTCCTTGGATGTGTCTTCCAATATATTCAACCTCTTGACCCACTCCAGCCCATAACCATGCAATGTTAACATCTTTCTTGTTTAGCTTTGGCATGTTTGGCAATCTGGTATGCACTTCTAATCCTCTTTCCACTCTTTTCCTATAGTAAGGAACATTCTCCATTAGAAATCTTCTAAGAGTGTCTGCTGCTTTGTCCTTCTCCGTTGATGAGAATCCAGTGGATCTAAGATACTTCTCAACTGAGATTAGATAGTTGCTTGGGTAGTCTCTCAGTTTGTCCTCAGCCAAATAGCAGATTCTGAACAAGTCATTCGTCATGAATCTAACCATTGGAGGATCTTCAGTAATCTCTGGACTGACTTTCATCACGATCTCCTTAACATGCTCACGGAGCAGTTCATTTAGCCTTGTAGTTCTTTGGATCTTGATGAGTATAGCTTGCAATTTTGTATATGTCCTCTGTTCTAAAAACTTAGTGGAAATCACAAATGTACCTTTCTCCAGAAAACTGATTAATAAGCTCCAGGCACCATTTGCTTTAACCCCAGCATTCAGACAGATTATAGAGCTTCTCAGTGCTTTAAAGTAAGTCTGATCTTCAAGATTAGCACTTCTGATGTCCTGAATAATAACTTCCACCTCAGCATTGTCGTTGACTTCTAATCCGTCTTCAACTCCGCAAAAGGTTTTATAAGCCATTTCCCATTCAGTACCATCTTTCTTTGCCAGATCTATCATCTTCTTCTTCCTCACCTCATTATACACTTTGAATCTCTTCAGTTTTTCACTCCTCAGAATTGCTTGCTGTTTCTCTTTCTCAGGTTGCCTGGAATCTATTGCAGCTCTCTGAGCTCTTATTGCTTCCAAGGCAGCTTCTTCTTCAAGTGATAGAGAATTTGCTTCTTCTTCCATAATATCCTCCCAGATTGGATGTTCAACGGGCTCTGGATAATATGGCTCATGCTCCTCTTGATTAGGTTGCTCATGCATGACCTCAAATTCCTCTTCACTCTCCTTCTCTTCTTCTACAAGTTCCTCTATCCAGTACTGTCTGATAGGAATAGCTTCAACTGTCTCCCAAACTCCCCATCCATCCTTAGGCTTCTCTTTCTCCCCTTCTCCAACTTTCTCCCCCTTAGTTGAGGAATCCTCGATGAAAGCATCCTCAGCATAAAAGGTAGTAGAAGGATCAAGTTCTGATTTGAAGGACCAGGTTGGCCAGTTCGTTGGTTCTTCAGCATACTCCAAATAGACTCTACCCCGTCACCTTGATTCTCCAAGAAATCCATAAGCTGCTTATTAAACTCATTTATAGAAGCTAGCGACCGGTCAATGTTCTCCAATCTTGAGTTTGTAGTCTTTTCCATATGATCCAGCCTCTTGTTGAGCTTAGACTCCACTCTTGAAAGGGAATTCATTGCATCTTTTACCCGCGCTTGACCATCCCGGATAACCAGAACGTCTTCTTTCAAAGCTTCATGTCCCTGTGACAGAGCAGTTACTTCATTCATGAATCCATCCTTAAGTTCCCTGACGTCCATCCTCAATTCGACTAGTTCTTCCATAGCTTCCTTCTTTAAGGAGTCCACTGCCTGCTTCGTACCTGTTATAGTGCCAGATGCACTGCCAATGACCCTGAATGTTCTTCTGGAATCAGCTGCAACCAAGTCAACCTTCTCTTGAATAGTCTTTAAAGAAGCATTGGCCTGACTAGAGGAGATCCCCTGGTCAAAGGAAGGTCGCAGTGGAACCTTGAATAATGGATTTCCTTCTTTGTCTCGAACTGTCATCTCCTTGAGAGTGGATTGAACTTGTAGTTCTCTTTCTGTCGGTAACAGCAAATCATGCATATTAGGCAGGGTTAGGGTGTCACTCCTCACATTTGGCTCTGGGTGTACACTCAACGTTTCTGTCGGTGTTTGAATCATTTTTCCTTTCCCACTCAGGCCAGGTGTAAGTGTTTTTGTTTCACTCAAATCCTTAGTGCTGATTGTACCTGCAGAAGAAAACACCGTAGCCGTCCTTAAGGAGGTCACCGGTGGTGCAATGGGGCTTTGCAAGTCCCCGTCCTTGGATAAACCAAGTTGCTGATCATCCTTAGATGATATATCCTTTGTAGGATCTAGAGTTTGAATCTCTAGGGGGTTAGAAACAGGCTCTTTTAACAGCAGAGATCCCGAATCTTCCCCGTGAGTCTGTAAAGACTTCACCTCAGTTGACTCCTCAATAGTAATTGATTCACTGTCAACGAGTTGCCGATTTGCACCTACGTCAGACCCTTTACCCGCAGGATCCAGATATGTTCCATTTGGGGAGGTAGACAATGACCTTTTAGATTGTGCATTTAGGTCAAAGCCTTCTCTCGACGTCTGTGAAGACCCTTGGTTCTTAGAAACTTCAACCATTGAACCTGACCGTAATATGGTCGGAACACCAGTTGCTTCCGTCAATTCTTCCTTACTTGATTGAGCTATTTGTTCAGATATAGCTTTCGTTAGCGTAGCCCAATCAGCATCAGAAAAATCAATAAAGGGCGCTTTGGATGAAAGAAATGAAGTATCAACAGTTGCCTCGGTTTCTGTTCGTCTCCTTTTAGAGGAAGGCAGAGCTGCTGTTGAAGAGTGTATCTCCTTATGTGGTGCTGCTAAGGCACTATCTCCCTCGATACTCAGGGATGTCTGTATACTGGGTATAGTAGGGGAAGGAGGTTCGTTTGTGGTTTCATTTGGCTCTTCCAAAGGCTCTTCGACCGTGGTTAGAGGTTGTGGGTTTGCAACCTCCTGGTCTGGAATGGCCACTAAGGGCTCTGGATCAACATCCATTGGTTCAGGTGCCAGTTCAGGTTCAGGTTGTGGAATATTACCTTGATTTACCTGTTCCCCTGGGGGTAGAAGTGGTAGGGGCACCGTTCTTAGATATTCAGTGAGAACAGTGGGTACCCCTGGAAGATAGTTGTTCTTCCTAATGAGAGAGGTTATGGCATTGCTCTTCATTCTCATGCACTCCTGGTTGGCTTCACCTTCAAAGATCTCCCGTTCATTATCTGTTAAGATATCATTGAGAATTAGCTGTAGGAACCTAGGATAGAAACAAAGCACATCTTCATCTATGCCCGTTCTTTCATCCAGTGGTCCCATGCATATGATTACTTGATCAATCAGTAACCGTCCAATGTTAATATGCCTATTGTTGGCAATGGCAAACCCTATCTTTTGAAGGAATAAGGGAATACCATGCAGATTTGTTAGCTTGGCAGTAAAAACATGGATTAGGGTATGAAAGAAAAAGTTCCATGCTTTTGGCAAGTAATGCTTAAGGAACTCTCCCACAAAGAAGTTAGGTTGTTGACTTCTAATGAGAGTGAAGAAAGCATGTATCTCCTCAGTTGTGGGATCAGGAACAAGGTTTTCTGTAGGAAAATGAAGTATTCTGTTAAAGTCATGTTCCGTCACCCTTATTGTTCTGCCCCCTGGCACAACAAAACTGAAGGATCGAATATTATTCTCACTCGTATCCGTGGCGGTTGTGTACAACGCAGTCAATTGATCAACACAAAGGACCACGGGAGTACTCACAGCATATGCCACTAATGAACGTGTGTTCAAAAACTCTGCCCATGCACGAAACTGAAGGTTCGTTATGGATTGCAAGTTTTGGAACGAGACATGATTAGTCTTGGTTACAATAAATTCTCCGGCCATTTTAAATTTCCAGAAAATTAACTTTAAACCAAAACTAATTTTACTTTTAAATTTAATTAGTTATTGCTAATTAATCAAACCCTTAACAAAATTACCCCTTTTGACTTTAAAAACACAAACACGAACCCTTGACTTTAAAAACTCTAAATTATTGAATCTCAGAATACTACTAAAATCCAAAGAAATCAATTGTAAAACAATCAATTTCTTCAGATAAGAACTGTTATCACTTTTCTGAGGTTCAAAGCTTTAGTTCGATGGTTTCTTCTTTTGAAAGTGCTAAACACTTAAAACAATAAAGTTTTCACAGTTAAAATGAATTCAACAGTGAAAAACAGTAAAATTTCAAGCTTTTCTCGGTTAAAAAAATGGAGAAATCTATCGATAAAGACGTTCTTGAATGTGTGTATTTTTGTAAGTATTCTCTCGACCAAAGTCTTTCTCAGATCTGCAAAAACTGATAAAGAAATAGACTAAGGCATGTTTAAATACTTTTGAAACTGTCAGGGGTAAAATCGTCATTTCTAGTTCGATAGTTTTGAAAATGAACTATCGATGGTTTTTCTGAGGGGGTAAAAAAGTCAGAAGTACTTCGATAGTTTTAGAAAAACTATCGAAGTTGAGTATTTGAATATCAACAGACTTTTATCAGAAAAAACTATCGAAAGTGTTTTCTATTAAAAACAAAAACTATCGAAGGTATTTTAAAAAAAAAACTATCGAGAATTTAGATATTAATTAATTAAATTCACTTCGATGCTTTTTCTACTGATTTACAAAATGTATCGAGAATTTAAATATAGAATTAGTTAAATGCCTTCGATATATATTTTTTAAAAAGATTCTCAAAAACTATCGAGAAATATTTTCGATAGATTTTCTTTTTCCTTTTCAAAAACCATCGAAATTAACTTTCGATAGATTTATCAATGTACTTGAAAAACTATCGAATTTCTTAAATTCGATATTTTTGCTTCTGTCTTCATTTTAAAACCTGTTCTTGTTTTAAAAAATTTAGACTGATTTATTTCCTGTCAAGTTTTAATTTTAATAAATCTTTTAAAATCCACCAAAATCAATTCTTAACAGAAAATTCACAATTTTCTTAGAATAAAATCAATTAAATATCATTGAATGATATTAACCAATTAAAATCTAATGAATTATGCTGCATTAATCTACAATGTTAAAAACAAAGCAAATTAATTCAAATTAAATAGATGCTAAAATATTTAGAACAAATATTAGCACCTAAATAATTTTTAGAATTAATAACTAATTAAATGCCAGAAGATATATCATCCATAATTATGACATACAATTAGTAAAAAAATCCTAACTACGAGAATTGCTCCAGAAAATAAATTCACGAGTCCTAAGGATATAGCAATTCTTAAACTCATGTATTCACCAGGAATCTCTGCAGTTTCTGATTTCTAATCAAAATCAATTAGAAAGATTTAACATCCCAAGTTCACCAACCAGCTTACTGAAAGTGGATTCATCAAGCGGTTTAGTAAAGATGTCTGCAATTTGATCCTCTGTGGGTACAAAATGTAACTCCACAGTTCCATTCATGACATGCTCTCGGATAAAATGATACCTGATGTCGATGTGCTTCGTCCTCGAGTGTTGCACTGGGTTGTTTGAGATTGCTATGGCACTTGTGTTGTCGCAAAATATTGGAATATTTGTCAACAAAAGTCCATAGTCACGGAGTTGGTTTCTCATCCACAAGATCTGAGCACAACAGCTACCAGCAGCAATGTATTCAGCCTCAGCTGTTGATGTGGAAACTGAATGCTGCTTCTTGCTATGCCAAGAAACTAATCTTCTTCCAAGAAACTGACAGCTTCC
Source organism: Heracleum sosnowskyi (assembly GCA_030848705.1). Classification (NCBI taxonomy): domain Eukaryota; kingdom Viridiplantae; phylum Streptophyta; class Magnoliopsida; order Apiales; family Apiaceae; genus Heracleum; species Heracleum sosnowskyi. The sequence goes on from CM061240.1 coordinate 75,115,208, forward strand.
TGAAGTACTCTTCCGATCAATCTTACAACCTGCAAAATCAGAGTCTGTGTATCCAATAAGATCAAATCCTGTATCTTTAGGGTACCAAATTCCAAGATTTGGGGTCCCCTTAAGATATCTAAATATTCACTTAACAGCTATTAGATGAGATTCTTTAGGATCAGATTGAAACCTAGCACACAAGCATGTTGCAAACATTATATCTGGTCTACTTGCAGTGAGATAAAGTAATGAGCCTATCATACCTCTGTAGCCTGTGATGTCAACCTTCTTACCAGTTTCATCCTTATCAAGCTTAGTGGCAGTTGGCATAGGAGTCTTTGCTGTAGATGAGTCTTCCATTTGATACTTCTTAAGAAGATCCTTGATGTACTTGGACTGACAAATGAATATACCATCTTGTTTTTGGTATACTTGCAGTCCAAGAAAGAATGACAATTCACCCATCATGCTCATTTCGTAACGACTCTGCATTAACTTAGCAAATCTCTTGCATAGATCATCATTAGTAGAACCAAATATTATGTCATCAACATATACTTGCACCAATATCAAATCATTTTTATTCTTTTTGACAAAGAGAGTTTTGTCTACAACACCTCTTGTAAAATCATTTTCAAGTAAGAATTCAGAGAGAGTGTCATACCATGTCCTTGGAGCTTGTTTGAGTCCGTAGAGAGCTTTGAATAGAAAGTACACAAAGTCTGCCAGTTTTGAATCCTCAAAACCTGGAGGTTGTTCCACATACACTTCTTCTTCTAACTCCCCGTTCAGAAAAGCACTCTTCACATCCATTTGATATACCTTGTAATTGGAATGTGCAGCAAATGCCAGAAACATTCTTATGGCCTCAAGTCTTGCTACTGGTGCATAGGTTTCATCATAATCTATACCCTCTTCTTGAGAGTAACCTTTAGCAACCAGTCTGGCTTTGTTTCTCGTTACAATACCATCTTCGTCTAACTTATTTATGAATACCCATCGTGTTCCAATAACAGATTTTCCCTTAGGCCTGGGTACCAGCTTCCAAACTTTCTGCCTTTCAAACTGATTGAGTTCTTCTTGCATAGCAATCACCCAATCTGGATCATCTAGAGCATCTTCAACTTTCTTAGGTTCTGTTTCTGAAAGAAACCCAGAATAGTGACATTCATTTTGTGATGTTCTCCTAGTTCTCACTCCTGTGTCCGGATCACCAATGATCAAGTGAAAGGGATGATCTCTATTCCATACCCTTTGTCTTGGCAGATGCGATCTTGATGATTCTCCTTGTTCTAGATGTTGTGGAGTGTGACTAGTTGATCCTCCTCCTGCTCCCCTGAGTTGTTGACGGTTTGATCTGATGATTCTGTAGACTGACTAGTGGATCCTGTAGAATTTTGAGGATTTCCACTTTGGTCACCACTTTGTCCAGAATCATTATCATTATGATTATTATTAATGACTGTAACAACTTCAGGTACTTCTTCATTGTCAGAGAGATCTCCTGATAGATTTTCAAATACCAAAGATTCAGAGTTCTCTCCAGTTTGCAGGCCTGGTCTTTTGGTGTCGTCAAATGTTACATTAAAGCTTTCCAACACCTTCTTATCTTCAATCACATATACCCTGAAAGCCTTAGATTCCAGAGAATAGCCCAGAAAAATGCCTTCATCTGCTTTGGCATCAAACTTGCCAAGATGTTCTCCATCTTTAAGTACAAAGCACTTTGCACCAAACACATGAAAGTACTTCAGTGTTGGCTTCTTGTTGGCCATTAACTCATACGGAGTCTTTTCATGATCTTTGTTGATCAGGGTTCGATTCTGAGTGTAGCAAGCTGTATTCACTGCTTCAGCCCAAAAGTAAGTGGGAAGTTTTGATTCACTCAACATGGTCCTTGCTGCTTCAACCAAGGTCCTGTTCTTCCTTTCCACTACTCCATTTTGTTGAGGAGTTCTTGGTGCTGAAAACTGTCTTGATATTCCTTTCTCTGAGCAGAAATCATTAAGAACTGCATTCTTGAATTCAGTTCCATTGTCTGATCTGATTGTCCGCACAGGTAGCTTAGCTTCCACTTCTATCTTCTTGATGTGATCAATGATTAGTTGTGTTGCTTCATCCTTTGTTTGTATGAACAACACCCACGTGTACTTGGAGTAGTCATCCACCATCACCAATGCATATCTGTTTCTTGAAAGTGACATAACATTAACTGGACCAAATAAATCCATATGAATCAGCTGTAATGGTTCAATAATGCTTGTCATTCCTTTGCTTCCATGTGATGCTTTCTTCGACTTCCCCTTTTCACATGCTTCACATAGTCCCTCCTGATTGAATTCCATCAGGGGCAACCCTCTCACCAACTCTCTCTTTACCAAAGAGTTCATAGTTTTGAAGTTCAAGTGTGAGAGCTTCTTGTGCCATAGCCAACTTTGTTCTGAAGATGCCTTTGCATAAAAACATGTAACTTCTCCTTCACTGGTAGAACTTAAGTCAGCTATAAACAAATTTCCTTTTCTCACTCCTAGTAGAGTAAGCTTCTCATCCTTCCTGTTGGTGATCAAGCACTTGTCCTTTCTGAAATCTACATTGTAGCCTTTATCACAGAACTGACTGATACTTAGAAGATTGTGCTTTAATCCTTCAACAAGAGAGATGTTTTCAATGATGACATTTCCAGCTTTCAATTTCCCATATCCCGTAGTGTATCCTTTGCTGTCATCTCCAAAGGTTACAATCGGGCCGGTCTTCTTAACCACCTCTGTAAGCAGGGACTCTTCACCTGTCATGTGTCTAGAACAGCCACTATCCAGAATCCACACAACCTTTGAGCTTTTAACCTTACCCTGCAATCACAGATTGATTAAGCGGACTTTGGTACCCAAAATTGTTTGGGTCCTGAAGGTTTAGATGATTTAACAGGAGTAACATTCAATTTAGTCTTACCCTGTTTGATATTCATAGTATCTATGGATTTAACATTATCAGTGCTATTGCTACTATCAGACATCAACTTAAAATAAGCATGCATGATGTTGTACTTACATAGCAAACAATCTTTCTTTCCACAGGGTTCATGAAGATCAGGCATGTCAGACATGTTATGCATTTCAGAAGCATTAGCAGTTTCTACTTTAACCTTTTTACATGCATGTGTAAGGTGTCCAGCAGAGTTACAAATAGTGCACAACTTCCTAGATGCAATGGGAGAAAATGGAACCATTTCCTGATTAACAATCTTCTTCTTCCCATTCCTGTTCTTTTTAACATTACTAACTACGTCACCTACTTCAGTTTTAGGTAAATCAGGTTTAGGTAATTCATTTTTTACTGATTTCCTAGGCAACTTAGTTTTTACCTCTTTTTCCTTCAACAAATCCTCCTCAAGCAATTCTTGTCTTATGAAAAGGTCATCCTCATGAAAGAGTGGTGGAAACGGCTTAACAAAAACTGGACAATCAACATTCTTAAGAACATGTGGAGTATTCCTTTTGACAACTGAAGATGTCACAGGGAATTCCACAATCTTCTTACCAGCTTTCTTGTTATAGTCAAATCCTATAGCAGTTTTATTCTCTATGGCCTGAGTATCAATGATTTCCCTAGCCACTAGAGCGGAATTCTTAAAAGCATTCAGCTTCAAATCTAGATCTGAAATCTGCTTCCTGAGGATAGTCTCTATCTCATCATTACACTTGACCTTGTTCTCTAAGTACGCATTCTTTTGCTTAAGATCTTCTAATGTTACAGCTACAAGCTCTAGTTCTTCATTTTTAGATTCTAGCTTTTTAATCTTAAGAACTAGTTTAGCATTTTCCATTTCTGATGCTAGCATGCTTGTGTGTACATTAAACAATTCTACACTAAGATCTTGCACAGTTTTCTTGTACTCAGAATTAGACATATCACTTGTAGTTAAGATAGGTACCTGAGATGATTGTGGTGATTCCTCTGAAGAGTCAGCCATTAGAGCAACATTTACATATTCCTCCTCTTCATCCGAATCAGTATCATCCCAGTGCTTTCCCTCTGCTATATAAGCTTTCCCTTTCTGCTTTCCAGACAATGCCTCCAGTTGCTGTTTAAGCTTGGCATTCTCCTTCTTCAACTCATCATAAGAATCCTTCTTTCCATAGACATCTTTCATGTCTCTTTCTTGACGAGGCTTCCGGCATTCAGTGGCGAAATGCCCTAGCTCATTGCAGTTGTAGCATCTTGATTTGCTTCTATCAATCATGCCAGTCTTGTAGCCTCCCTTAAAGCCTGTACTAGGTGTATAATTGCTCTTCTGGAATCTGTTGGTTGAGCCCTTGAACTTGTACTTAGGGTTTCTTTTGAAACGAATATGACTAAACTTTGCAGCTAAGTACGCCATGGTTTTGTCTTCCATTTGCTCAAGCTCTTCTAGGGTGTAGTAATCACTTTCATCAACACCCAGATTCACAGAATCCATTTCTGCTTCTATTATCACCTCCTTTCCAGCTCTAGGGGTTTGAACCTGAATCTCAGAAGTTATTGGTTCATCCACTACAAGTGCTGCTGATCTCACAAGTGCATTGTGCTTGCTGTCCACTGTCCCTGATCCGTAGATTATCACCCTTTGTTCCTGTTCCATCTCATAGGTCTTCAACTTGCCATAGATCATCTCTAGTGGCATCTTTGTGAAGTCAATTCTTTCCCTAATGGATGATGACTTGTGTTCTACATGATGGGGCAGCGTCATCATGAACTTCCTGTTTGATTCTCTCACTGGATAGGTCTTTCCTTTCATTGCCAATTCATTGAGAATCTTAGTATATTTCTCAAAGACCTGAGTTATACTTTCTCCTGGCAGGGACCTAAACGCTTCATATTGAGAAGTCAGGATGTCAAATCTGTTTTCCTGAACGTCTTCAGTTCCTTCCATTATCAAGTTAATGGTATCCCACATATGTTTCCCGCTTGTACAGTTCATCAACTGATAGCTCATTTCCTTGTCTGCGGAGTCCGCCAATATCAACATTAAACCGGTGTCCAATCGAATCAGTTCTTTGTCAGAATCTGTATATTCAGTAATATCCTTAGGTTGGGTGCCTTGAGGAATCCTGCTACCATCAGGAGATGTAGATTCACTAACTGGTTTCATTGGTACAAACGGTCCGTTCTCTAATATGCCAATGTATAACGGATTAGATGCCTTGATAAACAACAACATCTTCATCTTCCACAAACCGAAATCATCTCTAGTAAACGGGGGAACTTTAATACCAGCGGTTGTCTTTGGAGCACTCATGGTTTCTGAAAATTTCAAATTGTTTAAAATTCAAGAAATTCCAATTAAATGAAAAATTTTGAAAGTTAAAAAATTTGCTTCGAATTTTCACGCTACGTTTGATTTTGGTCTCATTCACCGGATCTGATTTGTATATCAATCAAGTAGCTCTGATACCAATTGTTAGGTCCAAAGTATCGTAGAAGGGGGGGGGGGGTTGAATACGATACTCACAAATAATTCAATTTCGTTCGCGGATTAATCTTTTAGTTCTATAACGAAATCAAACACACCAAACCAAATCAAGTTTCGGGGAATATATATTTTTATAAATATAAACCTCGAGGGGTGCTACAATTTCTAATCCGTAGATTAGCTTCAATGAGTTTAAGGTTACACAAATACAAAACAATGATCAAATTCTGAGCACTATTAATTCTCTGATAATTTCTCTGGCTCAGTTCTCTCTCTCAGTAATGTTTCTGTGTTGAATGCCTTAACTGAAGAAGACACACTCTTCTCTCAGTATTAATTGTAGACTTGAATTAGAAAACCATCGAACTTAGATTATAGAAACAATCCTGGCCGTTGGATCTTCTTCAACTTGAAAAACAAAGAATACTTTCCACCTGCTCCCAATTAAAAAACCATCGAATGGTTTAAGAAACCATCGAATGAAACAAATCATTTTACCATTCGATAGTTTTTAAAACAAAACTATCGAATGCTAAATTGATTTACTTGTTTTTAATTCAATCACCTTAAACTCTCATTCGATAGTTTTCTTAAAAGAAAAACTATCGAATTGATTTACTTGTCATTTGTCCTTTAGTAATAACTCCTGAGCTCCCGGGTGTTTAAGTAATAGACTGTATCAATTCTTTCTGAGATGATAAAACAATCTGATCTTTTCAGTGCCGTCACCTAGTGCAACTGGTCTGGTTCACAGATGAATAACACTTGATCAATTCTTCTTTTATGTCTTCAATTCAGTGCTGCTGATAAGTCCTTTGTCTTTCTGGTTGCTTCATTTAAATCACTGGAATCCTGTGGTACTTAACCCTAAATCATTCACATACTTCTGTCGTCTTGAAAGTCTTGTTACTTTTGCTGTCACTGAGGCTTGAACATTTTCATGAACTTCTTTTCGTGACCTGTTTACGGACTTCAAGAATACATAACGTATTTTGATTTTTTGAGTTTACCTTTTCTTCTTTGATTCTGGATTCCTGTGCTTCTGTTAATATTATTGTCTGTCTTGTCCTTTGTTGAGTTGTAGTTATCTCTTTTACATCTTATGTTACATTATGCTTTACAACCGTCATATTAAAAATCCTAGCGGTTGATTGGTTGCTATTAACTCCACTACTTTGTCGTGGAGCCACAAGTCCCATTGCCGATGCTTTACAGTCTCTAGAGATGTGACCCTCCTTTCCACATTTGTAGCAAACTACTCCCCTCCTGGGACAATTCATCCGTTGATGCCCCTCTTGACCACAGTTATGACACCTACCCTCTGATTTTGCACATGCTCCTGGATGCTTCTTTCCACATACCTCACAGTCTGGCAATGGTGGTCTTGGCTGCCTAAACTGGCTCTCATTTCCCTGTTGTCCTACTTGTACACTATTCGCACTTTCTGCTTGGTTAGATCCTCCAAATCTTACAGGCTGAAACCCGGGCCTCCTACCATGTTGGTTCTGAAATGTCCCACTAGTCGGATATCCTCCCCAACTCTCCGATTTTCTTTTCTTCCCTTCATTTTCCTTTGGATCAAAATTACTTCCTGCCTCTATTACTTCCGCCTTATTCACCACTTTAACATACTCAGTAAGCTCAAAAGCAGCTATCCTGGTTTTTATCCACGGTTTCAACCCATGCTGAAACCTCCTCGCCTTCTTCTTATCACTATCTACGAAATGTGGCACGAACCTAGATAGCTCGGTAAACTCCTTCTCATACTCAGCAACTGTCCTATTATTCTGCTTTAGTTCTAAGAACTTTATCTCCATCCTACTCTCCATATGCTCAGGAAAATACTTCTGCAAAAACAACTCAGTGAATCTTTCCCAGGTTACTACCCCTTCAGGTTCCATTGCTTCCTTAGACTCCCACCAATAATTCGCCTCTTCCTTCAGCAAATAGGTGGCAAAGATCGTCTTCTGCCCCTCTTCTACTCCTATAATCTTAAAAGATTTCTCCATCTCTTTCAGCCATGATCTAGCCTCGACTGGTTCTCCAAACCCCTTAAACTCAGGTGGTTGTATTGACTTAAAATAAAACTGCGTACCCATGAAATATTACTTATGAAACAAAACAGTATATATCTGTACATATGCATATATATATATATATATATATATATATATATATATTTATGTATACATGTCTCTATATACTCATAAAAAAATTTAAACACAATAAATAAATCATGGATACACGTTTTTCTCGTCCCAATTGATTCTACTAGATATTGGCCATCATGCCTCTACCCCAATTACTCCTTAAGGTTCTACTATATATATTACCTATCGATTTATTGGCTTCTAAACTCTCTCTTATATAGTCATAACTCCTCCTACTCTCGTTCTAAGGTTTATAACCTATTGCTCTGATACCATTTCTGTAACGCCCCCAAATCCCCTACAGGAATCCAGGTCGTCACATTCTCTCGCGGAATATTCGATCACCTGCTTACAATATAATCTACAACAATAATCATAATAAACTCCATAATCTACTCCACGGGTTATAGTCTTAGAACAAGTACTTAATAATCCAAAAGTTATTACATCACAAATTCTCTTCCCAGAATCTCTGAAATATTTTTACAACTTCTTCCCAGCTCGCACCCTTCTCATATACTATAAGGCTAATGCGTTGGATTAATAGCCTTTCCCCTTCCCTTTATCACGGTTCGCCGCACTAGTGCCAGCTCTGGGTGCCGCTGTTTAATAATATTTAAATAGCAAGAATGAGCAAACAGAATGCCCAACAAGTATATAGACACCGTATGAAGCAACAACAACTCGCTTAAAAAATATGTTTTTACTACTTTATAAAACTTCTCCACTTATATAAACATATACTTTTGAAAAGAGATTAACTCGGAAATTCTTATCAATCTCAGAATACTACTCTTATAATAGAATAAATAGATCTCAATAACTTCTCCATACTACTCGAATATAATCCAATAACTTCTTGGAACTACTCAATTGATTTGAATGAATATAATTTTAACAACTGTTCAGATCAACACCCTAGTTAACAGAACCACAAAGGCATCGGTTAACAGTTAGGATATCGATGATTGGACTTCTTCTCAAACGCCTACTCAAGTAATGGATTGATCAGTCCATTGTCACTACTCGTTTACTATCGATAGAAGGATGAGCCGACGTCTCGAACACACACCAAATACTACTCAGTGGGCCGGTGCGTTACTACGGTCACTTTTGCCATCTTTTAGTCCAGAATATAAGGTGTCGGAATCTTCGATCACCTTCAACAATAAATCTCTTAGGCATCACGGTAAAAATAACACGTGCACCTTTATTTACTTCTCAATAAAATACTACTCCAATATCGTTCAGAAACAATGAACGATAAACACCTCCAATAATTTAGTTTTCCCCTTGAATGAGTAGAGGAAATAAATATGAAAACTGTTCTTGTTAGGAATATGTTGTTCTTGATGATAAACATAAAACACTTAGTCGAATTTGTGTAAAGTAATTCGTAGCTGTCAACGGAATGGTATGCTTTGCAGCAATCCGTTGACAGGAAGCTCATCAACGAAATGAGTGATGTAGCAACTGCGTTGTACAATACTTCATAGTTTGATATGCATTTTGTTGTAGGTATTAGATAGGTTTTCTAAGTCATGTTGACTAAGTACTAGATAGGCAAAATAGGTTGGTGAATTGTAAATATATTATGCCTTGTAATTTTGCCTAAGTGAAGACATGTCAACGGATTGAAGATTTATCTATCAACGGAATGAAGATTACTCTATCAACGAAATGAGGAATACACTATCAACGGAATGAAGAATAAAGCTATCAACGAAACACATCTCCCTACTATCAACGAATCATTGTTGCTTTTCTGAATAGTTGACAAAGTGATAGTGACAGTTCTCTGACTGCTCAAAAGGTGATGTAGAAGGGTACAGTGCATTGGAAACCATTAAAATGGACATTGGAAATAAGGAAACATCCCAGTTTCCAATTGGGTTCTTGGAATGAATTATTATATGCAAAAGACAAGGATACTCAAGAACCACTGGACAAAGGGATGAAAAGCAAACTATTGGCGGTTACTCATTGTACTTTTAGTGTAGCCAAAAATAGAGTTGTAAACTTGGGCTTATATAACCAAGTGTAGCAGTTACTTTAGAAGTAGGAGAAGAAAAACAAACATATTGTATTAGCTATCTTTGAGAGCATACTTCTCTACATTCTTGTAACTGAGCAGCTGTGTACATCTTTGTATCACAGATTATTTCCGCAATAAAAACACTTCAGTTGGATCATCAAACAATCCAACTGAATTATTTACTTCTTGTGTTTTTATTTAATCAGTTCAGTTTTCATTATTTAATTTCAAGTTCAAGAAAATATCTAGAATTGTATTCAACCCCCCTTCTATAATTCTGTTAGGTCATTTGGGATTAACAGTTCTGATCATGGATTTGAAATGAGGTGACCCATATCAGTATTCTCAACTTACTATGTATATATAAATCCACTTATATATATCAATTAATATATAGTATGAAGATATTATTTAATATATCTCTATCACCTTCTCGGCGAGTACGAATAAAGTATCTCGATAGATGTTCCAACAATATGGACCAACTCATGAAATAAATTTTATAATATCCGGATAACAAGGTCAATAATAATATATATGCATTTCAAATTGCATGAATAAAATCCAGTATAAACTACTAGATGGAATATTTGCATTTATATTTATCAAAACTTCAATAGCATACTTATGTATTTAAAATATATAAATACTCTGAACAATAGAGTATGAACTAGTAAACTTGCCTGGTACTCTGGATGTAGTAGGGGCTCGTAGCGGGGTCCGACAATCTAAACAAGGTCAAGAAAACACGCGATTAATCCCCTACGATCCACTTATAACTCAATGCTTAAACACTTAAGCCAATCACAAACAAGGCACTAAGGGTCCCTCTAGACTCATACTAAGTCCATGTTAATCGACAAACACTTAAGTCATAAGTTTAGTCCAAACTCGTTCCTCAAATTCATACTTAACGTAGAATATTCTATACATCTTACTAACCATTTATAACCTTGTTCTTTACACCAATATGTTGCCTTGATAATTCTTAACAAGTTTCGTGTTTTAATCGACTCGAAATTCCTCTTTTAACTTAACCAAAACGGATGGTCAAAACAGTACCTCTAGAGTTGACTTTCCTGAAAATTACTATTCTGCGACTCGCACTCCAACACTTTTAATAAATCACTGAAAACATTTTTAAATACGAAACCACTTCTAAAATCATCTTTGGTATTTGTAATATTTATCATAAAAGTTCCGATTCGAAAACACGAGTCTAGATAGGTGAAATGTATTTTTGAAGTTGAGTCAACTACGGATTTTTACTATTTCCATCACTTTTACTAAAACGTTCATAACTCGATAACCGTTAACTCAAATGACGCACCGTTTTCGCGTGCACGATCTAGAGAATGTCTAGAAGGTTATCAACTCAAGATTGGGCTCTGGTCAAAGGACTCATTTTTCTGATTTTACAAAACAGGGCAGGGGGTTTGCAAAGAATAGTGTCATCTCCTTAAAGGGCTTTTCCACTTGCGCAACCTCGGCTTACACATTTTATAAAATTGAAAACTAATCTTTTGCACTCGAAACCTTAGCACACATATTGATAACTGACCTTAGCATGTTACCACAAAATTTCATATTTTAGAACAACTCTTAAGGGTCTCAAACATAGCCACAAAGTTGATGTGTTTCTACGATTTCATTACTCGAACAAGTTTTACTAAAACGACCATAACTGAAAAACCATAAACTCTTTTGACATGATTATTGCGGAAAAATAAACTAGAAAATAATATCTACACCACCATATGCAGTGGTTACTCCTTAAACAAAGTGAAGGTCTCGGTTTGATACTGTCTTTAAGGGTTAACAAAATTTCGTCATTACGACGGCTATAAATCGAACATTCCAAATTCGTACATGCCTCAAGCATAACATCAAAGCAACTCATGGCTTAACAACATCAATTACTACTGTCAAGAGGCTCTAAGGTCAGTGGTATGGTCCCATGACCACCACACAACATATACACATCAAACAAACTTGAATCAACCACTAAAACACTAATCAAGAACTCATCTTCTAAACAACTTAAGATCTCATCAAAAACTCTATAAAACTCAAAGGTGGTTCAAAGATTTTACCTTTCTTGATGCTCTACCAACACTAACAAGTGCTCACAATCACTCAACAAGCCTTAGATACTCCTTACAAAGCTTAAACCTTAAGATCCAATCAAGAAAACAAGTTAATAAAATTTCGGAGTTACTATTCATCATCACTTTGTAAGATCCATATAAAATCGAAATATAAGAGTTTGGTTCTCAACTATTTACCACACTTTCTACTCTTCAAGGGCTTTCTTTTGAGTCCTATCTCATCACCAGGGGATGCTTGAAGCTCGACTTATTGGCTTTCTAAGGTGAGTGGTCAAAACTGGGAAAGGCTGGACAGTTTCGGTTCTCCGACTTGGGGAAGGGATTTGACTAGGCTACACTCCTTTTTTGGCCATGAACTTTTAAACTTGTGTTCTCCATACAATCAAGGAGCTATGGTTAAAAGTTGGTGATTTATGAATGGATAGAAGTGGAGATATGAATTTTTCTTTGGATCTGGTTTCTGCTGAACAGTTTTGGAGAGTTTGTGTTTTGCTTGCTCTTGTTTTCTTTTTCTCTTTTTTTTCTCTTTGTTTCCTTGGAATAATGCAAGAGTGCTGATTGTTTGTGTGGCTAATAACTTGCTTTGTCATCAATGACAAGGCTCATTTGCACTTGTGGTTGTGGTGAAAGTGGTGACAAGGTGGTGATTCACCACTTTGTCATCACTTGTCATGCATATGTCACTCCTATGCATCACGCTTATGTCATCATTTGTATCCTCAATCCTCTTATATATTGCACTTGATGATCTCATATAATACTCCTCCTTTGGTTAGGGTTTAATCCATAATTTGTTACGCTTTTGTTTTGCGATAGTTTCAAGTGGTTTTAAAAACGTTTCTCTGTACCAAATCTAGGGGATACTTCCTATTTCCTTGGTTTAATATGTGATCCTAGATTTCTCACCTTGGCTTAAGATATGATCATGGATTTCTCATTCTACATATTTTCTCAAAACGATCAAATCAATACATCCTTGAATGTCTGATGAATAGTGATCAAAATTTAAAGTTGGAACCTCCTGATTCTGATCGCGTTTACATTCACTTATTCTACTCACACAACATGAATATAATATCGAAATATAAATCTTCCATCTTCTATATAAGGTGGTTGAAAAAGAAAAAAAAATTACACAATATAACCAAAGTCACTATTTATAATATTAAATAATATAAGATAATCCAGGGGTGTTATAATTTTGCCCCCTAATCCCGGATTGTGGACAAGGTATAGGGTCCGGGACTTGGAGTAGTTTAAATCGTTCACAAGCCCAAGATATCATGACCTTGGGCAGCTTAGAAGAAAAAATAATGGTTTGATTTTGCCCACAGTCCCGGATTATGGACAAGGTACAAGGTCCGGGACTAGAGGTAACGTATTTTCTTCACAAGTCCAAGATATCATGACCTTGGTTAACTTAGAAGAAAAAATTGGTTTGATTTTTCCCCCCAATCCCGGATTGTGGACAAGGTACAGGGTCCGGGACTTGGAGTAGTTTAAATCTTTCACAATTCCAAGATATCATGACCTTGGGTAACTTAGAAGAAAAAATAATGGTTTAATTTTGCCCCCCAGTCCCGGATTATGGACAAGGTATAGGGTCCGGGACTAGAGGTAACGTATTTTCTTCACAAGTCCAAGATATCATGACCTTGGGTAACTTAGAAGAAAAAATTGGTTTGATTTTTTTTTAATCCCGGATTGTGTACAAGGTACAGGGTCCGGGACTTGGATTATTTTAAATCCTTCACAAGTCCAAGATATCATGACCTTGGGTAACTTAGAAGAAAAAATAATGGTTTGATTTTGCCCCCCGGTCCCAGATTATGGACAAGGTACAGGGTCCAGGACCAGAGGTAACGTATTCTATTCACAAGTCCAAGATATCATGACCTTGGGTAACTTAGAAGAAAAAATTTGTTTGATTTTGCCCCCCAATCCCGGATTGTGGACAAGGTATAGGGTCCGGGACTTGGAGTAGTTTAAATCTTTCACAAGCCCAAGATATCATGACCTTTGGTAACTTAGAAGAAAAAATTATGGTTTGATTTTGCCCCCAGTCCCAGATTATAGACAAGGTACAAGGTCCGGGACTAGAGGTAACGTATTTTCTTCACAAGTCCAAGATATCATGACCTTGGGTAACATAGAAAAAAAAATGGTTTGATTTTGCCCTCCCAATCCCGGATTGTGGACAAGGTATATGGTCCGGGACTTAGAATAGTTTAAATCCTTCACAAGCCCAAGATATCATGACGTTGGGTAACTTAGAAGAAAAAATAATGGTTTGATTTTGCCCCCCGGTCCCGGATTATGGACAAGGTACAGGGTCCAGGACTAGAGGTAATGTATTCTCTTCTCAAGTCCAAGATATCATGACCTTGGGTAACTTAGAAGAAAAAATAATGGTTTGATTTTGCCCCCCAGTCCCGGATTATGGACAAGGTATAGGGTCCGGGACTAGAGGTAACGTATTTTCTTCACAAGTCCAAGATATCATGACCTTGGGTAACTTAGAAGAAAAAATTGGTTTGATTTTTTTTTTCAATCCCAGATTGTGGACAAGGTACAGGGTCCGGGACTTGGAGTAGTTTAAATCCTTCACAAGTCCAAGATATCATGACATTGGGTAACTTAGAAGAAAAAATAATGGTTTGATTTTGCCCCCCAGTCCCGGATTATGGACAAGGTACAGGGTCCAGGACTAGAGGTAACGTATTCTCTTCACAAGTCCAAGATATCACGACCTTGGGTAACTTAGAAGAAAAAATTGGTTTGATTTTGCCCCCCAATCCCGGACTGTGGACAAGTTATAGGGTCCGGGACTTGGAGTAGTTTAAATCCTTCACAAGTCCAAGATATCAAGACCTTGGGTAACTTAGAAGAAAAAATAACGGTTTGATTTTGCCCCCAGTCCCGGATTATGGACAAGGTACAAGGTCCAGGACTCGAGGTAACGTATTTTCTTCACAATTCTAAGATATCATGACCTTGGGTAACTTAGAAAAAAATTGGTTGATTTTGCCCCCCAATCCCGGATTGTGGACAAGGTACAGGGTCCGGGACTTAGAGTAGTTTAAATCCTTCACAAGTCCAAGATATCATGACCTTGGGTAACTTAGAAGAAAAAATAATGGTTTGATTTTTCCCCTCCAGTCCCGGATTATGGACAAGGTACAGGGTCCGGGACTAGAGGTAACGTATTTTCTTCACAAGTCCAAGATATCATGACCTTGGGTAACTTAGAAGAAAAAATTGGTTTGATTTTTTTCCCAATCCCGGATTGTGGACAAGGTACATGGTCCGGGACTTGGAGTAGTTTAAATCCTTCACAAGTCCAAGATATCATGACCTTGGGTAACTTAGAAGAAAAAATAATGATTTGATTTTGCCCCTCCAGTCCCGGATTATGGACACGGTACAGGGTCCGGGACTAGAGGTAACGTATTTTCTTCACAAGTCCAAGATATCATGACCTTGGTTAACTTAGAAGAAAAAATTGGTTTGATTTTTCCCCCCAATCCCGGATTGTGGACAAGGTACAGGGTCCGGGACTTGGAGTAGTTTAAATCTTTCACAATTCCAAGATATCATGACCTTGGGTAACTTAGAAGAAAAATAATGGTTTAATTTTGCCCCCCAGTCCCGGATTATGGACAAGGTATAGGGTCCGGGACTAGAGGTAACGTATTTTCTTCACAAGTCCAAGATATCATGACCTTGGGTAACTTAGAAGAAAAAATTGGTTTGATTTTTTTTTCAATCCCGGATTGTGTACAAGGTACAGGGTCCGGGACTTGGAGTATTTTAAATCCTTCACAAGTCCAAGATATCATGACCTTGGGTAACTTAGAAGAAAAAATAATGGTTTGATTTTGCCCCCCGGTCCCGGATTATGGACATGGTACAGGGTCCAGGACCAGAGGTAACGTATTCTATTCACAAGTCCAAGATATCATGACCTTGGATAACTTAGAAGAAAAAATTTGTTTAATTTTGCCCCCCAATCCCGGATTGTGGACAAGGTATAGGGTCCGGGACTTGGAGTAGTTTAAATCTTTCACAAGCCCAAGATATCATGACCTTTGGTAACTTAGAAGAAAAAATTATGGTTTGATTTTGCCCCCAGTCCCAGATTATAGACAAGGTACAAGGTCCGGGACTAGAGGTAACGTATTTTCTTCACAAGTCCAAGATATCATGACCTTGGGTAACATAGAAAAAAAAATGGTTTGATTTTGCCCTCCCAATCCCGGATTGTGGACAAGGTATATGGTCCGGGACTTAGAATAGTTTAAATCCTTCACAAGCCCAAGATATCAAGACGTTGGGTAACTTAGAAGAAAAAATAATGGTTTGATTTTGCCCCCCGGTCCCGGATTATGGACAAGGTACAGGGTCCAGGACTAGAGGTAATGTATTCTCTTCTCAAGTCCAAGATATCATGACCTTGGGTAACTTAGAAGAAAAAATAATGGTTTGATTTTGCCCCCCAGTCCCGGATTATGGACAAGGTATAGGGTCCGGGACTAGAGGTAACGTATTTTCTTCACAAGTCCAAGATATCATGACCTTGGGTAACTTAGAAGAAAAAATTGGTTTGATTTTTTTTTTCAATCCCAGATTGTGGACAAGGTACAGGGTCCGGGACTTGGAGTAGTTTAAATCCTTCACAAGTCCAAGATATCATGACATTGGGTAACTTAGAAGAAAAAATAATGGTTTGATTTTGCCCCCCAGTCCCGGATTATGGACAAGGTACAGGGTCCAGGACTAGAGGTAACGTATTCTCTTCACAAGTCCAAGATATCACGACCTTGGGTAACTTAGAAGAAAAAATTGGTTTGATTTTGCCCCCCAATCCCGGACTGTGGACAAGTTATAGGGTCCGGGACTTGGAGTAGTTTAAATCCTTCACAAGTCCAAGATATCAAGACCTTGGGTAACTTAGAAGAAAAAATAACGGTTTGATTTTGCCCCCAGTCCCGGATTATGGACAAGGTACAAGGTCCAGGACTCGAGGTAACGTATTTTCTTCACAATTCTAAGATATCATGACCTTGGGTAACTTAGAAAAAAATTGGTTGATTTTGCCCCCCAATCCCGGATTGTGGACAAGGTACAGGGTCCGGGACTTAGAGTAGTTTAAATCCTTCACAAGTCCAAGATATCATGACCTTGGGTAACTTAGAAGAAAAAATAATGGTTTGATTTTTCCCCTCCAGTCCCGGATTATGGACAAGGTACAGGGTCCGGGACTAGAGGTAACGTATTTTCTTCACAAGTCCAAGATATCATGACCTTGGGTAACTTAGAAGAAAAAATTGGTTTGATTTTTTTCCCAATCCCGGATTGTGGACAAGGTACATGGTCCGGGACTTGGAGTAGTTTAAATCCTTCACAAGTCCAAGATATCATGACCTTGGGTAACTTAGAAGAAAAAATAATGATTTGATTTTGCCCCTCCAGTCCCGGATTATGGACACGGTACAGGGTCCGGGACTAGAGGTAACGTATTTTCTTCACAAGTCCAAGATATCATGACCTTGGTTAACTTAGAAGAAAAAATTGGTTTGATTTTTCCCCCCAATCCCGGATTGTGGACAAGGTACAGGGTCCGGGACTTGGAGTAGTTTAAATCTTTCACAATTCCAAGATATCATGACCTTGGGTAACTTAGAAGAAAAATAATGGTTTAATTTTGCCCCCCAGTCCCGGATTATGGACAAGGTATAGGGTCCGGGACTAGAGGTAACGTATTTTCTTCACAAGTCCAAGATATCATGACCTTGGGTAACTTAGAAGAAAAAATTGGTTTGATTTTTTTTTCAATCCCGGATTGTGTACAAGGTACAGGGTCCGGGACTTGGAGTATTTTAAATCCTTCACAAGTCCAAGATATCATGACCTTGGGTAACTTAGAAGAAAAAATAATGGTTTGATTTTGCCCCCCGGTCCCGGATTATGGACATGGTACAGGGTCCAGGACCAGAGGTAACGTATTCTATTCACAAGTCCAAGATATCATGACCTTGGATAACTTAGAAGAAAAAATTTGTTTAATTTTGCCCCCCAATCCCGGATTGTGGACAAGGTATAGGGTCCGGGACTTGGAGTAGTTTAAATCTTTCACAAGCCCAAGATATCATGACCTTTGGTAACTTAGAAGAAAAAATTATGGTTTGATTTTGCCCCCAGTCCCAGATTATAGACAAGGTACAAGGTCCGGGACTAGAGGTAACGAATTTTCTTCACAAGTGCAAGATATCATGACCTTGGGTAACATAGAATAAAAAAATTGTTTGATTTTGCCCTCCCAATCCCGGATTGTGGACAAGGTATATGGTCCGGGACTTAGAATAGTTTAAATCCTTCACAAGCCCAAAATATCATGACGTTGGGTAACTTAGAAGAAAAAATAATGGTTTGATTTTGGGCCCCGGTCCCGGATTATGGACAAGGTACAGGGTCCAGGACTAGAGGTAACGTATTCTCTTCTCAAGTCCAAGATATCATGACCTTGGGTAACTTAGAAGAAAAAAATAATGGTTTGATTTTGCCCCCCAGTCCCGGATTATGGACAAGGTATAGGGTCCGGGACTAGAGGTAACGTATTTTCTTCACAAGTCCAAGATATCATGACCTTGGGTAACTTAGAAGAAAAAATTGGTTTGATTTTTTTTTTCAATCCCAGATTGTGGACAAGGTACAGGGTCCGGGACTTGGAGTAGTTTAAATCCTTCACAAGTCCAAGATATCATGACATTGGGTAACTTAGAAGAAAAAATAATGGTTTAATTTTGCCCCCCCAGTCCCGGATTATGGACAAGGTACAGGGTCCAGGACTAGAGGTAACGTATTCTCTTCACAAGTCCAAGATATCACGACCTTGGGTAACTTAGAAGAAAAAATTGGTTTGATTTTGCCCCCCAATCCCGGATTGTGGACAAGTTATAGGGTCCGGGACTTGGAGTAGTATAAATCCTTCACAAGTCCAAGATATCAAGACCTTGGGTAACTTAGAAGAAAAAATAATGGTTTGATTTTGCCCCCAGTCCCGGATTATGGACAAGGTACAAGGTCCGGGACTAGAGGTAACGTATTTTCTTCACAATTCTAAGATATCATGACCTTGGGTAACTTAGAAAAAAATTTGTTTGATTTGGCCCCCCAATCCCGGATTGTGGACAAGGTACAGGGTCCGGGACTTAGAGTAGTTTAAATCCTTCACAAGTCCAAGATATCATGACCTTGGGTAACTTAGAAGAAAAAATAATGGTTTGATTTTTCCCCTCCAGTCCCGGATTATGGACAAGGTACAGGGTCCGGGACTAGAGGTAACGTATTTTCTTCACAAGTCCAAGATATCATGACCTTGGGTAACTTAGAAGAAAAAATTGGTTTGAATTTTTTCCCAATCCCGGATTGTGGACAAGGTACATGGTCCGGGACTTGGAGTAGTATAAATCCTTCTCAAGTCCAAGATATCATGACCTTGGGTAACTTAGAAGAAAAAATAATGATTTGATTTTGCCCCTCCAGTCCCGGATTATGGACAAGGTACAGGGTCCGGGACTAGAGGTAACGTGTTTTCTTCACAAGTCCAAGATATCATGACCTTGGTTAACTTAGAATAAAAAATTGGTTTGATTTTTCCCCCCAATCCCGGATTGTGGACAAGGTACAGGGTCCGGGACTTGGAGTAGTTTAAATCTTTCACAATTCCAAGATATCATGACCTTGGGTAACTTAGAAGAAAAATAATGGTTTAATTTTGCCCCCCAGTCCCGGATTATGGACAAGGTATAGGGTCCGGGACTAGAGGTAACGTATTTTCTTCACAAGTCCAAGATATTATGACCTTGGGTAACTTAGAAGAAAAAATTGGTTTGATTTTTTTTTCAATCCCGGATTGTGTACAAGGTACAGGGTCCGGGACTTGGAGAATTTTAAATCCTTCACAAGTCCAAGATATCATGACCTTGGGTAACTTAGAAGAAAAAATAATGGTTTGATTTTGCCCCCCGGTCCCGGATGATGGACATGGTACAGGGTCCAGGACCAGAGGTAACGTATTCTATTCACAAGTCCAAGATATCATGACCTTGGGTAACTTAGAAGAAAAAATTTGTTTAATTTTGCCCCCCAATCCCGGATTGTGGACAAGGTATAGGGTCCGGGACTTGGAGTAGTTTAAATCTTTCACAAGCCCAAGATATCATGACCTTTGGTAACTTAGAAGAAAAAATTATGGTTTGATTTTGCCCCCAGTCCCAGATTATAGACAAGGTACACGGTCCGGGACAAGAGGTAACGTATTTTCTTCACAAGTGCAAGATATCATGACCTTGGGTAAAATAGAATAAAAAAATGGTTTGATTTTGCCCTCCCGATCCCGGATTGTGGACAAGGTATATGGTCCGGGACTTAGAATAGTTTAAATCCTTCACAAGCCCAAGATATCACGACGTTGGGTAACTTAGAAGAAAAAATAATGGTTTGATTTTGCCCCCCGGTCCCGGATTATGGACAAGGTACAGGGTCCAGGACTAGAGGTAACGTATTCTCTTCTCAAGTCCAAGATATCATGACCTTGGGTAACTTAGAAGAAAAAAATGGTTTGATTTTGCCCCCCAATCCCGGATTGTGGACAAGTTATAGGGTCCGGGACTTGGAGTAGTATAAATCCTTCACAAGTCCAAGATATCAAGACCTTGGGTAACTTAGAAGAAAAAATAATGGTTTGATTTTGCCCCCAGTCCCGGATTATGGACAAGGTACAAGGTCCGGGACTAGAGGTAACGTATTTTCTTCACAATTCTAAGATATCATGACCTTGGGTAACTTAGAAAAAAATTTGTTTGATTTTGCCCCCCAATCCCGGATTGTGGACAAGGTACAGGGTCCGGGACTTAGAGTAGTTTAAATCCTTCACAAGTCCAAGATATCATGACCTTGGGTAACTTAGAAGAAAAAATAATGGTTTGATTTTTCCCCTCCAGTCCCGGATTATGGACAAGGTACAGGGTCCGGGACTAGAGGTAACGTATTTTCTTCACAAGTCCAAGATATCATGACCTTGGGTAACTTAGAAGAAAAAATTGGTTTGAATTTTTTCCCAATCCCGGATTGTGGACAAGGTACATGGTCCGGGACTTGGAGTAGTTTAAATCCTTCTCAAGTCCAAGATATCATGACCTTGGGTAACTTAGAAGAAAAAATAATGATTTGATTTTGCCCCTCCAGTCCCGGATTATGGACAAGGTACAGGGTCCGGGACTAGAGGTAACGTGTTTTCTTCACAAGTCCAAGATATCATGACCTTGGTTAACTTAGAATAAAAAATTGGTTTGCTTTTTCCCCCCAATCCCGGATTGTGGACAAGGTACAGGGTCCGGGACTTGGAGTAGTTTAAATCTTTCACAATTCCAAGATATCATGACCTTGGGTAACTTAGAAGAAAAATAATGGTTTAATTTTGCCCCCCAGTCCCGGATTATGGACAAGGTATAGGGTCCGGGACTAGAGGTAACGTATTTTCTTCACAAGTCCAAGATATCATGACCTTGGGTAACTTAGAAGAAAAAATTGGTTTGATTTTTTTTTCAATCCCGGATTGTGTACAAGGTACAGGGTCCGGGACTTGGAGTATTTTAAATCCTTCACAAGTCCAAGATATCATGACCTTGGGTAACTTAGAAGAAAAAATAATGGTTTGATTTTGCCCCCCGGTCCCGGATGATGGACATGGTACAGGGTCCAGGACCAGAGGTAACGTATTCTATTCACAAGTCCAAGATATCATGACCTTGGGTAACTTAGAAGAAAAAATTTGTATAATTTTGCCCCCCAATCCCGGATTGTGGACAAGGTATAGGGTCCGGGACTTGGAGTAGTTTAAATCTTTCACAAGCCCAAGATATCATGACCTTTGGTAACTTAGAAGAAAAAATTATGGTTTGATTTTGCCCCCAGTCCCAGATTATAGACAAGGTACACGGTCCGGGACAAGAGGTAACGTATTTTCTTCACAAGTGCAAGATATCATGACCTTGGGTAAAATAGAATAAAAAAATGGTTTGATTTTGCCCTCCCGATCCCGGATTGTGGACAAGGTATATGGTCCGGGACTTAGAATAGTTTAAATCCTTCACAAGCCCAAGATATCACGACGTTGGGTAACTTAGAAGAAAAAATAATGGTTTGATTTTGCCCCCCGGTCCCGGATTATGGACAAGGTACAGGGTCCAGGACTAGAGGTAACGTATTCTCTTATCAAGTCCAAGATATCATGACCTTGGGTAACTTAGAAGAAAAAAATAATGGTTTGATTTTGCCCCCAGTCCCGGATTATGGACAAGGTATAGGGTCCGGGACTAGAGGTAACGTATTTTCTTCACAAGTCCAAGATATCATGACCTTGGGTAACTTAGAAGAAAAAATTGGTTTGATTTTTTTTTCAATCCCAGATTGTGGACAAGGTACAGGGTCCGGGACTTGGAGTAGTTTAAATCCTTCACAAGTCCAAGATATCATGACCTTGGGTAACTTAGAAGAAAAAATTGGTTTGAATTTTTTCCCAATCCCGGATTGTGGACAAGGTACATGGTCCGGGACTTGGAGTAGTTTAAATCCTTCTCAAGTCCAAGATATCATGACCTTGGGTAACTTAAAAGAAAAAATAATGATTTGATTTTGCCCCTCCAGTCCCGGATTATGGACAAGGTACAGGGTCCGGGACTAGAGGTAACGTGTTTTCTTCACAAGTCCAAGATATCATGACCTTGGTTAACTTAGAATAAAAAATTGGTTTGATTTTTCCCCCCAATCCCGGATTGTGGACAAGGTACAGGGTCCGGGACTTGGAGTAGTTTAAATCTTTCACAATTCCAAGATATCATGACCTTGGGTAACTTAGAAGAAAAATAATGGTTTAATTTTGCCCCCCAGTCCCGGATTATGGACAAGGTATAGGGTCCGGGACTAGAGGTAACGTATTTTCTTCACAAGTCCAAGATATCATGACCTTGGGTAACTTAGAAGAAAAAATTGGTTTGATTTTTTTTTCAATCCCGGATTGTGTACAAGGTACAGGGTCCGGGACTTGGAGTATTTTAAATCCTTCACAAGTCCAAGATATCATGACCTTGGGTAACTTAGAAGAAAAAATAATGGTTTGATTTTGCCCCCCGGTCCCGGATGATGGACATGGTACAGGGTCCAGGACCAGAGGTAACGTATTCTATTCACAAGTCCAAGATATCATGACCTTGGGTAACTTAGAAGAAAAAATTTGTATAATTTTGCCCCCCAATCCCGGATTGTGGACAAGGTATAGGGTCCGGGACTTGGAGTAGTTTAAATCTTTCACAAGCCCAAGATATCATGACCTTTGGTAACTTAGAAGAAAAAATTATGGTTTGATTTTGCCCCCAGTCCCAGATTATAGACAAGGTACACGGTCCGGGACAAGAGGTAACGTATTTTCTTCACAAGTGCAAGATATCATGACCTTGGGTAAAATAGAATAAAAAAATGGTTTGATTTTGCCCTCCCGATCCCGGATTGTGGACAAGGTATATGGTCCGGGACTTAGAATAGTTTAAATCCTTCACAAGCCCAAGATATCACGACGTTGGGTAACTTAGAAGAAAAAATAATGGTTTGATTTTGCCCCCCGGTCCCGGATTATGGACAAGGTACAGGGTCCAGGACTAGAGGTAACGTATTCTCTTATCAAGTCCAAGATATCATGACCTTGGGTAACTTAGAAGAAAAAAATAATGGTTTGATTTTGCCCCCAGTCCCGGATTATGGACAAGGTATAGGGTCCGGGACTAGAGGTAACGTATTTTCTTCACAAGTCCAAGATATCATGACCTTGGGTAACTTAGAAGAAAAAATTGGTTTGATTTTTTTTTCAATCCCAGATTGTGGACAAGGTACAGGGTCCGGGACTTGGAGTAGTTTAAATCCTTCACAAGTCCAAGATATCATGACATTTGGTAACTTAGAAGAAAAAATAATGGTTTGATTTTGCCCCCCAGTCCCGGATTATGGACAAGGTACAGGGTCCAGGACTAGAGGTAACGTATTCTCTTCACAAGTCCAAGATATCACGACCTTGGGTAACTTAGAAGAAAAAATTGGTTTGATTTTGCCCCCCAATCCCGGATTGTGGACAAGTTATAGGGTCCGGGACTTGGAGTAGTTTAAATCCTTCACAAGTCCAAGATATCAAGACCTTGGGTAACTTAGAAGAAAAAATAATGGTTTGATTTTGCCCCCAGTCCCGGATTATGGACAAGGTACAAGGTCCGGGACTAGAGGTAACGTATTTTCTTCACAATTCTAAGATATCATGACCTTGGGTAACTTAGAAAAAAATTGGTTTGATTTTGCCCCCCAATCCCGGATTGTGGACAAAGTACAGGGTCCGGGACTTAGAGTAGTTTAAATCCTTCACAAGTCCAAGATATCATGACCTTGGGTAACTTAGAAGAAAAAATAATGGTTTGATTTTTCCCCTCCAGTCCCGGATTATGGACAAGGTACAGGGTCCGGGACTAGAGGTAACGTATTTTCTTCACAAGTCCAAGATATCATGACCTTGGGTAACTTAGAAGAAAAAATTGGTTTGATTTTTTTCCCAATCCCGGATTGTGGACAAGGTACATGGTCCGGGACTTGGAGTAGTTTAAATCCTTCACAAGTCCAAGATATCATGACCTTGGGTAACTTAGAAGAAAAAATAATGATTTGATTTTGCCCCTCCAGTCCCGGATTATGGACAAGGTATAGGGTCCGGGACTAGAGGTAACGTATTTTCTTCACAAGTCCAAGATATCATGACCTTGGTTAACTTAGAAGAACAAATTGGTTTGATTTTTCCCCCCAATCCCGGATTGTGGACAAGGTACAGGGTCCGGGACTTGGAGTAGTTTAAATCTTTCACAATTCCAAGATATCATGACCTTGGGTAACTTAGAAGAAAAATAATGGTTTAATTTTGCCCCCCAGTCCCGGATTATGGACAAGGTATAGGGTCCGGGACTAGAGGTAACGTATTTTCTTCACAAGTCCAAGATATCATGACCTTGGGTAACTTAGAAGAAAAAATTGGTTTGATTTTTTTTTCAATCCCAGATTGTGGACAAGGTACAGGGTCCGGGACTTGGAGTAGTTTAAATCCTTCACAAGTCCAAGATATCATGACATTGGGTAACTTAGAAGAAAAAATAATGGTTTGATTTTGCCCCCCAGTCCCGGATTATGGACAAGGTATAGGGTCCGGGACTAGAGGTAACGTATTTTCTTCACAAGTCCAAGATATCATGACCTTGGGTAACTTAGAAGAAAAAATTGGTTTGATTTTTTTTTCAATCCCAGATTGTGGACAAGGTACAGGGTCCGGGACTTGGAGTAGTTTAAATCCTTCACAAGTCCAAGATATCATGACATTGGGTAACTTAGAAGAAAAAATAATGGTTTGATTTTGCCCCCCAGTCCCGGATTATGGACAAGGTACAGGGTCCAGGACTAGAGGTAACGTATTCTCTTCACAAGTCCAAGATATCACGACCTTGGGTAACTTAGAAGAAAAAATTGGTTTGATTTTGCCCCCCAATCCCGGATTGTGGACAAGTTATAGGGTCCGGGACTTGGAGTAGTTTAAATCCTTCACAAGTCCAAGATATCAAGACCTTGGGTAACTTAGAAGAAAAAATAATGGTTTGATTTTGCCCCCAGTCCCGGATTATGGACAAGGTACAAGGTCCGGGACTAGAGGTAACGTATTTTCTTCACAATTCTAAGATATCATGACCTTGGGTAACTTAGAAAAAAATTGGTTTGATTTTGCCCCCCAATCCCGGATTGTGGACAAAGTACAGGGTCCGGGACTTAGAGTAGTTTAAATCCTTCACAAGTCCAAGATATCATGACCTTGGGTAACTTAGAAGAAAAAATAATGGTTTGATTTTTCCCCTCCAGTCCCGGATTATGGACAAGGTACAGGGTCCGGGACTAGAGGTAACGTATTTTCTTCACAAGTCCAAGGTATCATGACCTTGGGTAACTTAGAAGAAAAAATTGGTTTGATTTTTTTCCCAATCCCGGATTGTGGACAAGGTACATGGTCCGGGACTTGGAGTAGTTTAAATCCTTCACAAGTCCAAGATATCATGACCTTGGGTAACTTAGAAGAAAAAATAATGATTTGATTTTGCCCCTCCAGTCCCGGATTATGGACAAGGTATAGGGTCCGGGACTAGAGGTAACGTATTTTCTTCACAAGTCCAAGATATCATGACCTTGGTTAACTTAGAAGAACAAATTGGTTTGATTTTTCCCCCCCAATCCCGGATTGTGGACAAGGTACAGGGTCCAGGACTTGGAGTAGTTTAAATCTTTCACAATTCCAAGATATCATGACCTTGGGTAACTTAGAAGAAAAATAATGGTTTAATTTTGCCCCCCAGTCCCGGATTATGGACAAGGTATAGGGTCCGGGACTAGAGGTAACGTATTTTCTTCACAAGTCCAAGATATCATGACCTTGGGTAACTTAGAAGAAAAAATTGGTTTGATTTTTTTTTCAATCCCGGATTGTGTACAAGGTACAGGGTCCGGGACTTGGAGTATTTTAAATCCTTCACAAGTCCAAGATATCATGACCTTGGGTAACTTAGAAGAAAAAATAATGGTTTGATTTTGCCCCCCGGTCCCGGATTATGGACAAGGTACATGGTCCAGGACCAGAGGTAACGTATTCTATTCACAAGTCCAAGATATCATGACCTTGGGTAACTTAGAAGAAAAAATTGGTTTGATTTTTTTTTCAATCCCAGATTGTGGACAAGGTACAGGGTCCGGGACTTGGAGTAGTTTAAATCCTTCACAAGTCCAAGATATCATGACCTTGGGTAACTTAGAAGAAAAAATTGGTTTGATTTTTTTTTCAATCCCGGATTGTGTACAAGGTACAGGGTCCGGGACTTGGAGTAGTTTAAATCTTTCACAAGCCCAAGATATCATGACCTTTGGTAACTTAGAAGAAAAAATTATGGTTTGATTTTGCCCCCAGTCCCAGATTATAGACAAGGTACAAGGTCCGGGACTAGAGGTAACGTATTTTCTTCACAAGTCCAAGATATCATGACCTTGGGTAACATATAAAAAAAAATTGGTTTGATTTTGCCCTCCCAATCCCGGATTGTGGACAAGGTATATGGTCCGGGACTTAGAATAGTTTAAATCCTTCACAAGCCCAAGATATCATGACCTTGGGTAACTTAGAAGAAAAAATAATGGTTTGATTTTGCCCCCCGGTCCCGGATTATGGACAAGGTACAGGGTCCAGGACTAGAGGTAACGTATTCTCTTCTCAAGTCCAAGATATCATGACCTTGGGTAACTTAGAAGAAAAAATAATGGTTTGATTTTGCCCCCCAGTCCCGGATTATGGACAAGGTACAGGGTCCAGGACTAGAGGTAACGTATTCTCTTCACAAGTCCAAGATATCACGACCTTGGGTAACTTAGAAGAAAAAATTGGTTTGATTTTGCCCCCCAATCCCGGATTGTGGACAAGTTATAGGGTCCGGGACTTGGAGTAGTTTAAATCCTTCACAAGTCCAAGATATCAAGACCTTGGGTAACTTAGAAGAAAAAATAATGGTTTGATTTTGCCCCCAGTCCCGGATTATGGACAAGGTACAAGGTCCGGGACTAGAGGTAACGTATTTTCTTCACAATTCTAAGATATCATGACCTTGGGTAACTTAGAAAAAAATTGGTTTGATTTTGCCCCCCAATCCCGGATTGTGGACAAGGTACAGGGTCCGGGACTTAGAGTAGTTTAAATCCTTCACAAGTCCAAGATATCATGACCTTGGGTAACTTAGAAGAAAAAATAATGGTTTGATTTTTCCCCTCCAGTCCCGGATTATGGACAAGGTACAGGGTCCGGGACTAGAGGTAACGTATTTTCTTCACAAGTCCAAGGTATCATGACCTTGGGTAACTTAGAAGAAAAAATTGGTTTGATTTTTTTCCCAATCCCGGATTGTGGACAAGGTACATGGTCCGGGACTTGGAGTAGTTTAAATCCTTCACAAGTCCAAGATATCATGACCTTGGGTAACTTAGAAGAAAAAATAATGATTTGATTTTGCCCCTCCAGTCCCGGATTATGGACAAGGTATAGGGTCCGGGACTAGAGGTAACGTATTTTCTTCACAAGTCCAAGATATCATGACCTTGGTTAACTTAGAAGAACAAATTGGTTTGATTTTTCCCCCCCAATCCCGGATTGTGGACAAGGTACAGGGTCCGGGACTTGGAGTAGTTTAAATCTTTCACAATTCCAAGATATCATGACCTTGGGTAACTTAGAAGAAAAATAATGGTTTAATTTTGCCCCCCAGTCCCGGATTATGGACAAGGTATAGGGTCCGGGACTAGAGGTAACGTATTTTCTTCACAAGTCCAAGATATCATGACCTTGGGTAACTTAGAAGAAAAAATTGGTTTGATTTTTTTTTCAATCCCGGATTGTGTACAAGGTACAGGGTCCGGGACTTGGAGTATTTTAAATCCTTCACAAGTCCAAGATATCATGACCTTGGGTAACTTAGAAGAAAAAATAATGGTTTGATTTTGCCCCCCGGTCCCGGATTATGGACAAGGTACATGGTCCAGGACCAGAGGTAACGTATTCTATTCACAAGTCCAAGATATCATGACCTTGGGTAACTTAGAAGAAAAAATTGGTTTGATTTTTTTTTCAATCCCAGATTGTGGACAAGGTACAGGGTCCGGGACTTGGAGTAGTTTAAATCCTTCACAAGTCCAAGATATCATGACCTTGGGTAACTTAGAAGAAAAAATTGGTTTGATTTTTTTTTCAATCCCGGATTGTGTACAAGGTACAGGGTCCGGGACTTGGAGTAGTTTAAATCTTTCACAAGCCCAAGATATCATGACCTTTGGTAACTTAGAAGAAAAAATTATGGTTTGATTTTGCCCCCAGTCCCAGATTATAGACAAGGTACAAGGTCCGGGACTAGAGGTAACGTATTTTCTTCACAAGTCCAAGATATCATGACCTTGGGTAACATATAAAAAAAAATTGGTTTGATTTTGCCCTCCCAATCCCGGATTGTGGACAAGGTATATGGTCCGGGACTTAGAATAGTTTAAATCCTTCACAAGCCCAAGATATCATGACCTTGGGTAACTTAGAAGAAAAAATAATGGTTTGATTTTGCCCCCCGGTCCCGGATTATGGACAAGGTACAGGGTCCAGGACTAGAGGTAACGTATTCTCTTCTCAAGTCCAAGATATCATGACCTTGGGTAACTTAGAAG
This sequence comes from Heracleum sosnowskyi, assembly GCA_030848705.1. Lineage (NCBI taxonomy): Eukaryota > Viridiplantae > Streptophyta > Magnoliopsida > Apiales > Apiaceae > Heracleum > Heracleum sosnowskyi. The sequence goes on from CM061240.1 coordinate 75,144,305, forward strand.
AAAAAATAATGGTTTGATTTTGCCCCCCAGTCCCGGATTATGGACAAGGTACAGGGTCCAGGACTAGAGGTAACGTATTCTCTTCACAAGTCCAAGATATCACGACCTTGGGTAACTTAGAAGAAAAAATTGGTTTGATTTTGCCCCCCAATCCCGGATTGTGGACAAGTTATAGGGTCCGGGACTTGGAGTAGTTTAAATCCTTCACAAGTCCAAGATATCAAGACCTTGGGTAACTTAGAAGAAAAAATAATGGTTTGATTTTGCCCCCAGTCCCGGATTATGGACAAGGTACAAGGTCCGGGACTAGAGGTAACGTATTTTCTTCACAATTCTAAGATATCATGACCTTGGGTAACTTAGAAAAAAATTGGTTTGATTTTGCCCCCCAATCCCGGATTGTGGACAAGGTACAGGGTCCGGGACTTAGAGTAGTTTAAATCCTTCACAAGTCCAAGATATCATGACCTTGGGTAACTTAGAAGAAAAAATAATGGTTTGATTTTTCCCCTCCAGTCCCGGATTATGGACAAGGTACAGGATCCGGGACTAGAGGTAACGTATTTTCTTCACAAGTCCAAGATATCATGACCTTGGGTAACTTAGAAGAAAAAATTGGTTTGATTTTTTTCCCATTCCCGGATTGTGGACAAGGTACATGGTCCGGGACTTGCAGTAGTTTAAATCCTTCACAAGTCCAAGATATCATGACCTTGGGTAACTTAGAAGAAAAAATAATGATTTGATTTTGCCCCTCCAGTCCCGGATTATGGACAAGGTATAGGGTCCGGGACTAGAGGTAACGTATTTTCTTCACAAGTCCAAGATATCATGACCTTGGTTAACTTAGAAGAACAAATTGGTTTGATTTTTCCCCCCAATCCCGGATTGTGGACAAGGTACAGGGTCCGGGACTTGGAGTAGTTTAAATCTTTCACAATTCCAAGATATCATGACCTTGGGTAACTTAGAAGAAAAATAATGGTTTAATTTTGCCCCCCAGTCCCGGATTATGGACAAGGTATAGGGTCCGGGACTAGAGGTAACGTATTTTCTTCACAAGTCCAAGATATCATGACCTTGGGTAACTTAGAAGAAAAAATTGGTTTGATTTTTTTTTTTTCAATCCCGGATTGTGTACAAGGTACAGGGTCCGGGACTTGGAGTATTTTAAATCCTTCACAAGTCCAAGATATCATGACCTTGGGTAACTTAGAAGAAAAAATAATGGTTTGATTTTGCCCCCCGGTCCCGGATTATGGACAAGGTACATGGTCCAGGACCAGAGGTAACGTATTCTATTCACAAGTCCAAGATATCACGACCTTGGGTAACTTAGAAGAAAAAATTTGTTTAATTTTGCCCCCCAATCCCGGATTGTGGACAAGGTATAGGGTCCGGGACTTGGAGTAGTTTAAATCTTTCACAAGCCCAAGATATCATGACCTTTGGTAACTTAGAAGAAAAAATTATGGTTTGATTTTGCCCCCAGTCCCAGATTATAGACAAGGTACAAGGTCCGGGACTAGAGGTAACGTATTTTCTTCACAAGTCCAAGATATCATGACCTTGGGTAACATATAAAAAAAAATTGGTTTGATTTTGCCCTCCCAATCCCGGATTGTGGACAAGGTATATGGTCCGGGACTTAGAATAGTTTAAATCCTTCACAAGCCCAAGATATCATGACCTTGGGTAACTTAGAAGAAAAAATAATGGTTTGATTTTGCCCCCCGGTCCCGGATTATGGACAAGGTACAGGGTCCAGGACTAGAGGTAACGTATTCTCTTCTCAAGTCCAAGATATCATGACCTTGGGTAACTTAGAAGAAAAAATAATGGTTTGATTTTGCCCCCCAGTCCCGGATTATGGACAAGGTATAGGGTCCGGGACTAGAGGTAACGTATTTTCTTCACAAGTCCAAGATATCATGACCTTGGGTAACTTAGAAGAAAAAATTGGTTTGATTTTTTTTTTCAATCCCAGATTGTGGACAAGGTACAGGGTCCGGGACATGGAGTAGTTTAAATCCTTCACAAGTCCAAGATATCATGACATTGGGTAACTTAGAAGAAAAAATAATGGTTTGATTTTGCCCCCAGTCCCGGATTATGGACAAGGTACAGGGTCCAGGACTAGAGGTAACGTATTCTCTTCACAAGTCCAAGATATCACGACCTTGGGTAACTTAGAAGAAAAAATTGGTTTGATTTTGCCCCCCAATCCCGGATTGTGGAGAAGTTATAGGGTCTGGGACTTGGAGTAGTTTAAATCCTTCACAAGTCCAAGATATCAAGACCTTGGGTAACTTAGAAGAAAAAATAATGGTTTGATTTTGCCCCCAGTCCCGGATTATGGACAAGGTACAAGGTCCGGGACTAGAGGTAACGTATTTTCTTCACAATTCTAAGATATCATGACCTTGGGTAACTTAGAAAAAAATTTGTTTGATTTTGCCCCCCAATCCCGGATTGTGGACAAGGTACAGGGTCCGGGACTTAGAGTAGTTTAAATCCTTCACAAGTCCAAGATATCATGACCTTGGGTAACTTAGAAGAAAAAATAATGGTTTGATTTTTCCCCTCCAGTCCCGGATTATGGACAAGGTACAGGGTCCGGGACTAGAGGTAACGTATTTTCTTCACAAGTCCAAGATATCATGACCTTGGGTAACTTAGAAGAAAAAATTGGTTTGATTTTTTTCCCAATCCCGGATTGTGGACAAGGTACATGGTCCGGGACTTGGAGTAGTTTAAATCCTTCACAAGTCCAAGATATCATGACCTTGGGTAACTTAGAAGAAAAAATAATGATTTGATTTTGCCCCCCTAGTCCCGGATTAAGGACAAGGTGCAGGGTCCGGGACTAGAGGTAACGTATTCTCTTCACAAGTCCAAGATATCATGACCTTGGGTAACTTAGAAGAAAAACCCTTGGTTGCTTATAGATCCGGATGAGGGGTCGAGTTTACTTAGAATTTTTTTCTTTTTTTAGATATTGCATATTGCTTGGACCCCGAACCCTTGGTTGCTTATAGCTCCGGGTGATGGGTCGAGTTTACTTAGAAAATTTTCTTTATTGAGATATTGCATATTGCTAGGACCCCGGACCCTTGGTTGCTTATAACTCCGGGTGAGGGGTCGAATTGACTTAGAAAATTTTCTTTACTTAAATATTGCATATTGCTAGGACCCCGAACCCTTTGTTGCTTATTGCTCCGGGTGAGGGGTCGAATTTGCTTAGAAAATTTTATTTTTCCGAAGATTGTATATTGCTAGGACCTCGAACCCTTGGTTGCTTATAGCTCTGGGTGAGGGGTCGAATTGACTTAGAAAATTTTCTTTATTGAGATATTGCATATTGCTAGGACCCCGAACCCTTGGTTGTTTATTGGTCCGGGTGGGGGGTCAAGTTTACTCAGAAAATTTTCTATATTGATATATTGTCTATTGCTAGGACCCCAAACCCTTGGTTGCTTATTGCTCCGGGTGAGGGGTCAAGTTTATTCAGAAAATTTTCTGTATTGAGATATTGCATACTGCTAGGACCCCGATACCCTTTGTTGTTTATTGCTCCGGGTGAGGGGCCAAATTTTTTCTTGTTGCCTATGGCTTGGATTCTGAGTCCCATTTTGCCTATGGCTTCGGACTCATAATTACTTTGTTACTTAGAAACTTTTCTTAGAATTTTGTGTGCATCTGTATGTGACAACAATACTAAAAATGAAGGTAATATATAGCCCGGTTTTTATTCAAGTAAAGAATGAGAGTATAAAATGTTAGATATAATTGCTGATGTTTGTTTATCAGTGTTTAAAGTATCAGGATACTATCAAAGTTTAGCTGGAAGACTGGTCAGAGTTTGTTAAACTCTGACAGTCAGAGTTTGCTTAGCAGTCGGTGTAAAAGTCAATGAAGATTCTAGAAGCGATATTCTTTGAAGATGGAAAGAAGCAAAGAGATATCGAGATGGCTAAGGAAACGGAACAGAAGACAGAAGCAATTCTAGATTGATATTAATTGTATAGCTGATTTATAGGAATATCAATTAGAAGATTGTATGTAGCTGTGTACTATATAAACACAGATAGGTTAACCCTAAAAGGAATGCGAATACGTGAATTATCATTCTTGTAACCTAGCAGCTCTCTGTGATATTTTACATCACTGAGAGAGGAATTATTAATTCCATACAGTTTATTGTTCATAAACAGTGTTCTTATTGTTATTCTTATACGTATACTTGATTATATATTGTGTATTCGGCCTAACAATTGGTATCAGAGCAAAGGTTGTTTAATATATATAGTTTTTGATCTAAACACAAGTATAATCATGGCTGAAAATAGTCAGGCAGGTTCTAAACCTGAGAAGGTTCAACCAACTTCTGTGAGTCGATATGAGACAATTAGGGTTCCAATTCTCAGACCAGTGGAATATCCAATATGGAAGGTAAAGATGACCATGTTTCTGGAAGCCACAGATCCAGAATACCTTGATAGAATCAATGATGGTCCTCATATGCCAACTAAACTGTCTCCTGTTGTTGCTGGTCAAGAACAAAAGACTGTTCCAAAGGAAAAGAAAGATTTGACTCCTGAAGACATCTCATCAATTGCAAAGGATGCAAAAGTTAGACATCTTCTCCATAGTGCTTTAGATAATGTCATGTCTAACAGAGTTATTGGTTGCAAAACTGCCAAAGAAATTTGGGATGCTTTAGAAGTCAGATATCAAGGAACAAGTTCTATAAAGAAGAACAGGAAGACTATTCTTACACAGGAGTATGAACACTTTGACTCGAGACCTGATGAAACTTTGACTGAGACATATGACAGATTCTGTAAACTGTTGAATGATTTATCTCTTGTTGATAAAGAATATGAACTTGAAGAGTCAAATCTCAAGTTTCTTCTATCTCTACCTGAAAGATGGGATTTAAAGGCGACAACAATAAGAGATAATTATGATCTTGCAGAGACAGATCTTGATGAAATTTATGGGTTGCTTAAAACTCATGAACTTGAGATAGACCAAAGAAACAAAAGATCTGGAAAGAAGACAAAATCTGTTGCTCTCAAAGTTGAAGAAAAACTTCTTAAGAAAGAGACATCAAAGAAGAAAGCTAAGGGAAAGACTTTGGTCATAAACTCTGAAAGTGAGTCATCAAACTCTGATGATGACTCAAACACTGTTGAATCATCTGAAACTGAGGATGATGAAGAACAAATGATGCAAATGGCTGCTTTGATGGTGAAGACTTTCAAGAAGATGGGTTTCAAGAACTTCAAGAAAGGAAAGAGATTCTCAAGGAGAGATTCAAACTCTGAAAGGAAGAGTTTCAGAAAGTCTGAAAGAAGGGATATTAAATCTGGGAAGAAAGACAAGTCTGAGATCCAGTGCTACAAGTGTAAAGAGATGGGTCACTATGCTCCAGAGTGCAAGAAAGGAAAATCTGAAAAAGCACTCATCACTAAAGGAAGAGACTGGGCAGACACTTCAGATTCAGATGAGGATGTCAACTATGTTCTCATGGCAACTGTCAAAGATGAATCTGATTCATCTGAAAACAAGGTACCCCTAACAACCTATGCTTATGATATTGATAATATATCTGAATTGAGAATTTATCTTAAAAGCATACATGTTAGTTATAGAGATCAGACTTTAGAAAATGAGAGAATTAAATCTGAGAATCTAAAGCTTAAAGAAAGAAATAAATTTCTTGAAGAAGAACTTGTTCACATGCAACAAGTTCAAAAGGAAAGAGATGATGCTGTTTATGTTGAACATGAGTTGCTTAAGAAATTTAGGCAACTAGAATCTGATTTGGAAAAAGAGAGAAAGGTAATTAAAACCTGGACAAACTCTGGTAAGGACACACATCAGGTATTTCAAACAGATACAGTTGGGTTAGGTTACTGTGAGAAAGATGAACTTAGGTTTAAAGATAAGGTTAAAGTTAGAACACATCTTCCACCTATGAAATTTGTTCCTGAATCCAGTAAGCTAAACTCTGTACTTGAAAAAGAAACTGTTAAGGAAGAACCAGTAAAAACTTGTGTTAAACAGGTTAATGTTGGTTTAATGACAGAGAAACAATTCAAGTATAAACTCAAAGAGGTAAAGTCTGTTGAAAAACAGAAAGTGTCCAGGAAGAATAGAAATGGAAAGGTAGGCATTAATAAAAGCAATAATCATTTGCCTATCACTGATGTTCCTAGAAAAACATGTCATAATTGTGGTAGTACTAACCATCTTGAAAGTTTCTGCAGGAAAAACAAAGACATTAATTCTTTACCCTCCAAGTCTGGAGTTAAGAATGATTATGTTAGGGTTAGACCACAGACTTTATGCACTCACTGTGGGAGTACTTGGCACTCTATTTATACTGGCAAGAATTATCATGCCATTTATCACAACTATTATGAGTTGAAACCAAATTTGAAATGGGTTAAAGTTGATTCTGCAAGTGTAAACTCTGATACTGTTAGCTTAAACTCCGTTGATAAGAATTCTGTTGCAAAAGCTAACAATGTTAAGAAAGCCAAAGGATCCAAGCAAGTCTGGATCCTTAAATCTAACTCTTTGTAATTGTTTGTGATTGCAGGGCATAAGGGAAAGCACCCTAGTCTTGGACAGTGGATGTTCAGGGCACATGACTGGAAATAAAGCCCTGCTATCAGATTATGAGGAGAAAGCTGGCCCAAAAGTTTCTTATGGAGATGGCAACATAGGACGTACTCTGGGATATGGAAATATCAATCTTGGAAGTGTCATCATCACAAATGTAGCTCTAGTTCCAGGACTCAAGCATGACTTGCTATTTGTGAGTCAAATCTGTGACAGAGGTTATCATGTAGATTTTCAACCTGAATACTGTGAGGTTATTAGAAAATCTACAGGGAAAATTGTTCTAGTTGAACACAGACGGAATAATATTTATGAAGCAAGTTTGGTAACAAACTCTGAAGGAAAAGCTGTGTGTCTGTCTGCAAAGATGTCTAATGAAGAGAGTTGGAAATGGCATAAGAAGCTCTCTCATCTGAATTTGAACAACATCAATGAATTGATTCGAAAAGATCTTGTAAGGGGACTTCCAAAATCTATACTCAGCTTAGATGGTCTGTGTGATTCTTGTCAAAAGGCCAAGCAAAGGAAGTCATCATTCAAGAGTAAGTCTGAATCTTCAGTTGTGGATCCTTATCATCTTCTTCATGTTGATCTATTTGGTCCAGTGAATGTAATGTCTCTTGGCAGAAACAAATATGCTCTAGTCATTGTTGATGAGTACACTAGATACACTTGGGTGTACTTTCTAGCAAAGAAGGATGAAACTGCCTTAATTCTGATGGAACATGTAAAGATTCTGGACAAAGGATCACAGTATAAAGTGAAAATTATCAGGAGTGATAATGGTACTGAATTCAGAAATACAAAAATGGAAGAATTTTGCAAGGAAAGAGGAGTGAAGCAAGAATTTTCTGCACCAGGGACTCCACATCAGAATGGTGTAGTTGAAAGAAAGAACAGAACTTTAATCGAAGCTGCCAGAACAATGCTTGATGAAGCAAAATCGCCAACTTATTTCTGGGCAGAAGCTGTTCAAACTGCTTGTTTTACTCAAAATGCTACACTGATCAATAGGCATGGGAAAACACCATATGAGATGGTAAAGAAAAAGAAACCGAACCTGAAATATTTTCATATTTTTGGGTGCAAATGCTTTGTGTTGAAAACTCATCCTGAACAGTTGACCAAGTTTGATTTAAAAGCTGATGAAGGAATTTTTGTTGGATATCCACTATCAACTAAAGCATTCAGAGTTTATAATCTGAGAACTAAAGTGATCATGGAATCTATACATGTGTCATTTGATGACAAGAAAATAACTGGAATTGAAGATGAAGAAAATCATGATCAACTACGCTTTGAAAATGAAGATCTAAACTTTGATGATGTAAACTCTGACGAAGCAAATCCAACAAAATCTGATGAAGCATACTCTGAACCTCTACTGGTAAATACTGAGGAAGTTTCTCAAACAGAACAAAATAGAGAACCAGTTGAGGGGGAGCATGAAGATACTTCAGCAACATCTCAAAATGATGACTCACATTCTGAAAGTGAGTCAGCTGAAGAATCTAACACAAACTCTGAAAGTTCAAACACTGAGCAGTCCAATTCAGGGGAGCCTCAGAGAATGCAGATGGTCAACAAGAAAATCAGGAAAGCATGGATCAAGGGGGAGAATCCAATAATGATGAAAGAAGCCACTTACCTACAACAAGAAAGTGGACTCAGGCTCATACACCTGATCTGATAATTGGAAATCCAGATGCAACTGTAAAAACAAGAAGTGCTACAACAAATGAATGTCTGTTTCATGCATTCATATCTCAAACAGAGCCTAAGAAAGTGGATGAAGCTCTTCAAGATGCTAACTGGATAACAGCAATGCAGGAGGAATTGAATGAGTTTGAAAGAAATGAAGTATGGACACTTGTACCAAGACCAAAGAACAGGTCTGTTGTTGGTACAAAGTGGGTTTTTAGAAACAAAACTGACAGTGAGGGAGTAATTACAAGGACCAAAGCTAGACTTGTGGCAAAAGGATATTCACAACAGGAAGGAATTGATTATGATGAAACCTTTGCTCCAGTTGTAAGGTTGGAAGTCTTAAGAATTTTTCTAGCATATGCTGCTCACAAGAAATTTAAAGTCTTTCAGATGGATGTGAAAAGTGCTTTTCTCAATGGGAAACTTGAAGAAGAAGTGTTTGTTGAACAACCACCAGGGTTTTTGGACCCCAAGTATCCAGACTATGTCTACAGGCTTGACAAAGCACTATATGGACTAAAGCAGGCACCTAGAGCATGGTATGAAACTCTGGCTCAATTTCTTTTAGAAAGTGGGTTCACTAGAGGTACAATTGATAAAACCTTGTTCTATTTCAATTCTGGTAATGACTTGCTATTAGTTCAAATCTATGTGGATGACATAATCTTTGGGTCTACTAATGATAAACTCTGTAAGAAATTTGCCAAGCTTATGCAGTCCAGGTACCAAATGAGCATGATGGGAGAGCTTAGTTATTTTCTAGGCTTACAGGTAAAGCAAACAGATGATGGAATTTTTAGCAATCAAGCAAAATATACCAGAAATCTTCTCAAGAAATTTGGTATGCTTGATAGTTCATCTGCAACAACTCCTATGGCAACGACAACAAAGTTAGACAAAGACACAGGAGCTTCAGTAGATATGACAAACTACAGAGGCATGATAGGGTCTCTTCTTTATCTGACTGTAATTAGACCAGATATTATGTATATAACCTGTCTTTGTGCAAGATTTCAAGCAGATCCCAGAGAGCCTCATCTAACAGCTGTGAAAAGGATTTTCAAATATCTCAAAGGAACCATAACCTTGGGTTTGTGGTATCCTAGAGAATCAGAGTTTAAGTTAATTGGTTACTCTGATGCAGACTTTGCAGGCTGTAAGATTGACAGAAAGAGCACTGGTGGAAGATGTCAATTTCTAGGTGACAGACTAGTTTCTTGGTACAGCAAGAAACAGAAATCAATTTCCACATCCACAGCAGAAGCAGAGTATATTGCTGTTGGTAGCTGTTGTGCACAGATTCTGTGGATGAAGAATCAATTGCTGGATTATGGGTTAAGGTACTCTAAAATACCTATTTTCTGTGATAATCAAAGTGCTATTGCTATGATAGGTAATCCAGTACAAAATTCCATGACCAAGAACAACAGCATAATGTATCACTTTATCAGGGAACATGTGGAGGAAGAAGATATTGAGCTTCATTTTGTGTCTAGAGAACAACAGCTTGCAGATATCTTCACTAAGCCTTTGAGTGAAGCTACATTTACAAGACTGGTGAATGAACTAGGAATGATCTCTGGTTTCGACTAGAGATACTGGTTAGACTCAAAATCAACTCTTCTGTGATATGTTGCTCATGTTTCTATGCATATGTTAACTGTCATGCAAATCATGTTGTTAAACTTTGGAAGCATACTCTGTTGGTTAAACTCTGATGTTAAACTCTGATTGTGGTATTGTCTGAAACATAAAAACCGATGAAGAAAATAGTATGAAGCATGATTCTCAGTAAGTAATCATGAATCCTTCTGAGTTATATATGATCTGATCTCAAATGTGTGTAGAAAATTAACACAGCATGATACTGTCTCTATATTTATAGCATCTCTTAGTTTATTGATCCTATACACTGAGTCTGTATTAGCTGTTTGCACTTTCTCTCATAAAGTATATGTGCTAAATGATGTCAGTCTAAACTCTTGTAAATAGCTGCTACTTCACCTCCAAGCAAAAGATGCAAAAACATGCACCAATTCCTTTGAGATCATGTTGTGCCTAGGAAGACCCAGGAACTTATTGTATGAAATAAGGGCTAAAATTTGGAATTTTTGGTGACTAGTGCCAACCACTGATTATTGGAAAAGGAAAAAAAAATTTAGCTAGGAGGTGAAAACAAATAAATACATATATAGGTACAGAGTTTAGATGACATCGGATTTTGTTCTAGATTATACATATGAGAGTTTGGGCAACCCGTTTTTACTGATTTATTTTGTGGATTTTATGCACTTTGAGATGCTCTCAATATTTAAATTCAGTAAACTCTGTTATTCACACACAAATAATCACAACTGTGCATTTTGAGAAAATAGATTATTAATGAAGGTGGAGAATTGATAAAAACTGATGAACTGTGTACTCTACGTAGAGGTAATTTATTTTTAATCTCTGATGATTAAAATAAATAAAGGTGTTTCAGACATTTCATAATTTTTGAGGAACATTATTTTTGAAAATAAAGAGTATGATTGACAACGGTTTTTTTGCATTTTGAAAATGATGAAGCATGTAAATAGCAGTAATTATTGCTGTTTTTACTGCGCATGCGTGTTGGAAACTACCACGATTTAGTGCTGTCAGTTAATGCATATGTGACAACTGTCCCACTCACACACTTCACGAGTAAGCCTGCTGTGTGTCTTAATGATTAAAACTCTTCAGTTTTAATTCATATTTAATCATTCTACACACAACGTTCAGATATTTTACAGACTTACTCTACTCACAGGACAGTTTCACATACACATATTCACAAACACCTTTTCTACATCACTTTCTCAAACACTTTCTCTAAGCATAAACTCTGATCTATTTCAAATCTTTTCTAATGGCAACTACTGTGTTTCAATCTGTTGGTCTAGAATTCGTCCCTAACAACTATGCAGCACCATTGTCTACTGAGAACGCACCGGAGGCGTTTTATTTGCTCCAGAATTTTCTTGCTCAGTCAGACATTGGGCAAGCTCTTGTGGAACCAGCAAAGCTGTATGGATCTCAAATCAAAGCTTTCTAGGAGACGGGTGTTTATGATGATGGAGGAGAGTCTGGAACTCCTTCGATTCTATTCGAGTTTGATGAACAAGAGTATGTGGTCACTCCAACTACTGTTCGTGATGCTCTTGGTTTTGAAGACTTCAATGCATACACTATTTCTGTTGGTGATGCTGGTCTTCAGAGAATGATGAGGGAGATTGGTTACTCTGGGTCTTTGGCAAGGACAGGTAATCTGAAGCGACCGCTCTTAAGGAAGGAATGGAGTTTCTTCTTTTACTGCATCACAAGGGCGTTCGGGAAGAAGTGTACCAATTGGGATGCTATTCCAATCAATAGTCTACAAATTGGGTATTCTCTTCTTTATGGAAACAATTTTGATTTTGCTAGACTTGTTTTGAATAACATAGGAGAAAAGATGACAGAGAATAGGAGCGTAGTTTATTTTGCTCGTTTTTGTCAGTTAATCTTTTCTACTTGTGTTGATGGGGTTGAGAATGCTGAGGATGATGTAATTCCCTCATTTAGATTGCATAAAAGAATATTCTCTGATTTGACGAATAAGGATATAAAGAAAAGAAATGTTGGTGAATTGTTGCTTCCTACTTCAGTCCAACAATTTTTACAACCTCAAACACAACCTCAACCAGAGTCTACATCCCAAAGATCAAAGGCTGGGGGTAGGACTAAGCATAGAGCTTTTAAGGCTGTCAAGGCTGCTAAACCTTCGAATACTAATGATTTACCAATATCTGTTGGTACTTCAAGGAAAAAGAAGAGGGCAAATAGACCTACTTCTGATGCGAATAGGGCTTCTGATGAAACTGAGTCTATTCACACCAAGAAAAGGAAGCTGGTTGCTGCTTATCTATTTGATGGATTGATTCCAGATGCTACAACTGCTGCAGCTCCAGAGATTGTAATTGAAGATATTTCTGAAAATGCTACTGTGCTTTAAGAAGCCAGAGCAAATACTGATGATAATGCTGCTTTCAATGATGATTTTCTTGAACCTATTCTGGAGATGGACATTGAAGAGAATATTGAAGCACATCATACTGCAACTCTTGAAGAGTTTGGCAGTGTTGGTGATACTGAGGATGTGGCAGCTGATCAGCCTATAGTCATTATTGATGAATCAATGGCTTCTCATACAGAGATTTTCTCTGTTACTCACCAGGGTATTGACAAGGGTGAGGAGGTTGAACAAACGTCCAAGGCTGCTAAAAATGTTATTTTCACTGCTGAAGAGCCTACTGCTGAAGTTGTTGAAGAAAATGAAGTTGAAGTTGCTGCAGAAAATAAAGTTGAAGTTGCTAAAGAGCCTGTTGTTGCTACTTCTAAGACAGTTGATGAGAACTTACACTCAGCAAATGAAGAATTTGTTCAAGAAAATGTTCCAGTACACTCTGCTCTTAATGATGCACAAGAAAATGTTTCTGAGAATGTATCTAATTCTTCAAGTGCAAACTCTGATGATGGTGCAGCTGATTCATTTTCTCCAAAGGTTAATGCTCAATCAAATTCTAAAGTGCATGATGTTGGAGGTACATCTCAACGTAATACTGAGGCTCATTTTCAAGATATGTACTTTGCCAATTGGTCAAGTCATGAATGTATCTTTCCTGAGCAAAGGGCAGCTGAATTTGTTTCAAAGTCTGCTGCTACTATCAAGAATCCATAGCTACTTGCACATCTCAAAGCTACAATTGTTCAAGTAAAGTCACTTAACAATCGTTTTGATGTCACTCAAAAAGATGTTATTGGACTGAGAAATGATGTTGCTGCAAGGGAGCTAACTTTGAAGCATGAAAAACTTTCCTTATCTAGAGAACAAGAATCTTTAAAGAACAGATTAATCAAGGTTGAAGCAAATCAGAATGTAATGTCTGAGAAGATTGATTCAATTGCTGCTTCACTTTCGTTGCTCACCTCAGTGTTAATTCCTGATGATATCACAAAGGGGGAGAGGTTATCTAAAGACAAATGCAAGAAATCTCAAACTCTGAGTAGACAGGATGATACTACTGATGGTGGTGCAAAAGGAAGAGAGTCAAGGTCTAAATCCAGTCAAGAGCAAGGGAGACTGAGGTCAAACTCTGCTACTGCTAAGACAAACTCTGAAAGAGTAAATACTGGTGCTCAATCTTCTTCAAAAGCCAAAAGCTTATTGCTTACTTCTCAACCAAGTTATTTTTGGAAGAACATGGTGCTGATGCAACTATTGAAGACATTCAAGCTGAAGAGAAAATGTTGGCTGAAGAGCATGAGAAGAATCTGAAATCTGGAAAGGTCAAAAAGGTTGTTAAAGTTTCAAGGCCAAAGGAGAAAGGAATTGTGATTAAAGAAAATGTAAATTCTCAACAGAGTTTACAATATTCAAGAAGGCCAGTTGGAACTAATCTTGATAAAGGTAAAGGGAAGCTTGTGGAAGACCAAGTACAGAAGAAAGTTCAATCAACCTCTGACAATGCTCAAGTTGAAAAATCAATGGAAGCTGTGACAACCACTGATACTACTCAAGTTGTACAGACTCAACTATCTTCACAACTCCAAAGGACTTTTGCTAAACCAATCATGGTTCAACACACTCTGATTCCTGGAAATGTTAATGTTCTCCAAAGCAAAACCATCATGGGTAAAGAATCAAGAGATAGATCTGGTTTAGGATCTCATAGAGAGAAGAGAGTGAACAATAGTCCTATGGATCAAACTTCATTAGCTGAACCAGGTGTTGGTGTAACTCAAGAAAATCTTGATACTTTAGAGTCGGTTCAGTTAATTCATCATAAAGGACTTAAAAAGGATTTTCTGTTATACTTCAAGGCTGATGGCAGAGTATACAGAGTTGGTGAAGCTGACATTGGGTTAAAAATGAAGGAAGAACTGCAGTATGTGCTGTATCTACTGAAAGTCAAAAATCAAAGAACTCATCAAGCAGCTGAGGTATTAAGAAGCAGAATGGTGAAAGCTAGAGCTCTTTGTGGCTTAAAGTCTGCTGGTTCTTACATACCAAAGTACATAGATTATAATGGAAAGCTTGTTGAGATGCAAAGGAACAGTGCAAGACTCAGAACTGATCTTGGTATAAAAGTGTTGGAATTTAACCTGGAATCAGATAAATCCTTCATAATAAAGCCAGGAAATGAGATGAGGAAGAACAATATCTATGCTCTAAGGGCTGCTATCTACCAAACTGGAGAGAGTGATCCAGAGTTAAAAGAGCTGAAGAAGATAATGGTAGCTGAGCTAGAGAGAGCTGAAAGAAGATTACTTATGGACTACATCAGAACTGTACCTGATATTGAAGAAATTAAGTAAATGGAGTCTATAAGTTTTTAAGTTTTCTGTTCTAAGTTAAAGATAAACTCTGTGATTTTATAAACACTGCATTTGTTATATGTTTTGACATCATCAATTATCTGTTGACTTGTACATTTCTATATGCACAAGTTGGGGGAGATTGTTAGATATAATTGCTGATGTTTGTTTATCAGTGTTTAAAGTATCAAGATACTATCAGAGTTTAGCTGGAAGACTGGTCAGAGTTTGTTAAACTCTGACAGTCAGAGTTTGCTTAGAAGTCGGTGTAAAAGTCAATGAAGATTCTAGAAGCGATATTCTTTGAAGATGGAAAGAAGCAAAGAGATATCGAGATGGCTAAGGAAACGGAACAGAAGACAGAAGCAATTCTAGATTGATATTAATTGTATAGCTGATTTATATGAATATGAATTAGAAGATTGTATGTAGCTGTGTACTATATAAACACAGATAGGTTAACCCTAAAAGGAATGCGAATACGTGAATTATCATTCTTGTAACCTAGCAGCTCTCTGTGATATTTTACATCACTGAGAGAGGAATTACTAATTCCATACAGTTTATTGTTCATAAACAGTGTTCTTATTGTTATTCTTATACGTATACTTGATTATATATTGTGTATTCGGCCTAACATAAAAGATCTTATTGTTGCTTCAATACAAAAGATAGAACTAAATTTTGAAGTCTTCTGGGCTTTCGGGAGCGCCTTATTCCTCAAGCTCAATGGTTTCGGTTTCAACAGCTGCTTCAACTTTGCCTAGCTCTTTTTTAGATACAAATTGTTGGACCCGGGCCTCAGAGTTCTGGGTTAGGAAGGTCCGGGATTCTATATTTTCAATGTTCTAGACCTCCTTCCCGGATCCTTTTTTAAAGTGATCTATATGCTTCTTTCTGCTAAGGTTCTTCTGGTATAAAGTTGATTTTCTCTTGTTACCGGGTTCTGTCTCAGCCATAACTAGATCTTGTCCATAACATCGTCCAACCATTTCATAATCCCCTCTAACTTCACCAGTCCCAGAAGGAGTAGGAAATTTGAACTTTAGGTGTGGGGTTGAGGTTATTGCTTGTAGCTTGGTGAGTGACGGCCTTCCCAGAATCACATAATAGGATGATGGACTGTTGATAACATAAAATTTGACAATATTGGTTATCTGTCTAGGAGCGGTGCCGAACAGGACTGGTAAGTATAGGGTTCCTTGGATCAGGACTAAATTATTCCCGAACCCATAGAGTGGATCCTCTCTGCAGTCATTCATTCTTACACTTCCCAACTGCATCCGATCCATGGTGTGCTTAAACAAAATATTAACAGAGGATCCATTATCAACCAAAATTCTCTTCACTTTATTATCTGCTATATCCAGACTAACAACAAGAGCTTCGTTATGGTTTGGGTCGATTCCTTCAAAGTTCTCTTTGCTGAAACTTATCATCTGCTCCGGGAAGGACTGCACCATCATAACTTCATCACCAGATTCTGGACTTCGAGGTGGTGAGTTAGATCCTCCCAGAACTACATTTACCACATTCTTATGCTTACCGGATCTTTCTCCCCTTCTCCATAGTTCTTCGGGCTATGTATTGGCCCATGTTTCCTTTCTTCATTTGATCTTCAATGAAGAATTTCAAGGATAAACAATTCTCAATTGTGTGTCCGTGAGTTTCATGGTAATCATAGTGTTTGTGAGAATACCTGTTCTCAGGTGCAATGATCATGGGTTTGGGTGGGTAATAAAATGGTTTATCTTTGACTTCCTTCAAGATATCAATCCTGGACCTGTTGAGAGGAGTCCATTCGGGTTCTGGCCTTGGTTCACATTTTGTTGGCTTAGGTGGTCGGGACTCGGACATGGACCTGGAGTCCGGGACCTTGTCTGGGACGGATAATTGAGAACTCTGAATGTAGTTCCTCTGTCTGTTGGGTTTTGTTAGGATTTATGGGAGATAGCTATGAGACAACTTAACTAGATATTTTATGTACTTAATTTCATTAAGTACGAACATACTGTCACATCCAGAGTATGTCTATGTAACCGTTTTTGTTTGCTGAAAATAAGATTCTAGTACATCTTGGTAGAAGTTCATTAGTTTGTTCAAGCCTCAAGAAGTGCTCAAGATGGACAGCAATAATAAATACTACTGTCACAGCATTGACAGTAAGGTTACTTGAAGACAGCATGTTGCAAGTCACGACAGTACATTCACTCTGACAGCAAAATTGGTGGAAGCCCTCTGACAGAAACTTTACCTTAGCCTGACAGCAAGCTTCGAAATCCTGACAGCACCTTCTGCGGGAATTTCTTATTGTCACCAAAAGCGCACTCCTGTGACAGCAAGCTTAGCCATCAGGATACTGTCATGAAGGGATATCACTTGTATTGGGGATCTACCCAGTCAAACTTGTGACAGTTTGGATGTTCTAGAAACAGGCGTGTTGTAGTATCCCAACACTGTAACAAGTCTGCAAGACTACGACCGAAGCTTGATGAGATCACATGATAAAGCTCACCAATTCCAGTGTATGACAAATCTTTATCTACTGAATTGTGTTAACTTAATATGGAAAGTTTCTAGATTGCTTTGTTTTGTACTGATAAGCTGTTTGTATAGCAATTTAGGAAAGATTCACGGGTAGGCAATTTGTAAGAAGCTGCCTCTTGAAAATGACAGCAGCTTCACTAGACCCGTGTTGATAGTGATAGGTTTAGTTTACTAAGACTATATATCATTCCATTCTTTGAAAGTAGATCGATTACTCGAGAAACTGAAGCTCAAGAAAACAAACATTTTCTTGAGGTTGTAGCAACCCATTGCAAAATAAATAAAACATTTATTTTGTGAGAATTATTCGTGCATCTACTTGTGTTTGCAATTCACAAACTGATAAACATTAATCTTGGTTTTAGTTGTTGAAACGTAGATTGAGTTTTATCAGTATTGCATTCAACCCCCCCCCCCCCCTTCTACAATAGTCAAGGACCAACAACTGGTATCAGAGCAGACAGATTGTTCAACAAATCTGAGATCATGACAAGTATGCAGAAGTCAAGTAGCATAAAGATTCCAGCTTTTGATAAGGAGAACTACAATGTATGGAAAAGAAAAATCATGTTGTTTATCAAAGCTGCGAATCCATTATACTTGGGTATCCTCCAGAACGGTCCCTTCGTGCCACGTAAAGAAATTGAAGCCTCAACTGTGGATGTTGTTCTTGTTCCAGCATATTGGGTCAACAAATTACCTTCAGAGTTTCTGGAGCCAGAAAAGGAGAAGGTAGCCTTGGATGATTACTTGCAACTCATCTTACTGGATGCTCTCACTTTGGACAAAGCCATGTGTGGGAATGTCATTGGGTGCTCATCAGCCAAGGATATGTGGAATAAGATCGAGCTGCTGTGTGAAGGAAGTGAAGAAGTGAAAGACAACCAGAGACAAATCCTTATCTCACAGTATGAAGCGTTCATGGCAAAGTCAGGAGAAGACCTAACAACAATGTTTGAGAGGTTTAGCAAACTTATGACTGAGCTACAGATACATGGCAAGTACTATGATAGAAATGAATTGAACGTCAAGTTCTTGCTCACACTTCCTGAGTATCTTGAGCACAAAGTCACTGCCATAAGAGAAGGGAGAAATTTGAACAATATCTCTCTTGAAACTTTATATGGTGTGCTTAAATCATATGAGCTTGAGTTTTTCCAGAAAAGAGCTATTCTAGCTGGATCCAGAGGAAAGATGGCTAATATGTCAGGTGCTCTCGTAGCTCATGTACCAAGAATCACTCAACCTACTGAAGAAACTCAAGTCATCCAACCTGCTCCAGTACCTACTCTTAAGATTGAAGAGCTTGTGGATGATGAGGAGAAAGTTGTACTGCAGCTAACTGATGTTGAAGATGAAGACTTTTACTCCTTGGAAGAAATGGAAAAGATGGATAATCCAACCATGGCTTACATGGCTAAGAAATTCAAGAACATAAGGTTCAAGAGAAACAAGCCATATAGGTCTCAAGGTCAAACATCAAGGTTCAGCAAAGGGAACTTCTCCAAAGTTGAAGGTGGTGCCACAAGAGGTGGATACAAAACAGGGATGGTGGACAGATCCAAGTTCAGGTGTTACAACTGCAATGAGCTTGGTCATTTTGCTACTGAATGCAGAAGGCCAAAGCAAAATCAAAGGATGGATAAAGGGTCAAGTGGACATTTCAAGAAAGGACAGGGAAAGGCCTATGTGGCTGAAGGAAAGTGCTAGGATGATACTGATGATGAAGAGGAAGAGGAATATGTAAATTTAGCACTCATGGCTAAATCTGAAGAGGCCTCCTCTAGCTCTCCAAGTCAGGTACCCTCACTTGTCTTACTTGGTATGTCTAAAGATGAATACAAGCAAACTGTTGAGGAATTGAGTGCATAGATGTTTCATGTTCATACTAGTTTAACTGCAGCTAATGAAGAAATTGCTAGGTTAACTAAATTGAATGAAGAACTCACTTCTGAAAATTATTTGCTTTTGTTAAAGACCAATCGATTAGAATCTTTAACACAAGAGAATGCTAAACTGAAAAATGAGTTAGTCTGTGCTAAAGAAATTGAGGAGTTTCTAAGGAAAGAAATTAGTGAAAATGAATTCAAGATTAAAGCCTATAGAAACTAATCTAAACAACTTCAGGATTATCATGAGAAACACACAGAGGATCAAAAATTAGGGATAGGTTTTGAATATGGTAAAAGACCTGGTAAGGAAATTGTTAGTCAGGATTGTTCAACTGATGCTACTGTCAAACCTCATGTCCTCAAGAAACTCAACAAACCAATCTTTAAACCTTCTGAACTTGAGTTTGATGAGGAAGCCATGCTCATCAAGCAACAACTTGATGATGAGGATGAAGGTACTGACAGTACAACAGTTGGCGGAAAAGATGCTGTCAATATCCCCAAGATAGTAACTTTGCCAAACAATCTGACAGAATGTTCTAAAGATACTGTCAAGAGAGCTTCAAAGACAGCAACTTCCAAACCTACTGTCAAGACAGAAGGTATGAAAGGTACTGTCAAGAAAAGCTCGATAGCAACTTCAGAACATCCTCATGACACCGTAACCTACAAGTCTAGAAACAGGAATGGTAGGTTAGGAAATGGCAATGCTAATGGTAGTAATGCTCCTAGAAAACTATGCAATAATTGTGGCTCTTCACATCATTTAACTCATGTTTGTAAGAAACCAAAAGAGGTCAAGGATAATGTGACCCTGAAAGATGGTAACTTACATAGAACCCCCCTTATGCATAGATCTATGGTAGTGTGTAATAACATTGATTGTATGCCAACCAAGATAACTACCATGAGTACTTGTTTCAATCTGCCTATTTCATCTACTGAACAATGTACCTACATGCAAACTGTTGAGACTTCTGAGCCTACTGTTAACAGTAAGAAGGCTACATCCACTAAGAATAAGACCAAGTCTAATTCTAAAGAAAAGTGGGTGAAGAAGGGAGTCCAACAGAAGATTCCTGATGTGATGGTTAAAGCTGAAAATGTTGATTATGTCTGTGATACTGAAGTAGCAGGACCCAACAAGGATTGGGTACCATATGCCTCTTAAATACAATTTGTTTTGCAGGGCAAGAACAAGGAGCAAGTCACTTGGATCATTGACAGTGGCTGCTCTAGACACATGACTGGTGATAAAGCCCTGCTATCACAATTTGTAGAGAAAGCTGGACCAATCATAATCTTTGGAGACAACAGCAAGGGTTACACAGTGGGATATAGCTGTTTGGAAATTGGAAATGTTGTCATAAATGATATTGCACTTGTTGATGGATTGAAGCACAACCTGCTCAGTGTCAGCCAATTCAGTGACAGGGGATTCAAGGTTGATTTTGACATGATGGCGTGCAATATCTATTACAGGAAGGATGGAAGTCTCTCTCTGAAAGGGGTAAGAAAAGGAATCCTGTTTGTTGCTGACCTAAGCTCAACAAAGAAGGATAAGATTTACTGTTTTTACAGTAAAGCTACTATTGGTGATAGTATGCTTTGGCACAGGAAACTCTCTCACCTCAACTTCAAAACAATGAACATGCTGATGAAGAAGGAATTAGTTAGAGGACTGCTTCAACGGGAATTCTGTCAAGAAGGACTGTGTGGGGACTATAAATGGGAAAATTGAGAAGAGCTGTGCACAAGTCAAAGCAAATCAACACCAACTCAGAGCCACTCAAACTAATTCATATGGATCTCTTTGGACCAGTAAATGTCCCATCCTTAGCTAAAAAGAGATATGCATTAGTTATGGTGGATGATTACTCTAGGTATACTTGGGTGAAATATCTAGAATCAAAAGATGAAGCAGCTCAACTCATCATTGATCACTTAAGAGTTCTTGACAGAACTCCAAATGCTAAAGTTCAAATACTAAGAAGTGACAATGGTACTGAGTTCAGAAATGCCACTCTTGGAAATTTCTGTAAAGATGAAGGAATTGTACAACAGTTTTCTGCTACAAGGACACCACAGCAGAATAGAGTTGTAGAAAGGAAGAACATGACTCTTATTGAAGCTGCCAGAACTATGCTTCATGATGCAAAGTTACCTACATACTTCTGGGCAGAGGCTATCAACACAGCCTGCTATACTCAGAACAAAACCTTGATCAACAAGACTCATGGGAACACTCCTTACTATCTGCTCAATGGAAATAAACCTACTGTCAAGTATTTTCATGTTTTTGGAAGCAAATGTTTCATGATGAAGGATAACCATGAAAAGAAAGGGAAGTTTGACACCAAAGCTTATGAAGGAATTTTCATGGGGTATGCTTTAGAAAGGACTGCCTACAGAGTCTATCTCTTGGAACATAGAGTCATAGATGAAAGTGTGAATGTCACATTTGATGAAACCAAGTTTCCTGGACTGCATGAGGAAGGTCAAATGCAGATTCTTAGGTTTGAGAATCAAGGTTACTTGGAAGAAGAAGAATTTGTTGATGAAGAACCTACTTTTACTCAAACTGTGGAAACTGAAAAAGATGCTGTCATTGAAAGTAATACAAATCAAACTCCAGCTCAGTCACAGACTATTTCAGGAAATACTCAAAATGATGGTGACTCTGGAGATATTGAAGAAAATGGTGGAGACAATTGCCCTGGTGAAGAATCAGTTCCTCTAACTGAGGCTACTGTTTCAGAACAAACAAGAAGCTTGCCCATAACTACAAGGTGGAACAAGGATCACACAAATGACTTAATTATTGGAGATCCTTCTTCTGGGGTGAGAACCAGGAACAATGTTTCCGCTGAAAACATGTTTTCCTGTTTCCTGTCTCAAGTGGAGCCTAAAGCAATTGATGAAGCATTGTTGGATTCTGATTGGGTGATTGCTATGCAAGAGGAACTCAACCAGTTTGAAAGAAACAATGTGTGAAAGTTGGTTCCAAGGCCAAAGGGAAAGTCAGTTATTGAGACAAAGTGGGTCTTCAGAAACAAACTGGATGAAAATGGAAATGTGACCAAAAACAAGGCAAGGCTAGTACCTAAAGGTTACTGTCAACAGGAAGGGATAGATTATGATGAGACATTTGCACCTGTTTCCAGACTTGAAGCTATCAGGATTTTCCTAGCCTTTGCTGCACACTGTAATTTCAAGGTGTTCCAAATGGATGTCAAAAGTGCCTTTCTAAATGGAGAGTTGGAGGAAGAAGTGTATGTTGAACAGCCACCTGGTTTTGAAGATGCTGAAATGTATGATTTTGTGTACAAGCTGTTCAAGGCACTTTATGGGTTGAAACAAGCTCCAAGAGCATGGATGATACCTTATCTACCTTTCTATTGGAAAACCAGTTTACAAGAGGTGTAGTAGATAAGACTTTATTCTATAAACATCATGGCAAAGACATCATTCTGGTTCAAATCTATGTTGATCATATCATATTTGGTTCATCAAATGAGAAGCTGTGTGAGAAGTTTTCATCTCTAATGAGAAACAAATATGAGATGAGCATGATGGGGGAACTGTCATTCTTCCTTGGCTTACAAGTGCTTCAAAAAGATGATGGAATCTTCATTTTTCAATCAAAGTATGTAAAGGAACTTCTCAAGAAGTTCAACCTAGAAGATTCATCACCTGCCAAGACTCCCATCTCTACTTCAACTAGTCTGGATCTAGACTCCAAAGGGAAGAAAGTGGACTTCAGTGTTTACAGAGGCATGGTTGAATCACTTCTTTATCTAACTACTAGCAGACCTGATATAATGTTTGCTACATGTTTCTGTGCAAGGTTTCAAGCTGATCCAAAGGAGTCACACTTGATTGCTATCACAAGGATTTTTAGATATCTTAAAGGCACTCCAAATCTAGGCCTTTGGTATCCTAAAAATACTGGATTTGAGCTAGTGGGGTATTCTGATTCAGATTTTGCTGGATGTAGAATTGACAGAAAAAGCACTACATGAAGCTGTCAATTTCTTGGTGGAAGACTGGTGTCATGGTTTAGCAAGAAGCAACATTCAGTCTCTACTTCTACAGCAGAAGCTGAATAAATTGATGCTGGAAGTTGTTGTGCACAAATTCTATTGATGAAGAATCAACTGTTGGATTATGGTCTAGTGATAAGTAACATCCCTATTTACTGTGATAACACTAGTGCCATAGCCATCTCAGACAATCCTGTTCAACACTCTAGAACAAAGCACATTGATATCAGACATCATTTCATAAGAGAGCATGTTGAAAGAGGAACTGTGAAGTTGATCTATGTCCCCACAGAAAAGCAACTTGCAGACATCTTCACTAAACCACTGGATGAAGCAACCTTTAACAGGTTGGTAAGTGAATTGGGAATGCTAAATCTGGTATGCTAACTAACTAGTTTTTCCATTCTAAATTTTCTATGAAGCTTGTGACAGTAACCCTAACAAGTTGCTGTCATAAGAAAGTTACTGTCTACCTAAGTCTCTATCTATTTTTGACAGCACGTTCACTTTAACTTTGTTTAAATTGAATTTTGTGCTAGTCTGTTACTTGAAAGTTGATTTTTGTGTGACACTAACTTGCATGATTGTTAATATTGAAATTGGTCAAGGGATTTTCTTAATTGGTCAGTTTTGCTTTGATTGTTGAATTAGTGGTAGACATCACTTAATTGCAATATGTGGTAGTTGTATGGGTATTCCAAACTGTTGACTGTTTACATTCTCTTAACCTAGTATGCCTATAAAATGAATCTTAGGCCATATTAGTGAATCATTTGGAAAAAGAGTAAAATGGAAAACAAAGTAGGAATAGAGTACATGCCTAAGCCCTGTGGAAGTGAACCCTACAATGAAGAGGTAGAAGCAATGTTTGATATGTTATGGGATGCCCTCGATGAGGAAGAGGAAAAAGAACTTGCAGCCAAGGCCGCAGAGGAGGCTAAGGTGCAAGAAGAGGAAAAGGAGTTTCAAGCACTCCTCAAGGAAGAAGGAACCTCAGAAGAGAAAGTTAGGGAAGAAGTCCTAGAATTGGTTAAGAAAAACTGTACTGATTAGTTAATCTCACCAATTGTAGCATTTTCCCTTTCTTCATTTCATTAAATCAATAAAATTTCTCTTTCTGCAGTTTCTATTTGCTTCCTGTGTGTGTTGATTAATTGCTTAACTGGTAGAATAGTGTTTTGAATGAATGATGAATCAGTAATAAATATTGCATATGTTTCACTGGTGTCTCTTCAGTTAAGTTTTCATTCATAACGGTTTCAATACAAAGTCTTGACAGAGTTGTTTTCTCGCAAAGGTTGCTGTCGTCAAGAAAAGTAGCTGTCACAATTATATGACAATTAGCTTCTCGACAGTAGTAAACAATTTTCTGTCATGACTTGTAAAAGATACTGTCGTGTGAGAACTTAACGATGACAGTAAGTTTTGCGCGAAATGTTTCTGTCACGCAAAACATGCTGTCATCACACCAAAGTTACTGGCGCGGTTGTTGTAAGCGCACAAGTTACTGTCAAAGTAGTGGACCGTTAAAATTGGACACACTTCCCCCACGAGGAGAGAGAAATCAGCCAGTAACTCACGTGACTGTTAATTGGGTTAAGACACGATTTCACTTTTCCACTTTGTCAGTTAAACGCTTGAACTTCCCTCTAAATTCATCAAACAAACAACTGTTCTCAAAAAGCAAACACAACACTCTCCTTTCTCTTCTCTCCAAGCAATTTATCTTCTACTCTCTCTTCTCTCTCAAAAAGCAAGAATGGCCCTCAAACAATCAATTTCACAAACCAACTTTGCTGGCATCTACTCTCCAAGTGATGCTGGTGAGGGTTTCAAAGGGCTTGTTTACTTCATGAATAAGTCCTACCTTGGGTATGCAATTACCTCTACTCCTGTTCTTGACCTAGACAGGATTGAAAGCTTTTGGGTGACAGCAGTTGCTCACGAAGATGGTGACATCTCCTCCATTCAGTTCAAAATCAAGGAGCATAGCTACTCTCTCAATGCTCAGGGCATCAATGCAGCTCTAGGAATTGTGCTGGAACAAGGAAAGTCTTACTCTGAGCTTGCCAATGATGAGACCCTGAAAAAGCTCTTCTTGAAAATTGGGTATTCTGGACCAATTCTTGAAGAATGAACAACAAAATGGTACCCTTCTGGTGAAATGGACAGGAAATATCTCTGTAAGGAGTGGAGCATGGTGTTTGATGCTATGGTGAAAGTGTTCTCTACCAAGAGCACAGGCTGGAATGGAATTCCCACCTACATCAAGAAGCTCACTCATTCTCTTGTTCATGGGTACAAAGTGGATGTTGGAAAGCTGCTCATGGCGCACTTCAAGGCTGCCATAGGTAAGAAGGTAAACATCTATCCTCGCTTTTTAATGATGTGCATCAATTCTTTATGTGACTTTGATGAGAATGCCCCTCGTTTGGAGGTGTGCCCTGTACTGAAAAGAAACACTCACACAACTCTCACTTCACAGAATTTAAATGCACATATTCCACTATGTTTCACCAAACACATGGTTGATCAAGTGTCTGACCTTGATTTTCCATTACCCCCTGGTTTTGATACCTTCACTATTGAGAATGAGACTGAATTAGACCCAAATTTAGTCAACCCTCATTCTGCCCCATACACTCAGCCTAGGTTCTCTAGACTTCCTAAAGTACAGAGACAAGCCTTACAAGAAACCAGAAAAAGACCCCTAGAAACTGGTGTTGGTGGTAGTGCTGAGAGTCAAGAGGGAGTTCCTGCACCTAGTGCAGCAAATAAGGAAGGTAGTCACTCAGAACCCACAGTGGTTCCTCCTGAGCCTAAGAAGAAGAGAGCTAAGAGGACAAAAACCACTGTCAGCCACCCTGTAGTCTCCCAAAAGACTGTAGAGGAAAATAGGGAAATAAACTCCTCCCTAGATGTGCCCTCTCAACAAGGCCCAGCTATTGAAATTGGCCTGTCTCCCAAGGCACCCTGTAAAGAGTCTGCACAACCTCATGTTCCAACTCATGAGGAGCCTCCACTTGCAGAAACACACATGGAGTCAGGACACTGTGAGGATTTCAATTCCCCTGTTGATGCTTCTCAAGTTTCATCTGAGAAGCATCCACTTTTCTCTTCTCCACTTTCACCTTCTTCCTTCCCTACACATTCATTTGTTTCTTCACCACAACCTAGAGAGGGGGACAGTCCCAACCCTTCAGGTTTTGATCATCCATCACCAATCATGGATGAGCCCCCATCAAGTGGTCCACAAGAATCCATTTCTCAAAGTGAGATGGACACCACTCCTTCAAACACTGAGAAAGAGCAAAGTACAACTCTGCTAGAAAGTGAAACAGCCAGTACTTTGTTCAATCTCCAAGGAGCATCTTACCTTAGGGAAGATGCTGTCACAGCCCAGGTTGCTGTCAAAGACGCTGTGGATGTTGCTGTCATGGGTTACCCTGCTGTCAAGGACTCAGTTGCTGTCAAGACCAAACCTGCTGTCCAAGTTGCAGTGGAACCTACTGTCAATGTTCTAACTGACAGTAACATTCCTGAAAAATCTCATGTCACATCTACACAGCCTGACTTTGATGTTGTAATTCTTGAGGATGTCTCTGATGATGATGTGCCACTGTCTCAGTTTTTAAAGGTACATTCTAAACCATCTATTTCCTTGCATGTCAGTACTGCTCATACACATGCATCTAGGATGAGTGAGGGTGTGCAAAAGAAAAGAGAGATAAAAGAAAAGAGAGGTGAGCATAAAAATGAGAGGCAGCCAAATGAGCTGGCAAAAGGTGAGGGACTTGAGCATGTCCAGAGTGAAATTGAGGGAGCCCCACATATCCAGGCCATAGGCCCTGAGAGTTCTTCTGTGAGGAGTGATGAGATCACTCAGAAAAACACTGAGAGTGTGAGAACCCCCACAGCCTCCAAGCCCCAATCTTTTTGTTCGCACAAAATCACGCAAGCGTACGCGGTCACAAGTAATATATGAATAAGTCAAGTTCGTTCCCACAGAGATTGGTTTAGGTTATTATAGTTATGCACTTATGCAATAATGTATGACTATTGTTCAATGCTAAGACAATATCAAATTTGGGTTTTTATCAACTAAATTAACTAGAAACTTATAAAGACTATGATTAACTAAGGAAAATTATTGTCGAATTACTTATAAGAATAAAACATGGGATCCTAACTTCATTAAATACTTCATCTAGAGCCTTTTGTCTTTAATCAATGCATGTGACGGTTGTGACAACTAATCGGATAACACGAAATCAGTATACACTACCTTTCAGTATACGTATACCAAACCACTCAAACATCCACAAAAGAGATAGAAGTTGAGCAGACACCAATTATGCTTAGACCCTATATGTCTATAAGATTTGAAAACATAACGGTTTAACGAGCAAGTTATCCATTCAGATTACATAGGGCAGGTAAGATGGTTAAAATCACCTACGAATCATGCATGACAAACATACATAAACCTATGCTAGCATGGCAAGTTCTAAACCTCTATCTCCACTTTCGCAATCAATAGAGATTAACAAACAACTTAGATGTTAGCTACGCATCCAAGAAGAATAAGCACAACCAAACTAGGATATCAATTAGCCATCTTACACACATCTTTAAAACAATTAACTACTAAAATCCATAAATAAATCCGTTAGAATCCCACAACAACGATTAGTTCATAATCGAACCGTTCATCATCGTGGGTTCTGATGAAAACATGATATAAATATGTCTGGAATACTAATTAAAAGTACTAGGGTTTATGAAGAAACAAACGAGAATCCAAAGTATCGCCTAATTAGAAGAATATAAAGATAAGTTGAAAACTAGATCTTCGTAATCAGCCGTCTTCTTGTTCTCCTTGCCGGTGGATGTATCGGTAGGTAGATTTATGATTGTATATCTCTGAAATCGTCCACCAAGTGTTTAAATAGGCCTTTCTGTTGACTGGTCTTCGCTGGTTTCCAAAACAGAACTGAAAAAGGCTTCCTTCAGCATTTGTCAAGCGCGGGCGCGCTCCTCCCAGGCGCGGGCGCGCTTCACTAGTAACTTCAGGCGCGGGCGTGCTTCATCCAAGCGCGGGGGCACTTGTAGTTCTACCAGAAATCTTCAAAACTCATTTTCATGAGTTTTCTTCGCGCTCTCAAGTCCCGAAACTTCTCGACTTCCACAATAATGCTCAATCACCACCACATAATCAAATTAGCTCCACGACTCTGCCAACAATGCATCTCTGCACGATCTAACTCAAAACACATTAAAAACACCATGTACTTGAGTACAAACAATCAATTTAAGCCGATTTGAAGCGTTCCAAGTAGATATAAAATCCACTTATCACACCCCCAAACTTAAACCGATGCTTGTCCTCAAGCATAAACAGACTCTATATAATGCAATGCATGAATGCAACTAAAATGCCAATGTAGACGATCCCCTCAGACTAACTACAACCAATCAACAAGCCAACATCTCAAGAATGCAATCTTCCAAACAGAGCTCGACCAAATCCCCGTATACTAACAATACAAACACAGAAACATGTGTGTGTGCGATGCTCATCAATATACTCCCAAACTAAATCAAGACCATATCCTATTCTTCACCAAAACAACCACAAGCTTATAAATAGAATGAACTCTAGACACAAGAAACCACTAAAAGACACCTCAACCTCCACTTGAGTTAGACAGGAATTCATGCTTTATTACGACAAAAAAAACAACACTCATGCTTATTTGACCGTGCAATGGCTGAGACCCCAAAAGGCTTATACAATAATACCCATGTAGCGAGCGTTAGGTTAGTGGATCCCAGACCGGAAAAATCTTAGGTCACTAGGCACAAAGTCCCCTAAAACTTAATTGCTCGAGTATTAAAGAGCTCAACCTGATCAACTCTGCATATAAACAACTCTTTTTTTTTCTTTTTTTCTTTTTTTATTTTTTATTTCGGAATGAGTGCGCTTTGTTTTTTTCTCATCCCACCCTAGACTACTCATTTTCATGAGCGGCTACTAGCCATTTGACGCCTAGCCTTATTAACAACTAGCATGAAATCCCTGTTTTCCCCCAAACTTAGAATTTAGTGCTTCTTCGTTTTCAAGAGAATAGATGAACATTCTAAATGTAAGCAAGTGATTAAATTCTAATATCCAAACAAGTATGGTCTGATCAAATCCAAAAGCAACCAATGAGACTTATGAAATTAATTTGTTTCTGGCATGCAAGTCAATTCCTAGGAACTTAAATCAACCCTCTATTCATCATTACCACACTTCAATCAACATCGACTCGTCAACGGAAATAGTCAAATCCTACGGGATCATGAAATATGCTATGCAAATGCAACTAAATGGACTCACATGATATATATAAACAAATATGCAAACACAATGCTCTAAATGACATAAACATGTAATACTACAAATGAAACTGCAACTACACATGCAATATGAATCCTATATGAACACATACACTAACAATACTATTCCTTAATTATCACCCCCAAACTTACAATATTCAATGTCCTCATTGAAGGTAATAAAAAGGAAAGTGCAAAGAATACCTAATCATCAACAGAACCACCCTCCTCGGGTGGAGTATCAGGTGGTGGATAAACAGAATCCGCTCCAAAGTCAGGCCAAACAACATCAACTCCAGTGGCTCTGAATGCAGTACCAAAAGCCTGAGTCAAATCCTGAGCAAAACGACGATGGATGTCGTGCATGGCGTCTATACGCCGAGTTAGCCGCCTATACTGAACATCTCCGAAACCAGACCAATCCACCTCACGCTGAATCCCAGATGGATCATAGGGGGAAACAACACAAACTCTTTTTTGTCTTTTTTTTTTTTTAAATTTTAAAACACACAGAATAATACTATAACAATTGCGTGGGTTGCCTCCCACGAAGCGCTTGTTTTACGTCAATAGGTTGACGTGAATCCATTTTCATCCAGTCGCAAGAACGGTGAACGTCTACTCACGGTCCACCGTATTACCAACGTCATGCTTCAGCCACTGACTATTAACCTTGAACGCTTCGTCCGGAAACTTATGGAAAATTTCCACTGCAACATGCGGAAATGCTGATTTAACCGTGATAGGCTCCGACCACCTCGACTTACGATTTCCTGGAAAAAAATCTGAAGCGAGACTTGAAATGCAGAACTAGCTGACCAGGATCAAATGAATGTTTCACCACCCCTCTTTCATGCCAATCCTTGACCTTCTCCTTATATAGCCTGTTGCTCTCATAGACTTTACCATACCTCAATTGATCATGCAGTGGTTGGAGTTCAAGTGTAGGAGCTTCTTCCATAGATGGTTTAAGTCGCTCCTGAGAATTGTTCAGCTCTGCTAATCCAAGAGATTCGAATGGCGCATCAATTTTTCTTTTCCACGGAGGTGCATTCAACAACTGAAGTTGCTCTGCTCTTTCTTCGTCTTCGATATCAGAATCCCCTATCAAGACTCTCTCCACTGTATCTGACTTCAGCGGTTGTTCAATCTCTGTATTAACGTCATAATCGACCATTTCCAATTTAAAGCACTCTTCTTCCTCAGTTGGAAATTTCATTGCCTTGAACACGTTAAAAGTGACCTTTTGATTTTGAACCCTCATTGTAAGCTCTCCTTTCTGCACATCGATCAAAGTTCGGCCTGTAGCTAAGAACGGTCTTCCCAAGATAATCGGAATCTTCTTGTCTTCCTCAAAGTCCATAATAACAAAATCAGCAGGAAAAATGAACTTATCCACTTTAATCAAAACATCCTCCACTATACCCCTTGGATATGTGATCGACCGATCAGCCAACTGCAAAGACATGTTCGTAGGTTTCGGTTCAGGAAGTCCAAGTTGCATAAAGACAGACAACGGCATCAGATTAATACTAGCTCCCAAGTCACACAAGCACTTATTGAAAGATAGGTTGCCGATAGTGCACGGTATGGTGAAACTCCCTGGATCCTTCAGTTTAGGAGGTAACTTCTGCTGAAGGATAGCACTACATTCTTCTGTAAGAGCGACGGTTTCCAACTCCTCGAGTTTCATCTTTCGAGAGAGAATACCCTTCATGAACTTTGCGTAGCTCAGCATTTGTTCTAGAGATTCCGCAAAAGGTATATTGATCTGCAACTTCTTGAAAACTTCGAGAAACTTAGCAAACTGCTTATCCAACTTTTGTTTCTGAAGACGTTTAGGGAATGGCGGAGGAGGATAAACCTCCTTGCTCTCTGTAGCTTGCTTCTGAACAAGTTTCTCAGTAGAATGGTCACGCTTTTACGCATCGTTTCCCCCCTGAATAGCTTTTTCCCCATTTTTCTCAACGTCGGGCAGAAGGTCAGGCGCGGGCGCGCTCCTCATTCTGCTGGATTTTAATTTTTTTTCTGTTTTGCTCTGTTTCTGAGTTCTGATCACTCGTAACCTTTCCAGATCGCAAGGTAACTGCTTTTACATGTTCCTTGACCTCTCTTTTGCCTGGATTAGCTTCCGTATCACTAGGGAGAGTTCCCTGTGGTCTATTCAACAAGGCATTGGCAATCTGACCGATTTGATTCTCCAGAGTCTTGATGGAAACAGCTTGGCTCGTGCACATTAGCCTCAATTCCTCCAATTCAGATTTTTCATTAGACGGCTGACCAACGTTTCCATGAGATGGTTGTTGAAACCCTGGTGGTTGATATGGTTGCCTTGGAGCATACTGCTGCTAAAAACCAGAAGAGTTAAATGGCTTAGCTCCATACTGCTGACCTTGATACTGCTGATACGGTTGCTGTGGTTGTTGCTGACCTCCCTGATTGTTACTCCAACTGAAGTTAGGATGATTCCTGTTATTCGGATGATAGGTGTTAGGCACTGGCTGCTGTGGTCTCTGGAAATTGCTCACAAACTGTGTCGATTCACTAGATATGGCACACTGAGTCGTGTCATGTGCACCTGCACATAGCTCACACACACTAGCCACCTGCTGAACTCCATAGTTGGACAAAGAATCCCCCTTCATGGACAAAGCCTTTAACTGAGCTGCTATTGCCGTAGCTGCATCCACTTCCAGAATTCCTGCTACCTTGCCTTGTGATAACCTCTGAGTTGGATTTTGGTATTCATTAGCAGCCAGATCATCTCAATAAGTTCGTACGCTTCCTCGTAGCTTTTAGCCCAAAGAGCTCCACCTGATGCCGCATCAAGCATTGGTCGTGATTGACCTCACAGCCCATTATAAAAACAATTGATCACCATCCAATCAGGCATTCCATGATGAGGACACTTCCTAAGCATCTCCTTGTAGCGCTCCCAAGCCTCACATAAAGTTTCTCCAGAATGTTGTGCAAACTGAGTAAGAGCATTCCTGATTGCTGCTGTTTTAGCCATCGGGAAGAATTTAGTGAGAAACTTCTGAGCAAGGTCCTCCCATGTAGCAATAGAGCCTGCTGGTAGAGAGTGCAACCAGCCTTTAGCTTTATCCCTCAGAGAAAATGGTAAAAGTCTCAGCTTCACAGCATCTTCTGACACTCCGTTGAACTTGAAGATGTCGCAAATCTCGATGAAATCCCTAATATGCATATTAGGATCTTCCGTCGGAGCACCCCCAAACTGAACTGAATTCTGCACCATCCGAATCGTGCCAGGCTTGATCTCAAAAGTATTAGCTGCAATGACTGGCCTGACAATGCTAGATTGAATGTCATTGATCTTCGGCTGAGAAAAATCCTTCAAAGCCTTCGTTTCTGCTACTGGTTCTCCCATAACTAGAGTCAATTCAAGTTCTTCTTTCCGAGATTGAGAACGTGTTCGCATACACGCTCACTAAAGTATCTGAAACACACCAAACAAAGTAAAATTGATGAGAATAATCCGAGTCAGTGAACTTTAACGACCACTGATGACAAACACATAAACTATATAAATAACACCGAGTCCCCGGCAGCGGCGCCAAAAACTTGTTCGCACAAAATCACGCAAGCGTACGTGGTCACAAGTAATATATGAATAAGTCAAGTTCGTTCCCACAGAGACTGGTTTAGGTTATTATAGTTATGCACTTATGCAACAATGTATGGCTATTGTTCAATGCTAAGACAATATCAAATTTGGGTTTTTATCAACTAAATTAACTAGCAACTTATAAAGACTATGATTAACTAAGGAAAATTATTGTCGAATTACTTATGAGAATAAAACATGGGATCCTAACTTCATTAAATACTTCATCTAGAGCCTTTTGTCTTTAATCAATACATGTGACGGTTGTGACAACTAATCGGATAACACGAAATCAGTATACGCTACCTTTCAGTATACGTATACCAAACCACTCAAACATCCACAAAAGAGATATAAGTTGAGCATACACCAATTATGCTTAGACCCTATATGTCTATAAGATTTGAAAACATAACGGTTTAACGAGCAAGTTATCCATTCAGATTACATAGGGCAGGTAAGATGGTTAAAATCACCTACGAATCATGCATGACAAACATACATCAACCTATGCTAGCATGGCAAGTTCTAAACCTCTATATCCACTTTCGCAATCAATAGAGATTAACAAACAACTTAGATGTTAGCTACGCATCCAAGAAGAATAAGCACAACCAAACTAGGATATCAATTAGCCATCACACACACATCTTTAAAACAATTAACTACTAAAATCCATAAATAAATCCGTTAGAATCCCACAACAACGATTAGTTCATAATCGAACCGTTCATCATCGTGGGTTCTGATGAAAACATGATATAAATATGTCTGGAATACTAATTAAAAGTACTAGGGTTTATGAAGAAATAAACGAGAATCCAAAGTATCGCCTAATTAGAAGAATACAAAGATAAGTTGAAAACTAGATCTTCGTAATCAGCCGTCTTCTTGTTCTCCTTGCCGGTGGATGTATCTGTAGGTAGATTTATGATTCTATATCTCTGAAATCTTCCACCAAGTGTTTAAATAGGCCCTTCTGTTGACTGGTCTTCGCTGGTTTCCAAAACAGAACTGAAAAAGGCTTCCTTCAGCATTTGTCAAGCGCGGGTGCGCTCCTCCGAGGCGCGGGCGCACTTCAATAGTAACTTCAAGCGCGGGCGCGCTTCATCCAAGCGCGGGGGCGCTTGTAGTTCTGCCAAAAATCTTCAAAACTCATTTTCATGAGTTTTCTTCGCGCTCTCAAGTCCCGAAACTTCTCGACTTCCACAATAATGCTCAATCACCACCACATAATCAAATTAGCTCCACGACTCTTCCAACAATGCATCTCTGCACGATCTAACTCAAAACACATTAAAAACACCACGTACTTGAGTACAAACAATCAATTTAAGCCGATTTGAAGCGTTCCAAGTAGATATAAAATCCACTTATCACTTTTCCTTCACCTCCAAGAAGGTTGAGATCAGGTGGCTCCTCTACATCCTTCAGGTTGAAAGCTCTAGAGAACAGGTGCCTATCCATGGAATCCAAACTTGACAGCTTGTCTACCATGGTGGCCTCTGGATTCTCTACAATTCAGGAAGCCATTCAAGTTCTCTATGCAAGTCTTGATGCTGCCAACTTACCTAAGGGGGAGAAAAGGGCAAGATCAGAATCAGAATCACAAAGGGCAGGATCAGGAAGGGAAAGATCATGAACAGAAGGTATCCCCAAGAAGGATGTTGCTCAGGGGGAGCCTGTCTCAAAGAAGGTTTCAAGGAGTGAGGGGGAGCCTGCAGCTAAAGGAAGATCACTGTCTGCAAAGAAGAAAAGGGGAACAAAAGAAGAATCAGGAATTAAGGGGGAGCAAGTGCAAGAGACAGAAAATCTCTTTGAGTATGAGATGGCTGGAGAAACAGTTCTAATGTCCAAAGAAGCCCTGGAAGCAGTGCAAAGGAATGTTCCTGCCAAGAACCCAATACCACCTCCTATGACTATAAGAGAGCCAACTTCAGTTCCAAAGGAGAGTGCTCTTGAAAAGCAATGGAGAGAAAAGGAGGAGAAGAACAGGCTGGGAAAAGGGAAAGACAAGATGCCTGAATACATCCTGTCAGGGAACACTTGGAATGAAGGAACAGAGTTCAGCCAAGAAGATGCCAATGCTATAATGGTGAACTACAGGGAAAGCACTTTGAAGAATCATGATGAGGACTTCTACATGATTGTTGAGGGAGCTATGAAGGAGCCAAGCAGAAAGTTAAGTAACTGCTCAACCCTGCTTACAGAGAAAATCACCAGTGTATGTATAAAGATCAATGAAGAAAGGAGATGGGCTATTGATGTGTATTTAAACACTGGGATATCCATGTTCATTACTATGCAGCTATTGCAAAGTCTTCCAGCAAAGGTGCTAACAGTAATGAAGAACAAAATCACAGCAAACCATACAGTCTTCAATGAGATTTTACATCTGCAAATGATGAACTTAATCGCTGAGAAACTCCCAGAAGTCTACACCAATCCATTCTGTGTCTACTATGAAAGTATCACTAAAAGTGGTAGCAGGAGATGTGCATACATGAGTCTAGAAGGCACTTCAACAATGGAGTCAAAGTCAATCTTGAAGGTGCTACACATGATTCTCAACTCTAAAGCCAACAATGAAAGAGTTCTTGCTGTCAAAGCAATTTATGACCTGCTGGTAAAAAGAGACAAGGAACTGAGCTCTACTATGAAAAAGATGATCTCCAAAGCTAACTCCAACATAGCCGAACAAGGAGAAAGCTGCTCCTATGATGTTCCGTTTGATGATGATGATGAATTGGATGGTAGTGGAGGAACTGGAGAAGCAGGTAATGCTAGTGGAAGCACCTCTGGGAATGTTGGATCAAAATCCCAAGAAGAAAATGAAGGAGAAGCTCCTGTGCAAGAAAAGAAAGATGCTGGAGTTACAGAAGAAGAGGAGTCTGAAATATTTGAAGCTTTGGAGGCAAGTATTTTGAGATGTGCCATAGATAGCATAAATGCTGAAAAAGATACTGTCAAGGAAGATGTTGTCATGGAGGACACTGTCAAGAAAGATACTGTCACTGAAGACATGTCAACAAAGATGCTGTCAAGGATGAAATCAAGCCTACTGTCAAACCTAAGAGGACAAAATCCTTAGCAAGGGCTTGGTTTTCTAGACAGGAACCTGAATCTGAGAAGACTACAACAGTAAAGAAAGGGAAACACAAGTACTCAGGAAAGGAGAAAGCCACTGAACTTGCCAGAAAACTGAGGAAGCCCATCCAGTCAAAACTCTACAGCTCTTTGGATCTTTTGGAAAAAGAATCTATGCAAATCAAGAGTGTTGAGGTGAAGTTGGATAACAACAAAGAAGCATCTGAATATACTCTTTGGATTGATTCATCACAGTCTGTGAAAGTTGAAAAGGATTTCACCAAGAAGGTAATCTCACATGATGTATCAGCAACTCTTTCATTCAGAAGGAGAACAGAAGCAAGGAGGATTGATTACTTCTACCTGGTACAAATGGTTGATCTAATGCAAGGCTATGGAAATGTCCCTGAGAAAGTTATGAACCACATTTTAGCTTACAAAACTGAGATGGATGAAGAATTCTATCAGAAGTTTGGAGAATGGTCACTTTATGATGATTCTGACATTGCTCACTTGCTGGAGTATTCTGATGAAGAGTTAGTTGATTATGATGATGAGGTTCCTGAAGAAGAGGTGCAAACCCAACCAAGTCAAAAAGGATCCTCAAACCCTGCAGAAAGAAATACCACTAAAGACATGGAAGATTCCTTCTTGAATAAAAGCAGAGAAGCCAACAAGGTGGAGAGTGAAGGACCCAATTACCAATCCTGTATGCTTGAGAATCCTCTGAGAATCAAGTTCATATGGGAAGAGATTCCAGTGAAAAGCCTTCACAAACTCAAAACCAGTGCCCTGAAAGACTTACTTTACCTGGTGATTGGATCAATTCATCCATTGGAACAACAATGCTCCTCTGAGATTGAGGGCATTCTTCAAAGGAGAAAGGGTGAAGACTCAAAGCTGGATAAGTCAAGGAGAAAAACCCTAAATGCATATCCTGGAAGTAGATTCAAAGTCTTTGAAGGCACACTGAAGTTCAGAACCTATGCATTTGGAAAAGACTTATGGATGGATCTTCAAGATGCTAGAGTATGCCTCTCCAAGACTGTTCAAAAGCACATTGATGAGATTGAAGATGAGGCCATCACTCCTGAAGAAATAGCACTGGTGGAAGAACTCAAAGAAGTTCTTAAGGAAGCTCTCAACAGAGAGGATGAAGCAAGACATAAAAGGAATTCTGAAGCTAAGTGAAAATTCTTTGTCCATTCTGATCTTGATTAGTTAAGTTGTCAGCATGTGTTAATTGTAAATTTGTTGTTATTTTCCATAAAAACAAATTGGGGGAGATTGTTAGGATTTATGGGTGATAACTATGAGACAACTTAACTAGATATTTTATGTACTTAATTTCATTAAGTACGAACATACTGTCACAGCCAGAGTATGTCTATGTAACCATTTTTGTTTGCTGAAAATAAGGTTCTAGTACATCTTGGTAGAAGTTCATTAGTTTGTTCAAGCCTCAAGAAGTGCTCAAGATGGACAGCAAGAATAAATACTACTGTCACAGCATTGACAGTAAGGTTACTTGAAGACAGCATGTTGCAAGTCACGACAGTACATTCACTCTGACAGCAACATTGGCGGAAGCCCTCTGACAACAACTTTACCTTAGCATGACAGCAAGCTTGGAAATCCTGACAGCACCTTCTGCGGGGAAAGATTTTTTACTGATAAGCTGTTTGTATAGCAATTTAGGAAAGATTCACGGGTAGGCAATTTGTAAGAAGTTGCCTCTTGAAAATGACAGCAGCTTCACTAGACCCGTATTGATAGTGATAGGTTTAGTTTACTAAGACTATCTATCATTCCATTCTTTGAAAGTAGATCGATTACTCGAGAAACTGAAGCTCAAGAAAACAAACATTTTCTTGAGGTTGTAGCAACCCATTGCAAAATAAATAAAACATTTATTTTGTGAGAATTATTCGTGCATCTACTTGTGTTTGCAATTCACAAACTGATAAACATTAATCTTGGTTTTAGTTGTTGAAACGTAGATTAAGTTTTATCAGTATTGCATTCAACCCCCCCCCCCTTCTGCAATAGTCAAGGACCAATAGGTTTGAACTTCTTATCTTGGTGATAGTGATTTTTTGGGCGGTCATCCTGAGATCGGGCTGAGGATGCTCCTTGTCGGGTCATTCTCATATCTTGTAGTACATCAGTTTCTTTAATGAACCGGGCTGCCATAGCATAAGCTGCTACCAGACTTTGTGGTTCCTTGTTGATGAGCTCGACAACATACCTTTCATTGTTCTCCGGATCTAGGTTCCTTCGAAATATGCTCAGGGCCTCACGTTCATCCAAGTTGGTTATGTTATTGATGGCTTCCTGGAACCTCTTCATGTAGGCAGATAATGACTCATTGTCATACAGACGGGTAGTCTCTAGATGGCACATATGCATTTCCTGGGTTTTATTGGCTCGGAAGCATTTGAGGAAGGATTCTCGAAACTGCTTCCAGTTATGGATGCTTCGAGATGGAATTCGGCTGAACCACCTCTGGGCTCCGGACTTGAGGGTTGAAGCGAAGAACCTACACTTGGTGAGGTCATTGTAGTAATAGATTAGGGCTATCTGCTCAAAATAATTGATATGTTCTTCTGGGTCACCTAAGCCGTTGAAAGATTCAAATTTGAAGTGCTTGAGGTTCCTTTGCCGAGGCATAGCCTCCAAAGAATAGCTGAAGGGGGTGAGGGTTTCCCCAATATCAATATCAGAGTCTTTTCCCACCTTTCTTTGTAGTTCATGTATCATGTCAATTAGGTCTTCATGTGGTTCATCCTCATCTGAGATTAGGTCAGGACTCGGGGGCCGGGTGTGTCTCCGGTCTTGATATTTACCATGAATCCGGGCCTCCTCATCCTGCATCCTTTTCTGGACCCGTAGGTCAAGTTTGGCTTGTTCTTCTTTGCGAATTTTCTCTCGAAGCTCAGCTAGTTTCCTGAGCTTTTCTGCTTCATCATCTGGGTTCTTGTTCTGAGTTCGGTGGTAGGTCTTTCTTTGGGTATCCTTTCGTTTACCACCAATTCGGTCGAAAACAGAGCCACGGGATCGGTGAGACTCTTCGGAATCCTGAGAATTCTCATTTTGTTTGACTTCTTGGATTCAGGCCTCGTTATACATCCGGATTGCCTCAACGAGTTGGTCTTTAGTCAGGTTCTCCATGAGTCCTGGTTCAATTGTAACATCTGTATACTTGTACTTATTAACCTCAATTTCAACCCGTGCATCATCGGGTCGGATTACTTGAGATGCTATAGGCTGGACTGGTGGTATCACCACCTGGTCTTGGATTTGGGAGTTCGGGCTTTATTGCCTCTGAGAACTGGTTGTGGGTCCTATGAGTTTGGTTATTTTTGCTACCCACGAGCCATGATTGTAAGAACTAGGATTCTTTCAGAACGCTATAGCTTGCTGGTTTAGTCGAGCCTAATGGAACTTTGACCAAAAGACTCCTTCTAGCGCCAATGATAACTCCAGATCTCGATCTAGTCTTCCTTGCCAGATCCCACACTCGAAATGCGGTTCTGCTGCAGGTGGGTTCCTGCAAAACAACACTGGAGGGGGGTTTTTTGCCCCGCGGCGCCTTCGGCGTGAGAATAAGAGTAGGCTTTGGAAGAGTTGATAAGGAAATATTGTAATCTAAAAATGGGGGTGTGTAAATGATAGAGTCTAACCTCTAAACTTTCTTTCCTTGGGCTATTTATAGTCCCAGGATTAGGGTTCAGGGTTAGGTACCTGCAATCATGATCGTTGATTCCTGTGCAGGCTGAGACACCTGGCTCATGTGGATGGATTACACGTGTCCAGGTGAAAATTGTGGTGGTGTGTGCTTGTACGACTCTGACATGTGAGATGCTGATGCCAATCATTAGCAATTAATAGCCGTCATTGTCAAGTGGGACCTTAGTCATGACTGGGGTGCCAGGTGGAGTCACCTTAATCATGACTGAGGTGTCATGTGTCAGAGCTCGTTTTTCCTTATTCTCATAATTTGGGCCTCTTAGACTGGTTTTGAACTCATAGTGGACCTTGATTACCAATTGGGCTATTTGTAGCCTATCAATAATTACTTCTCACTTATACTATATTTATTCCATTTTTAAGGCAAAAGTTACTTGTTTGAAGATAATCCAAACGGGCTCATTGTGTAGAGCCGGTTCATGAATGATATCGGTCAGACTGGGTTGGTTTACAGGTTCAAATACCCGGATTCGTAATTGGCATGGTCTGTCGAGTAACGTTGGATTACAAAACAATCGGTTCAAATAAGTTAATTTTTTCTAATAAAAAAATAATTGGGCACGGACTGAACAGAAGACGATGAGTTGAATAAACCTCCATGTTTGACCACCTCGACTCTTGATTGTAATTTTTAAATTTGACGGGTGATCCTATATTGTGCAATCAACTGATCATGCCACGGGAAACACTTTAATTATATTATATAAATAATAAAGTGATGTTACGTGCATCAAAAATGATTTGAAAATCTTTTTGAATGACATAATAAAGAATGATAAATTCTGTGTAGGCATAGGGATTCGTCTTATTTGTGAAAATATAACTAATCACAAATTTATAATTCAATATTCGAAAATGATTTGAGAATTATTTTCATAACTCTAGCATTTTTCATACAAATATACACAGTGTACAAAACATTGTAAATTTAAATAGGGGCTGCAGGGGATAGTCTAATTATAGAACTATAGAAGCGAGAAGATGGTTACGAATTTGCAAGGCTTTCCTAATAGTAAACTCATTTTGGACGAAAACAGCTTTAATTTTGATATAGTTGGACCATGCATGATAAAACTTACATCTACACAAATGACATGTCACCCAGCTAGCTGTTTATAAGGTTTTTCATTTGTTTTGCTAAATTGAATCTGTGTGTAGTATAAAATAACTGCAATCCCTTGGTCCTACAAATTTCGTTTCTTTGAAATTTCGACATAAATAATATAATTTCTTCGACTACTTGCCATGAAATTCCACCTTTCGTACAAACTGGTTTTGCCTGCTATTGAAAGTAGCTAGAAATCAATTGTCTCAAGTATTGCGTGGACAGAGATATATAATCAATAAATGTGTATCCTGTCATTTACTTAGATCTTCATGATCCTTAGTTTGTTCACACCACTTTAATTATATTGTAGTATTACGTACACATGTATGTATTCGATAAAGTAGCTTGCAATATTAGCATCAACGCTAGCTACGAGGCTTAATTTATATATCAAACAGTCCAGAATCAATTTATTGTTATAATAAAAACTTATACAAATGA
The DNA here is from genome assembly GCA_030848705.1 of Heracleum sosnowskyi. Taxonomy (NCBI): domain Eukaryota; kingdom Viridiplantae; phylum Streptophyta; class Magnoliopsida; order Apiales; family Apiaceae; genus Heracleum; species Heracleum sosnowskyi. The sequence continues at coordinate 75,185,894 of CM061240.1, forward strand.
ATGCTATTGTATACTATCGGGCAAACTAGCTAGCTATGCATGCATGTCAAAATTTACTTCAAACATTAAATATAACTCCTTTTTGTAGCTAGTTTTACTAATAAAATCCCATGCAGGCAAATGTACTTCATCAACTAAACTTGTAAATATGGGTAATAGGTGTTGTCCGTGCCTTGAGATGCACGATTGGCATGTAGGTAGCGACTTTGGATGCTTTTTGGAGGCTGTATGCATGTGCGCCCGCCCCTTGAACAATCCTCCACAAGTGCCATAACCTAAGCAAAAAACTCCAGTTTCCTAAACATAACTTGAAAGTTTTGTAAATGCCGCCTTTACCAATTATTTAATTTTAACCCCTAATTTCTAGCTCAACATTTCGTCGGTGGCCAAGCTGGAGAAGGAAGATGAGGTCTATATAAAGGTGAAATGGTGGCCTTAACTAGACACATCAATCCATTGCTAGCCTGAACATATTGCATTGGAAATATATTAAGTACTGGGAGGGATGATGAGGAGAGGAGGGTTATTTGTGTATATCTCTGTTTTAGGTGTTGCATTGATCATGTTGAGCTTGATATGGTTGGTGTTAAAGTGGAGGCAGCAACGGGGCTGCTACCCCCAGCAGATCCACCATTGATGAGGCAGTACTATAAAAAACTTAATACTTGTGCAAACGTGGAGTCGTTTGTGCAATACCAAGTGAAGAGATACTGGACCAACAATAAAGCTATCGCTCCTAAGCTCCTTAAGCTCCTCTACACAGATTGCATGGTTACTG